>MU278464.1:0-580851 GCA_022385745.1 Cubamyces sp. BRFM 1775 | reverse complement strand
CAAACAGATCCCAACGAGGACCATTGAGAGACGGCGACGGCATCGCAGTTCTGCAGCGGAGGAGGGCGGTACGAGGCCAGTAAGAGAGGCCAGATCGCGCAACCGGTCGAAATTTCGCGGAAACTATACAGTGCCCTGCGCGCAGTAGAGACGAATCTAGAACAGCAAGAATCGAGAAGAACGGATGAGATTTGCAGGAGTAATCGCGGTTCTGAGTAGAGGAGGTACCAGGGCCAGTCAGAGGCGCGGAGTGTGCGAAAAAAATCGCGAGACGCACCTGCGACAAGCGCTGTGCAAGCTGCAGTAAAGCCAGTATGTTGACTGGCGCTTATTCGTATGCTCATTGTTCTCGGCGCTCGCCTCACACAGCAGTACTTAGTGTACTACTCCTGAGCATGTGGCCAAGTCCAGCTGTGTCAACCCGCCAAATATTAGAGATGCACAGCCAGAGGCTTGGTGAGATTTTGTTGATAGACTGGCAAGATTCAGAGCTTCCTTTTCCACGATGGCAAGAGCTGAGTGAGCCTAGGCACCAAGTTCCAACACTTGGAAGACGTTCAACCCCATTCGCGTCAACCCCTCCGGCCTTTCCCCCAATTACCTCCATGTCAACTGGGCACTGCGAGACGGTCGCATACTTGGTCATACGCGAATACTACAGCATCTTGAACGTGTCAGACGTGATAGACTACTGTGGATATGCGAAACTGAGCGAGGGTTGCTGACTCTATGATACATCGTGGTATACAACAAGTGATGGCACTAGATTACAGACAGTCAGTCATGAAAGGAAGTCCGGTGTGTGAGACGCAAATGATGCAGAAGACTGAGCGGAGAGCGTGTTTGGCTGGAACATTGGGTTGTATGTCTTCACGGGCCCATGGATACGTCGACGTCCAACATATCTGCCTTGAGCAATCGTCGTCGGCCCTGATCCCATCGTCTCAGATATTCCCTACACCGATCACCAAACACCGGCAAGTCGTCCAGGAAGCCATTCGGCAGCTTGTCTTTCCGCTGGTCCCACGGCTTCACGTCGACCAACGCGCACCGGTCCAGACACACCAAGATCATCCCAAAGCTATATGCATCCGCGAGCCTCGCGTCCTGGCACTCTCCGCGCAGTATCTCCGGAGCGGAAAACGGGCGTGTCCCGGGGTATATCTGCTCGACCTTGCGCGGCGCCGCGGCAGGAGGCGCTGGGATAGGGGGCGGGGCCTTCGCCCCGAAGCGCGAGTTCATGCGGGACGGCGGGAGGGGCGGGGACACAGGGGGCCCCGAGAGGTCGTCGTCCGGGGACGCGTACACGGAGTCGGCGGACACGGAGCGGCCAAAGTCGAAGAGCTTGATCGTGTCGGACGAAAACGTGACGAGGATGTTGAGGAGGGAGAGGTCGCCGTGGCTGAGGCCGTACGAGTGGAGGTGGGTGAGCCCGTCGAGGAGCTGGTTGTGGTAGTCGACCTTCTTCGCGCGCGCGCCGCGGAGCGTGTCCGCCTCCTCGCGGATGACGTCGTACAGCGTGCGGCCGTCGAGGTACTCGAGCACCATCCCGACGTTCTCGAGGCAGCCGAGGAAGGCGGTGATGTTCCGGTGCCGCGCGAGCGTCGTGTACACGCGCAGCTCCGCGAGGAACTGCGTCGTCACGTCCTTCGCGTTCGACTGCATCTCCCCGTTGATCTCGAGCTGCACCACGTTCGGCTTCTTCACCACGCACTTGAACAGCTCCGACGCGGACCCCGCCGCGACCGGCGCGAGGTGCTGTGTCGGGTTCGGCGGCGCCGAGTACGACGTTGGTGTCGGGAACGAGAAGATCGTGCTTGGATTTGAGGGCGGGGTGTAGATGGGTGCGGATGAGTGGGATGTCGTCTCGTATGTGCGCGGAGTCTGGCGGTGGATCATCCGCGGGGTGCGATGGTGTTGGTGGTGGGACTCGTTCGCGGTATGTGGGTCCTCCGAAGCTGCGCTCGAGAGCGGTGGTGGGTTCGCGCCATTGTCTTCCTCATCAAGCTCAACTATGCTTCGCGGTGCACGTCAGAGGCTAGTGCGATATCGATGTTTGGATGCACTCACCCATCCACCAATTCTTCTTAGAGGTGAGCGTGATGCGCCTGATCTGCCTCGACATCCCTTCAGATCTGCTCGAGGGCGGCGCGTCGTTCATGTGTGTCAGTATAGGCGCAAATCTGTATGAGTGTCTCGTTCGGAGCAGCCGTGGGCGAATGCAGGCCCAATATACAGCGTCGTACCAGGGAGGGACGTGAGAGTAATGGGGGATGGATGCGAAGCCGTCTACGCATTGCACTGGGCGCTGCGCCACAAAATGAGCGCCTCCATATGTTTTCTCAATATGGGAACTGCAGAGTTTGCCTCGGATCCGGTACGGTTTCTACACGGCTACTCACGTCCACTGAGGGTTCTTCTGACGCCACTTACAGCATGGTGCTCAACAAAACCCGGCACCAACGTCCGGTGAACAGAGAGAGATGATAGAGAACGAAACATTGACTTATGGTGTGGTGCTAATGTACAATGGGGTAGCCAATCCAAGAATAATCATACAACTCCGCGCAAGACGTCGACTTCAACCGTCCATACCCATCCGGCCCTCAGAGCACGCTCCGCTGCCACGCCGCAGGGCACCCATCCCGAACCGCAAGGTATCCCATCAAGTCGCTCGTCAAGAACTCGCTCGGCCACTCCCTCCTGACCTGCGCCTTCAGGTAGCGCGAGACGATGTCGAGGTTCTCCTCCGTGATCACCGCGCTCTTCAGCGTCGGCGCGATCTCGTCGACTAGGCGGTCGACATACGCTGCGGTGATGACCTCGCCCGAGTCCGCGGTGCGCATTCCGTACTTGACCCACTGCCAAAGCTGGATTCGTGTGATCTCCGCCGTCGCGGCGTCCTCCATAAGCCAGTTGAGGGGGATGCAGCCGTTACCGCCGAGCCATGCCGCGCTGTAGGCGAGCGACGTCGCAACGTTGGACCGTACACCCTCGACGGTGATCTGGCCGGGAACCTTCGTGTTCAGAAGGTCTGCCGCAGCGACCTTGACGTCCTCGCGGCGGACGTGGTACTGGTTGGGACCGAGCATGTGCTTGTTGAAGATTTCCATTGCAATGTCGTTAATGAGCGGATGTGCGATCCAAGTACCGTCGTGGCCGTTGGTGACCTCGCGCAGCTTATCTGCGCGGACCTTGTTCATGGCGATCTCGTTCGCCTTGGGGTCGTTCTTGATGGGGATCTGGGCCGACATGCCACCCATAGCAGCGACACGGCGCCTATGCAGGTGGTTAGCATTCAAGTGACTTCTATACGAAGACAGGAACACGTACTTGTGACATGTCTGGATAAGCAGGCGCACATAGGCATCCATGAAGCCGACCTCCATGGTCACGTCTTTGCGGTCAGGGAGGACAGCGCTGCGGTCGGCGCGACGACGCTTGATGAAGCTGAAGATGTAATCCCAGCGACCACAGTTGAGACCCGCGGAGTGGGTACGGAGCTCGAAGAGGATCTCCTCCATCTGGAACGCAGCGGGCAGCGTTTCGATGAGAACCGTGGCGCGGATGGTGCCATGTTGCATGCCAATGTAGGACTGCGAGAAGTTGAACACGTCGTTCCAGAGGCGGGCCTCGAGGTAGTGCTCCATCTTCGGGAGGTAGAAGTACGGGCCAGACCCGCGCTTGACGAGCTCGTGCGCATTGTGGAAGAAGTAGAGCGCAAAGTCAAACAGAGACGCGGACATGGGCGCATTGTCAACGGTCACCCGGGGCTCGTCCAGGTGCCAGCCACGGGGCCTATAGCGTGATGTCAGAAAACGTCATACAAGCGTTTTAGGTTGAGACTAACCGAACGATAAGCACCGCGGGGTTCTCCTTGAGCTTGTACGCCTTGCCGCCCGACTCAAAGTCGATCTGCCGGCGAATGGCGTCTCGGAGGTTGACCTGGCCGTTGAGCATGTTCGCAAAGGTGGGGGAATTTGCGTCTGGATAAGGACGTGAGAGGGGGCCGAGACCGCGGGATAGGTTCGCACGCACCTTCGAAATCAGCCATGAAGGTCTTCGTGCCACTGTTGAGCGCGTTGATGACCATCTTGCGGTCAGTGGGGCCGGTGATCTCGACTCTCCTGTCCTCCAATCCGGGGCCAGGGGGCGCGCAAATCCAAGAGGGGTCAGCGCGGATGTGCGCGGTCTCTGCGGGGAAGTCGAGCGGCTGGCCGGCATCGAGACGCTGCTGGATGGTTTCGCGAGCGACGAGAAGGCTTTGCCGGGTGGACTCGAATGTCCTGTGGAGAGCCGCGAGGAACTTGAGGGCGTCCTCGGTGAGGATCTGCTGCTGGGCCTCCTTGGCCTGCTGGGAGTGAATCTGTACGCCTTCAACCATGGCTGCTGGTGTAGTTGTGGTGGTATGGGAGAGAGATAGAGGTGGGAGCGAGGGAGGATAGGAGGGCGATGTGGGACATAGCTGGGCTGGGACTGGCGTATAAGTAGGAAGGGCAGTGGCGGCTCCCCGCGACACCGAGTACGGAGAGAGGGTTCGCTCGCGTTGGACGTCATTTCCCTTTCACGTGCTTGCCCTTCCCCGGACGGGGACCCCGGAACCCCTCCCCGTCGATCCTCCGAAGCCCGGCACTCCGCCTTCTGACCTTGCGCATGCCCTGATGCCCTCTCCCTCTCCGTCCCCCTCCCTAGCCCCAACCCATCCTCCCTGGTGCCACAGCCGGTGGGTCCCGTGAATACCGTACGCCTTTCCGTGTATGGTTCCTTCCTTCGCTCGGTCTTCCAACGGTAACTTCCTCTTCACAACCTATCGGCAGAACTCCCAGAAGAGATATGCAAAATCATCTGAGGTGTGATAAGGTGTACATACAGCCCGCCCTCGTACATGTCCCAATCGCTCGCGCGCCGAGAATAGCCCCTCCGTCTGTGCGCCGCCCTCACTCTACCTTTCCCGCCTTCTCCTTCTCCTTCCTCTCTTGTTCCGTCGGAACTTGTCCCGCCGTTGATCCTGATCGCACGCGCGCGCACAACGCTCCGAATCAGCCTCCGTAACATGCACAGTTCCGTACCAGAGCAGTCGCGGGTCCCTCGTCCTCCGTCGGGCACCTTCGTCCGAAACGCCTACCCCACATTTCCAACCCCAGGCCCGCTTCACACAATAAATGCCAACATCGCACCACAACGGAGGACGACCGACCACGCTCGAGATCCACAGCCGTGTACCGGGACGGTACTCACCTCCACTAGGAACAACAAGCTCTTTCGCCACACGTTCCCCAACCTTGATCACCCGTCGGCACGCCATCTGCCACATCCCACAGCTCACCGAGCCTGCAGGTGCGAACGGGAATGCGAGCCACCACGTGAGCGGGCCCAGCCATCCGGGGGGCAGGTAGAACACCGCCGCCTTGCGGTACCACCACCCGATCACGAACTGCAGCCCGGTCGTCATGATCCACAGCGCGGTCTTGAACTTGAGCGAGAACGCGGTGCGCGCCGAGGAAAGCTCGTTGTCTGTGACAGATAGCCGGAGCGGGTCAGTCTAGTCTAGTTCGTCCAGGTTCATGCCTTCAGGGTGTACGTGACGCAGGCAGGCCAGGGCTATAGGCCATATACAAGGCCACGGGAACGGCGTACGGGATACGGGTGTGCGGGGGCCCGTCCGACGGGAGAATGCAGGAAAGGCAGAGAGGGGGGAACCGTGCATGCGCGCGACGCGACCGGGCCTGCCGAGAGCGTGTAGACTAGACAGGCTCCTGACTTACTGAGCTTCTCGAGGTCCGCCAGCCCCTTGTCCACGCTCCGCCTCAGCTTCGCCCACTTTGCGAACTGGTCCTGCGCGCTCGTCTGCAGGAGCTCTTTCTTGTTCAGTAGGATGTCCGACTTGAGCTTGCGCTGGCGCGCGACGGTCGAGCCGTAGAATATGCGAAGATACAATGCGTAGAACTGCACAAATCGTGTGACGTGTCAGTTCTCACATGCGCTTCTATGGGATTTGGGACGATTGCACGTACGAATTCTAGGAGGACGCTTTGTCCAATCCATGAGACGAGCTCCGTCACGAAGACGAGCAGGAAGAGGGTTGCCATTAGTGTCATCTTGCGTACAGCCGATTACCCGTAGAGTCCGTTAGAAAGAGCCGTAGTGGTAGCACCGAGGGGTGCCCTGTAGAAAAGCCAGATAGGCGGCCGAGGATACGTGTATCTGCCAGCTGTGGCTGCCGCACGTAAGGGTGGATGCAGCGCACGTGGACGAGAGTTGTTTGGGCTTGTTAGGATCAGAAGCTATTGGCTTCGTGCAGCACTCCGCCGTGCCCGGGACAATATATGACAGGTATTCATTCGCCTCAGAAGACAGGAGCAGCCGTTGTTAGGAACCTATCTCATGCGTCGTATCAAGAGTACAGTGCTGAACATGATGCGGAGACATTGGTCGTTGAACGCAGATCGTAGACATCAATCTACGAGGAGTAAGTCATACATACATCTTAACGGTGTTGGTTCAAATCAATAATGTCTTCTATTCCTTGCGAAGTCACTGAACTGTGCATCGCCATCCAAGATGCTGTTGCATCAACACCGATAAGGGGCTGTTGCGAGTGTCGTCCGCGCGGCCTTTGCAGAGATAATCCAGCGAATTGAAGCGAAAAAATGTCATAGCGCATGCAGATATTTTAGCGAGTGCCATAGGCCGTAACAGAGCGATACATGTGAGCGTGTGCGCGATGCGGATGCGATCCCAATGGTGCGTGCGAGCGAGGAAGTCCGGCTTGGTGTCCGACCGACCGCCCCTCCCTGCGGATACTCTCTCTAAGCCCCCAATACAACTACAACAGCGGCATGATGGTGATGGCTGGCAGGTGCGAGGAGTGGGATGGGAAGCTTAGATGTTGAGCTTCGTGCGCCTCCAGTGACGGCGCTTGGCGTTGTACTGCAAAGAATCGTAGGTTTCAGACTTTGGTCACTTCTGCCGCTTGAGTGAACTTTACGCACCTGGATTTTGGTGTCCGACTTAAGGCGGAACCACTGGGGGATGGGTCTGATTGCGCACATCTCAACACTCCTCCTCTTCACTCTCTCGCAAGGGGGCTTTACTCACCGGTTCTGGCGCGAGGCCTTGGCGAGGATGCGCTTCGTGCGGAAGGTCTTCTGGGAAGGCTACATACGCGAAATCGCCGCAATCAGCACTTTATCCTCCTATACGCCCGTGCGGAGGCAGAAATCGTGAAACGCAGCGACATACCATCGTTCTTGATGTCGTACGCGGGGCGGCGGCGGTTGGTGGAAAAGGGAGGAAAATTAAGGTTGGTGGGCGTGTGCCCTGTACAGTTCTGACTAAGCTCCCGAAAGCGGAAGGCAAGCACGTGCATATTCTCACGCTTGCTGTCGCGAGCGCCACTTTCGCGCGACGTGTCGACTGTCGCGTGGCGCGACGCGCCCACGAGACTCCGCGCTTGCTCGCGACAGCTTTAGCTCTTCAGGCTTGCCCTCCTTCCACATCGTCCTCGGCCTTGCGCACCTCCTCTGAACATACAACAATATGCGCGTCCTCAGCTGTCTCTCCGTGCTTGCGCTTGCGCTGGCCGCAATTGCTCAGGATACCCCTACGGAGCTCAAGATCGACGTGGACTACCTCCCCGCTGATTGCAAGCTGAAGTCGCAGAACGGAGACCGTCTCAAGGTCCACTACGTAAGTAACAATTTACATGCTCTCATACAACAAGACTTACAATGAACGTTCTGCTTAGACGGGCACCTTGTACTCTAACGGCAACAAGTTCGACTCAAGGTTGGTCGGGCGATGCAGTTCTGCACATTGATGCTAACCACTTGTACAGCCGTGACCGTGGACAGCCGCTGCCCTTGACCCGTATGTATAGAATACACGTGAGATTAGCCAGAATGCTGACCATGTACCTTTAGTCGGCGCCGGACAGGTCATCAAGGGTTGGGAAGAGGGCCTCAAGGACATGTGCGTGGGCGAGAAGCGCACGCTCACCATTCCCCCCGGCATGGCTTATGGTTAGTGTCATTCAATAACTCGCGCGTCTGCTTGACCACTAAATCTTGCATGCCTAGGCTCGCGCGGGTTCGGGAACGTCATCCCCGCCAACTCTGCTCTCGTGTTCGACGTCGAGCTCATGGGCATCGACCCCAAGACCCCTCGCGAGGAGCTCTGAGCCCCGCTCCTGTCTCTCGCCAGATCTTATGACTATTTTTGCTCGCTTGTTGGAGGCCGGACTGTGTATCAATAACGACCGTGCTCTTGAGGCTCGCTGCGATGTCCTCGTGCCTTGAAAGAAGGCTGAATTGGTGCGCGCAAGTCTGACCAGCCCATCTCACCGACCACGCGAGGTACTCCTGTCTCTGTTGCATCTGCGGATTCTATGATCCCTGTATTGGTTTGGCTGCTCATAATGGCGCACTGGAGCGCGTTGTTAGCCCGTTCACTACGAATGAGCTAGCCGCCAGCTAGAGTAGGGGTTGTCCGATGATGATCGCAGCTACGTTTGACCCGTAAACAGTAGCCAAGAACGCTACACTCAACCAATCAAACCGAATATGTTGGGGCCAGGAACGTTGCGACCATAGCACCACGACATAGCTTGGGAAAGCTTGACCGAGTGGACACTCACGCCCGACCAGGTGCAGATGCTTCCGAAGCCATCCCCTAGTCCCGTGCCTCTTCTCCCTCCCCTGTGACACTGCGGCCTATTCAATCCTGTCGCGAAGATGACAGGCTCAGGGGATGCGAGATGCTACGCGTAGCAGGTCCGCGCCGAGAAGGCGGAGCCTTCCGCGTGAACATAGCGAAGCGATGAATGCGAGTCCGGGTTGCGAAACGAAGCTAAGGAGCGACAGACAGACAGCGAATAGGAACGCAGAGAAAGAAATGTATAAAGATCGTACAGTAGCACACCCACGCGCTTCCCTTCCCTCCCACTCTTCCCTACCAACCCTCACCAAGGGAGTGCGACGCTCTTGCGCCGCCCAAGAAGGTATTGTCACTCCGAGCACAAACACAGGTAGGCCGGCCGCTCTAGAGACAATCTCTACAGTCTAGCGGAACCATTTTGGTCGGCCGGCGTACACAAGAAGCATTCACACGAGAAGCGTCTACTTCTCATCCGAGCTCTTCATGATCCAGGGCTCGCTGGTAACAAATTGTGACTGGGGCACGCCGAGCTCAAAGAGCTTTGCAACCGACGCAGCGAAGCTATTAAACGCGTAAACGTCAGTTCGGTCCAGTGATATAGTAGACACTTTAACTCACTCCTTGAACCAGAGCTGCTCGTCGTCAGCATAAGCCTTGACCCACTTCTTGAAGTTCTTATCCTGGACCAACGCATAATCGGTCGGGAGCATCATCAAGGAGTGCGTCGACTTGTCCTCGAGCTGCTTGGGGCCGTCCCACTTCTTCCACACCCACTTCTCGTTCAGGAGCAGGCGGTAGAACTCGTTCGTTACACTGGTCGGCGAGAACGTCCAGGGGCCATCAAATCCGGAACGGTCACGGTGGCAGCGGCCAAGCGCGTGGCCACCAATCAGGGCAACAATCTCCTGGTCATTGAAGCTATAGAGCCTGTTCAGTACGAAAGGTCAAGCAGCAGGCTATAAATCGAGGACACATACCCCATGCGGTAAAAGACCTGATTGGCTATATGTTAGTGCCATTCCTCCTGTCTTGCGTGAAGCCGAGTACTCACGTTGCGGATGTGGTCAGCGCCCAATGCACCGTCGGGGAGACGGCCGTCAGGAGTACATTGAGCGGCGAAGCCGTCAATGCGACCGGGGCGCCACGGGACCTTGGGTCCACCGAGCTCCTGAATGGCGGCGACACCACCAAGAGTCCAGAGGTCTCCGTACGAGATCCAAGGGAATTCCTGCTTCACGGGCTCAAGAAGCTCCCGCGCAATGTTGAGGCCGTTGTTGGCGCCGTGCTTCGCCTCAGGGTCGAAGCGCATCGTCGCATAGTTGCTGCATTATCGAGACGCATGGACGAACGGACAGGTCGACAAGCGACGAGATAACGTAGACCGTGGGCGCAGACACAGACAGGCGGCAACGTCAGCACATGTTCGGATCACCGCCGGCGAAACGAGGGCCTAGGGGCACGGGAATGTCGAGGCTTACCTGCCGCCAGTGTTGGTCTCCTTATCGTACGTGCCCGAGGAGTGCCACGCAAGACGGAGGAGGATAGGGCCATAGGAACCGTCTACGGAGGGAGACGGATAGTGTGGGTGAGCCCCTAAGCGCTTCCCTAACGCATTCACAGACACGCACCGTCATATCCCTTATCAGACGCGGTGTCGAGGATTTCAGCAATGCGGTTGTACACCTGAATAAGGCGCATGAAGTGAGCAACTCGACTCTGGGGACAATCCAACAAGTATGGGAGTGCTGGAGACCACCACCTACCTTCTGGTAATCCTCCTTCGTCGGGGTGAAGTTGGTCGCAGCCTTCGCGGACTGGACGCCGGACCTCACGGCCGAGCCTGCCTCCTTCGCAGAGTCCGAGTTGGAGGTGTAGACCCAGAACGCGATACCGCCAACGGTCGCGACACCGAGGGCACCGAAGAGAGCAGTGTTACTGCTCTTCTTGGGAGTCTGGGGAGCCTCCGTCGAGTACTTGCGGAACGCAGGGTTGCGCAGGGCGGTGCGGGACGCGCGTGCGACGGGTGCGGCAGAGCCAACACGACGTGCAGATGCTCTGAGTGCAGCGAAAGACATGGTGAACGTAGAAGACAAGAATGGGAGAGGGCGGATGAGGAGGAGGGGTCGTTAAGTAGCCAGGCTCGCCCCGGACTCGATCGACCCCGCATTTGCGAGGCGCCCGATTGTAGCGCCCGTACATGACCGTTACTCGCCACACGTGATTGGTCTTGACTAAAACCCTGCATTCTGATTGGCCATTGTACCACGTGAGGCGATTACCATTGCGGTAGAAAGTCACGTTCTGGAAGCTTCAACGTTCATCCGGCGCCTATGCAATCTCAGCCGCCTCCAGCAGCGCTCAGTACCAGTCTACCACTTGCTTCGTAATCCGGTCATGCTACAGCTCACGGAAAACCATAGGCTCATGGCATGGGAAAGGAGGCTCAATGTATTAGCAGACACGCATGGATATGCTCTTGAGGTGATTTTGGTGGTACGTCAATCATTACACCTTGACCACCTTTGAGACCGCTAGAAACCATCGTCAATCGCCTACTGGGTCAGATCTTGATGGTAAACCAGCTTAGCATCGCTAACAGCAAGTTCGCGCCACAACCGTCCAGTGTATACAAATAGAAGGAGTGCGCAAAGGGTTTCTGCAAAGAGACGCTTTAGACGGATCCACCTGAGCTATTAATATAGGATTGGCTCTAGTTACACAAGTCAGGATGCGGCGCCGTATACTGGATTCCACGCTTATCGTCCACCACAAGAGATACGCTGTAAGCTGAGCTCTACTCAACGCGGAATTCGAATGCAGATGCCGCCACATTTGCGCACGTACGACTCGAGTGGCGTCAGCGAACACGTTCACGTGCACGACGCGATACGCGTTTGTCACAAGCGCTCTGAATGTGGCGGACCTTACTCAGGAGTCAGACGAGGTCAGAGGTCTGACTCTGGATAGCAACGCTTTCAGCGCTGCTGTAAGTTATGCGGCTAACCAAACACATTACCGCAGACTCGATCGTGCCGCAGGAGGGAAAAGAATCGCAACAGCGCAGGCCTGACCAAGGTGGCGTCCGATGCCGAACGTCCTCACACGAGAGGCCGCGCCCAGTCAGCCACTAGAAGCTCTGGTGAGAACGGGCGAGAACAACAGCGCGGCTGATCTCCTTGTGATAGGACCACGGGAACATGGAGAGAACAATGGTCAGCCCAGATCAGAATGCGGATGACCAGGACACCGCGCTCGCGGAGTATAAACTGCCGCAGCGCCCTAGGATATAAGGCCTCATTCGTACCCCGCCCCCTTCGTCCCTCCCCCATCTGACCCACACACTTACGCTGCCTTACCGTATACCGAGTATGCTTGCCACTGCGCGAGCTTGCCTATCCGCTACGTCGGTCACACCACCAACGACAAGTGACTCTATAGCGCCACACTGACCGTTTACGCCACATCGCAGCAACTGGGTACCCCTTTTCACGTTCCGGCTACAACATAAACACGGTGAGTATCTGCGGTGCGTATGTGCTTGTGCGCGCTGCCGTCTCTTTCGTACACTGTTGCCCACGGTGCTTTGACGCCACGCCACGCCACATCGTGCCAGTGCAGCCCGTTTGCGCCCAATATCTCCGTATGCACCCCTCAGGACCCCCGATCAAGACGATCATGGAGTATGTGATATGCCTCGCGGGCTGGCTATGACTACCATGTTGCGGACACGGGACGGACGAGGCCAATCGACACAAGAACTCATTGATTACGAAGGACAGTTATCACAAGTTATTGGCGGCGATATGTCTTGATCGTTTTCAGCGTGCTGCTTGGGTACCTGACCACCAACCCATTGAGGTCCTCTGTACACATACACCACCGCGAAACAATCAACCAGGAGGAAGAGCGCGCCCAGGGCGATCGTATTCCGACGCACATCGCTTCGGTCGCAGAAGTCCTGGCATTCCGGAGACAACACACCAATTAGGATTTACGGATACATTAGGGAATAACGGGAAGGGACAAGCCTCACGAATACGGACAGGTGCTCGCTACGAGCCAGTACCCCATAGCGCTCTGCAAATCCTAGATGAATCGCAACGTTCCACCAAACTTGACCATAGAAATATCGAAGACGCAACAAACCGATATAACGCTATAATGCGGAACAACCGCTCGTCGAAGAAGTCCGCGGAGGTACTCGATACAATCGGTCATCGGACTCGGGCCAGCCTTACAACGTAGCAAGACCTCGAGCTCAAGGCTGGAAATATGCGTTACGCTCGACCTTGACAGCGTCTGTGGGCGACATGTCCCGACGCATGTATCAAAGCAAGATGCAACGAAGAGACTTACCGGCCAGACGCGATGGCGCGCGTGGGAGAGTACAAACAAGCCCCGAGTCGGCGTGGAGGAGAGTTGAAACGAAGCAAAGCGAAGCACATACCGATATCGACGCAGTCATGGGCAAAACTCTCCCGAGCGTTGGCATACACAATATACAGTCCGTTCACTCTGGTCAAGGATTCCTCAAATTTCAGCAGGGTTGCTTCCTCCCGTCCGCCTTTCATATATCCTGCCGGTGCGGCACCGATATCAAGACTAGAATGGTCGGCTTAGAGACCATGTTCGGCATCCTAAAGGGTGCAGTCAATCAGCAACGACCGAGCCGGTCAATACACCGAGACAGAGCGAGAACGAGGGTCCTATATACTCGCTCAAACCACGTAGGTCCGACAAACCGAGGGTCCGTTCAACAACCAGCGAAATGACAACATTCGACAAAACGATCCGCAGATGGACGTCTAGGCATACATGTTCGGCCCTATCGGTCCAAACACCGCCGCGGAAAATGACCTTGCCGCCGGGCCGCTGCGGTATGCATTGTCTCGCGCAGAAGCCCAGGGCGGGGGCGAGCGTGGAAATGCCGACATAGGCCCTGCGGACCGAGCGGTCTACAGCTCGCGGCGAAGACGCACGGAAATAGCTGCGTCGTGGTTCCGCGCGAGCGCATCGGGAGAACTCCCAGGGTCTGGGGTAGAATGCGGGCGGAGCGTCTGAAGGCTGTTGCTTTGTCGCCACAAGGAACGTGCAGGAACCTGCGCTGTATTCAGATGAGTAAGACGGTATGCGGGAGAACTCTACACGGTACGTCTTGGACACCGGCCCGCTGCGGATAGCGTCTTGTGTGATATTGACCAGCCAACTGGGTGACAGCGAACGGGCCTTCGTATCGCCTCTCTCCCTGGGAGATATCAATCTGCTTAGCGGCAGCAGATAGAGCCTACTTTCATCCTGCATGTGCTGGCATTGGCCGCAGTGGCTGCACTCTGCGAGAGTACTATCTGTTAATAACACTGCTAACAGTGATGAGCACAGGAAACCTCACCCATCTTCTCCCTGCCACCGCGCAACGCGCGCAATGACACAACCTCCGCGGTCGCGAGAAGAATCCTTCGCACTCCGTACGCGGTAACTTTCAGGTACCACGCAGCTCACCACCCGTCCCACTGGTAGCACTGGTACCAGTTCTATACATCACCCGCATACAGCCCGCTGAAGAAGTCAAGAACACACCGGACCCCGCTCCGCACACGACGGCTCCGCGGCATCCGCATCTGCCACATCTCCACCGTCAACCAGCACGTTACATGTTACGCCCAGAACGACTTCCCAGCTCAGGTCGTAGGCAATGGGCATCGCCCAGCTCGACGGTATACCGCGAAGCAGCGACGGCCCTCCGCGGTTTCTCCGGCGCCCCCGCACGTCGTCGGGCTTCATGCCAGGTCCGAGCCGCAGCAGCAGCACCAGTAGCAGCAGCACTTCCGTTTCAACGTCGTCGCCAATTCGTCTTGTCTTCTCCCCAGAATTCCCGGGCAGGGCCGCGGCGGGAGGAACGCACGGGTGCAACGGCATCGCGAGGGAATCCCCTCCCTGACCAGTGCGAGCCTGACGACTCGGGACGCGCACCCGAGCGGGACCCAGAGCATTAGTACTCAGACGAGAGGGCAGATCCTGCGTCCGAACTCAAACTCGAACCCGAACCTAAAGGTACTGCACCTGCACCTGCTCCCGAGTCCGAGCAGCCGAGCTTGAGCTTAACCGTCGAACCCGTCGAACCCGCCGGAGTCTCGGGGTCTCGGAGGCGGGGCAGCCAACGGCACCCACCATGCGACAGCGGAAGGACGAGGAGCGCCGCGCGTTCCTGTTCCGCCGCTCGACCGCTCGACCGTCACGGTTTGAGCATCCGAGTCGTTGCGTGCCGCGTGCTGCGTGGCTATCGATTGGGGATGAACCCGTGGAAGGGCGCGCTGGGGATACAGTACTGCGAGGTTGAAGCTCGTGTGCATATGGATGGAGCGGAACAGGAAGGGGATGGAGGGGAAGGGCGCCGGCAAGAACTTGAAGAAGAGGATGAGGAGGCGCCGACGACGGCGCGCCGCGACGCGATCACATGCTCCGCGTCACACCATACAGTACATTGTGTACCTCACCGACGCGTCCTCGTCTGACTCTTACGCGTAAGGTGGTCGTGGCGGGTCGCCATCCGCAATGTACAAGCCTTGTTCAACGTGTATTGTTACAGCAGCCCTGTTTCGAACGAGTTTGGCAAGTGTATTACCATTACCAACGCGACCGTATCATACACCAAAATTTCAGCTCCAACACGAAAGACAAAAACAAGGTAAACGGGGAAGACACTAATCACTAGCACGCTCTCGAAACGAGAGTCCATTACTCGATGCTGGACGAAAAAAGTTCACGAAACAGGATTCAGGCGTAACACATAACGAGCGGAGTGTATATGGGGGAGGGGCACCGTCAATGCGAGCGGTGCGCCCTGCGTCTATGGCAGATGTGAGTGGGAGTGGGATACATGGTTGGGGAAAATGGGGGAAGGGGGCAGGGAGACAACAGACAACAAATGCGTAAATAAGTAGTATGAGCCATGAGAGTGAGAGAGAGGGGAGAGAGGGGGGGGTGTTGTGTAGATAAGTATGCATGTATGTGTGTGGGTTGGAGAGTTGTGAGTGTGCTATGTACAGTCTATGGTGTCGATCGAGAGTCTATAGGGTCGTAAGATTTTTCGTTACTGTCTTCGGTGCGTTGTCGCAGCGGTTTTTGTTGGGATCGTGAGTTGAGTTGGTGCGTGCGGTTGCGGTTGTACGAGCGACGAGCGAGGCAAAGACCCGAAGTCTAAACAACGTTGCATTGCGCATCGCAAGATCGCTCGAGTACGAGAAGCGCGGACCAGACGAGAGGGGATGAAACTTGAGCAGTCGAGCGCGGTGACATTATAGCGATGGCGACGAGTCGAGTCGGGGCGAGCCAGAGAAGGGACGAAGGAGCAATAATGATACATGTCAGCCGAATCGATCCAGAGCGGAGGAAGAGCGAGAGTGCGAGTCCTCCCGGGTATGGCTCTTCCTCGTCAAGGCGTGATCGCCGCCGTCCGTGGCTCGACCCTGCCCAGCGCCGACCGCCCAGGGAGCGCATGGACGTGTGTCCCCGCACCGCCTGCACCCGCGCCCCTCTGCGCCGCCGCAAACATGCCCGCCAAGTCGCCATCGCTAAAGCTCCGCTCGCCCGCCGCGAGCGCCCCGCCGGTTCCACCTCCCGCGCCCGCCTGGCCACCCCGGGAGGCGCGGATCTCCGCCGCGACGCTCTCGTACGTAGGCAAATCGCGGAGGCTCGATAGCGGGGTGATCCCACCGCCGAGGAACCCGCGGCTCGCCATGTCGTAGTCCGGGACCTGCGTAAACGCATGGTGCAGCATCTCCTGCGTCGTCATCGGCTCCGGGGGATGCGCGGGCGTGCTCGCGCCCGTGCCCGTCGGGCTGTGCATGCCCGACGCGGTCGCGGAATGCTGCTGTTGCTGGTGGTGCAGCGCCTGCAGGTTCGCGTGACTGGACGAGCGCGAGCCAAGTGAGAATGTCGAGGAGAGCGACGTGAACGGCTTCATCGCGATGTGGAAGAGCCCGTGCATGTTCCGGCTTGCGGTACTGTGGCTGTGGACGAACGTCTCCTGGCTTGCGCTTCGCATGTGTGACCCATTGCCGTTGCCGTTGCCCTCCCCAGAGACGCTCCGCACTTCGGACGACCCGAGGTCAGATGACGAACCGCGCTCGGGAGATGCAGCGCGACTATTAGCACGACTGTTTGCGCGGCTTCCGCGACGGCTGGGGAAACGGCTGCCATGCCTGCTGGGCTGGATCGACTCGGGTGGCGTCGAGCGCTGTACAGGGAGGGTAGGGGGCGCCTCGGGAGCCTCGCGCCCAAGACTGAGCAGGAGCTCCGTGTTCACCCACTCGAGTGGATGACTTCCAGGCTGGGGCTCGTGCGGGAGGTGTTCGCTTCGTGGAGGACGCGGGTGGCCAGGCCCAACCTGCCAAGTCTCGTACGCGAGGGGACTCTGCATGCCAGACGACGATTGCGAGAGCGGGGCGACGCCACCCGATGGCGTCTGCGCAGAGCGCTCGGGGATAGTAGGGCTGATCCCGTTCACGACCCAGGCGTTGGCGACGCGGAGCGTGGCGGAATCGGGCAGATACGCGTTCGCGACACGGTCACGTACGTGAGAAGGATAGGATGGAAGCGCCTCGGGGTCTTCCTCTTCGTTCTCGTCGATGACGGCCTGTCCGCCCTCGACGTCGGTGGATCCGAGGAGTAGTCGACGGGTGGCGAGCGTTGCTGCGCGGGCTTCATCAGCTAGGCGATGGTCAAGGACGTGGATAGGGAGTGAGCAACGAAGCTCGGAGGTGTGTCCGTCGAGATTGCCGATGAGGATCGACCACCGTACGCGATGCGTCACTTGAATCGGCTATAGAATGCAGAATGAGATACTGTGTGATGATGACCATAGAGAGACGTACCTCTAGTGAATGACTAGGTGTTGCATGAATCGGAACAGTGATGTTGAGCGTCGTGACCACATCAGTCGCTATCTCGTCGTTAGTCTCCGTCGACGGGCCCGCCTGAGGAGGCAGTTCCGTCGCGCTTGCGTTCGCAGAACCCTGTGCTGACGTCTCCGCGCTCGACTGGGGTGCTGAGCGCGTCGCGCCTCCGCTCGAGGATGAAGAGTTGGTCGTTGTCGTGGTGAGGGGAGAGAGCTCCATCGGCGCGTGGTTGGGTGAGTGCGGTCGAGAGCTAGTAGCAGACAGGGGAGGGAAGTACGAGCCGTGCCCATGGTTGTGGTGGTGTGAATGCGATTGGGGACCGTGTCCGGGCGTGTGCGATGGCGTGCTTGGCGCGCTCGAGAGTGAATGCCGTGAGATGTGCGAGTGCCCATGGAGAAGCGGGACGCGGAATCGGTGCTGCTGCTCGTCGACGCAGACCCCCTTGCCGTCAACGATGTCGTGCTTCGTGCTCGCGATGACGCGCGTGTTCTCCTGGCTGCCCGTGCGCGCGTACAGCTTCACGGTCTCGTTGATCGTCGTCGTCACGCTCAGCACGCGCGCGCCCTTGACGAGCGGCTGGAATTTGACCACGGCGGTCAGACGCTCGCCCGCGGCCCACGCCTTGTGCGGGATCATGATCGAGTACATGAGCTTCTCCGGCCAGGTGTTCTCAATCTCGAGGGTCTGCTGGTACTCGAGCGCCTCCGTGCCGAACCCACGCATGATCGTGACTGGGAGCGTTGCGGTAAGCTCGCGGTGGGTGAGCCCGAAACCGCCCCGAACGGCGTGCGCGCGCAGCTTGTACTGCACCGACGCGCCGCCGAGCGCGGATGTGTATATTGACGAGGGGAGCGAGCCACCGATCTGGAGCTGGAAAGGGAAGAGATGGCGACCGGCCTTGAGCGTATGTGCATGGTGGCGATCGCCCTCTAGGAAAGACCACTCGTGATTGCAGACGATGTAGGTTAGCTGCGAAGAGCTGAGCGCGAGCCTGCGGAAGAGCGGTTAGTCCCGAGAAAGAACGCCCATTATGAAGATCAAGTGGACAGGCATGGAAGACGAGGATCCGAAGGTACGCGAATGGTGTTGTGCTGCGGGAAACAGACGACCACCCGGAACGCCACCATGGTGGACGAAGGCTCGCGTCCTCGTGTCCCGGCAACGATCGAGCTCAGAGAGCTCGAAGCTCGCGCACGCATGGGAGGAGAAAATAGCCAGGGTCGGAAGAGAAGGACTCGAACAAGCGCGAGACATCTGGGCAAGGAACAAACGTAATGGGAGACGGAGTACTTACGGCTCTGCGGCGGAGACGGGCAAGCGTGCTTTGCCCCGGAAGGAGAGGGTGATCTCCTTGATGGAAGTGGGCTCGGATAGATGGAGGACTACGTTACCGCTGAGTAGCGCAGGGTTGACGTCGACGCCGGTGCCTCTGAGACAAAGGACGTCTGAAGCGACGTGAATCTCGAGGTGGGGGTGCTTGTCAGACTTCTTTGGGTCGTTGTGCATGTCGTGGCGGTCGTGGTGGTGCTGAGCGTTGGGCATGAGTTCTGGCGGGGGAGGGAGGGGATGGGGCGCAGGGTCGAATGGCCGCAACGCAGCATGGAGGGCGGCGGAGAGAGCGTCTTCCTCTGGGGGAGGAGGAGGGGGAGTGGGAGGACGGTTGAGGACATAAGACATTGTGAGGATTTAAAGGCCCCGTCGGCGAAGAAGGTTGCTGGGCTAGGAAAGGTTGACGGCGGAGAAAGAGAAGGAGAAGAGGTGAGGAGGGGAAGACGAGAAGCGGGAGCTGGAGCGATGGACAGGGAATGCAGGCAGATCGTATTCGGGGTGTGGACGAGAGGCCAAAGGCCTGGGATCGGACGCGCAATGTCACAATTGCGCCTGGACTTTCTCGGGTGGTGGGTGGTGGTCGAGGTGGAAGTGAAGGATGGGCAGGAGGGTGGGACTGCCTCCGCTGGTCTGGGCTGGGAGGACTGGGAGTCCTGTAAGTAGGGTTGTGACCGACCAGGTGGTGGTGGATTCAGAAGACGTCTGTCTGAGCAAAAAGGCGAGTTGCGGGCGAGATCCCAGTCCGTTTTCAGAGATATATCTTTCTTTCCCTTGTCTTTTCCGGAAAATCTCATCCCGCCGTCTGCCCTTCTCCTCCGCCCCTCCGAGTCCTCCTCTCCCTCGGGATCTCCGGCACGGTCCAGACGCTTCACTCTCCCCTCTGCCTTTTTCGGGTGATAGCCGTCGCTTTCCTCGCACCGACGTCATTTCCTCCCGCTCCGGTCCGTCCCATTCCGCGCCCAAGCCCCTCATTCCGGCCGTTCCTCTCGTCCGCGGCGTGCTCATCTCTCCCTGCGCGGCGCGGTCGCGGTCGTGGTCGACGCGATATCTGGATCTCGGGCTGCGGTCGCGTCCCGGCGCTCTCGGCGTTCTAGTGCGATGCCCAATGCCCTCCATGCACCTCGCACTCGCACTCGCGCTCACACCGTCTCTGCATCTCTTTCTTCCGCCTGCATGCAGCGCGCGTTGCCGTCTCGATGGGCGATGCCACCAGATTCTCCCTCCTCTCCCCATTCGCCCGCCTCCCTCCGCGCACCGCCCGCTCTTATCTCCCGCTTCCTGCCATCATTCGCACCCAAGTAGCTCCTTCCCGGAGTCAGATATCACCCATCGATAGCCCCAGGCACCTCCCCTTCTGCGCATCTTCGCGACTTGAATTTACCTTGACACGCGCGCCAGTGGCGCCACTGTGTGCACAGACGTCGAACGACAATGACAACGTGCGTCGCGGCGCGGCGCGATCTAGCCATCGTACGCGCAGATCGCGAACGCTCTTTGCCGTCTCGTTTTGTTTTGTCCCAACCTCGACGCAAAAAAATTCTCGGTCCGATAGAACACACGGATGCACGCGGCACACAGATCACAGTTTGCGCCAGTGCCGGTCCAAGGACTCGGAGCCAGCTGCATGCAGCTATAGACGGGTTCTGTGGACGACAGACATCCTCCCTAGAAGCGCGAACGCCACAAAGGCGTAGAGAAGGCCGACATTTCCCCTTTTGCGCCTCTCATTGCCAGAGTAGCTGGCCGTGCCTGCCTCGTCTGCCTCTTCCTCTGCCGGACCCATCTCGGCCCATCTGCGGTCCACCGCTGCCGCTCGTTCCTAGCCGCTTCCTGCAGCTGCCAGCTAGCTAGCTAGTATGAATTCTGGCTTTGATTCAGCAGCAGGTCGCAACAAGAACTCTGCGTTCTAACAGCTACGCACGCAATCTGTTCAGTCTTCGAGTTCTTCTCTTCGGATTCGGCGCTGCTTGATGCTGCTGAAGTGATCGTTATTGTCCGTCTCTTGTCGCGATCTGAGTCTGACTCTCAAGCCGCGAAGGTGCCTATGCCTATCTATCGCCCCTTCATCCCCTCACCCCGAAATGCAGAGCCAGATTGCAAAGTCTCTCCTCGCCTGCGGTCTCAAGAACAACAACAGTCATTCGACACAGCATCTTCATCACCATCACCACCGACATGATATCTACGCCAACGTTACGACGCCGAGACTCGATTGTCGATGTTCCAAACTTCCAATCGTTCCATGCCTGACATGCCAACATGTCGCCCGTGTCGCCGTTATCTAAAGCACACACGCTCGCCCTGCTCCGCCGACGCGTGCCCGCGTCGGAAATGCACCTTCCGCTCGAGAAGCCCGCGCGCACTGGCCTCGTTGCGCGACCCGGTGCCCTGCTCTCGCACGCGTACGGCCATGCCGTACTGCACGCCGACACGCTTCGAGTTCGACACAGTCTCGCGCGCGCGTTCGCGTTCGCGATCTTTCCCTGCCCGCAGCAGCTCTTGCGCTCTATGCGCACCTCGTCATCAAACCAAGATCAGTTTTCTCGTATAGGTGTTTTCTTCGACGCGTCTAGAGCGTGCAGAGAATCACTGCCTAGCTAGGCGTGCGTGAAAGTATATGCTGCCGCCGCCCGCCTGCAGGCTGCAGCTTACCATGGCAGATGGGTGAGTGAGTCGACGCCTTCCTGAACCTGATCGCACGCTTGCAGGCAGCTCCACCGCGGGAACGCAGAACGGCACATGTATCGCCCAATGCCCATACCATTGCCATGCTCAGTACTTACCCCCGTCCCCTCGCCCGCCGACACAGAGCGCCGTGCAACACCCATCATGATCTCGCGGTAACATGAACGCGTTCTGTGCTGTTCTGTGGTTCTACGGGGGGACCGGCCGAGCGACTGCACGCGAGGGCTCATAATTCGCGGTGTCTTTAGGTCGTAGACTCGGATCCCTCGCCAGCTGCGCATCACAACGAACCGGGATATTGTACATGTATGTGCAATGTCACTCCCCGGTGAATTCTCTGGGAGCGCGCGCCGGAGAGGCGGGAGTGAGGGTTCGGAAGGGGACGAGTTGCCTCTTCCGGCCGAACGTGCGATCTGCAGGTACGTTCCCAGGTTCATTTGCGCTTTCCTCTGGATCCTTTCGATCTCACTTAGTAAGTTACTCACTCGCTCTCTGCGCTTAACGCCAGTCTCGGGTGATCTAGAAACCTCAAACCCCCTTGATACCTGCGATCAATATGACCGAGCCTCTGCGTCTAATGTGCTGGGTGTCCGCCCGCGCGCCGCTGTCTGCTCGTTTGTAGGAGCTATCGTTGAGGTGAGTCGTCGGACTCGGAGGAACGATGTCAGTTTGGAATGTGCGTCATTCATGCCACTAAAGCACTAGTACCAGTGAGTGCCCGTTCATACTCGTTGTCATACTGCACGTCCAGCTGCTATCCCCCTCCAAGTCCCTCAAGTGGACTAGCAGCCTCCTTCCACGCTTCATGCTATCCCTCTCGGGTCTCGCGAAAGTCGACGAAAGACCAGCGAGGATCATGCACCGCGTCAGCGGCGTGCTTTTCGCCGGAGGCTGCGTGTCTCGCTCATTCACTCGTGTTGGCAGTTCGCGCTAAGCCAGGGCTACGAGAGGCGGACATGGGTAGGGATGCTTGGAAGAGACCACCGCGGGGCGCGCAACGAGTGTGGTTCCGCCGAGGTTCCCCCTGGGTCGACTCCTCAGCCTGCTCGTGTTGTTGGCGGGATCAGGGAGGGTCCGCGGAAGAAGCACGTTCGTCGTTGCGTCTATCCACGCGCCAATTGCAACAACACAAACTAGGGCATCAGGACACCGTTCTTCGGACATCGCTGCACCTCTATCACGGCGAGCGCTCATGATTGTGGTTTGTCTGACGCTGACGATACCACCGCCGCTCCGCAGGGTCATAATTCGCCATGGTGGGCACCACCCCAGATATGTCGCACAGGTAGGAGTGGAACCAATACCGCTGGTATGTATCACCTCTAGGCCTATCGCGCCGGCCGGCGAGATAAGCAGCTGTGCGGTGTTGGTATCGGTGTAGGTTCTCTTAGGAATCAAGGCCTGGACACGACGGTATCCTGATACCCTGATTCAAAACTACAACCTGCGACTGTGTGGTGTTCTACCACTGCCAGGCTGCGAGCCGTGGGCCTAGGCGTGCCGTATGTTATCGCGCTCTATCTTCGTCAGGAAGGTCCAACCTGTTGTTCATCATCAAACTCCCAGCCTGTCCGGTGCGGAACAGGCTCACAAATTGTGACACGCTATCCTAATAGCTCTAGATGTCATACAAAGCCTCCGCACCCCCGGCGCTGCTCTAGAAGCCCTCCCAGGCGACCGGTTTGGTACTTCGAAAGTAAGCCATCACGATATCCAAGTCCCTGTCCTTGGCTATGGCCGCACAATCAACAATGGGCGTATGCTTGCATTTTTGACCGCCTTTGTCACAAATACAGGACGCTAGAAGACCGCCCGCGCTGCATCGCCTATTCTTGCCCACGGGCCGCCAAGCTGCTGCGCGCCTGTGCAAACCCCCCTTCTTTCGTGCACGCCTCGATATGTCAATTCATTCATACCAATCGAGGGCGCGTCCGGAAATAGAGACGCCTGTGACTGCTCTGCTCAGCCAGCTCTTTCACTCCTTCGCGCGCCCGTCAAGCAAGCCAGGAAACTAGGGATCCGCCGAATCCGGCCGACTACACCTGGCTCGACAGTAGCCAGCCGGCACTCTGCACTTTGAGGGTACGTCGAAATGAGGCCACTCGCTCATTTCCTGTACGTATTGTACTCACCACTCTCAGCCTTCGCATGCATCCCACCTCTTCTGTCCAACCGCAGCGCGGCGCAGCACACACTCACGCGCAGTCACCCGCCGTAGGAACACACCCTCCCACACGGACCATGAGCAGAAGTGCACGTCGTCGGCCGCCTCCCTGGACGCGTCGCCCTTCGCGCATACAGTCCACGGTCAGCTTTCACGAACACTTTCTCAGCGGGTGGCGCGAAGTGGAGCGCGGAGATCGTCGCGCAGAGCGGCGGAAGTTGCAGAGAAGTCATGAAGTTGAACGACCGGTGCGCGGTGTCGCTCAGCTGGTCTCCCGGCCAGTGTTCGATGTTGCATCTAGGAAATTGATTGGACTTCTTTTGGGTAGCTGCAGCACGGAGGTGGAGCAGGATCTACACGCCGGTCCTGCTGCGTGCGTCCTAACTTCTTCGAGGGTGAGTTCCAGGTTCCCGCCCGCCTTCTCTGCTTTCCCACGTTGTCCGTGTTCTCGAGACAGAAGTCCAGCAGCGGTGCATGCGTGCGAGAGTAACACTGATGGTCTCACTTTCCTTGTAGATTCGACGGGATTGGACGTACGACCGCATTGGGCTTTTCGACCGTTGGCTGTTGCCCGAGGTGCTCGCGGTGGGGTAACGATTCCAACCTGTCACCGGACAAAGGTTCGCGGCATGCCCTCAGTCTTCTTCTTAAGCGCATTGTGCTTCTGCGATGACAACGCCTCGTGAGCACATGCGACTCGTTCAGCTTACGGCGAAATATAGCCGGAGGGCATGTACCGGGGGGCACGCAGAGGTGAGAGTCACGGCCAATCATAGTCTCATTAACCGTTCTTGTTCTACCGTACCATTGTCACACGGGGATTTGACGAGAGGAGAGGAATAGCGACACACGGGTGAACTTATACTAGCTTCTTAAGTCCGCTTTCGTTCTCAGCTACAACCGTCTACATCCGAGTGAACAATCTATGACACCCGATTGCGGACAGGCGCAACTACCTTATTCTCTGGCGGCACCATACAGAATACCTTCTGGATGGATATCAGGCCTGCAAGTGGTGCCTGATGACGACGAGTAGGAGATTTGAGCACTCAAAACTCTCTCGGTGTAGTAGTAGAATGGAAGTACACGTGGAGGCAATTGTAATCGCTGCTCCAGGTTAGGTCTCACCGAGGTTTTCTGGGCTCATAATTTCCAGGGTGCTGTCTGCTTTCTGTATACTGTCACTTTGGAGTTGACACCGCGGACTGTCGTCAAAGGTGCACCGTGCGGAAGATGACTGTCCCCCAGCGCATCATACTCAAACGATGCTGCTTCCATTTCATACCCTTTTATAGTAGACAACGGTCTAGGCGGTCACCCTACCATAGGATCACAACTGCGCGAGGAAGTCTCGAGGGCCTAGAAGCACATGCATGCCAGATTTCCTGCGAGCTGAGAAGGCACCCTCATTACCAGGAAGCCGCAACGGCCCTTGCGCAAACAATGAGAACAGTGGGACCAACAGGCACAGAATCGCACAGAATCCAGATCTCGCTCAATCTCGCTGTTCGCTCTCCACAAGGGCGCTGCAGCTGCTCGCGGTCTGATGTAGGGTGCACCTCGTCCTCGCACCGGCTCCGAGGCTGCGTACGCGTAGTCTAGATGGAGTGGATTGCAAGGGAGGGTCTAGACCTGCGAGCTTCTTCGCTCCAATGGATGGAACTGAATAGTAAGCGACTGGGGGCCTAGACTGACAGATCATCGGCGCGCAGCATGCAGTGCTAGGGACTCCAGTTTGTACGTCGAGGGCTATCCTACTGGCGTCACTGCGGTGGGCATTGTGTAGAGCCATGGCCAGAGTTGGAGCGTTGGGCGCTGTGCAAGAGCGCCGAGGAAGACGGTTCAGGCGTTCATGCACAACGTTGAACGGCCGTAGAACGTACGCAGCGCATGATAATGCGAACGAGTTGGAGTTGGGCTGCGGGCGATGCTCCCTTTGACATCACCATGAGAGCATGATGGAACATTTAGGGTATCCGATGGGATCGAACGACATGGGACGAATACCGTGACACTGAGCAGTGTGTACTATACCAATTTAACACTGACAGAGAGAAGAAAATCCAGAGACATAGCAACATACGAGGACACCTACTGTAGACCCAGCATCGCCTGTCCAGCACATCAAAAGGCAGAAGGTCCAACACGCCCATCGGCAGACCAACCGTACGCCTTGTGAGTCTCGACGAGACCCCTTCACGCCTTGTACATCGTGTCCAAGAACGCCTCCGCAACGTGCCCGACCATCGTCGGTCCAACGGGGCTCGACTGGCCCAGTCCTACACGCGTCCAACAGGCGCGTCAGTTCACCCGTACCCGCACTCGTCGCCTGGCCGACCGCGCATCCACACGGCAAGCCGAAGCACGACAGAATTTCCGGAAGACACACGCACCGTAGAGCATCACCATGGTGCCTTGGCCGGAAGGCGCGAGCTTCGCGTCGCGCACCGCGTCCTTGAGGTCCGCGATGAACTGGTCCACGACGGGCACGGTCAAGCGCTGTATCCCACCGTCCGACGTCAGCATCTCCATCTGCAGAGCGGCTCACCCGTGGCCGAGCGCAGGGCACAGAACGTACCGTGACAGCGATGTGCACCGCTGCGGGGTTGCTGATCGCGTTGAGGTGCCAGCCCTTCTTGCTCATCGCATCACCGACCTCGAGCGCGTTCACGCTGCTCCCGTGCGCCGCGGCGAACGCGACGACGGACGCGGGCGGGTCGCCGAGGACGCGCAGCTCAGGGATCTCCGTCCGGATGCGCTGCGCGATCGTTTTCGCGGCTGAGACGATGCTCTTGCACGATTCGAGGTAGCCTCTGCGCCAGTGGGCGGTATTCAGTGCTATTGGCTAGGTGAACGAGAGGGGTTGGTGGACGACTCACGCATGACCCATATATTGCAGTGCGGCCCAGGTTCCGGCGATGAGAGCGCCAGGTCTGTTCAAGGCCTCCTTGAACATGCAAATCTAGTGGTGCGTGTTATGAGGCTTACCGTGAACCTGCGATGCTGGGGCTTCCGTAGACACCGCCCATCCAGTCTGCGTTGACGTAGTACTGGAATCGGCGCAGAGCCGCGTCACGGTACATAATCACCGAGTTACCCTGTTTTCACCATGAGCATAGATATCACGCGCTTCCAGGCCTCACTTGCCTTCGGCGCAAAGCCGTACTTATTACAGTCATGGTTAGCAAACACCATCATGAGCATCATAACAAGTAGACTCTACCTTGTGCGTATCGCAACTGATACTTGTCACGCCCTCGACCCTGAAGTCGAATGGCCTGACGGGGAAACCGGCCTCCTCCAAGTACGGCATGATGAAGCTGCCCAGGCAGCAGTCGACGTGCAGGCCGACCTTGTGCTTCGTTGCGAGCTTACCGAGCGCGACGATATCGTCCTGGTTGCCGTCGGGGAAGTTGATCGCAGACCCTACGATCTATGGGAGCCTACTGAGTCTAACGAACAAGACGCAAGGTTGGATGGGATGCGTACCATGATAGTATTGCGGTTTATGGCGCGGGCGACGCGTTTGATATCTACTTGACGCGTCTCAGGGTGGATAGGAATGGTGTGCACTTTGACGCCGAGGTAGGCAGCACCCTTGTCGAAGGCGGCGTGCGCAGATATAGGTACGACCCTGCCCATCACACCTCAGCTGCTAGCTCGATTAGGTTTCGCGAAGGGCGACAACTGACATTTCAGGCTCGGTGATGCCCTTCGTAGCCCTCGCCCAGTCGCGGTGTGTCTTCACGGCCATGATGATAGACTCAGTCCCGCCGCCAGTTGTGGTACCCGCGCCATTCGGGTTGTTGTACATCTTGAGCACCATCGCGACAATTTCGGCCTCCATCTTGCGGACCGCCGGGAACACGTCCGGGTGGAGTGGGTTGGACAAGCAATAGCGCTCCATCGCGGTGATGATGACCTTCTCCATGTCTTTGCCGCCGTCTGGGATATAATGGATACGGAATACATAACGGCATCGCTGAGGTAACGATCGTACGCACGGTACACGGCGCCGGAGACCCTCCCGTTGCGCCAGTCTACGTGGCTGCCCGCCTCTTCGTCCATCTTCGCCATCTCGGCGAGTATCCATTCCGTGTCGTGGCCCTGTTCAGGAAGGGAGAGGTGCCGAGTGACATTGGGTCCTTGCGGGACCAGCTTCCTCTCAATTTCCAGTCGGGCCTTGCCAAGCTCAGTCTCGACCTTCTTCTTCGCAGAAGGCAGACGAAGGGCAAGCAGCAGTGATTCCTGTCCTCGAACAGTCAGCACCCCTGATGCGGGAGACTACAACGTTGTGTGCGCACCTGGATCACCCAAGTGTAGGCGTCGCGCACGCTCTGGATGAGACCCCGCGCGCGTACGTGCCTCTCGGCCTTTATGACGCGTGAGAAGACTAGGTAGACAATCAGTGCGGTCTTCAGGTTCTCCCAGATAGTCCGCCCGGTGGGCGAGAGCACAGGCAGATTCACGCGGGGCAGCAGGGAGTCCATGATGAGTTAGGAGTGGTTACGCAGGGGTGGGCGGTGCGCGAGGTGAACAGCGCATATAAGGGCGCTGCTGTGGTAGATCGCAGGACACGGTGAGTGTATGAAAGCGAGACGGCGGTCGAACGATGGGCCTCAAGTGGATCGCCGTGACCGCCCATACCCGTCCCCTTTGACATTCCACTCTATTCAGCCTCGGCTACCCCGGCCTCGATCGTCGGACCGGCCATAAACAGCGTCATCAACGCTTGCTATCATATCATTAACGTTTATTATCTGCTGATATGTGCCTGGATGCAATTTCGGCAGGAAATCCGCCTCCGCGCGGGATTCAGAGCACTCAATTGACCGCCACCACCATGCGCATGGCAAGTACGATGCCTGCAGATCTCCTTCGCGCCCTGTAACTCAACCCACCCTCAGCTATCGCAAGAGGAGGAGCACGATGACAGTGCCGAGGTAACCTGGGGTGCGTGCGATTAGTCGGCGGACCGTATACCAGTACGCTCACCCCAATTGTTTCCAGAGGATCAGCAACGGATTAACTCCTTCTCCAAGCTCAACACGCGACTGCGCAGTATTGAGGAGAAAATTCAGGAGCTCAAGGTGCGTGCTGCGATCCTCATACGACTTTCGTCTACTAACTCTACGCGTCATAACACAGACCGAAAAGGAGGCCCTTGATGACATCTCAATGGAACTCGAGCTTGCGGACGAGGACGAACCCATCATGTCAGTATCCAAGTCGTTCGCATCCCACACCATCCTCACATCCACGCAGGTACCGGATAGGCGAGGCGTTCATCCACATGCCCCATCCGCGAGCGGTCAAGCGACTCGAGAGAGACCTCGCGGCCCTCAACGCGGAGCTCGAGAAATGCACCTCCAGCGCCGAAGAGTGCGAGAAGCAGATGAAGGAGCTCAAGGTCATCCTCTACGCGAAGTTCGGTCGCGCGATCAACCTAGACGAATGAGCGACGCGACTGTAGCGGAAGGCATCCGCCCTACAACTTGAAGCACCTGTACTCGTACCGCTCGTTGTATCAATATATCCGGTATACCACGACACGGTTGCTCTGATATCGCTAACGTCCCAGTTCATTCTCCTGCGTTCATGCATGCATCATCTCGCGCGCGGGCTCCGACCCACCAGTAAGCAGGTTTTTCAGCCCCGAGCCTCGAGCCTCAAGCGCGTAAATCCGACTCCCGAAAGCATACATACAGTATATCCGCCCCATTCAACCAATGTCCACTGCACGTTCAACATCAGTCTTGCAAGTCACTCATCAACGATCCAAGCTACGATTCCATCCCTAAGTCCAAGATCGTGAAGAAGCACGCCCCGGCTTCCTCTAGATGATACGACCATCGTTTGACAAGACGTCCAGGAGGTCCTTGTCCGGCTGCTTCGCATCCTCGTTGATGAAAACCATGAGCCGCTCAAACATTTCCGTCCGCTGGCGGAACCTCTCCGGGGACGGTGCGGTGCCCTCCGCCTCGCACGGGTCCCTCTCCCACCGGATGATCGACGCATCGTCAGAAGTTCTTGCAGGAGAACTGGACCGCGACCGCTTGCGCGGGGGCGGGCTGTCCTCGCGTGCGGTGCTTGGCCCAGCTACGGACGTCGGCCTGGAGGATGATGAGGCGGTTTCTCCTGGGGCTGATCGCGGGAACGCTGAAAGGAGGTGCGCGGAGAGGAGCGAGCGGAAGGCTTGTGCCTCTTGTGGGTCGTCGTGGTTCACGACTGCAGAGACCTTGGTCTGCAGGAAGGTGAGGGCCTTGATGGGAGGCCCGTCCTCGCACATCTCTCTGAACCTGTCAAAAATATGTCTCGTCAGCCAGCGGAAAGGTAGCTTAACGTTTCTAAGGATATTTTCACGCACTGCTGCTTCCGAACTTCGAACAACGCGCGGCGCGTGATTTCCTCCTCGCTTGGCCTGCGGAATGTCAGCAAGAATGAGCGACCTGCGATCCAAGGCTGAAGTTTACGTACCGGACGATCTCCAGCCTCCAAAAGTCGTCTAACCGTTTCATGTCCGCGTCAGCGTCCGCAGCAGCAACGGTCGGGCGCACACGACTGTTCCGCCGCCTCCGAGGCTCTTCCGCCGCTGGTCCGCCATGACCACCCTGTGGATCATAATCCGCGCCGTCCCCACCGCTGGGCGGGCGGCCGTCGCTGTCGTCGGAGTAGTCATCCAGGTCGAGCCCCCCGTTTCCGCCGTGCATGTACACCATCTTGGCCCTGGCGTCGTACACAACCTGGTGCGCGTACCGCGGCTGCGGCCATGGCGAGTCCGGGTCCTTGTCTGGCACGAGCTTCGACCACTTCCCGGGAACTTCGGGGTGGGTGTAGCGGTAGACCCAGTAAGAGGTGTCCGCCTCGAGCATGGGCGGCGAGGCGGGTCGGGGGCGCATGAGTCCGCCGAAGCTGAGCCACCGGGAGAACTGTGTCAGCTGAAGCAATCCGATGGATGTGGGCGCGACGTACACGTAGATCTCTCGCGTCTCACAGTCGATGACCGCCCGTTGAGTGAAACATGGGTCAGGACCGCCGACGGTGGCGCAGTTGGAAAAAAGCTCCGTCACAGTGCTCGTGGGTATGTGGAATGTGTACATGTCGGCCAGGTACCTCTCGTCGCGCTGGCCACCGAATATGAACAAAGTCTGGGTTTTGGTATCGAGGACCATTGAGTGTCCTGGACGACGCCTATGAGTTCCTGTAAAGGGAACGAAGAAGCTAGACGTCTCACCAAAACGTGGGGGTATAGAGGGGTGAGATGCATATGCGTCGGTTGTGCTGATCACAAGTCATCAGCGTCTGAGCTAGAAATCCAGCACAGTTCGCACTCACTTATATAGTTTCCACCTGCTCGTGCGGATGTCGTAGCTGTACATGCCAGAGAACTTCGAAGGATCACACTCGGCATCGTTGACATGGCCTCCAAAGACGTAGATGACCTGCGCCTCGCTGTCAATAACCATTTGATGGTCTGAAATGACGGGTGGACCGCCAGAAGCCTGTCGTCAACACTGTCAGCTCCTCCACCCATCGATGTCGAGACTGGTATGACATACCGCGGTGTCGAAAGCAAGGAGATCCCACTTCCCCGCGTCCAAGCCGCGGGTGTGGTACCTGAAGAACTCGGAGCATTGATTCGATGATGCATATGCAGCCGAACCAGCCAAATGCTGTGATATGCGCGCCGCAGCATCCGCCATCTGCTCTGCGAGATGTACTTCGCGAGAGAGATACGAACGCCACTCTATTGTGCCGTTTCGCAAAAGTGGGCCATCGGGCAAGTCTGAGAGCGGGACACCCATGCGGCCGCCGGGTCCGTCAACCAAGTCCGCGTCCCCGAGCCGTCCGAGGAGGTATATCGATCCCGTCTTGCTGTCGAACACCATCTTGTGGCACGCACGCGGGCTTGGGCCGTTCTTCTCGCGGGACGTCGCGAGGCTCAGGAGCTTCCACGTGTCTGCCGCGACATCGTACGCCCAGAAGTCGTCAAGATTGCGCTGGCCGTCCCAGCCGCCGAAGAGATAGATGATGCCGTTTTGCTCGTCCATGCACATCGCGTGCCCGCCTCTCCGGCAGGGGACGTCTCCGTCAGCGTCGAGTCCGCGAATACGCGTCCAGCGCGTTCGTGCTTGACACGACTGACGGTAACTACGTAAGAGGCCTGCATCGGAGCAGTCGCGGATGAGCTGTTCGGTGCGCGACCAGTTCCCGTGCAAGACAAATGACTCGTGTAGGGACGTGACCAGGGGGTGCTCCAACTGAAAGCCGGACTGGCTGAGGATCTGGTTAATCGGTGTGAGGAAGCGCCGCTGCCTCAGATGTTTGAGGACTTGACGAAGCGCAATGTTCTCACGATGCTGCTGTGCTTTGAGTGTTAGGACAGACGAAACCATTCGGGTAGATGTACCTCGTTATATTTTCGTTGTACTTGCTCGACGTACGCCTCCTCGGTGATGCCCGAGAACGAGACGTGCCAGATTGAGGTATTGAAGTTTTGGCCATGCGCCCTATCTGGAGTTGAGCGGACGTACAATGTGCCGATATGAGGAGTGACATGGGGGATACATACGATAATGGTACAATCTCAACATATCTGGTAGGAAATGGCAAGCCTTGTCGGTTCGTGTGTCTCAGTGAGAAAGTCTCAGCTGTGGAGTCGTTCTTGAGGCCTGCCCGAAGAACCTAAGGAAATGCTTCAGCTCCGGTCGTTAGCCAGACGATGAGGCATTCCGTCAAACCTCTGTCATGTTATCTTCAGTCATACCGACGAAGACCTCAAATTCCTTCATGTTACAGGGATGCCCTGCGCAAAGCTGAGCAAACGCCAGAGCGTCACTGTAGATATCAAACGCCTGCCTTTGTAGAACTATGTACCAACGTCACCGCCGACGGTCAGACTGATTCATGAACTAGAAGCTATATCCATGCAAGTCCTACGTACCTTGCCGAAGGTGATACTCTCTGCGTACGCACATATGAACCAACTTGCGACATTCGGCAATAGTAAGCTACTCAACTCAGTACGCATAGATCCTTGAGTCTGAGACGTATCCATTGCTTCGACTGTGGCGCAGCGTGAGCAGCGCTCCATCTACTGGAATGGTCCTTGGGCCGGTCAACCAGGATGTTCTCCGCGACGTATTCCCCGCTATGCTCTGACGACCCAGCAATCTCGTACCCGACGGTGACTATAGCAGGCTCTGTATACGGGCCGCTCATGACGATGATAAGCAAAGAGAGGTGGATGGTGTGCTTATGGAGAGGGAGGAAGTGTATGTGGTAGGAGGAGTGGGAGGAGACCAGGCGTGATATAGCCGCCGAAACGCGTGCGCCACAATGTTTAGGTGTGTCTGCTCCTTTCTCGTCTTAAAGATCTTCACCCATGCATACCTGTGCGTACTAGGGAACAAGCATTCAGCTGGAAGAGTACGTATACGATTGCCTTGTATAACTTCAGTATGTCCAAAGCCTAGATTCGATCGCGAATGTACTACAATGCCTTGACAATATGATTGATCCGCTCATTTAACCTGACACCGATCGAGATACATTATCCTTCTTGACCTCGTACTAACGCCTTAAATGTGACTACGCTTGTTTCGCTCCCGACACCTCCTCCTTGATCTGCTGTACGCGGTCTCCAAAAATCTTCCGCAACGCTTGGAAGACACCCTCCTGCTTGTCAAAGACAATGCCGTGAATGCCCAACGACCGCGCTGCCTCCACGTTCTCGAGCTTGTCGTCCACGAACACCGTTGTGGCTGGATCGACGCCCGTCTCCGCAAGCACCTTCTCGTACGCCGCCAGGTCGGGCTTGCGCTCGCCAAGCACCGCCGACGCGAACACCTTGTCGAAGATCGACCAGTCCGTCGGGAGCTTGATCACGTACTCGTAGTCCGGTAGCGAGATGTTCGAGAGTGCGAAGACGCGCAACTGGCCGTGGAACTGCGCCTTCAGCTCCCTGACGAGCGCAAGCAGCTCCTCGTTCGGGCGGAGAGACTCCCGTGCCTGCTTCAACGCCTCGGCGACGGCGGATGGGTCGACGGAGAACTCGCGCCCAACGCGCTCGTAGCATTCCTCCTGGGAGATGCGCCCCCGCTCGTATTCGAACCATGTCGGGCCGTTCATCAGGTCCTTTAGCACTCGTGGCGGGATTGAGGTGCGTGTTTCTGCGGACCATGTGAAGAGCACGTCTCCGAGGTCGAGGATAAGGGTTTGATACTCGGAGCTCTCGTGGTTGGCCATGGTGGCTTCGAATCTCGGGGTGATCGCAGCGTCAGGAGGGTACCTAGTATGGACGGCTGCTGGCTGCAGGTTCAGGCCGAGATGCAAGCTCTGTTATCGCGCACATACCAGCGGGCTTCACTTATATGCGGTGAGTGAGTAAACTGTGAACGGGCAGGAAGATGGCCGCAAGGTTCTATATCTACTGATGCCGATGTCCGATATGTTGTACGTAGGATTCATCGATACCATCACCGGACCTTCGCCTGACTCGCGCTAACGAAAGGGCAAACGGCATAGGTATGATCATTGGGCCTTTACCACGGGCGGCGTCAGTACATGAAGACCAGCCCTATCCCACCGTTATCAAGGTACATCTGGGCAACGAATACCCCACTGCCGCAAACACCTACACAATATCTACAATTTATATGTCGTTCTATGACCGACCGGGCGCTCCGTGCAGTGCCCTTTCACAGCTACCGCATTATGAGTAATGAAGGTACAGCTCAGCCCTCATCGGCCATCCCTCATGATACTCGATTTCCAAGACCAATCCCGAGGGTACAATCACCAACTAGACAACCCGCATCACACGGCCTGCGTAATTCCCTCAGATGCGACATTCACCTTCGCTCCTCAACCGACCTGTTGTCTACGAAGTGCTCCCGGATTGCGCTATGCAATAACACCATTAGCTATGGAAGCGGACACTCTTTGCTCACGTACTACAGGCTATCCTCAGACGGGCAAGCGACTCCTATCTTGGAGACGGGCATGTACGGTGTTCAGAAAGGTAACTCGATCTTCACCTAGTAGGGCATGCGGATTGCACCACGACCACCCAAGACCACAGTATGTTAGCGTCACTGTCAACGCGATGCGAGGGACACACCTGTGCGATTGCTGCATCGATCCTCCAAGCAACCATTTTCCCAAACTCATTCAAGTCTCCCAACGCCTTCGGCCCGCAGGTGGGACAAGAAATAGCAATCGCCACCGACGCCTCGATGGTGGCTGGCTCGGTCGCGAGGCGTCCCGTGGGCCGGGAGGCCAACTCTTGGCGCAGCTCGTCAACATAGTTCCACCACCACCTGGGCGAGGTGTAACGCAAATCGGCGGTGTTACTCGAAACTCGTACCAAAGGAGTATCGTCTGCTTCTGTGCAACGTAGCCACACCCACGTTTTGGATGAATCGACGGTACTCCCGGTGCCGAATGCCTTCGGTGGGACGCGTACCTGACGGCCATGGCTCCCACGCACCATCCAGTGCCAGTCCTGTAGCGCCTCCAATGCTGCCCGAGAGCATCTCTTCCGATATACTGAGATTGCGTGGAGGGCTAGGGCCGGAATGGTGTGGAATTCTGGAGGAGGGGTCTCAGGCTCAGCGAGACGGGGATTCTCCAGTAACCCTTTGGCTGCGGCGACAGCGACTTCGCGCATCTGGTGCGAGTACGCGATAGCATACACGTCGAGGGGGTTGGACTTGATGAAGCGGTGCAGAACGTCCGTCAAGTTGGATGCGACGACTGATACCATGTACTTGTGCGCGGCTGCGAGCACGGGTCGCACTTCGCTGATTGAGGTGAACTTGGGCCATTCCACAGGACAGAGGATTCGGAGCAATCGCTCGATGGTATCTGCGTCCTCGGCGAGTGTGACAACTTGGCGTCCTGCGTGGGCCTCGGGGAGGGCGAACATGTCCTTGAAGACGGGAGAGGCTTTCGCGAGGGTGACTTTGTATACCCAGAAGTCAATGTTGTCTGACGAACGGAGTACCAGATCGGCATCCTCATCGTCGAATGGGGAGCGTGGCGGGTTCGGCGCGTTTGGTGGGGAATCCATAGTGTCAGTAGCTGTTGGTCGATCCACCGGTGCTACGTGTGCGCTGGCAGTACTTACTTCCTGTGCTGCGGTATTTGATTCTAAGGAGGGCATGTGCGTCTTGTGCTGCGGTAGTGAACCATGTGTCGCTCATGGAACTAGGCAAACTTTATGCGCTTCGGTACAGTGTACTTACACCAAGTGTACAGGAGCCCACCCTCACATCAGATGCAGATAAGGACAACACAATATTGCTATGAACCCGATAGATTTCCCTCCGGCGCGAAATACCACGAACGCCCTTCACCCCTTCCTCAGTTTGTTGTTGTGGGCCAGATGGAGCAGGCGGGGTCGGGTGCTGCGCGACATAGGGTGAGTCTCACCATGAGCCCAACTTCTAGTCATATACTCTCGCAGACTCACAATTAGAATGGTTGATCGCCCAAGACGAGTGTAGCCGACCGTCAGAAAGAAACTGCAAGTTTCACCTGTCCAAGTTCAAGTCGGGACCGCACACCAGAGGGCATCAGCACTGTCAACAGAAGCCCGTCACCAAACATACATACCTCAGCGGTTGCTGCATCAATCCTCTTAGCGAGCATCTGCCCGTACTCGACCAAGTCGGCTAGCGCATTCGGTGTACACGTGGGGCAGGAGGCAGCCTTCCTCAATGGAGGGCCGATGATGGAAGGATCGAAGGCGAGTTCTCCAATGGGTCGGGAGACCAACTCCTTGTCAAGCTTGCCAATGTAGTCCCACCACCATCTCGGCGGGTTATACGAGAGAACCGCGGCGCCAATGACTTGTATATTGGGGGTCTTCTCGTGTTTGTGCGCATCCGTACAGACGAGCCAAACCCACGAATTGGTGTGATCGATGAAGCCGCCCTTCTTCGACACGTACACTGCACGCGCGTGACGCCCGCGTACCATCCAGTGCCAGTCTTGTACTGCCTCCACCGCTGCTCGACCACACCTCTTTCGATACGCTGAGATCTCGTAAAGAGCTCTTGCGGGAATGGCGTCGAACTCCGGGGGAGGCGTAGCGGGCTCGGCGAGATGAGGATCCCCCATTAGCTGTTTAGCAGCAGCGATGATGACGCCGCGCATCCGGTACGAGTATGCCACAGCATATACGCCAAGGGGATCTGACTCGACGAAGGTGCGCAGGGTGTCCTCGAGGCTTGTCAAGACGAAGGACATCATGTACTTCTGTGCCGCCGCGAGTACAGGTCGTATCTGGCTCAGTTTGGCGAATTTGGGCCGTTCAACCGGGCAGACCATTCGCAGCAGTGGTTCAAGGGTATCTGTATCCTCGGCAAGCTCTACAACCTGGCGTTCCGCGTGTGTCTCGGGGACGGAGAACATGTCTTTGAAGACGGGCGAGGCTTTTGCGAGGATGACTTTGTATACCCAGAAGTTGACACCATCTGACGAACGGACTATCAGGTCGACGTCCTCATCGTCGAATGAGGAGTTGGGTGCGTCTGGGGACGGGTTGGGTGCGTCTGGGGGCGGGTTGGGTACGTCTGGGGGCGGGTTGGGTGCGTCTGGGGGCGGGTTGGGTGCGTCTGGGGGCGGATCCATAGCTTCAGCAAAGGTCAATCAGGGAGAGGCAGGAAGAGCATTGCCTTATGTATTATATCTACTCCTTCATCGGATGTGCTACGGTAACGGGCCATGTGCCGAGAACAGGAACACGCTCAGGCGCATCCCCGTACACCAAAGGCGCGCAGACACGCTCGTGCCGCAGGTGCTTCGCAGATTGTGCGAAATACAGATATAGAAGCAACATGATAAAGCGGAAACTCGATGCCCCGGTGTTCTCATGAGTCGTACTATTCTTCCTTGTCTTCCTCGGCGACTAGATCTGCGACCCCGGCAGGCTGGTACACCTCCTCAAGCCCCTCCTCGGTTTGATGAAAGGGCAACACTAACACAACCTGAAAGAAGGTCAGATCAACGAGGAGATGTATACTCGACAAGCCCATCGACGTCACCTTTGACAGCGCGTCCTCGATTTTCTTGGCCATCGCTTCCGCGTACTCCGTCAGGTGCACTGCTGCTCGCGGTCCACACGTCTTGCACTCTGCTGCCCTGGCGATCGCAGGACGGATGAAGCGTGTCTCGGTGACGACGGAAGCCAGCGGCCGGAGTTCCAGTTCTTTGGCAACCATGTCGGAATACTCCTGCCACCATGCTGTGAGTGACTGTCCGTGGCCGGTGGCGGCGTTGGACACCGAAACTTGCACGCTGCCGCCATCACAGGAGCGACAAGCAAGCCAGATCCACGCGTTGGATGTGTCCACGTTGCCCTTCCTCGACACTGACACGGAGCGCGATGGGAACCCCGAGGGCATTGTACCAAGATCGAGAAGAACGGACCGAGCGGCGGTCGCACAGTCCATACGATAGGCTTCGAATTTGGCCAATGCTATTGCGGGCAGGTAGTCAAACTCGGGCGGGGGGTCGTGAGGGTCATACAGTGGATATCTGCCTAGAAGGACTTTGACCGCTACCCGAGCTAGGTCGGCGTCTTCCCTCATACAGGCGGTGGCGTACACCCGGAGAGGCTCGGCGGGCAGGAAGAGCCGAAGGTTGCACAGGAGCTGGCTCGAGATGAACGTCATCTCATACTTCTCCGCGGCGCGCAAGACGGATTGGAGGTGATCGATGTGCAGGAGCACTGGACGTACCATCGGGTAGCAGAATGGAAGGAGACCTTCGAGCGTCGTGGCAGTCTCCTGCACTTCTACTACCTGAGGCTGCTCCCCTTGGCCGGGCAGATCCGGAAGCGTGAGCATGTCGCTGAAGATGGGGGACGCCATGCCAAGGATGAGTTTGTGCAGCCGAAAGTCGACGTTATCGGAGGAACGGAGGACGATGTCAGCATCTGCTCTGTTGAACAGTTGCGAGACGACTGAGGCAGCCATGTCGGACTATGACCCAGTACCGTGGATAAGAAGACGCAGAGGCCAGAGCAACGTTGGTTGACTGTAGCGCCTGCCCCGTGGAAAATAGCTGCGGTAAGGAAGCTCAGGCTTCTCCCGTAGGCCTTCTGCAACGCGTGGCTTAAGTTCTGCCCTGCTATGAATTACTTGCGTCATCATTGTCTTCTTCTTCCACTCATGAACACTGGGAGAACGGCGCTTTTGAGCGCATCCTTTGCGCCGACGGTTGGCCTGGGCAGAAATAGGACTGAATGGCGCAGAGGTGATGTGGTAGCACAGGAGTTCGGCGTATCTAGAGGCACGATGAGTGAGAGCGTTCACCTGCAATATAACCAAGTTCAAGAGGCTTCGGGCAACGTAGAACAAGGGATAGAAGTCGAACATGGAGGAGGCTGTGACGTCGACGAACGTCGATGTTCTGCATTTCGACTTTTGCTACCGTCGCTGCCAACTGTGCCTCGTGTTTTGGGTCGACATCCTGAGCACCGGCGAGCAGTGCGCCGTCACCGGTGTTCTGTCCAACAGTGCTCTGCACTCGAGGGTTACGATGGGTCCCGACAGCTCGCAATTGAGATATCATACACCTGCCAGGATAAGGAAGGATAGCATGTCGCAAAACGTGGAGATGAGACTCAAGCTTGCTTGGGACGGTCCGAGCGGAGGAAAGGTTGACAGATGTCGGCGAGCATGCGGAGAAAGGGTGCCGCGAGGCTCGCGGAAGGCATGCGATAATGAAACGGATGGTTCTAGTGCCGGAGATGGAGCGAAGGCTTGTACGATTACACAACGATGTCGTCCACGGCGGCTCGAACGGTCGTCGGTCGAAAGCAAGCACGGGCGAAAAGATTTGTGGCGGGCGTGCCGTGGTGGCGGCTGGCGGTGAGGCGGACTAGATATTGATCTGGAGTGCTGATATGCCCAAAGGGGGAGTTGTCAGGCACGTGGCTGAGGGGGGATAAGTGAAATTGCGGGAGTAGGGGCTGGGCTTGTGCTGCAACGTTCTCTGAGGAGGACCATCATCTGAATCTCTTTGACCGCGTCGTCTTGAATTCGAGGGCCACGCCTCTGCCACTCCTTTGTCTTCCCCCTTCTTTTCTCTTCTCTTATAATCCGTTCCTCCGCGAGCGCAATGGCCCACCGTCGTACCTTCTCCGCACGTTTCCCAGACATGCGCAATGTCTCCCTCGACGATCCGCCTCTCACTCCCATCCCTAACATCGCCGAACTTCCCATGCTCTCCTCCCGCAAACCCCGCGCATACTGGATCCGCACCACCTTCCTCGCCCTCTTCGTCCTCGTCGCCGTCTCCGTATACGTCCTCCTCGTCTCCCCGCCAGCACTGCGTCCTATCGCCTTCCTTGACGTAGACCACTCACGGGCAGATGAGGCCGCTCGGCCTTCGCGTTGGACACCAGAAGCACTCCGGTTAGCCGCACTCAAGCATCGCCGGCCACTCACATCAACCACGCTTGCGAACAACGCGCGCCCGCAAATATCTCTGAACCAAACGCAGGAGCTGGCTGCCGTCTCGAGCTTTATCGCCAGCCTCCCCCAGAACATGATCCCTTCCACCGTCGATCCCTCACAGCCTATCGACCCTCAGCTTGTCCTCGACTTCGACACGCGAGGCCCGCGGGCGGAAGAGGAGTTGCAGGCCGTGGTGCACGACGTCTGGGCACGGAATCCCGTAATGCTCTACTCCAAGGTATGTCTCCCTCCGACGTGATCGAACGTACCCGACAACGAGCGAGGCGCTCATTCGGCTACAGGTTCACTCGCCTATATCGCGAGAGATTAAGCAAGTGCTCGCGGATATGTACCTCCGTCCTGCACCGACCATTGTCGACGTTGACCAGAGACGTGAGTAGTTCGCGTCGCGTACTGGAACGCATACTGATGGCCTTACAGCGGACGAGAACGTGCTCGTACCCCTCCTCTACCGCCTCACGTCGACAAATGAGCTTCCTATTCTGCTCATCGGCGGGCGGACAGTAGGCAGCCCAAGGGAAATCCGCTACCTGGCTGCGAAGGGCGAACTGCAACGACTCATCACCGACGCTGGCGGCGTCATCGACGGCGCGCGTAAGAAGAAGGCCAAGAAGCTATGATTGCCTGACTGGGCAGTGTGGCTAGTGGAGCTTCCTCTTCCTTGCACAGTGCGACGCATCGCGGTGCATGCTGTATATATGCGATGGCGACCACGGGCGATCACCAGCCCCTCTTGAGGCGAAGTGCTCGCCGAGCGGGCCTGGTGGCTGGTCAGCCGGGGTTATTCGGTTTGGACACCAGCGGCTGTGGTATAGAGGTCCAGACTTTAGGGATGTACGACTACACCATCTTTCACCATATATCCTTACCCATCCCACGTACATACTACGTGCTTAAATCCTTCCGCCATCTTACATCCTAGAAATAAAGCGCGCGTGGACTTTGAAGCCCATACGACGTTTCGTCACCTCACTCGCCCCGCCTCATCTTCATCCTCGCCTCCTGCGACCTACACCTCCTCCTATCTCCTCTCCCTCTCTGCATGCCCTCTCGCGCACTCCTACACCTGCGCAGACATCCTGCACATCACTGTACATATACCCTGGGACATGCCTCTGACGTTTGATGACCTACCTTACAGCAAATATGGAATTCTGGATGGGAGCCGGCTACGCTCGAACGCGTTCGACGGGCTGCCATCTTTTCTCCCGTTAGCCGTATATAACGTTATGGCAGGCGCAAGGACAGCAGCGGCTTCTCGACGATCCGCAACGGCACTACGGTACTACCCCGCACTGCGTGGGTCGCGCATGTCGATCGCTGCGCAATCCTATAAGCTTTCCGTGCGTTCTCCCCTCTAATCTCCGTCGTGTTAATCTGGCGAGAACTGCGTGCGTAGCAGTCTTCTAGGGCCGCGCTGTCCGCGCGTGGCAAGGAGCTCTCGACTGCCCGCCCTGAGCGTGCAGCAAGCATCAGTCGTACGCGCGAGTTCACGCTTTGAGCGGCGCGTTGTGGTGCCCTCAGCCCGGTGCCCCGCGGGCCGCGACACCCTCCCCGTCGGCCGACCGGGCATTGTCAACATCCATTTCACTCCCACCTCAGGTCCTACGTCCTTACAAATTACAATTGCGCAGGGGGGGGGGGGGGACCCTGTGCGGCGCACCGGCTTGCCGGATCCTCCGGTCTCCCCACTGCCCTTGAAATTCTCCTCCCCTTAGTCCCTCCTAGTCCTCCACGGCGCCGAGCCAGCCGACATCCCTCCCACCCCTCGCAAAGCTGGCGGACGTCGGACACGGGCGATAGCACACGGCACATCAACGGGTGAAAAATCAGTGGCGTAACATGCGCCTTGACTACTTGGCATGCGCAAGTTGGACGGTAGCCACGGCCGAGTCAGCCGGCGAGCGCGCGGTATCCACGGCTTCAAGCTGGCGCCTCCAGTTGTCAAGTTTTGACTTTCTGGATGTGTGTCGCTGTTGCGCCAAGTTGGGTGCCCGGTGCATCATATCAGCTGCAGCGAAACAGTAATTTGGTGCACCGCTGCGGCCAGTGCGGTCGACGCATTTGCCAAGATTTCGCCAGGGCCGGTGATCGGTGGCGGTGCCGCCCTTATGAACCACCAGGAGCGGAAAGCGCCTTGCCTCTTTTGGAGAGTCCGGCGCGTGCGGGGCCGCAGTGAGCGCTTCTCAGCAAACGCGGCTTGTTGGGTGAGTCCTCAAGGATCTTGAGAGTGAGACTTCACTTGAACTGCTACCATCATCAGGTATCTCAAGCAAGAAGGTCCAAGAGTAGAACACAAGAGCATTAGGAGTGATAGCAACAACGCGATATGGCACAAAACGCGACAAGATCAAAGATCGAGTATGTCGTCTTCGACATGGATGGTGAAGTTGCATTCTCGCCGTACGCACACAGATCCCTTGGATGTCGATGGGCTGACGTTCGAACGTATCCACAGGACTACTTATTGACTCGGAACGCGTGTACACCGATGTGACCAGTGCGTTCTTACCGCTAGCAGAGCCTAGCAGCGCACTGCTACGGGCGTAACTTGTGGCTCATCGATGAACATCGCAGACGAACTTCTCGCGCCATACGGCAAAGAGATGACCTGGGACATCAAGGCAGGCCTTATGGGCAAACGTACGTCGCGCACGACTTCACCTGCGCGAAAGATCGGTGCATATGCCTTATACATTGCACCCTGCAGCCGAACGCGAAGCCGCAGCGCACCTCCTCTCATTCTTCCCTGACCTCCCACCCTCCTTCACGCTCGACTACTACCTCAAAGCACGCCGCGAGATGCAGGATCAGCGCTGGTGCACCGTCAGGCCGCTCCCCGGCGCACTCAAGCTCGTGCAGCACCTCCACCGGCACCACGTCCCCATCGCGCTCGCCACCAGCTCCCTGCGGCGCAACTTCGAGCTCAAGTCGTCCCACCTCGGCGAGCTTTTTGACTGCTTCGAGGGCCGCATCGTGTGCGCGGACGATGGGTTCCTGGGCCCCGGGCGCGGCAAGCCCCACCCGGACATCTTCCTCGTGGCCGCGGAGAAGTTCCTGCAGCGCAAGGTGGGCAGCGGGGAAGTGGGGGAGGAACACGTGAGCGACGCGGAGGCGGCTGAGCGCGCGAAGGGACTCGTCTTTGAGGACTCAATTCCAGGCGTGCAAGCCGCGAAGCGCGCTGGTATGAAGGGTACGATAACAAAGTGTGATACTATGTGCTCGTGCTGATTTTGCCGCAGTGGTATGGGTGCCGGACGCGAACCTGTTGTCGATTGGGGGCGACGCAGCGCCGACGGCCGAGACGCCAGATCTGCAACTCACGTCGCTAGAGGAGTTCGTACCCGAAGAATGGGGTTTGCCACCTTATGACTCCTGAGACGCACTAGGCTACCCCGAATGCGTTCTTCCCTGTTTAAGACGATTTTTTAGCGACGAAAATGGGATGCAGTGACCGGCGATCGACGCTTGCGGCTTGGTTGACGGCATTGTGGGATGAACGCTCGAGCATTCACCATACCTCGGAGAATAATTGCATCCGCAATCTAGCGAACGCCTAACCTCGACTTCTACGACTATACAGTATCTCCGACGCCCAGTGCTTCCACATACATGACCGGCTTCGGTAAGTACAAGATCCCTCGTGGTGAGGCCCTGCGCTAACTACCTCACAGTCGATGCTGATGACACCGAAATCCTTAGCTACGACCTAACCCATCGTGACGCCATCATCGCTCATGGCAGCCCTACGCCGACTCTAGAGTCATGCCCCTTGATGGTCACAACTCCCGAGAGATATGACGAGCACTTGAGAGTGTATGGCAGCAGCCTCATACACGATATTTTGCTTCCACACGACTGGATTGATCACTGAAGACGTGAATGAGTACAGTATGCACAAGTTGCAATTGGCATCGTGAATGCAATATATAGACATTTTGGGCGGTAGCGACGTACGTATTAATATCCGACGTATGTATGTAGAGAGACGCACTTGAACATGCACACCACATTGGGGTACGACGATTTGCAAAGAGACGATGATGATCCGATTAGAATAATTACACAGAGAACACGAAACAAAACGAGAGGGGTAGATAGTTTAACGCCGCAGTTGCACAATATGTCCATCCCGGAACCAAGAACAGATCCATGCCATAAACGATGCAGTCCCATAGGTCCAAGAGACATTTACATGGGCTCCGTCTTGATCCGCCGTGTCTCCTTCTCAGCTTCGTCCCCCCGGGACCTCGAGCGGGAGGAAGCCGACACTGGGACGGGCTGTGATTGCATCACGTACTCACGCAGGCGGTGGTCGACCTGGCGATGAACCTGAGATGATGGCGTGAGTGACTGAATTGACAGGACGGTAGCAACTTTCACGTACCTCGCCGCCCAACGTCTTGAGGATCTGCAGGACCGGGCCTAGCATGCCCAGCTGTATGATGATATAGCTACGAGAGCTGCTGTCAGCATGGCCCTCAGCGAGATGGGAGGCGCGGAACAACGCACAAAGTCGCCAATAGCAGAATTAACATCGCGAAGTAGACCGGGTTGAACACGACGAACATCGCCTCGTTCCAGCCGAGCACAGCGATGAGGCCATAGATCCAGTACGGGATCTGCGCAACGCTCGATACCGTGCTGCGCTTGGCTTCGACGTAGAACGCGTCCGCATCCCTCCGGAAGCGGTTGGTGAGGTCGAGGGCCTTGGTCTCCGAGAATACGACGAGTGTTGACGGGAAGTCGAACTCCTCGCTGTTCGTCAGCGAATCAGAGGTCTCAGACGGGAGGGTGAACTCCAGCGATGGGTCCGTGGGCTTGATCTTCCAGTACAGCGGGATGAGCTCAAGCGTCTAGACATTCAGAGAGTCAGCAGAGTTCAATGACGGATCTCGATGTGACCAACCTGCTCCTTCGCTTTGCGGAAAGCACCGTCAATGTCGTCGTCCGGCCTCCACACCCGTGGCACCCCGTTCTCGTCATAACGGAATCGCTCCTCGAAGTACGTCCGGAGTTTACCAAGGAACACGGCATCCGCGGTCTGCTCATCGATCTTGGCGCGGAGGGCAAGCCATGCGCGTTTCCGCAGAGTGGCCAGAGCCGTCGTGATTTCCTCCTCGGTGCAATCGAAGCCTAACGGACTGTCTCAGCAATGGTTGAAAGGCGACAGGATGAGCGCTACATACTCTTGGCTTTGCCCAGATAGGACGCCTCAGCTTTCTCGAGGGTTTCCCGGAAGACCTTGAGCACATTGTCCCACATGTCCGAGGTGGGCTTGTTCAGATAGAGGTCAACGGGCTCGGAAATCTGCTTCTTGAAGTTGCGCTGAAGTGAAGGTGTAGCATGAGCGACGATGTACGCAGTAATACTGAGAATAGCGTGCCTCAATGACGTTGACCATCTTCTTCGTCTCGTCCTTCCTACACTGGTCCGCAACGGAACGCGCCTCTTCACGCAACAATTGTAGCTCCTCTTCGTAGCTCCAGTCTGTGCCTTCCACGAGTGCCTCCTTCGCGCCGTCCAAGAAGCGTTTTTCAAGTCGCTCGCGCGCAGCAGCGACGACCTCGGCGAAGTTGTAGCCCTCGCCCCGCATCCCGTCAATCATCTCTTGCTTGTACTTGACAAGGCATGCCTTGTGCAAGTTCTTGAGCTGTCCAAGGAAGAGCGGAGACAACGTCGAGTCGATCACGCCAACGAGGTCTGCACGTTTGCGCTTGTAGACGCCTTGATGGTACCGCGAAGCATCTCGGTCATAACGATCTGCGGAGTAGTAGGCACGGTAAGCAAGATATAACACCATGTCATGAGTGTTCTGCGTTACCAAGTGCGCCTTTCCGCCATGCTCTCATCATCTTTCCAAGCCCGTCGACGACCTTGCCAGACTCAATTGGCCTCTTCTGTGGCTTCGCCTGCTCGTTGAACTCTGTTAAAGCTGCCGACGCGATCTCGTCGCAGCGGAACTGAGCCAACAGTTCTTGTTGTGTAGGCAGATCCAGGTCCTTGTTGCTCTGCACTTGTTCCTATAATCCACAAGAGGTCAGAAGAGATGTGATATAGGAGACTCGGTCGGCGTACCCAGATGCCCTCCATATAGAACGCGACACCGTCCGCGGGGATTCGTTTGTGGTACAGAGGCGAGAACACGTAGTCTTCCCGCGACTTGTCGTAGAAACGCCTGCTGAGCTCCTTGGCATCGCTCTCGAACTTGTCCGCAGCGAGGATCTTGTGAGGGAGCGCGGCGAAAGACAGGTCGAAGTAGTCAGACAATTGCTTGTCCTTCAGCTCTGGGGGCTTAGAGAGCGTGTCCCAGATCTTCTGCATGTCCGCAGACAATGTTGCTTGGAGATTCGCGAGAGGCGTGGTTCCGATGTGGTCGCGAATGACGAAGAGCAGCAGTGTGCGTTGATTACGGCTTAGGTCTTGCTTGAGAATGGGCTCACAAGACTGACAGGGTGATGACCTACCCGTCGGGGGTCTTCTTGCCGAACAACCCAAGGTTTACCTCGAATACAGTCTTGAGGAGACCCATGTTCGCACCCTGGTAGAGACCGACTTGGTGCTCCCATAAGTTGACAATAAGGACTTCGGAGGAAGCAAGCGAGAATAGGGCGGATTTGCGTTCGAAGTCCTAAGGTAATATGAGAAGCAGAGACTAGTTGGGTAGAGGCTAGACGGACCTGGTCCTCTCCACGCTCGCGTCCATCTGTGCCCTCTACGTCCATCACCAAGAGGTTCGCATTCTTTGCTTTACACATCCATATACCTACACCCGCACGTGTATTAGTTACGGTGCGCAGCCGGCGGTGCAGGCGGACACGTACCCTTGGTGGTCTGTTGTCGTCTTGTCTCATCCATGACGTCGAAGTTCGTTCCAAATAGTCGGTTAAGCAATGTACCTACATTGCAATTAGTCTCTGGTAGTGGTGTGGTGAGAGGTGATACGCACTTTTGCCAGTAGACTGTGATCCGAAGACGGCTACAATATCATAATCGAACCCTGCATTCTGGAGACCCCACTTCTGTATCTGCTGCGTCAATGCAGGGCTATCACATGAACCATCTTAGTAGCTGCTAACAGCACTTCAGTATGTGGCCATCTATACATACCTAAACTGCTTCTCGTCATCTACAATCTGTATACGTTCCGTGCTGGCGTCCGTGGTAGAAGCGGTGCCGTTGACGTAGTGACCGTTCGCGGCCGCTGTCCGGCCTGCGGAGGGTGCGCCGTTTGACTTGGGAATGGGTGCGGGCATCATATCGTTAGTTGGTAGAATATTTGGCTGGGCCATGGTGCGTTGTGAACGGAGAGGACAAGGAGGACGGATGGCGGAGGTGTGCCAACCTGCGGAACTGGCTGCACGACACGGTATGGGTCCCTCTCCACGTGACATCACAGCTGGCACACGCGCGCCGCATTTGGGCATAATAGGCTCCTGTACGACGGCTGTGCGACCGGACCGGTCTCTGTGGCTGCGTTACTTGACCAAGTATTACCGCTTTCCTGGCTTTCAGTCCAACTCTTACCGGCTAGGTCATCTCTTGCCAAGTGCTCTCAAGTACAGACCCGAGCTCTGCATATGCAGCATCCTGGGCAACTACCACTAGACCGCACTTTAGCGTGTTAGCGAGCCGGAGATGAAGCCGCCGTCCTTATCATACTCGTTCACTCGAAATAGAGTAGTAGGGACGAAACGATGTGTGGCAGGTCTCCGCACGACTTCAAGTCTGGGAGATATAGCGGCAAACCACATAGGTTTGCCTGCTCAGATTGACCTGCTTGAGCGCTATCGTGGCATGGTTGCCCTCGGTCGCATCACAGAAGACGAAGAGCAGATACGGGTCATTATGAAGGTGAGCCAACCATAGGCGATTTTCTCATGCGGGAATGGCACGGGCTTACGCAAAGTGTGTACAGCTCCGTAGATTGCACAAAGAGCTGGAAGGCTATGCACCTCCGGCTGTACTTGCCCGCCATCTCAACCAAACTCACGCGGTTTCCGCGGCGAGTCCAGAGTCGGGTGAATCTGGCCCATGGTGGGCCGCATCCGAACCAATTCAACCGCTCGAAACCCCGAGGGGCCTAATACGCGTCCGTACCCACGCTGAAGAGATCGATGCTCTCACGACGCCCAAAGTGCGGACGATCTCGCCCCTCAATGGAACGATTTGAGTTGGTTGACTTCGCTCGCACTTAGGGCCTGCTTATCACCGGTCCGCCAGGGTCTGGGAAGAGCTTTCTGATAGACTTGTGGTTCTCAACATTGCCGACTCCGTTCAAGGCACGCAAGCACTACAATGAGCTTGTACTGGAGATCTACCGGGCTGTCTGGGAGGAGACTCGGCGCAGGATGGCTACACTGTATGCTGGTAATCCGTCTCCTGAGCCCCAGGCGGAAGGATCCTCTAAGCCGTGGAACAAGCTAATACGCGAACAATGGCGGCAACTTCTCAAAGGGGGAAGTCTTCCTTTTCGGTGGACGCGTCGGGCCGATATGTCCTTTTCCCTATCACGCACTTCTCTTGAACCCTCAATTGCCTACGTTGTGGCGCAGCGTCTCATCTTACGGCATTGGCTGCTTGTCTTCGATGAGATCCAGCTACTAGACGTATCAAGTGCGACGCTGCTCGCGGACGTGTTGTCATGGTTCTGGAGAATGGGGGGTATCATTGTGGGCAGCTCCAACAAGGTGCCAGACGACTTGTACAAGAATGGAGTGCAGAGGGAGAGGCTCGAGCCTTTCGTAGAGGCGTTGAAGGCTCGCTGTCCAGTTGTCCTCATGCGCAGTGAGCGAGACTGGCGAGCCGTCAGAGGCAGCGCGGGTCGGCGCAGCTGGTACACACGCGAAGAAGTCTCTGATTTCGAAGCGAAGTTGAAGGATTTGGTTGGTGGGACGGAAGGTCAGCCCTGCTAACTCTACTCGTGGGAGATGCGACTCATGTCCATGAGCAGATGTTTCGTCAGGAGAGCACGTCGTATTTGGTCGAAAGATCAAAGTGCCTTGGGAAATAGGGGATGCCTGTAAATTCACCTTTGCAGAACTTTGCGATGAGGTCGGCAGTCTTTCCTTGTTCCTAGTATCATGAAGCAATGCGGGCTCATATTGCCATAGTCCCTTGGCCCAGCGGACTACATCACCCTCGCATCGCGTTACCACACCTTCGTCATCACCGACATCCCCGTACTCAAACTGTCCGCCAAGAACCAAGCACGCCGCTTTATCTCCCTCATCGACGCTCTCTACGAAGCGCGCTGTCGCATCATATGCCTCGCCGAGGCAGCCCCAGAGCAGCTCTTCTTCCCTGACGCCCCACTCGAATCCGAGATCGTCTCTGCCCATAGCGCGAATGATAGCCAGGATCTCTCGGCGCAAGATGTGGACGTGATGATGGCGGAAGCGGTCGCGGAGACGCAGGATGTATTTCGGCCTAACGTGGCCTCGTACGACGCGCCGAACATGGAGCGCGAACGTACCCCATCTGCACCTCTCGCCCTGGACAAGCTGTCGATTTTCTCCGGTGAGCTTCAAACCGCTCGCCTGTCGTCCACAAGACGCTGATCAGCTGGCACCGATGCTCATCCTTGTAGGGAAAGACGAGCAATTCGCCTTCAAGCGTGCCCTGTCTCGCCTTCTCGAAATGACTAGCGAAAGCTACGCGAGAGACGAACAGTGGGCACCATTGCCACTATCTTCCCGAAAATGGGAAACATCCTCTATCCCCTTGGTGTCCTCCACCCTCACGAGACCCGCGTCTACTCAGTCCGCCGAGCAATCACACACCGCCCAAGCGGACTTCGCTGAAGAGGCATCCGCGTATACCTCTTCCCACACTCGCGCCACCGACCGCCCGCCAGCACCCCGCCTCAGTGCAGACCACATCTGGGGCGTCCGCGAAGACTGGGGTCCGCGCGCACGCGCATGGGGGCGCGGTGCAAGCGCCTACTCTACCCGCGATCCGAACCCCGATGACGGCTCTCCTAGCTCTGATCCATGCAGTCCCAGCCCAGGCGCAGTCGTGCAAGACCGCGATGCGAGTGCGGGTCATACGATGACGACGTGCACGGGTGGGAGTGGAGACGCCAAGCCCCGGCGTGGGGGGCGCGAGGGCGGGGATGGATCAAGTTGAAGCCGTCGCGGGCCTCGAGGCTGCAAGTGCGACTCTTAACGAGGCTCGGACCCGGGAGGACGCGATCGCAGCCCAGAGGCATCGTGCGAGTGGGGCGCGCGTAGAGGGCCGGCGATGGGCGGGGACACGGACGGCAGAACGCGTTGCTGCAGCCTGCAGCAACGTGTAATGTGTATTCTCCCTCCATTGACACGCAACCAACCATCATGCGACGTTGAGGACTATAACACGCGTCGCCTTCGAGTTATCGGACAAACCGGGCTGTCTACTGTGGTTTTGCTTCACTGCGATGCTGAAGTAAACCACATCCTACAGCTACTACCGTTACGCCGTACGCGTAGCAAGTGGCCGGCGCGGACATGCCTTCCAGTGCCATTCACGCCCCGCGAACCCCGAACTTCTAGTCCTAAACGTGCAATGTCCGCGGCGCACGGCCGGTGGCCTCGTGTCGACGAGGTACGTAACGCCAGCTCCACCGTCCGGCGGCGGCGCAGCCCACATGCCCTCTGGAGTCTGTACGCGCCTCCCAATGATGGCCAGTTGAATTTGCCCCCGACACCGTCCTCAATGCACGATGCATGACGTCTCTCGTCGACCATGACACAGTTTGGTGTATCATCCCGCCCTCCTGAGTGGGGCGTGCGCAGTCGGCCGCTAAGTACACTGCAGGGTCGGCGGTCTCACAAGTCATTCAATGCAAGGTGCCCGTGCCGTGCCGCCATCATTCCGGGGCTGGTGTGGGGGGCGGACCTGGGGGCACGAGCAGGAGGCGGGATGAGGGTCATGCATCATCATGCGGGGTCGACTGTCGACGATTCAGAGCTGCGTGGATCATGGCCCATGACCGGTGACCATTGCAAGACGCCGCCGTAGCCGGTCGCGGTAGCCGGGTGCATTCATCCCCGCGTCGATTTCGAGGCACAGTGCGGTGTATTTGTCAAGTGAGATATATTGATATATGATGCAAGCGGAAGGAAGGAGCGACGGGAGTGGGAGTGAGTACAGCGGAGGAGACGGAGAGACAGAGAGGGACGAGGATGAGAGACTGATCAAGGAGAGCAGAGCAGGAGAGATCGAGAGAGACGGATGTATGAGACATGAGGTGGAGGGAGGAGATGGAGAGAAGGAGTAGAGGGAGTAGAGAGAAAGAACGATCACAAGCAGCCCATATAAAGATATGTACGTACGCATCGACAAATCGAAAGCGCGGATAGGTGAAAGAGAAAAAACAAAAAGCAGCGGTGGCAGAACGTGCAAACTACATACATGCAACAACAGAAAAGAAAAGCGGAACAAGACAAATTCAGCCGAGGGCCAGCGGTATGTACGAAGCGGTGAAGGATGTGTACGTGTGTGTGTATGTGTGAAACCAACAACCAACTGTGCGTGTGTCAATGGTGGTGTGATGATGGGTGGTGATGGAGAGGCAGGCAGGCGAATATTGCGAGCGGGTGGAAAGCGTGTGACCAGACCATGTACGCGATGCAGAGCGGGTGTCAAAGAACCGGATGGGTGCAGCAGCAGAACGGGTGGTCATTATACGACATCGACGGCGCAATGAAGGATTAAAACAGGGATCTACAGCTATATGCAAGTGCCGGCCGCCACGCCGTGCCGTAGATGCGCATATGCACACCAACAACAGAGGCACAGCAGGCGACGAGGCACGAGAGAGAGGAGAGTGAGGGAAGGCAGCGGAAGCGGCGGAGAACAGTACATTATAGAAACCAACGACGGGACGGTGGGCGGCGATGATGACGGATAATATCGACAGCTATCGACGGTCTAAGCGGAGGTGTGTGGATGTGGCTATCCTGCAGTGTGGTGGTATATAGTACACGATGACGGAGGGACGGACGGCGTGAGGGTTGTTCAGGCGATGGTGGCAGTACGGTGTGGGATGTGCAGGCATGCAGGTAGATGTGTGATGGAACATAGTGCGGTGTGGGTGAAGCGAGGCGGCGGTGAGATGATGGAGGGTGGAGCCCGGTTGTTGCGAGTGAAGTGGAGGGAGGAAGACCCGTAAGCCCATATCGCCGCAAGCGCAAGCGCCATGGTCCCGTATCCTGTATCTTCGGTCCTTGTATTCGGAAGCGTCCTGGCCCTTGGTCCTTGTCGTCCTCGCCGACCTTCTTCGGCGTCCGTGTGAGCCGCCTCGTCCTATTACCCAAGTCGCCGCCAGTTCAAGACGATGGGTAAAGGCGTCGTGCAACAGCGCTCGGCCGCAAAGACTTCGGGTTTACGATGGTCTCGCGAAGCAACAGCAGAGTCGATGGCGAGCTCGTCCACGGTCCTAGGCGCCTCCTTCTGCGGCCACGGTCGTGTGGGTCGTGTGTGATCACTGGACCAGCGAGCGAACGTTCGCGGAACCAATTGCCACTTAAACTCCAAGCTCCCAACCGTCCGGCAGACTTTGACTGCTGCGCTCGTAAGCCAAAACGGCTCAGCTAACGTACACTGACGTGAGCGCGGCGCCGAGCTGCCATGGGGAGGCTAGTGTCGAGCAAGACGCCGTCAAGGAGCAAGCTTGTTTCGGCGCCCCGGTCGGCGTGGGTATTGCCGTACGCAAACCCTGTTCAGGGTATTGAGGCGCGGAGGCAACGTCCGAGGATACAACCCGGGTGGGTATACGCGTCTATGTGACAGAACCTACAAAGCAAATATGCGAGCGGTACCTATGATGCGTGGACAATGTGGACAACGACGACGACGGTGGCGTATGCGGTGCGAGGCAATGCGACTGGGAGGCATGGTGGGGAGGACGGATGGGGACGGCAACGACACCTGGTTCGCGCTACGCCAGCTTGCGTGGGTTTAGCGGGGCATCCCCGAGTTCGCGGTATCGGTTACGCGAGGGAGAGATCGCTGCTGGAGAGCGTCTGTGATGTGCGTGATTGCGATGGCCGATAGATGAGCGTGGGTGCGACAAGGGAGGAGAAGAAGCCCGGGGAACTAGGGGAACAGGTACGAGGACGGCAGGAGGGGCGATGATAGATGGATAGGGATGAGGCAGTAGCATGCGATATCGGGACTTGTGAGGGCAGGGGCACAGGGGCAACAACGGGCAGTTAGTGGGATATGTGTAACTCATTAGGCCGCACCGCGCGGCGGGTTATACTCATCGTGATAGGGAATATGGGTCGTGACGTGATAATTACTGGGGTATGATGTGTTCCCCGAGTCCGTATGGCAGTCCTTGAACTGACCGTCCGCCCGTCCTGCGAGTGAGCCCGGCTGTCTGTGTCTGCTTGCTTGCCGCAATCAGGCGCCCCGCTCCGACGTCCGTGGCAACGTTTGCCAGCGGCGCACGTTGCGGCACCGGACCTTGCTGCGATAGAGCGACGCACGCAGCAAGGAGCGAGAGGAGAGACTCCGCCCGTGAGAGGAAGCTGGCCGCCAAAGGGACCGGGAGGACTCGGCAGAAGGGGAAGCTGGAGGAGCCAGGACCGAGCGCCGGGGCGCTCATCAATCTCGTGAGGGATGGTACGTCATGGGGACCAACCGCCTTGGGACGATCACTTGAAGGTGTTCGCCGTCGAACTCGGCACGCACTTGGGCGAGAAGCGCATCATACCCGAATGAGATCCGTTGCTCGAAATGACCTACAAAACCATGCAGGTCGTAGCAAGGGAGGACGCCGACGGGAGACGGTTGCGTCGGGTCATGATGAATACAAATTGATTTCCACTTGTTAGCGCCGCCCGACCGCCAAGGGTGAAGAGTAAGTACTCACCACCATTAGGCTCCCACGAGTCGGCGACGACATGTAGAATGCGTCGTTTGCGTGTTGAGACAGTGCTGATAAGCGCGGAGAAGGAGGGGCATGCTGTTGTCAGTTTTCCTAGGGTGACACACGTGACGACAACGTGCACTCACATCGCATCCCGCCTGAACCCAGGTAGGCGGACAATAAGCCGATATTCGGTTGGCTTGGTATCCACCGCGATGTAGCTGTCCTGGGGTGGTGGCGCATGTGCGAGGAAAGGCTCGTACGGCGCTGTTGGCCCCCGATCCGTGCTTAATGGCGGAGGGGGAGGGGTGAGGACAGTGGGAGGCGCTGGTGGGGGGATGGGCCGGTCCGACATGATTGATGACGAGCCGTCGGAATCGACACGAGCGGCACACGAGTAAGCACGGTCAAAAATTCGGTTGGCAACGAGCGACATGAATTCTTCGTGCTCGAGGTCGGAGACGAGCGTTGGCGACCGTCGCGACTGCCTGGACGACGATGACGGTATCGATGACGTCGCTCCCTGATGCCCACCGAGAGACGGGCGGCTCGAGCTCGGTCGCGAGGGAGCCGCGGAGCGCATCTCTTGGTCTTCTTGGATTGGTCCGCCAGGGTACGCAGAGAGGACGTGATACGGTGTCTCCGCAGGCAGGGGCAAACTGGCCGTCGACCCACGATCGGGCACACCGGGTGGCCGCATAGGTCTCGGAGAGACGATCCCGCCCTGGCTCGGTCTTGATGCGTCTGGCGACGAGAACGGCCGGGAGAAGAGGGGGACCGGGTTCGATGAAGAGGATGGTATCCTCGGGGACTGTGTACGAGGCGGAGGCATAGTGCGGGAAGGATGGAAATGCGTACTGGGAGCGGGAGACTCTGACAAATCCATGTAGTCGGGGACGGCGCCCCTGTTCGTTTTTGAGTCGCTGCCGGAAGACGTCGGGGGCGACGATGACGAGGAAGGGGTGGTGTCGGAGGACGAGCTTGCTACGTGGTCGTCGTAGACGGAGCGGGAGTTGTCTGTGCGTGCGTCGGAGGTGAGGCAGGAGAGACGAGTAGAGGAGGAGGGTTCGGAGTCATGGACGAGGGGGGAGCCCTGGGCCTGAGAGGTAGAGGTAGAGGCGACGTAGGGCTGGCGGTGGGGCATGTACGGCAGGGGGACCTCTCTGGGGGAGTCGAAGGAGGCGTGTCGTTTGGAGTAGGAGGACGTCCTGTGAGGGAGGACGGGGCGGATAGCGGGGGCGGAGGGGGAAGAGGAGGAGAAAGGGAGAGCTGCGAAAAGGGAGAGGGCGTGAGTGAGGGAGTGAGAATGGATTCAGAGGAGAGGATCAGTGACGGAGATCAGATGAGGACGAGTGCGACGGCGCGACGGACTCGGCAAATATGATTGCAAGGGGATGGCCGCCTTAACGTTTGCCACACTTTGCCATCTTCTGCCATCGCCCACTCCCCTCCTTGCCGGTCACCCGACGCCCGTCACACTCCCATCGCCATCGGAATCGCATTCGATGGCGATGGCGACTGGCGAGGCACACGCTAACACTCTCGTCCCCAGCCCAGCTTCGACCCGGCTTAAGAACTCTAACGTCCCCGTCCAACTCAAAGCCAAAAGCCAATCGCCCGTACTCATTTCCCGCCCCCCGCGGTCGCTATCCGTTGCCCATCCCCTCCCGCGCACCCCCTTGCTATCTCACCACACAACGCCCGCAGGTCACCCGGCCCTCATCGCACCCATCGGCGCGGATCAGGCGGCGTCCTCGGGTCAGGGCACGCTACAAAGTCGGAATACACGTATCTCCTGACGTGATCACCATGCTTCAAGGACGCTTTGCACGTTCTCACCACAGACACCCAAGCCAATCCTCTTATATGTAGCGCCAGTGCGCTGGTGTGGGAACGCTTACCTTCTCTACTCGGTGTATGCGCCTCCGTCTCCTTGCCCTTGCTTCTCCGGTCCTGCTGCTGCTGCTGTTGAGCCTGCTGTGTGCGTTGTTGTTCTCGGTTGGCCATCCTGTCGCGCCCGTCTTCTATCGGGCTGACTACGTTCATTGTTGTCTTCGTCGGGGTATGCAATTCTGGCTTGCGTAAGCGCAGGCTCGGTAAGTGGGTATATTCCTGCAACGAAAGACGCTCGAGGGGAGGGAGAAGCCTCTCCGACTCTGGGGTCGGGGAGTCGTCGCTTGTGGACGCGCTTGTGAGAGAAGGGAGGGAGGAGGAAGACAAAGAGGAGGCGTCGGATGAGGAGGACGAGGGATCGTGCGGGGGAGGGTGGGGGCGGGGGCGAGAGCTGGACTGTGCCTGGGAGGGCGAAGGTGGTGGTAGACGTTCAAAAGGCATTGTGGCACACTCGACCTGGGCGGGGCCGTAACAAAGATGGCGGTGGGGCTTGCTGTATCTGGCGTGTGGACTGGAGATATAGAGAGCGCACCGGGCTGGAACTCGGACGACGCTCTAGCTCTGCCCGACCCCAGGCTCGAACTGCTGCAGAACTTCTCCCTCCCTCTTTGTGGCACTCTCCGCCCCGTACGTCCCCCCGGCGTCTCATCCCTTCGCTGATGTCATGCTGTCCCCATCTCAGCCAATCACACCGCGGCGCTCTCCCCGGCGCGTCCCCGCTCCTCCCGCATGCGCCTTGTTGGAGACCCTCTTGACTAAATCATTTTCTCTTGTATTCTTCACCCGACACAACCTAAGCTCGCCAACGTCCTTCTCGCTCAGAACGAAGCCTTGCCGAGCATCACAGATCGTCTCGCGACAACAACATGCCCGATCGCAACAGCGTCGACCGTGGTCTGGATGGTGCGCCCTACGCGAGCTCGGGTGGCAGACGGCCGGCGGGACTTGCACGGGCGGCAGCGACCCTCCGACTTCGGACGAACTTCAACGAACTTGAACATGCTTCATCCACGGAGTTGTGCGGTGCTGCAAAGCCCCGCTGGAGACGGCTCATCCATGACTAACGTCTTGCGGTGTGCTGTGCTAACGCGTTCATGGATTCTCCCCCGGAGCTTGACTACACAGCGAACGACCCACCCGGTGACCTCACAAGGCTGACTGAGCGCCGTATATTGGAACCCTTTGAACGTCCGCGCCACAAAGCTAAACTGCAAATCGTGAGGACCCTGCGCTACGGCGCGGCCAATATGCAGCGGATCCCGGGGACGCCGTGGGTTCTTGCTCCTTCTGCCGCCGCGGACATGTGCTCGCCTAGGTGAGTTGCCGGACACGGACTCTCAGCAATCGGTGTACGCATGTGGGGTATGCATGTATTCGGTGTGCTCCAGATGATCTAGGAGGGTATCATTGACATGCACATAGGCTATGTAAGCCTTCAGAAGTCCGGTATACGTACGCATGATACACGGAACTAGCGATCGAGTGACCGAGTGTCTGTGCGTGCTCACTGCGCAGGCCGCAGTTGAAATACATGAAGCCCGGCACATATTCTCCGCACGTACCTACATTCTGACGATACCCAGGGGCACAAGAGTGGTGGGGCGGCGGGCTGTACGGGCTTGCATGCATTGCCTCAAGGGGCTCCCCTCAGGAGCTTGTTGCATGTACAGCACCGCCAACTTGCAAGAACGGAATGGACATCCGTCCGGGACCGCCTTCTAGCCTCCCCTCGCGACGAATGGAATCGAGGTTCGAACTTCGAGCGGCCCGCGCAATACCCAGCAATACCCAGCCGGTATACGGTATGTCTGCCGACTGGGAAGCCGCGATCGCACAAGTATGAAATGCTGACGCAATCGACTTGGGACTAGTTGCAATATTTCCTGGTCAGCTGCGCGCGCGCCGTGCACTGTCGTCCAGAAATGCAGTGATCGCACGGCCGACGTTTCCGCCAGTACTTTATAGCTAAGGACTATGTACGGTGATCTGTGTGTTGTGCATGCGCGTAGGCTACTAGCGTCGGGCAAGCAATGCCGAAGGCTTCCATTAGTCGCGGCTCTTACTCGTGATATCCCCCGAGCGCAAGTCTTATGCACTGACACTCAAGAGCGGGCGGCTTGTTACATATCCCGCCCGCCGCAGCGCCCCCGCCATGTCCCATTTTAGGTTGAAACGGGGCGGATCAACACCGCTGGTACGATCCGTACGATCGAGCACCGACGCCGTCTCGAGATCACCGACCGAATTACCCGCATCATCGTTTTCCAGCTAGCAGCTGCCCAACGTCGTTCGACAGGAAAGCTCAGATAGCAGATTCGACAAGAGCTTGACAGGTGGGTGGGCTTCGAGTGGTGGGCATCGGAACGTTCCCATGGAAGGCCGGTATAGGGCTACGTCATCGTTTCAGCCTCTCTGGGCGATGCAGGACACGATCTGAGCCAGAGGGCTGTGCCGTTGCCTGTCTTGTCGGCGTCTTGTTCTCTTGCCGTAAGCAAGTACTCGCAGCGGTATCAGAGTCGCGCAACTATCGCCATGGTTTGCAGATGCACTGGATAACAACCATACAGTATTTGGAACCACAAGTCGCGCGCTCAGCCAGGGTTCGCGGTGATGCTCCTTGAGAGTCGCGCGCGAACCCTTCAAGCTGAATGTATATATATGCGCAGGCGATTGCGCCATGCCCTACCATGTATGCTCCAATTGCCTGCGTTGCAATACAAGTAATGGCAATCGGTGGCTTCGCGCTCTGCGGCGCATGCGCATTGCATGAAGCCCCACTGGGCACCAGGATGGGCGCAGATGCGCACTTCTCCCGCACTCCGCTACAGGTGCAGTGTGGTGGCGAGCTGTGGACTGTCGGAACTGGACAGAATCCTAAGATAAACCCACACATGAGCAGCTCTCCCGCCGAGCTCAAGCCTAGCCCGGCCAAAGGGAGACACGCACCTGCAGGGATGATACGACAATCCCATTCCGAATAGCTGAATGCGCCAGACTCGCAGTCTTCACGAGAGTGACTTCACTCTCGGCATCAGCGCCGTCCATTCTCGAGGAAGCACATCCTCGAGATCTGGCTCAACGCCGTGCGGCATGACAAACGGCATAGCAAGCCCTGCGTCCGATGGCCATCGGGATGCGGACGGCACAACGGCCTCGTGTATGACAGCGGCTGGGAAGCCCCGAGGCGGACCACGAAGCTACGTCGACGTTCCCAGCTCGCTCTACCATATGTTCGGACTGTATTTTCCCAGCGATGTGTCCCGCCGAGGAGGGTGTCGCCCGGACGTAGTGAAGGGCTCTGTGCCGACTGCGGCGAAGGGGTCATATGGCTAAGCGTACGCGCCTGGTGTCTAACGCCGCAGAACGTCGAGCAAGCAAGCCAGTATAAGTGGGACCGAGGTAAACGGCCAGGCCTGTCAGCGCGGCGCACACGTCGGCGTTCCGTCCGTGCATGCTCGAGGGATGCATACTGCCGTCCGCTCCGTGATGGTGGGCAGCGTTGAGCCAGTTCCCGAGCGAGGAATGCTGAGGGCAGGGGCGGTCAAGCAGGGCTGTTGGCGAATTTGACGAGCGGTGGCGGTGACGATTATGGGCAGAGGACGTGTACTGAACTTGGCTCGCGTCGGCAGCCTTTGCGGGGAAACAAGGTTTACTTACCGCCCCCTGAGCCAACGGACTGGTGCAGCGCGCGTCTGTACGGGAGTTGCGCGTCGCGCAAGCTCGTGTAGCGCCGCGCCGGTGTCGCGGCCATCCTCCTCCTATCCTCTGCCACAACGCGGCCACTTCTCCCCTCGAGTTACAATGGACCGTGGGCGACGACCGCGCAATAAAAGGCGTCTCCCGCCTACCCCCTCCCCCCTTCTGCCCTTCTCGCTTGTGTGCTGGCAGGCGGGTTTTCGAATCGAGCGACGCGCGGGACCGGACTGAATTCCGCCTCGGACGTCACTTCGCGTGTGGATCGCCACCGCGCTCACCACACCCTCGCCCAGGGAAAACCTTCGCTGCGGGGGCGTCGTCGGCGGGACGCCATCGACGCGTAACGGCCCAGCTAGACCCTCTAGGACGACCCGCGAGCCGCCCCACGGCAGACACTGGCAGCAGCAGCCGCAACCCGAAATAAAGCTGACTGGAAACGATCGTGGCGGAGGACTGTTCGGCTCGCGCTCGCCCGCCCGTTGGATTTCAGCGAGAACTTGGACGTCGACGCTCAGGCTACGCTTGGGACATTGAACGCATTCCCTCCCTCGCCTTCGAACGGCTGCTGCCTGCAATTATAGCAGCTACTACTGGAAGCCGCGTCGCCCGCCTTCGCACAAACACCCCCTCGAGGTGGGGAAGACCCATTCCTCCCGAGGCCGCACAGCGACCGTATCTAGCGTATTTATTCAACGCACCCCCAGCCTACCCCTGCTCTCCCCATCCGCTCGTCCTCCCCTCGGCGGCCCTCCTGCTACGCCGTGCACGGCTCGCTCGGTCTCAAAATCGTATTTAACGTCACCTTCACGAAGGCGATAGCCCCGTCTCGTCATGTCCTCGCACCGGCAAAGCTCTACCGCCGTCCGCGGCGCCGTCGCAGCCCTTTCTCTCTTTGCGGCGTCGGCGTATACCCAGACTACTGCGAACACCCCGGGACAACCTGCCCGTAATGACGCGCCCGTCGGCCAGTTCGAGATCGTTGGCAACAGCATGGTCAGCGCGCAACAGGTGAGTTGGCCACGTTACGTTCACTGGAGAGTCTCAAGCTGATGAGGTATGCCGCGCAGATGTTCCTTGGGACGGAGGACAAGGTATACATCATCGACAAGACAGAGGCCAACCCGCAGATGGTGAACGGTCACCCCGCATGGGCTTCTGGTGAGGTTGTCTCCGTGATTCCGGTATTCATCGCTGACATATTTGAATCGTTCAGAGTTCTCTGTAAGCCAAAAAGGCGGCCGCACGATGGACATTGTTACGAACACATTCTGCGCTGTGCGTAGTCCATAGTCCGGTTCAATGACACAAGGGCTCACGTTTAGAGTCCAGGGTGGCTCTGCACTCGGCGACGGAACCTGGCTCAACGTCGGCGGTAACATGGCCGTGACAACTGGCGGTGCTACCGCAGACAACCAGAACACGGGCGGCCAGCCTTACGAGGATCCTGATGGCGCAAGATCGTACGTTCACGCTGCCACCCGTAACTTTGAATCGGAATAGCTCACAGTCCCTGTTTTGTAGCATTCGGTCAGTCATACACTAATGTGCAGAGAGGCAATATCTTTGACATAGCGCTACACGGCTAGTTTGTTGAAGCCTTGCGACGATGGAAACTGTCAGTGGGCTATGCAGCAACCGATGACCACCCGGCGATGGTACCCAACTCTGTAAGCGCGTCGAACCTCTATTCCCAGACTTGTGATGACCTTCCTCTCTCAAGGGAAACTCTAGACGATGGTTCAGTCATCATCGTACGTTTCTGTCCAGATCTCCCATATGTTCGTTTAGACTCACCAAACGGTCACAGCTCGGTGGATGTCAGTGGGGTGGATTCGTCAACGACGCGAACCAGAACAACCCGACCTGGGAGATCTGGCCGCCCACGAACAACGATGCCCCCGTCAACTCGGACATCCTGCAGAACTCGCTCCCCGCCAACCTCTTCCCGCTGACATGGCTGCTGCCGTCCGGAAAGCTGCTCGTGCAGTCGAACTGGAAGACATCCCTCTTGGACTACAAGAACAGGCAGGAGACTCCCATCGACGACATGCTTGAGGCCGTGCGCGTGTACCCGGCAAGCGGTGGAACGACCATGCTTCCGCTCAGGCCGGACAACGGCTACACCGCGACGATTCTGTTTTGTGGCGGGAATGACTTGCAGCCAGACCGGTAAGCGCGAACTATTGACTGACATGCCACGGAGACTAAGGGGAGATTACCGCTAGGTGGACGACGGACTGGGACATTGCGCAGTACAGGGCCTCCACGTCCTGCGTCAACATCAGCCCGGACGTCAAGACCTCGTACAACCACGATGACCCCATCCCTGAGGGCCGCTCCATGGGCAACCTCATCCTGCTCCCCAACGGCAAGGTCCTGCTCCTCAACGGCGCCGAAACTGGCGTTGCAGGATACGGCCCCCAGGACTGGGCCGTCGGCGAGTCGTACGCGGACAACCCGGTGATGATGCCCGCCATCTACGACCCGACCGCGCCTGCTGGTTCTCGCTGGTCGCGCCAGGGTTTGACGGCGAGCACCATCCCGCGCATGTACCATTCCAGTGCCACTCTCCTCCCCGATGGTACGCGTCACAACCTCTCATACTCAGTCTCGGCCCCGCTGAAGTCGTTTCATTCGAACAGGCTCCGTCTTGGTGTCCGGGTCGAACCCGCACGCGGACTACACGGTCCAGGGCGTGAAGTTCCCGACGGAGTACCGCGTCGAGTACTTCTACCCGTCGTACTACAACGAGCGCCGGCCGCAGCCGCAGGGCCTCCTCAAGCAGCTCTCGTACGGCGGCCCGTACTTCAACGTCTCGCTCACGCACGACGACTTGGCGGGCGATGTGAACAACCTCAAGAACACGGAGGTCGTCCTCGTCCGTACTGGCTTCTCCACGCACACGATGGTATGGACGTGTTGGGTTACGGGCGACTGGACGTGCTTACCGAGAATCTGTCCTGTAGAACATGGGCCAGAGGTTCCTTCAGCTCAACTCGACCTACACTGGCAACGCCGACGGCAGCGGTGTTCTGCACGTCAGCCAGGTCCCGCCCAACCCTGCCCTTCTCGCCCCCGGCCCCGCACGTAAGCACCCCGAATTCCCCTACGTCCGACAGACAGTAACATCTAACGTTCCCACACAGTGCTCTTCGTGGTCGTCAACGGCGTGCCCTCCGTCGGCACGCAAGTCATGGTCGGCTCCGGCCAGATCGGCGAGCAGCCGACGAACGCCGCCGTCGCCCTCCCCGACGCGAACATCATCGCGGCGGGCAACAACGGCGCGAGCAGCTCGTCCTCGCACGGGAACCAGGGCCACAGCAACGCTGCGACGGGCGGGCTGCGCGACTCGCTCGCCGCGTGCTCTGCGCTCCTCGTCTCGGGGCTGCTCTCCCTTACGGTGTTGGCGTCTCTCCTTTAGAGGCTGACAAGCGACATGCGATGTTAGACTTGGACTCGGATTCGGACTCGATCGGACTGACTGAATACTCTACTACTGTTACCTTTCCTCCTCTTTCTGTTTCTGTGTCGATCGATAACGATACGGACTGCGTGACGTTCCCACTCAGGACTCTCTTCATGATGAACATCTTCGGACTCCATCCTACTTCGACTTCTTCTTCCTCCCTTCTAACACTCGCGGCGTTATGTCACGAGCTGACGGTCAGGCTATTGAACTCACCGCTCACAGTTACATGATCACTCCTACTACCAGTGCTACTCCCACTCACCGGTGGCCACGGTCGTTGGTAGACCACGGACCGAAGTCTTCTTGCGCATGTACGAACGACGATACACTAGGCACTATACCCATCTGTCAGGCTAATGATGAACTCTTACACCCACACTGTCGGGCGCGTCAGTGTGTATAGAATCAAAGCCATCACAGGCACTGACTTCCCGGGAACAAAATCTAGGAGGCAAAAGTGAGTCGGCCCAGGTTCGAACTGAGGACCTTCTGTGTGTTAGACAGATGCGATAACCAACTACGCCACCGACCCATGGGTTGCAATTGCGCCCATGCAAATAGCACGTTGCTGCAAGACAACAAATCTGAGATCCCGATCGTAAGTTTGCCACCGGACCGTTTGATCATTCAGAAACTTCAGAATCTCTGCTGAAGCCAAGTCCTTCAGAGTTCGAGTGACCGCCTACGCTTTTCATCCTCCTCTTTCACCTGGGCACAATCGGTATGGCTGTGGAGGATCCGAACGCCACGACAACGCGGCTCCTCACGCTGCTCAACGTCTCCGCAACGAAGGCGGGCAAGAGGAAGCGAACCTTTGAAGAGAGCAAGCCCTCTGAGAAGCTGAACAAGAAACGTGCGGTGCAAATTGCCGCGCCCGAAGAAAACGGTGAAGGCTCGCCTGAGCAGTCCAATGGAGAGGAAAATCCTGGGAGCGCGCCTCCACAAACAGAAGAGGAGGAGGGTGCGCCAGGGGGCGAAGAGGAAGACGACGCTGGTATGTACTATGGTCCTTGCATAGTAGTGATCCTACAACTCACTCGCACACCAGGGAACGGTGCCGATCCATACGAAGCGCACTTCGGGCTGCAGCCGGTGGTCTTGACAGACAGCGCGCGTGAGGCTGTAGACAGGAGAGCGTGGACTTCGCAGCGAGGCAAGCTGGGGAAGCTTGGCGGCGTTGTTGAAGCCGTACCAGAGGGCGCGGAGCCGTCTAGTGCTGCCGGTGCTAAGCATAAGGTGCGCCTTTTGTTGCTGCGCGGTTCGTGCTTCGGGTTTCTAAACCGGCAGTAGATTCAAGAAAAGTTGAGAGCCCCACTTGAGGCTAAGCAAGCCAAACTATCTCGAGGTGCGTCCGTGTGTGTGGGGACTCCGCAGAGTCAAGTAGAGGACTCACACATGTGCAGAGATTGTTGAGCTCCAAAACGATCTGCTGAACACACTATCGTCATACCGCGACCTGTATATCACTCGCACAAACTTGGATACCCAGCCTCAAGTACGGGAAGCGGTCGCGCTGCATGCGTTGAATCATATCACCAAGTAAGCCATACTCTATAGCCCCTGTTCTTTGATCTCATCCCTATGCAGAAAGCGCCGCCGTGTGCTGAAGAACAACGAGCGTATCTCGCATGCTACCAAGGCCGGCAATCCTCCGCCAGAAGACGTGCAGGACCAAGGCTTCACCCGCCCTTCTGTGCTCATCCTCCTTCCCTTCCGCTCCTTCGCATTACGCTGGATCTTCGCGCTCACGGCGCACACGCCCTCGCCCGACTACCAGATAGAGAACAACTCTCGCTTCCAGTCGGAATATGGTCTCCCTCCCGGTGCAGTTGACAAGCTGGCCAACGCGGAGCCCGGGATGTACCCTAGGGATCATGTGGAGATGTTCAAAGGCAACGTCGATGACAGCTTCAGGTTAGGCGTGAAGATGACGCGGAAGAGCGTAAAGCTCTTTGCTGAGTTCTACGGGTGTGACTTGATTGTTGCTAGCCCGCTGGGCTTGAGGATGTCCATCGAGAAGGAGAAGTATGTACTCGCTCCTCTGGTTTAGTGGAAATCTTGCTTACCATTAAATCCTGATAGGAATGCTGACTTCCTGTCGTCAATCGAAGTCCTCATTGTCGACCAGATGGATGCCCTCACTATGCAGAACTGGGATCACCTACAGGTAACTTGACCAACATCATCATTGATCCCAGTGTTGCTCACTGTATTGCAGTTCGTCTTGAACCACATGAACCAGTTGCCCAAGGAGTCGCACGACGTCGACTTCTCCCGCATCAAGCCATGGTACCTGGACGGACAGTAAGTGCGCCTTCGTTCGCTTTCGGTGTCACGGCTCACCACTGTGCGTGTCCAGCTCGGCATATCTCCGACAATCCATCTTGCTCTCTGCATATGAGACGCCGGAGACCCGCGCGCTCTACAACCACTCATTGAAAAACGTTGCGGGCCGGATTCGTACTGAGAAGAGATGGCCTCCCATTGAGGTGCCTGAAGGCATCGACCAGGTAATGCTATCGATACTGCCCTCAGATGTCGTTTCTGAACAACCCATCAGCAATTCGTCCAATTTGATTGCAGCAATCCGAAGGATGAGCCAGAGAAGCGATTCCAATACTTCACCACACAAGTCCGTAGTCCATCAGAACGGAGTCCAAAGGATCTGTGACTAACAGCTACCCGCCCAGTTATTGCCCGCTGTACTGAAATCGGCAGTGCAGAGTGCCAACACAGTCATCTTCATCCCGTCGTCATTCGACTTCATCCGGGTGCATAATCACTTCAGGAAGAACGTCGGCGCATCATTTGCCGTGCTCTCTGAGTAAGTGTAAAGGTAGGATAGCGAATGATCTGCTCTAACAATACGCCGTATCTATAGGTATTCTACCAACCAGGATATCTCTCGAGCTCGTCAAGCGTTCTTCTCTGGGAAGAAGGCGTTCTTGCTCGTCAGCGAGCGGTTCCACTTCTTCCGGAGGTGAGTCCGCGGCATTCAGCAAGCCATCGCGTGTACTGATCGAACCGTGCAGATACAAAATCCGTGGCATTCGGAACCTGATCTTCTACGGCCCTCCTGACCACGCCTCATTCTACACTGAATACCTCTCGTATCCGTTCCTCGACGATGGTGTGGATGCATCCGATGTCACATGCCGCGTTCTGTACTCGAAGTACGACTGGCTCAGGTTGGAGAGAATCGCGGGTACGGAGGGTGCAGCGGAGTTGGTCAAAAGAGGATCATGAGATCGCTTCATCGTGGATGTCGCGTTACTGTTATTGTATGAGTACCTCATATCGCCTCCCTTACGGAATTCACTGCGCAGAGTTCACCATGTGGAAGAGGCATGTCCTGTGTTCGAGGCATTGGTAGAGGCCGTCGGGGGCTAACACAAGATTCTATATAATCCGCTGCTCCACACACTAAGTCGAGAACCATTTCTGGCCCTCTCTAAGTACTACGCCCCCGTACGCGTGCGGCGCACTAGATTGAAGGCTGGCAGACTACCTCGAGCTCAGACGGTTGGCTGCAGTAGTAGACAGTAGTAGACGGGACACCTAAGCGCCGTTTCCAGGGTGCGCGTGCTCAAATCGCTGATGTCACGTGCTCACGCGACGCGCTTTGACGCGCAGACGCGAACGCGTCGAGCTTCTTACTGTCCGACTACCAACTGCCACTGCTCAGTGCGCTCGTTCTCACACTCGTCTCTTGCATGCATTACCCTTGACCGCTCTGCTAGCTATACTGTACAAAGCTCACTGTCGATCAATTGTCTGGCGTTCAACCTACGTCCGCTACGCTGTGCTACGGCATAGCGTCCTGAGTTCTCCACCATATTGTTCCGGGTCGACTCCGCTGTCGTATACCCTGCGAGACGGCTCTTCACTAGAAGACAGTATAGGAAGTCCTTGGCCTGCTTTCTCTGCGCAGTCGCTACTCGATCGTTCTCAGTGGAATCTATGAGGGTGTTATGTGTTGCGGAGAAACCCTCGGTCGCCAAGTCAATCACGGCGATACTGTCAGGCGGTCAATACACCACGGTGAGGACAGCTATGGGCATTCATGTGGCATTATACTCACCTCGTACAGAGGAACACTAGGGACCCCTACGTCAAGAACTACTGCTTTGACTATCCCCAGACGAACTCGTTCTTTACCGTCACGTCCGTGAAGGGCCATGTTATGGAGTACGATTTCAACGCTATGTACTCTAAATGGTCGTCTTGCGACCCTTTTGCTCTCTTTGAGGCCCCCGTGGAATGCAAAGTGAAGAAGGATTCCAGCGCCATTGCAGAGAACCTCAAGAACGAAGCAAGGAGATCGCAAATGCTCATGATCTGGACCGACTGTGACCGAGAAGGCGAAAACATAGGTGCAGAAATCGCCAAGATTTGTCGCTCCGTCAATGCGAACATTTCGGTGAAGCGCGCAAGATTCAGTGCTATCATAGCACAGTACGCACCCTCATCTCCATCAGCTTAGGGATCCAGAGCTGAACTTTCCTAGGCAAATCCACCACGCAGCACAACATCCGGTACAGCTCGACATGGCCCAAGCCAATGCTGTGGAGGCCCGCATACTGCTAGACCTCAGGATTGGATCCGCCTTCACTCGTTTCCAAACGCTGAACCTGCAGAACCGGTACGACGTGTTGAAGGAGGTAGTGTCTTATGGTAGCGTACTGTGCCGTCCTCCGACCTCGCTGTTCACGCCCTCATCTTTGCGATAGGTCCTTGTCAATTTCCGACCTTGGGTTTTGTCGTAGCGCGCTACAACAAAGTCAAGAACTTCAAGCCGGAGCCGTTCTGGCATATTTACCTCTCTCTTACATCCCAGGCTGACGACGCAGATGGCGAAGAAACGGTGTTCACTTGGAAGCGTGGCCACCTCTTCAATTTCGTGACTGCGCTAGGCCTCTACGAGGCAGCGCTCACTCACCCGTTCGCTCGTGTTACGAAAGTCACCGCGAAGGATACAAAGAAATGGTAAGCACATTGTCACGAACGAACGAGTGACGCTGGACTAAGCGCATGTTAGGAAGCCGTTGCCCCTCACCACTGTCGACCTACAGAAGGCAGGCTCGCGCTTACTGAAGATATCTCCCAAACGCGTTCTCGATGTATGCAGCCCTTGCTTGAGCGATGGCTAGTTCTCCTCATTGGCTTATATTAGATTGCCGAATCCCTTTATCAACGAGGATTTCTGTCCTATCCTCGAACAGAGACGGACGTCTTCGACCCACAGTTTGACTTCATGACGTTAATCGGAAAACAGACTGCGGATCCTGCATGGGGTGGATTTGCCAGCGGGTACGTGCTCCATCTTGTATGGTGTCCCACTCACAGCGTTGAAGTGCACCACGGCTTCACCAAGGTTGCAGAACGGAGGTTTCACACCACCAAGACGAGGAAAGAAAGACGACCACGCCCATCCGCCCATCCACCCCACTGCACACGTTGCCAACCTCGCTGGAGACGAGAAACGGGTGTACGAGTACATCACGCGCCGCTTTCTCGCATGTTGTTCAAAGGACGCACTAGGCTGGCAGACGACTGTCGAAGTTCAATATGGAGATGAAGAGTTCTATGCTACTGGTACGTCCCTCCTTGGCTACCTTCGTAGGATAACTGAGACAATGGCTTGCAGGTCTCATCATCCGGGAGCGGAACTATCTGGATGTTTTCCCATACGATAAGTGGTCCGACAAGCAGCTGCCCCATTTCGAGGAAGGGCGGGCTTTTGTACCGACCGAATGCAGGCTGGATGAAGGCCAAACCTCGAAACCTGCTCTGTTGACAGAGGCTGACTTGGTCGGTCTCATGGACGAGCACGGGATTGGTATGTACAAGTATATGCTGTGTAATACTAATACTCATCAACGTCTGTTCAGGAACCGATGCTACTATCGCGCAGCATATCCATACTATTGTTGACCGTGGATACGTTATTGAAAGGATGAGGGGTTCTACCAAGTACCTTCTCCCCTCGCCACTCGGGATAGGCCTGGTTGAAGGGTACGATGCGGTCGGTTTCGAGCAGAGCCTCAGCAAGCCCGAGCTGCGGCGCGAGGTGCGTATACATGCTTGCTCATTGTGGATGAGCTCTGATTCAATGTGATCAGACCGAACGTCGGATGGTGGACATCTGCCAGGGGCAAAAAACAAAGAATCAGGTGCTCAATGAGAGTCTCGAGCGCTACCAGGAGATGTTCGTGAGGATTCGCAGGGAGTTCCAAAGGCTAGCCGATGTTCGTTGTTAGCTCTCTCACAGCTCCTTACGCCCACTCATGGTTCCTGGACCAACAGGCTGTTGGACGACGCATCAATGGCCAAGGTCCTGACCTGGATATTGACTTGGGGGGCGACGACGAAAATGACGATGGCGGCGACGGAGGCGGAGGAGGCGGAGGAGGCGGAGGGGGCGGAGGGGGTCGAGGTGGAGGGAGAAGAGGAGGGCGCGGGAACCGAGGCGGTGCTGGAGGCACGCGCGGAAGGGGTTCAACGAGAGGTACCAACACTCGAGGGACGACCTCTACCCGCGGTAAGCGTGGGCGCGGTCGAGGAGGATCCGTCCCCTCAGGGGGCCCGCCGTCTCCGCCTCCACCCCCGCCACCAGCTGCCCCGGCCGCTGCAGCGCATGCACCAGAAGACGACGAGCTACAATGTAAGTCCAAGGGGCCGCCATCATATACGTCCAGTTGTTGATATACCACTCAGACTGGAGCGATGAGCCAGTCGCTGCCGCCCCTCCGCCGAGGCCACCGGTATCAACCACATCTAGGAGAGCTCCAACGTCAGCGTCATCTGCGATCCCTCAGTGTGACTGTGGGATTCCGGCTGCCGAGAGGACCGTCACAAAGGAGTCCGCAAACAAAGGTCGAATATTCTGGACGTGCTCACAAGTCAGTAAATGCCAATTCTTCAAATGGGCCGACGAAGATCCTGGCCCCTTCACCCTGGCATCATTCTCGAATGGCCGTGCAGGTCCTTCACGACAAGCAGCCCCGTCGTCATCCACGCTCGTCCCATCGAAGCGGCCACACAGCGCTGTGGGTGGGGAACGACGCTGCTTGTGTGACCTCACCGCAATCTTGCGGGAGTCACAATCTGTGAACAGCCAGGGCCGCAAGTATTGGTCGTGCCCGAACGGCTCAAAGCAGGCGAGGTGCAAGTTTTTTGAATGGGCAGACGACGGCGAGGATGGCCCTCTCGCACCACCGAAGCGAACGCTCTCAAACGGCGCTGGCAATGGTGCACAGAATATGGGAGGTGGAGGGGGCGGTGCAGGCGGCTCAGGTGCTTGCTACAAATGTGGAGAAGAAGGCCACTGGGCGAGCTGTGAGTCCGTTCTACTCGCTATTATACAGTATCGCTGATATGCTTGTATCAGCATGCCCCAATGGCGCCCAACGAACGAACAGTTTCAACGGTGGTGGGGCATCAGGAAGCTCCGGTGCCTGCTTCAAGTGTGGACAAGAAGGCCACTTCAGCAACGGTGCGTGCATTCCGGTCCTCGACCCGTCACATGTGGCTTATACGCCGTCACTATAGCGTGCCCCAATGGACGCAACGACCAAGGGAACACTTCCGGAAATGCCTGCTACAAATGCGGCAAACCGGGACATTTCAGCAATAGTGAGTCCCCTCGTGCGCCCCATCCGAGCACGATACTGACCTGGATACGCCAGATTGTCCGGGAGGTTCGTCAGCAGGTCCCAGTCGAAGGGGGTCCACCCGGGGAGGCAGGAGGGGTCGTGGCCGCGGTAGCAAGGGAACGACTCGTGGCCGAAAGAAATCGAGTGCGGCGGCGCCGGACGACGACGATTGGTAGCAGTTCTGGTTTCGCTATTCATCTGCGTGGACAATCATGGGTTTCTCTGTAGTACATAGACATAAGTTAAACTCCACTAATCCTGTATGTCTCATCATCGTGTCCTGGGGTTCCGGCCCAAGTGTCCGAGTTATTGTGATAGATTATAGACTTCGATGGTCAGGAATACAAGTGCTCCTGTTCGGATTACCTAGAGAACTCGGGATAGTCATGCAGCTGACGAGTCGTACTAACTTCGTAATTAAGTAGTAGGTTGTATGGCCATTGGAAAGTGGTGCCAGGTGTCAGTCTACGTGCTGGGACCCCGGAACCGCTCGCGCTTTCTTCATGTTTAACTCGACGCGCTGAACGCCTTCGCCTCCGCCCTCGTCGCCCGTGCCGTCGTCGCTCGTTCTTACGCCCTTGCAGGGCTCCTGGACGACATACTCAGCTCCTGCTTACTCTGAGAACCCTAATTTCTCTGTGCTTTGACCTCCATGCACTTGTACAATCTCACTCTACAGCCTCCAACGGCTATTACGCATGCGGTCGCGGGCAACTTCTCTGGCTCGCGGACGCAAGAGATTATCGTATCGCGCGGCACTCGTCTTGAGCTGTTGAGGCCGGACGTGCAAAGCGGGAAGATATCGACCGTTGTCGCAACCGACGTCTTCGGTTCTATCCGTTCGCTCGCTGCATTCCGCTTGACCGGTGGTACCAAGGGTGCGCCCTTGTACGTGTTCGTTCGTTCTTGTCATATTCACTTTTCTTCTGTTTCTTAGATTATGCCATACTAGGGTCCGACTCTGGACGCATAGTCATCCTTGAGTATGATGCCAAAACGAGCACCTTCGTGAAAGTACACCAGGAGACGTATGGCAAATCTGGCGCGCGTCGAATTGTCCCGGGGCAATACCTCGCGACCGACCCCAAGGGACGTAGCGTCATGATTGGTGCAATGGAGAAGGCGAAGCTCGTGTATATTCTGAACAGAGACGCGGCGGCGAACCTCACCATCTCGTCCCCCTTGGAGGCGCACAAAAACAACGCCATCATTCACCACATCGTTGGATTGGACGTTGGCTTTGAAAACCCAACTTTCGCGGCATTGGAGGTTGACTACTCTGAGTCTGACCAAGACCCTACCGGGGAGGCATTCAACAACGCCGAGAAGGTGTGTACCGTGTTCGAGCCCGATGTTACGTACACTAACACATAGAGTTGCAGATGCTCACATATTACGAACTCGACCTTGGGTTGAACCATGTGGTGCGGAAATGGAGTGAGCCTACAGATCCACGCGCGAATCTGTTGGTCCAAGTACCAGGAGGTCAACTCGCAACCTCCGACCGCTATGACGGGCCATCTGGGGTCTTAGTCTGTTGCGAAGACCACATCATCTACCGACACATGGATTCTCCTCAACACCGTATCCCCATCCCCCGCAGGAAACATCCTCTTGAGGACACAGAGCGCGGACTCCTCATAACTGCTGCTGTGATGCATAAGATGAAGGTATGCTTGCCTACCTGTCCTATTTCGAGCATATTGAAATGCGTTCCATTTTAGGGCGCATTTTTCTTCCTCCTTCAAAGCGAGGAAGGCGACTTGTACAAGGTCACAATCGAGCACGAGGAGCAGGATGTAAAGGCTGTCAAAATCAAGTACTTTGACACTGTTCCAGTCGCGTCCAGTTTATGCATTCTGAAGTCCGGATTTTTGTTCGTAGCATCAGAGTTTGGCAATCAGTACGTCCAAGTCTATATTTCTATCCGCTAGGAACTGACCACTTCGTTTGTTCAGCTACTTCTATCAGTTCCAGAAGCTAGGCGACGACGACAATGAGCCGGAATGGAGCTCTGCGGACTACCCTTCCTATGGCATGGCGGACCCTGCGTCGCCCTTGCCCCGTGCATACTTTAGACCACGAGCACTGGACAATCTGGCTTTGGTCGATGAGCTGGAGTCGTTGTGCCCTATCATTGACTCCAAAGTCATGAATCTATTGCCCAACTCCGACACCCCTCAGATCTTCGCAGCATGCGGTCGGGGTGCGCGAAGTACGTTCCGGACATTGCGACACGGTCTCGAGGTCGAGGAGGTTGTCAGCTCCGATCTTCCCGGTATTCCGAACGCAGTATGGACGACGAAGCTTAAGGAAGATGGTGAGTGTCAACCGTTGTTATAATCTCACCGGCATCTCACCGCTTGCACTAGATCCATATGACTCGTACATCATCCTATCCTTCGTGAACGGAACGCTGGTACTGTCGATCGGCGAAACTATCGAGGAGGTCCAAGACACTGGATTCCTCTCCTCCGCGCCCACACTTGCCGTGCAGCAGATCGGTGCTGATGCACTGCTACAAGTCTATCCTCATGGTATCCGCCACGTTTTGGCTGACCGTCGCGTGAACGAATGGAGGGTTCCTTCCGGTAGAACTATCGTCTGTGCAACCACCAACAAACGACAAGTAGTCGTTGCACTGAGCTCCGCTGAACTCGTGTACTTCGAGCTCGATCTTGACGGACAGCTCAACGAATACCAGGATAGGAAGGCTATGGGCAGTACTGTTCTCGCGCTCAGTGTCGCTGAAGTGCCCGAAGGTCGGCAGCGTACTCCGTACTTGGTGAGTGTCGGAGTGTAGCATCACCACCTCCGTACTAACAAACTTATAGGCTGTAGGTTGTGAAGACCAGACGGTCCGTATCGTGTCGCTCGACCCGGAGAGCACCCTTGAAACGATCAGTCTTCAAGCTCTCACCGCGCCCCCTTCAGCGATTTGCATCGCCGACATGCTCGATGCTGGCATCAACAAAACTCAGCCGACGACCTTCGTCAACATTGGCCTGCAGAACGGCGTCCTTCTACGCACTGTCCTCGACCCCATCAATGGCCAGCTTACCGACACTCGCACGCGCTTCTTGGGCACCAGGCCAATACGACTCCTCCGTGTCAACATCCAACAGAACCCCGCCATCCTTGCCTTGTCGTCACGTCCTTGGCTCAATTACACCTACCAGAACTTCATGCACTTCACACCACTCATCTTCGAGAACCTTGACTACGCATGGAGCTTCTCAGCCGAACTTTGTACAGAGGGTCTGATAGGAATATCTGGCAGCGTGCTCAGGTGAGTCTCCGATTCGGTGCACGTTCCCTTTATGGGAATGCAAAGATGACACACTGTACCCCATAATGCGCCCGCCGCGTATATGTTGAGATACTTATGTTTACCAATTGTTCCTACTGAGCCCTTCACGCCACCTTCGTCTCCCTGATTTTTGAAGTATACTAATATGTCACACAGAATCTTCCAAGTTCCAAAACTCGGTACGAAGCTCAAGCAAGATTCTATGCCGCTGACCTACACGCCGCGGAAATTCATTCCTCATCCTACAAACGGCCTGTTGTACCTCATCGAAGGCGATCACCGCGTAATGAGCGAGGAAGCATCTTCGAAGAAGCTCCAGGAAATGGTGTGTGGCCCGTCTCATCTACAAGCCGTCAAGACTGATATCTCTGTTCACAAGCGCGAGCGCGGCGAACGTATCGATGAGGAGGTTTTGTCATTAGCTCCCGAACTGTTCGGCCGTCCGAAGGCTCCGGCTGGAACATGGGCGTCGTGCATCCGTATTATCAACCCTCTGGAAGTAAGTCTCCACATCTCAGCCCCGCACCAACACACGTCACTGATTTCGCCCACAGTCCAGTACGGTCAATGTCATCCATCTGGACAACAACGAGGCCGCATTCTCCATCGCAATTGTCCCCTTCGCTGCCCGTGGGAACGAGCTGCACCTCGTCGTAGGCACGGCTCAAGACACATTCCTTGCGCCTCGGTCATGTACGAGTGGTTTCTTGAGAACATACCGCTTCGTCAACGATGGAAGGGACCTCGAGTTGCTGCACAAGGTACGCCCCTTGCGATCCGCGCAACCTTCCATTTCTCACACTAGCAGTAGACGGACACGAACGATGTTCCCCTTGCTGTCATGGCCTTCCAAGGGAAACTAGTGGCGGGCGTTGGGAAGTCTCTGAGGATATACGACATGGGCAAGAAGAAGTTGCTGCGCAAAGTGGAGAACAAGGTGAGTGTAGACTGCTTAGTGCCAAAGCTTGGTACTCATATGTATCTTAGAGCTTCCCCTCGGCCATTGTCACCCTCAACACCCAAGGATCCCGCATAATCGTTGGTGATATGCAAGAATCGGTCTTCTACGCCGTCTACAAGCCACCGGAGAACAAACTTCTCACCTTCGCCGACGATGTGCAACCCCGCTGGGTCACTGCGACGACGATGCTCGACTACAACACTGTAGCTGCCGGCGACCGCTTTGGGAACGTCTTCATTAACCGACTAGATCCCAAGGTCTCAGATCAAGTGGATGACGATCCCACTGGAGCCGGCATCTTACATGAGAAGGGTGTTTTGTTCGGCGCCCCACATAAGACCTCTATGCTCGCGCATTTCCACGTCGGAGACATTGTGACCTCTTTACACAAGGTCGCACTAGTGGCTGGAGGGCGAGAAGTGATCCTCTACACTGGTCTCCACGGCACCATTGGTATCCTGGTGCCCTTCGTGTCCAAGGAGGACGTGGATCTGCTCACGACGCTGGAGCAGCATATGCGCACGGAGCAACTCAGCCTCGTCGGCAGAGACCATCTCGCGTGGAGAGGGTACTACGTCCCCGTCAAGGCGGTTGTCGACGGCGATCTATGCGAGTCGTTCGCCAAATTGCCGGCCAACAAGCAGAGTACGATCGCGGGCGAGCTGGACCGGACGGTAGGAGAGGTTCTCAAGAAGTTGGAGCAGCTGCGCGTGACTGCGAGCGGGTTCTAGGCGATCATCTCTGTAAAGTTCTATCTTGTAATTGTAACATCATCGCTGCCATACCGTCACAGCATTCCATCTGTAGCCCGAGGGTCGACCCTCTATGCATTGACGGACATTCTGTTCGTAATGAATATCACATGACTCTATAAATTCCTTGTAGGTGAGTGTCCAACGATATGCTATCATGGTACAATTGAACGGCGGTTCTAGTTCGCTTCTCAAACAACACCCCATCTATTGTGACGCCGCAACCTTGACCCACGTCATTTCAATTCGGGCGACGGTGCTGATGAGCCCGGCCACGGTAGTACGCCTCCACTTCTGCGCAGGTCCGCCCAATGTTCAGCGATTGCCTCTCCTCCGCGGTTAGTGACGTGCTAAGGTCGGCGCGGCTCCGCTTCTTGAAGACCAAGACGGCTACGCATCCGACATGCACCGAGTGCATCGTTATACACGCAAACGCATTCCTCTCCGGACTGTTATCGACCTCGGGAGTGAACGTCAGGGTTGGGAGGAAATAGTCCTCAAAGACGCGCGCATCGTCCCATATAATACTCGGTATGGGTGTCTGGGGTGCAAATGTGACTAGTGAGCCCACCATTTGTTTGCTGTCGTACGGCTGCGGCGGCTCGCCCACAGCCCACGTAACGGTGGTCCTGAAACTGCCATAATAGGCTGAGATCATGGGCACAGTGACGTTTCGCGGCCGGAGGTGGACCACTTGCAAATTCCGGTATGTGCTCGCTCGACTTGGGTGCCCGTGTCCTGAAATTGATGGTGGTGGGCGAGCTCGCGACGTCGATTCCCCTGTGGTTTGGTACTGCGCATTGACTCCTCCAGGCCGGGTATCAATAACGACGGGTGGATTGTCCGGCCGCGGGATTCCCGAAATGCCTAGTGTAGCGGCGGGGGCGGCCATGAATTCGTAAAAAGCAGGAATCTTCGTCCGTATCTCCTCCCTCTGGAGGGGGGAGAGCCTCGACAGATCGGAGACGCACGGGTTTGGTTTGAACTTGTCTTTCGAGCTGGCTGGTTTCGAGGTGTCTGGGTATGCGGCTTCGCCTGTCCATACGATGGAAACAGACACGCGGTCGTAGAGCCCAAGAAATGGAGCCGGATTGTCGACAAACTCTTGTGCTGGGCGTGCCATCTAGATACCGCGTTGAACATGCAGCCGAAGGTGCGTACGTCCAACGAGCCGTCAATTCAACCCTTCTCACACGAATCAAGCATGACGATGTACTCACAGTACCCCACCGCGCGCCCTTGCCGTCGAAATACTTCGGGACATCTACCCCGTCGTACCCGTTGTCCGTCAACGGCTTGAATACGAACGGACCAGGTGCGTTGATGGCCCGCTGAAATCCGGCCCATCCGTACTTTTGGCTTGCCATGTTGTACCTGCGCTGTGCTTGCGGAATTGGAGGGGGTCGATGATGTTTTGCAGGTTACAGAAACAGAGGACCGCTCGCCGCTGTTTATATCCTTCTCAAGGGGCTGGCACGCGTGAGTGCTCTGATACATACGCTTAGTCCCTGACGATGACATGCTGGCTTTGTGCGACACATGCCACAGTGGAAAGGGGCTCGTGGCCAAAGGTTCGTGGTCTATACACAAGCCTCGCGATATTGAACCACGGCACAAAGCGCTGGCACGAACGCGCCTCACGACAGTAAACTTGAGCCCCTCGCTCAACTGCGCTTGGACCGACTAATAAGTACTGCTTCTCGCCGGGTTGAAGCGACAAGTCACCGCCGTCGCTTTGGCCTCAGACACCACGTACGCCACACAAGTTCAGCTGGTCATTCTCACTACTAGCTCTTACTGGCGCATGGACCCATCTGTGAGCGGGACCCCCCGGCCTCTATAACGGCGAGAGACAGCGATCACAACGCCGTGGCAAAATCTCCGACATGTCGCAGTAGAAGACGGCTTCGCTCGACGAAGACTGTCTGGGGCCAGGAGTAGCTGGCATATTCCCTGCTCTAAGGGGTAGGAGCGCGCACGCACGCACAAGGGAGGAGGGGACCGGAGAGCCTGGCGAAGTGCTCTGTAGAAACGCGTGTGATATACGCGTACGCGCAACTGCGTCAGGCGGGACAGGACGTGAGGAGGGTAGGACAATATTGCATACATACATAGCTCGGAGCGCGTTCCAGCGGCACCCGTTGCTTCGTCTAGCAAAGTATATTTGGTCAGTCTGATCAGGCAACTACTAGAACGGAACTCACCTCTATAGAAATTTCGACAGACTTGGCATAAACAACGATACAACCAACCGTCTGTTTAACCCTTTCCACACGTGCGGAGTATAACGTTTCCCTTCGAGTTACGGAGGCTCAGCGATATCGGACAGACCTGACATACATGCCTGGCAGATGACGATCTCTGCATGGCACAGAAGAATACTACGAGGTCAAGGCAAAGCTCATTGACAGGTAGACGTGCTTGCTCTATGCTGAAGTGGCTACCTAGGGAAGAGGCTGTTGCAGGTTTGTGATGCCCGTACGTTCACCCTTCCAACAGAGACATTCTCAATCTATCGACTTCGCTTGAAGAGCTCGATAACTACATAGTCCGTGTCACTGTCCCCAAGATCATCATCAACGCCATCACCTACTTCACCTCCGCAAATACATCCAGAGCATCATGCAAACGTCCGAACAGGCCTCCTTCCCAACTTCGCAACTCCTCCCACTCACTTTCCGGTAGGGTCACTCGCATCATCCGCAGCCACGCGCCGACGATCAGGTCCGCATAGCTAGCCTTCGTTCCGAGGAGGAAGGGCCCACTCGTGTCCCTCCGGAACAGCTTGGCCAACCCGCCCAACGCCTCCCGGAACGACTCCTTCATCTTCTCTCGCGCCTCACCCACCAAAATCAGATCTTCCCAGCGTTGCACGCCTGCGCGCCGCACGAACTCCGCCCGACTGGCCTCCTCAGTCTCCGGGTCGAAGGGCAGGTTCGGCGCCGCGAGCTGCACGTGCGTGGTGAACAGCGCGTCGACCATCGCGTTGAACGTTGCGTACTCGGGGTACTCCTTGTCGCGATACTCCGAGAGCGGCACGAGGAGGAAGCCGCCCTTGAACTCGTTGAAGTCGTAGTCGAGCGTCTGCGGGGGGAAGAGGTCGCCCGCGCCCGCGTCCGGGTACGTCTTTTGGAGGTAGACTGCGATGTCGAAGGAGTCGCCGACCACCGCACCGGTGGTGCGGTCCTCGACGATGGGCAGGGTGTAGAACTCGGTGCCGTCGGCGAACTTGCGGCATGCTGGGACGCTGAGGCTGCTGCGGACCTTCGGGATGTCGGGTAGGTGAACCCATGTGGTCGAGTATGGCACCTTTTTGAAGTTGAGCGCGAAGCGCGTCTTCCACGGGTTGGGTGAGCAGCAGGTTTGCTCGCGCGGTGGGCGCATGGCGATGTCGTAGAAGACGATAGCGCCGGATGTGGTCGAGGTGGTCGACATGGGGTATGGCGGTATAGTGATAGTAGTAGGTCGAAGAGGTATAGTGGGTGTTGTGGCTCTGGAAAAGTAGTGATGGTGGTGAAAGCCAGACCAGGGTCCCCGCCAGATTTATATGATTCACTCAACCTTGTTGCCGATGCCGATGAACATCGATGAACCTAGATGAATCATGTCGACTCATAGTAGAGTTCTTGAGAGCTTCGGAGCCGCATAGTGAGTATGGCATCCGGCCGTGGACGGCTCAGCTTCAAAGCGCCCATATCGTACAACGTTGAACGTTCGGCGCTCGCAGCAGCCAACCCGCGATTGAATAGAATCGTGGCGCTCTGAGTCGTGCTGAATCTACCTCTTCGTGAAAGACATCAACAGCCCTAGAAATGACCAACTTGCCTTGTGCGTTGTGTCGAGGTCCCCACCGCTTAATCCGCCCATGAACGTAGGTATATTCAGATCGCAAGAAATACAAGAAATACATGATGTGCAAGAATACAGAAGCGACGCCGAAACAAAGAAATTCCTATCCGAATCGAGTCGAGTTGCGGTGGTAAAATGCGGATGCGCTATATAACAAGTCCGTAGTCCCTGCATACTATTACGCCAGAAATCAAGGTTCGTAACAAGAAGCGGAGAAGATATGCTAGAAGCAATACGCTCAGTCGAATGGCGCGCCCATGTCCACGTCCGGCAAGTCGTCGAGCTCGACCATGCCCAACCGCTCTCGCTCGGCCTCAGACAAGCCTTCGCGGGAGTACTGGTCTCGGACGCGCTTCGCGACGACGGTGATATAGCTCTGTCTCTTCCGCGCAAAAACCCGCTTCCTCCGCACCGCACGGTGCGACGCCCAGTCATCGTCCGCGCCGCCATCGTCGTCCTCCATCACCTCGTCGTCCCACCCTGTCGGACGGAGCTCGACGACGGCGAACGGGTGCCCGCGGTCGTCGCGGATGTGCGAGAAGGTGAGCGTGTGTCCGCGCGCGGCGGTGAGGTCCATGCCCTCGAAGCGGAACCCGAGCCGCGGGAAGGACGGGTCCCAGTCGAAGCGCCAGACGCTCCGCGCGTGGTCGGTGCGCGAGGAGGAGGCGGTGGAGAGCGAGGAGGAGGCGGAAGAGCGGGATTGCAGTGGGGGGACGAAGCTCGAGGTGAAGCTCGGGGACAAAGGCGAGGGTGTGGGGGAGGTTGAAAGGAGGGACGAGGTGGATTGGCCGGAAGAGGCGCCAACACCGAGGGACGAGGTCGATTCAGAGGTGAGCATGGGCCGCGGCGAGGCCTTAAGCGTAGACGCGGTGCGGTTGGTGCCAATGAAGGAGTCGCAAAGGCGGAGGACAACGCTCGAGGCGGGCGCTGGCTCCTTGGGCCAAGCGTGCGCATGCTGAGGCCGGCTGAGAGTAAGGAGACCGTCAGACGGGTCGCGGTCGGGGCTGGCGAACAGGACGTCGCGCGGGTCGTAGTTGGACTCGGAGTCCCAGACGATGCGATAGGTGCCGAGGAACGGCTCGAGGGAGCTAGCAGCGCACCGGAGGCTCTGTAAGAGGCCGGTCAGCGGTCAAAATCAAGGCTGAGACGGATGGGGCGCGCCAATTGGCGGCGAAGGGCTTGTACTGACCATGATCTCAAGGACTCTCTCTTTCACGATGGTGTTCTTGGTCGAGCGGGTGCCTTTGCGTGCACGCACTGGTCGAGGGCCTGCGAGTGAGTATTGGGGCATCATCGCAAGGGTATATGTGCCAATCGGTAGGTCAAAGCACTCTTTATGGACACGAGGACGGACAAAGAGAAGGAGAAAGAGTGTGTGCAGCTGTGGCAGCGGGTGGCCACTCGGGCTGTGAGAAGCGGGGGTGTGTGTTGGACACTGGGAGGGGAGGCCATCGCGAGGCGAGCGGATTAGAAGGCAAATCGTGCGTTCAGTAAGCTCAAGCGCACGGGGGACTTTGTCAGGATGGACAAAAGGCGGACCGGGGTGTATCACCGCCGCCGCGTGCTGCACACAACGCGCCGGATCGGCCCATGGCGAGCAGATCTGAGCCACTCGTCTGTCCGGTCGTCTTGTCTCGACGGTGGCGAGTGTTGCATTCATACCCGGCGTTGAGTAGAGCCTACCGCGCGCCGAGAGACAAACCGGCGTTCTAGACTTCGGGCCCGAAGTAGCCATCGCGATTAGCAAAAAGACGAGAATCGACGCGTCGTGGACGCGTGGATTGCGGTCACATGATCGCGTGTCTAACTGGGCAGTGGAGTGTTGTACCCCCTTTGATGGTACTTACGACTGGGAAGTGCTGCATAGGCACACAGCTAACGTACTTGATGGGCATGCGTGAGTACCTACAGACCGCTCTCCAAGCGAGCGAAAGGGGCAAGTGTCCATATCTGGTGAGAAAGAAGCTATAAGAGGTGATGCTGCCTACCATCCCAAGGCCACGATCGATCCCCGCCGACATTGCTCCTCCCGCAGAGTATGAAGAGAGACGACGTCAGAGTATCATCGGCTGTCCTGGCAGAGAGCATGTAGCTCATATACCCTGCATCCTCCCTCCGGACACGACATCCTCCCGCCCCCGAACGCCCACCTCTCACTGTCGCAGCCATGTCCCTCCTCTTCTCCCGCACTCTTGTTCGTCACGCAAGCCGAACAGTCGTCCGTCCTGCGGCCACGGTCCCGACCCGCGGTCTCATAACCTTGAAAGACCATAAGGTACGTTCTTTCTCTGTCAGTTAAGTTATACAGCGACTGATAGAAGCTTCCTGCATGTAGTACTCTGCTCACGCTACCGCCCGTGGACAGGGCCGCAATGGGCAAGTCAAATCGGACGATGATTGTGGTCTCGAACTTCGCCTTGCCATGCCGAGGTCCCTCGGAGGGAAAGGCGATGGCCAGAACCCGGAGCAACTCTTCGCTATGGGCTATGCAGGTGCATATACCTTTCCATGGCCATATTGCAGCGCTCGGACACTTGACGCTCTCACTCTCCGGGGTGGAGTGAATTGCCATCCGAGCTTGACCTGACCCCGATTGCGTTCGTAGCGTGTTTCCTCAGCGCCCTCCAAATGGTTGCCGGGCAGACAGGGAAGACAGATAAGGCGAGGAACGCAGTCGTGCATACGCAGGTCCATCTCGGTCAGCCGGAGGGTATGGAAGGCTTTGCATTACAGGTAGACATCCAGGTAGAGGGCATAGACGACATGGAGTTGATTCAAGCAGGCCACAAGGTGAGTCTGATTCCTCTCGGGCCTCTCGGCCTGGTTGCGCCGTGCGTGGTGGGCACGTAATCTTTTGCCCCCAGCGTTTCTGGACGGTTCCTGCTGACAACTCCATCTCCATGACAGGCCTGCCCATACAGCCGTGCTTTGGCACATGGCGCTGTGGTGAATGTCACCAAGGCACAGTAAGATTTCGGGGCCCCAACGTGTAAAGTAATGCCGTTGTATGACGATACAGAAATAATCCAAGAGCTGCGGTGAGAACGAAAATCGCCGGAAGACAGCAAGCCTGAAGTCTAGCCCGGTGGACGCGCCACGACGAGCACAGCGCTCGCGTCGTCGGTGAGTCCTCGAGTTGGCGATCGGGAGCGTCGGAGTCTACCGACGTAATGCGGCGACGATGATGATGCTATAGCCCCGGCGGCACTTTGATGCCCTTTATCCAACGCCGACGGACTGTGCAAACAGCTGGCGCTTGGCATGGAGTATTCGCTGGAGTGTACGACCCTGCGCCGTCAGGGACCAAGGGCCTCCCCAGATATATATGCGCAGCGCGAGCGCATTTTAGTCCCCTCACAGAACAACCGCCTTGTATTTTCCCCCTCTCAACTTACGCCAAAGCCCAACCACCCTCGCTCCTCCTTCGAATTCCTCTCTCTTGACCTTCATTACGACTTTTCTTGGTAATCGTACCCTATACGCGGTCTAGACCATATTCAAGTTCACGCCCGGCGCTCGTCTTTCAACTGCATTCTAAACAACCTTATCGCAACTCTCGACCTCTACCATCATGTACCCCACTCAGGCTGTCTTCCGTCCGCTCACCAACCGCGTCCTCACCGGTGCTGGCGTCCGTTTCGCTCGCAACCTCAAGCCCACGCCCATCTCTGCGAGAAACATCCTGACCCTCAAGGACCACGTGGTACGAACCACTCCTTCGACCTTTTGGGTGCAATGACGTCATTGACATACTCTCCCTTGCAGTACTTCTCCAAGGCTACCGCTGAGGGCCCCGGTCGCAATGGCGTCGTCAAGTCGTTTGGCGACTCGCCTCTCGAGCTGAAGATGGCGATGCCCAAAGTCACAGGTGGCAAGGGCGACGGTCAGAACCCAGAGCAGCTCTTCGCCATGGGCTATGCTTGTGAGTACTTTTGTCGATGCACTGCAACTCCTAGACAATCATTTACCTGCGCCCAATAGCTTGCTTCCTTGGTGCGCTCCAGCTCGCTGCTGCGCGTGCCAACAAGAAGGAGCTGGCTGAGAATGCGAAGGTCACCGCCAACGTCTTCCTCGGCCACCCATCCGAGCCTGATATCGACGGTTTCGGCCTCCGTGTGGAACTCACCGTCGAAGGATGTGACAACGACGAGGTCATTGCGGCTGCACACGAGGTATGTGCATACTTCCATTCCGCTTTCTCGCGTAGATTCTCACCTTGTTCCACCACAGTTCTGCCCGTACAGCCGTGCATTGAAGCATGGCGCGGAGGTTACGGTCACTAAGGCCTAAATGCCTCCAGCTTACCTCTCGTCCCGCATCGGAACGCAACGATTCAACGCGCGGACCACGGCGACTTCACCCCGTCGTCCACCTGGTACCTATACCTGGACTCTGAAGGTTCAAGTCAGTTGTCAGCTCGTGTCACCGAACCGTTGACTATAACGTCTGTGCCTCTCTGATGCCCGGTCGACTGGTTTACTACTCAACACTGACACGATATGTAACGACAAGCGACGCACCTAACGTGAAGAAGCTGTATGTACAAGTATATATTATATACGATACGAACCTGCAGTACACTACTATACCACCACTGGCCACGGTGTATTGTAGACTGTTTATGACGAGCGAATGTAGCCATACATGTTGCTTTGCCGCTCCCTTGCCTTGGTGTGCTTTCTGAACGATCCGGAGAGACCAAGATTAGAGACCAAGCTCAAGTATGACCGGGTAACGAACTCAGTACACAAGTACTGCAGATGGTAGACAAGAGGTATCGGTACTGGCTGGATGGCTCACAGGCGCCGGGTGTACAGAACGGGCGCCAACCTCAAGCGCTCGTTGCGCAGTTCCCACGCTTCTGCCCCGGTGGACTGCAGCCACCGCTTTCGCGCCTTTACGCAGCGCTACTCGGTCGGTCTGACCAGAGCCAGCACCATCCTCTACACCACCGTTTCCTCCGCATCTCCGGGCTGCCCCTTCTGCTTCTATATCGCCTGAGACGCTCTTCAATCTTTACAAACCGCCAAATTAACTGAGCAAGATGGCGATGGTACATCCCTCGCGTCTGGGTCTTGTCCCACAAGACCCTCCAGCCCCACGCTCGCCATCCCCTTCTTCAAAATATGACTCTAGACGAGACCGCAGTCCGAACGGCGACCGACGTGAGCGGGACCGGGACGGCGGGCGGGACAGAGACCGTGACGAATACGGCAGGGACAGAGGCCGCAGCGACCGAGACAGAGAAAGGGAACGGTACAGGGACAGGGAGGACGACGAGCGGAGGAACGACTATGGCGACCGCAGCAGGCGACGCGAACGCGAGCGTGCGAGGGCGGACGATTACTTCAACGACGGCGACAATGGGGGCGGGGATCGGGACAGAGACAGGGACAGGGACGACGCCATGGACGGCCGTGGGTCTCATGCTGGTGGGGAGAGCGGGAGGGGGAGGAAGCGGAGCAGGAGCAGGAGTCTGGATAAGGAACGGGATAGGGAGAGGGAGGAGAGGCGAGAGAGGGAGAGGGACGCGCCGAGGGCACGCAGGGCGAGCCCGGAGTATGGCGAGTACAGGCGGCCGTCGCCCGGGCGGGGGAAGGACGACGACAGAGAGCGGGGTGCTGGTGGCGAGGGCGGTGGTCCGCATGCGCCGTGGAGGCAGCAGGAGAACATGTACCCTGGCAGGCGGGGTAATGGCGGGTATGGCGGTGGTGGAGCAGACTTCATGGAAAGGTATGTCGTTAATCTCTCAATTTATTTCGGAAGACAATGTCATATTGACGAACAATCGAACAGCCGGAGACAACAGCGAGAAGCCAGCACGGTCACCATATGGCCCCCTTCGCCGAAGGCTCCTACACGACTAGAGTACGTCTCTTCTCTGTCTTCATTTGCTGTCTCTCCTCCTAACGGACACCCAAACCAAACAGCTCGCCGGAACGTGGCTCGAAGCGGCACAAAAAGTCGCACAAGCGCAGACGGGACGACTCTGATACTGACGACTCCGATTCCGACTCAGAGGAAGAACGTCGCCGGCGCAAGCGCAAAGAGCGCAAGAAAGAACGAAAGGAACGCGAGAGGGAGAAAGAGAGGGAACGCGAGCGCGACCGGCAGCACCGCAGGCACCGTTCGCGCTCCCGGCGGTACAGCGATGAGTCGGACGACAGCGAGTACGAGCGGGAACGTCGCCGTCGTCGCAGCAAGAGCAAGAGTGCACGGCGCAGCGAAAGCAGGCGCAGCAAGACGCGCACGAAGAGCCCAGAGGCACGTCCTCCGTCCACCGCAGACGAGGACGAGTGGGTCGAGAAACCCGTCGAAGGCATCGCAACCTCTCTCGCCCCTGCCCACCCTAGCTCTGCGACGGCTACCTCTGCGCACGCTCACACCTCTTCCGGGCAAGACGTTCAGTCGTCCAACGACAAGGGCAAGGGCAAGGCCGCCGCAGAAGACTCAGACTCGGACGACGAAGTTGGCCCGCAGCCCGTCTACGCGCAGAGCAAGTCGCGCAAGGTCGACGAGCGGCAGTACGGCGGGGCGCTGCTGCGCGGCGAGGGCAGCGCGATGGCCGCGTTCCTCAAGGACGGGACGGACGTGCGGATCCCGCGCCGTGGCGAGATCGGGCTGTCGTCGGACGAGATCGCGTCGTTCGAGAGCGTGGGGTACGTGATGAGCGGGAGCCGGCACCGGCGCATGAACGCGGTGCGCATGCGCAAGGAGAACCAGGTCATCAGCGCGGAGGAGAAACGCGGCATCTTGAAGCTCCAGCAGGAGGAGCGCGAGCGGCGCGAGGCGATCTTGCGCGAGGAGTTCCAGCAGCTCTTACAGGAGAAGCTCAAGGGCGCGTCCAAGTGAGGTCGTGTAGTCTGTCGCTTTCTGTGTACTTGTATAACACTATCATCTACAAATTTACGGACACCGGCGCCATATGCATCCTAGCTAAATGATACCTGCTCTATCGCATGTCTTCACATTTTCACGCACGTTTCGTCTGAGAAAACCAACTGTTAGTTGCCTTTTCGCGCTGCACGAACTTTGAGAGTTGCGCGACTCGCGAGGCGCGATCGAAGAGCTCTGTCACGTGCCCAAAATTTGCCCGGCATGGCAGCCCATTGGGCCGCGCGCTAAGTTACTCGCGCTTTCCCTCGCTCAGGCTCTGCTTCTGCTCTCACCCTCCGACCTTCCGTCCTCCCTATCCCTCCATCCAACCACCGTACTAAAGATGGTTTCTTTCCAGTGAGTATTTCTAGGCTATTTATCGTTTACAGTCACTATACTGACCAACGCTTTCTAGGTGCGATGGTGAGCTGCCTTTCCTTGTCCATCCCCCGCGATGCATACCCAGGACTCTGTCTGACTTCGCCTCTCCTCTTTATCCCGCGTCTTCGACTATCTGGCTTTGAACGCGCGGATGTATAGCATGCGGCGACACTGTGAAGAAGCCTAAGCTCGACAAGCACCGCATGTCGTGCCAGTCGTCCTTCACCTGCATCGACTGCCACACCACCTTCGAGGGCCCCGCGCAGTACAAGGGCCACACAACATGCATCTCTGAAGCAGAGAAGTACCAAAAGGGGTTGTACAAAGGACCCAAGGTGCGCCTATCCTCTCCTCTCCGCTCCCTCTCCCGCCTCCTCGCTCACATCCGCCTGTCTACCACAGCAGAACCAAAACGGCGGCCCTCGCGGGAACAACGGCCAGAACGGTTACACAAACGGTGCAGGGCGGGGCAACGGCGGCAGTGGTAAGTATCAGCAGCAGCAGTCCTGGGCGCGGCAGGGCGGCGGCGGCTGGGGGCGAGGGTACCAGCGGAACGAAGCATCAGGTGCTAACGGCACTCCCCTGGGCACGCCTGCGCGGATGTCGCCCGTGACAGCTCCTGAGCCGGAGTCGCCGTCGGAGAAGAAGCAGGCTGCGGAGGTGAAGGCCGAGGCGAGCAAGGAGGAGGCCAAGGTGGAGAAGAAGGAGGGCAAGAAGGATAAGAAGGACAAGAAGCGGAAATCGATGGGTGGAGAGGAGGCAGGTGCGGCGGAGGTTTGTGTTGGAAATTGTGTTCGTGTGTGTGACGGAGCTCATCGTACGCCCATAGGAGTCGCAGGCTAGCGAGGCGCCGCAAAAGAAGAAGGCGAAACTCGCTGACAGCACGGATGCTGCATCATCGTCGCCCGCAAAGGCGGCCGCGTCCGAGGCATCTCCGGAAAAGTCTAAGGACAAGAAGAAGGACAAGAAGGAAAAGAAGAAGAAAGACGCCGCAGCCTCGGAGGAGCCTGCAGCATCGTCTTCAGCACCAGCAGAGGAGGCCACGGACTCGAAGAAGAGCAAAAAGCACAAGAAGGAGAAGGAGCACGGCGAGGAGACTGCTGTGAACGGCGCGGTGGAGAGTGCGGAGGGCGAGGGCAAGTCGAAGAAGCGCAAGCGGGAGGAGGCTGAGGCAGCGTCTGAGGCCAAGGCAGATGCGCCATCAGAGAAGAAGGAGTCGAAGAAGAGCAAGAAGGAGAAGAAGGAGAAGGAGAAGAGGCGGAAGAGCGAGGCGGCCGCGCAGGAGGACAAGATGGACGTCGATGCGCCCGCGCCCGTTGCAGCGGAGGTCAAGGGCGATGCGGAGGAGGGCAAGAAGGAAAAGAAGGAGAAGAAGGAGAAAAAGGATAAGTCTAAGAAGAAAGACAAGTCCAAGTCTGCGGCGGTGAAGGCATGAGCGCGGTCGGACTCGGATCTGTTCGAGTATGTGCTAGCTGTATCTCTGGGGACGTAGTATATTCTTCCCTTTTTCGGTGTATCTCTGCATTGTGCTATCTTTTCTGCTATGGATCATATGTGCTCAGTTGCCATCATAGTCATTGAAAATGGTCATGGCCATGTTCAAGGATTCAGGGTACTCACCGCGCGTGGCAAACCGCATCTTGAATGCTTTCCAAATTCACATGTGCGACCCTAACCCATCCCCCAGACTTCCTATTAGACACCCCTGGGCTCCTTTGCCACGTGACTTTGGCACAAGACCCGAGTACCGCTTGTAAGTGCCCCTCAGCCTGCAACTGACTCAAGCACCCTGCTGATCTATTAGTCGCACTTGAAGACCCAGGTTGGGGGGAGCATGGTCCCGAACCCCACTGGTAGCCAGGCCAAGCACATCAGCGCTGCTTCAGCTCACACGCTTGGTTCAGTATGAGCAACCAACCACCGATTACTCCAACCTCGGATACCAAATCTAAGGTCATAACAACCTTTCTCGACCATCCTACTTTCTCCTGTGCCAATTGCGCCGCGACCATTGTAAGTTGTTCACTTGTGAATGCCGCTCGGAACTCATGCAAGTCGTGCATATGTGTGTTGATAGGCATTGCAAGATGAGCTAATAAGCAAAGCCTTCTCTGGACGCGATGGCCGTGGATAGTGCGTTCGCTTGCGTTCTGCCGTCATAAGGCTACTAAACAGCGGCACGCAGTCTGATACACTCGGCCGTGAACCTGAAGATGGGCAAGCGGGAGGACCGTGCTCTCCTGTGCGTATACCGCGACTCCCTGAATTGGCGTGGCGAACAATTGCAAAACTAACACCCTCATCCCCGGCACTGCTATTTAACACAGGACCGGGGTGCACACCGTGGCCGACGTGTACTGCATGGGATGCAACGATCGTATGGGCTGGTACTATCACAAGGCTTCCGACAATTCTCAGAAGTACAAGGAAGGTTAGAGGATGTCCGGCTTGACGTACGGTTGTGAAACTGAACTTGAAGTTGTTGCACGATAACGTTTCCAGGGAAGTACCTCCTCGAGCGCGAGAAGCTTGTGAAGGAGAACAAATGGAAGTTGGATGAGACTGAGTGATACCAAGCCCAGGACGAGTTTATGCGTGTATGTGGTTAGACATCAGTTTCCCTGGCATTCTACCCTGGCACTCTACCCGTCAAGGTGCGTTTCAGGACTATGTAGTGATTTTGTTATACTGTAACTGTATTCTTGATTCAATGATTGGATGGATTGCTCTTCAACGTGACTAGACGTCGTGAACGTTATACATTGCGTGATTTACATAGCAGTACAGAAAGACTCTGGCAAACAAGATATGCATAGGGTCCCAGGTATCATCTTCCATTGGTTTCTAGTCCCCCCCTCCCCTACAAATCCTCCGAGCTGCCGGTATCATGAGCGATGACTGACGCGCCACGCGAGCGCTCAGAATGCTGTCGTTGAGTCGACTTCGATTGTAGGCACGATCGATGCGATGAACTTGAGGAACACGACGAGGTAGAAGTCGACGCGCATGCCCTCCACCTCATCCTCTCCTGATGCAGCAGCCTTGTCGTCCTTGCCGTTGCCACTTGCGCGACGGAAGGGCCACTTCTTCTGCTTGCTGTCTTTGGAGCCTGCACTGGAGGACTTCCGGGCCGCTTGTTGCTCCTCGATACCCTGGTTCATGCGCTCGATGACCTTCTTCATGACGCTCGCGTGCTTGCACGGATGTACCGACGCTGCTTGAAGCGTTGCCGAATGAGGGAACGCCTCGATCGTGACGGTCTTGAATGCGTGGTCGGCAGAGACGTCTTGGAATATTTGCGAAGGCGTCAGGGGGGTACCATTCTGACATAACGCGGGGCGCAGTCAGCAGGCGTCCAGGGTCGAGGGTTGATGGGAATTGTATACGGAGGGAAACTGAATGTTCGGGATGGACGTACCTCGTCATAGCCAATAAGCCAGATGCGAGGGGTTTGGTAGTACTTGTCGTACGTGATCATAACATCATACGTGCGTACTTGCAAGAGGTTCCCCTTCGCTACCTCCACCTCGCTGTCATCGCGCATTAGTCCGCTACGACTGCATCAGCCACAAGGCAGGCCAATTGGGGCTTACCTTTCCGTGGCGACGCCACTGGATGCCGGAGCGGACGCCTTGGGCGCCGCAGTCGCCTCGTCGCCACCCTCAAGGTCTTCTTCCTCCATATCCGGGATCTCGTCCATGTCCGGGATCTCCGTGACGCCCTGGCCGCTGAGAGACAGGTTGCCCATCGCGCCCGAGACGTCGCCCTCGCCATCGTCTACGTCCGGGATGTCGTCGATCACGCCCGCATGTGCCGCCGAGTCTTGCGTAGGGGGGCGGCCCGCGTGCGTCTCGACCCACTCGTCCGCCTCGTTCCCGGTAGAGGAGAGGTCTCCGAAGGACAGCAGCCGCTCGGCATCTTCATCCGCGTCCGTATATGCGAGGGCGGTCGCGCGCCGCAGGCACGGCACGCCCCGCGTGAGCAGGTACTGCTTATCGGCGGGGAGGTAGTCGCGCGCCTTGGATGGGTCGCCCTTCTCCCTGGGTCGCGGACACGCGTCGGACTCGTGTGTTGAGGTGTACAGACGGAATGAGGACGCACCATGACCAGACGGGGAACTTGTACGTTAGGAAATCACCCGCAGCGACGAACTCCTCTGGAGCAGGTCAGGATAAGCGTGCGGCGCGATGTTAGACGTGATCGTAGACGCACCTGGCGTTATCCGCCCATGCTCCTTGAACTTGCTTTCCTTAAGCACCTATCCGCGATTGTCAGCTATGTGTGCGCGATGCAGCATGTGCGGGGACTGTGGCGTACGGGGCTGAGGTACTCGCGGACCGCCCAGTATTGTTGCTATTTCAACCGACGTTCAGCATTATGTTCAAGACCAGTATGTGTTGCAGAGTGAGTTCACCTGTATCGTATGCATCACGTATTCGTCTTATATATAAGCAGGGAGGTGGTGGACGTTGGAGTGAAAGTAGGAGGTATGTGGAAGGAGGCGAGCGGTGGGCGGTTACTATTTCAATGTTCCTGCCGTCTTTCAGGTAATCGATCTATATCCACGTGCTACCACATAAGGCAACTCTGTTATAGTCTCGGTGGCGGTGTCTCCTATGTTCCCCCAGAACGCCTGAGAGCTGCTCAAACGACTCCTTCAAGCCGTTGCAAGAAGAGTTACGTAGGAGGAGGGAGAAAAGTTCTGAATAGGTAGATCCTTCCCTCATTAGGGGAGGCTACATAAACGAAACTTGACAAAGCTGGGAAGGCCTAACCGGTGATTGCATCTCTCCGCCTTTATTGCGCAGAGAGACAAAACGACTAGCCCACCGCGAGGGTCGAACTCGCAGCCTTCAGATCACCCGCTATAAGAGTCTGACGCTCTATCCGATTGAGCTAGGCGGGCGATAACATAAGTAAACATTTAGCAGCTATATTTGCTTTTTGAATATGTGGAACTCGCGGCCTGTAACTCGAGTGGTAGTTACCCACCATCCCCTCCGGCAAAGTCATTGATTGCTTTCTGTACTTCTAACCTCTCCATGACAGCTCTGTGCAGACTCGACTTCGTGTTCCTCCCTGGCTTCGATTTACCTTTGGAGGTTGCATCCGGAGCTTCGGATCCGGTTGCGGTTGCGGTAGACGTCGTCGTTGATGCTTGAGTATCAGACGTAGTCTGTTGCGTAGGACGCGGGTCTGTTGTCGCGGTAAGATGGGAGGGTACAACGATGGGCGTGGGGCGGGGAGGTGGCGGCCACTAGGCAACAATTAATAAAGACGTCCTCCCGATAGAAAGGATACTTACTCCTCGACTAGGTTGATTGAAGTGAAGAGCGGCCCAAGGCGGATACTCCTTCTCAAGGTGTATGATATGATCCTCCAGAAATTTGAGACGGTCTAGGAGCGACAATGGAGGTGACGGTACTGCACATGATGGTCAATGTGTGCCCTAGACGTTGCAGTGGTGTTTCACTCACCATAGCGGACGGCAAGGTGCTTTTCAATGTTCTGCAAGCGTTCATCGAGGGCCGGATACCTTTCTGCGTTCGGCACACCGCCAGTAGAACTAGGCCCATGCGATTGATTATTAGAAGTTGTTCCATTTGCATGCACTGGAGCGCCGCTCTTCAAGGTGCGACGAAGCGGGCCATCTTCATTCTTCGCGATATCATACTTCATCTGTAGGTCTCTGTTCTGCGTCTTCGCATCTGTTCTAGCACACGAAGGCGCAGGTTCCGCTGGGGCGGAATCTCCGTCCGCATTGAGCCGCCTGCGCTTCTCGGCCAGAGATAGCAAGAACTCATTGCGATTTGAGGCATCGTTCCTGGCACGATTCTGAGCGAGGAACCGAGAGATGTCTCTCGAGATCTACGATGATAGTTTACAGCGTGGTACATGACGAGCATGGTAACAATGAACTTACTGATGTCTGCGAGCGAGGCTGGTTGCCTTCTGCGAGATGCACATAGTCCAATTTTCGCTCGTCTAGCGGACGTTCCTGCACTGCGGTGGACTCTGGTTCTGACTTGCTCTCCGCTAACCTCTGGGACACGCTGCGTGAGCAGCGATGTGATTTTCACGCAATAACTGACGCACCAATAAGCCTTTCATCAAGTCTCCGAGCGCACTGGGTACTTTCTTGCGCTCATGTTCAGGATTTAATATCACCATATCTGCCTCAAAGCCTCTCAAGGCCTGAGTGAATCCGATGGAAGACAAGAACGATTTTATGACTGCATCCCAGTCTTTATGGTACTCAGGCGGCGGAGAGGGTGGAGGCGACGGGGAAGGCGTAGGAGTCTTCCTTTTCGGAGGTGGTGCTGCCACAGCCGGCTTCTGCGAAGCCTGATGCGTAGGAGCAGGTGTATGTGAGACGGACTGTTGAGGTGCGGGGTGTGTTTGAGCGTAAGGGTAGGAGTAGCTCCCGCCGGCCCCGTACTGGTATGTCCCGGTATTCCACGCGTTCGTCCACGCGTTCTGCGAGTAGTTGTAATATGGATATGCGCTACCTTGAGGGTGGGCTGTGCCTTGAGTGTGAGCATGCTGAGAGTAGTAATTCGCGTGAGGGGGATAATGTCCGCCGGGCACAGAATGTTGGGCGGGTTGCTGAGAAGCACCCGCGTGTGAAGTGGTGGCGGAGAAGCCAGTAGTATACGCATTCGTCGCGGGGTTTGCGTAGTATGAGCGCGAAGCCGGCTGGGGCTGCACAGCGAATTGGCTTGTGTATGGCCCGGTCGAGATGGACGGCCCGGGAGCGGAGGGCGCGGGTTGTGGTACGTTCGTCGGATGAGCGGTAGCTTGCGCGTTTGGCGCAACCGTGGTCGCGTTGTCTGCGCCCTGTGCGGGCGGGGTGTTGCCCGAAGGCCCAGCAGCTGAAGGCGGGGGGCCGAGCGTCATGGAGGGGGGAAGCAAGAAATTCTGAGAAAGGAAATTGCCGCCACAGTTGAGTTACTGGGCGTGTTCTTTAGACGCCCATGCGCGTACCGCTTCGATCACTGCTACCTGTACCACACCCATTACAGCACAGGCAGCTGGAACGCGTCTTGTCCTCAACCATCATTGTCTCGCGACTTGGCTTTCAGCATCTCAGGCTCTTGGTACTCTGACAGTGCTGAGCTAGTCACGACGAGTCCTCTGTGGGTGCACTGTGTGCTGCTATGGCTGTCGAACCAAGCCATCTATCCGCGCCCGTCTTCAGGCTGAGGGAGGATGAGCTGCCCCCCGAACTCATACTGTCTATAGAGCGCATCTTGGACCTGCATGCGCAGGGTGACTCCGACCCTCTGAGCAGGCTCACCAACGACTTCAACCCAATAGGTGTACTCAATGACTACTTCCCTGATGGTGAGTTGAGTACACTGTAGCAGCGAAGCTCAGTGGTTTAACCGCAGTACGCAGAGGCCGCCCTAGGGCAGCTGGAAGCAGTTCAGTCTCGACTCGCAGAAAGCGAACGGATGCTGCAGAGTGAGATAGACTCCTTGAGGGAAGAGTTGCGGAAGGACCAAGACCCAAGCCGAATGCAGCTCATACAAGAGATGATCTCGGTAAGTGTCTGCACGTACTGTATCTCTCTGCAACATCTCATCCAACGAGGTGTGTTCTTGTCCGCGTGCAGGACCTCTTAGGCCAAATGTCACGTATACGCGAGAAAGCAACAGAGTCCGAAGCGGTCGTGCGCAATATCACGAAAGAGATCCAAGTGTTGGACTTGGCTAAGAAGAACCTTATCCTGAGCATGACCACGCTGAAAAGACTGCAGATGCTGGGTGCGTACAGTTTCGAGTACTTGATGGACGCCGTCTGAGGAACATAGTAAACGCAATGAGCCAACTCGACGATCAAATCAAGGAGCGCAAGTACCATGATATTGTACAGTCCCTTGCGGTTCGTAGCCATCGTGTCGTCCTCTACGAAATCGCCATATTCATGAAGCACACATAGGCAGTCAAACAAATTGGCACGTCCTTCAAGCCCTATACGTCCGTAAGACGTATATCTCAGCTATGGCGCCGCATCCAAGAGGTACAGGTCGAATTGCGCTCCATGATAGATGCCGACTGGGATAAATTGTAGGACACCTTCCGTTATTTCTTCCTGACTAAATGTTTAACTTTGCGTAGTTATATGCAGGATCCTGCGAAGCCTATAAAGCCATCGGTAGTTGCAGATGCTTGCTTGGTAGTCGACGTATTGGGTCCCGAAATCCGCGCCCAGTTTGTTGAACGCTACGTTGCGCTTGAACTCAAGGAGTACCGCCGAATATTCCGGGCAACGGATGAAGCGGGCCAGCTCGACAACTTATCAAGGAGATTTGCTTGGTTCCGTCGACTGTTGCAGACACATGAGACGGAGCAAGGCCGAGTCTTCCCTGCCGACTGGAAAGTCGGATGGTTCTTGACCGCGAAGTTCATTGAGATCACCAGGTATGCACCTGCTACGGGCTAACAGCTATTGCTTGCGCTAACGCGAATACAGAGACGATATGACTGCGCTGCTATCGAAGGCCGGGTCTAAACTGACGGTCAAGCAGCTGCTCGACACCTTGCAGGAAACGATAGAGTTCGAAGCCTCTATCACCAGGAAATTTGGTACATCGGTGAGACGGTCCATTCTATACCCTACAGAAGCGATTCCCTAACCTCCGTACAGCTGCGGGAGCTGCTGAAGGCAACTACACCCTCAAATGCGACCAGGCCCCTGAAGCCTATAACGTCGGCCTTTGAGCCGCATATGGGCGTGTACATCGACGCTCAGGACAAGTGAGTAGTTCCCTCCTGTATAATACTGCCGAGGCCAACACATGTATCCAGAGTGCTGTCAGACATGCTCGCACAGTACCGAGGGCCGAAATCCCGTTCGTCGTTGGAAGTGACCAGCAGCACGGAGGACGATGAAGCGACCCCCGTTCTGGTACTGCCGTCGTCGACAGAGCTCTTCTACTTCTACGCGCGGACGCTCGAGCAGTGTGCGAAGTTGTTTACCGGCCAACCGCTCTACGATTTATGCAGCTTATTCAAGAAATGGCTCAAGATATACGCAGGTTCGTGGATTCCAACGACGTAAGGCTCAGGCAGTCAAGTTGACATTTCGGTGCAGAGGAGGTTCTGGTTGCTAGCATGAAGAAGTGAGCGATTGACTAGCTGCTCCGGGCACGTTCCCTCATCATCACTTGTGCAGGCCTTCTACCATCGGCAGGAGATCTATGGACGCGCGCTACGACGTCAACGAGCTGAAGAATGCATGCACGCTCATCAACACAGCCGACTACTGTCAGACGACCGCGCTCGAGCTCGAAGAGAACATCCGGGACAAGTGCGATGAGGCATTCAAGGAGAAGATCACGCTGCAAGATGAGCGCGACCTCTTCGTCAGGTGAGCAAGAGGTTCACTAAGTCACACAAACGCAACCAAAACCCATAGCGAATCGTCAGTGCGATATCCGCCGCGATCCTAATCATGTTGCGAGAGCTCGACTCTGCGTGCGATCCTGCGTTGACAACGCTCTCGCGCACGGCATGGGCGACTGTCAAGCACGTCAGCGGGCAGTCAGCATACGTCGAGCCCCTCGTCAAGGCAATCGAGGAGGTCGCCGAGACGGTGAAGCCTCTCGTAGAGCAGAAGAAGTATCTCCGCAACTTCTTTGACAAGGCCGCTAAGTGTGTATCCACCAACGATTAGCGAGTGTCACTCGAGTGCTGATCTAGTATTACAGCGCTGTCCTGGCCAAGTTCACGAACGCTCTTGTGAAGAGCCGCCCACTTATGGAGATCGGTGCAGAGCAGGTAGGCCTGGATACAATGCAAGCGAAACCGTATGTTACTGACTCACTGGCGCGCGGTAGCTGCTGATTGACCTGCAAGCCATCAAAGCTTGTCTACTCAAGATCCCAGGCGAAGCCCTGACCACCTCTAAGTGAGCCTTGCGTTAGTGGTAGCATGTCCATCGCTGACTGCCCGATTCCACTCTAGCTACACGAAGAGTGTGACGAAACACACAACTCGTCTCGAAGCCCTGCTGAAAGTCATCGTCACTCCGGTGGTGCGTATCTTCGATCCGTCAGCATCCAATCAAGACGTTGACCATGGCCTTGCAGGACCCTGCCGAAGGTTTTATCTTGAACTATACGCTCGTCATCGGAGATGCTTCCTTCTCCAACTTCCAGAAGATACTTGACCTCAAAGGCACACCGAAAGCAGAGCAAAACGACCTGCTCGATTCCTTCCTGACCGTCACGAGTACGAAGTCCGAGCTGGAGAGCACATCGTTCCTGTCCTCGCTCGACATGGACCCCGGACAAGTCTCCACGTTGACAAGCCCAGGCAACAGCAGGGCAGGGCTCGGCGGTTCCACAGGAGAAAGCATCCTGGCTGCCTTGTCTTCCCCGCCGCTGACTGGGGCCCCGTCAAGCGGTTCAGATACACCACCAAGGCAAGATCAATCGGGCAGGCGGGAGGTGTTTTCGGACTTCAAACGTTTCGTCAGCTTTGGTCTGAGACGAGAGACGTTGCCACCTTGATCGCTGAACGACCTTATACCTTGGACTGTATCCGTCTGGAATACCGATACCACCTACGTACGCGTTTAACCTGCACAACCTATCTGATGCGTTTTGCGCATATGCATACCATCCTATGGATAGACAGCGACCTGATACAACAAGATATCCAAACATACAACAGAGATGTTTTCACTCTACTCCTCCATCGCATCGCCATCCCCGCCACCATTGGCCACAGGCGCAGACTGGCCCTCCTTCCACAACTCACACCACTTGGGATACACCCTCTTATACAACGACATGCACACCGTGTCCATCTGGTTGATGGGTCCGTCGAAGTGTGCCTTGTAGTACCCGTGCGTACCGAGTGACTCCTTGATGTGGCCCGTCCGGCCGTACTTGGTGTGCAGCTGGATCGGCTTGAAGTACTCGACGTCCTCGGCGTTGAAGAACATGTACCGGATCGTCGCCGTCTTTTTGTGGATCTTGTACGGGTGGCCCGTCAGGATGATCCGCTTCGCCACGATGCGCGTCGTGTCTGGGTGCAGGAAGCTACCCATCGCGACAAGCTCCGGAGCTATAGATATAAGCAGTCAGTCATGGAGCGCATCGTATTGTGAGTCGAATGAGATGCGAACCTTGCGGATCTTCCGTCTCGCGAAGGAGTGTGCATGGCTGTTTGCCATAAACCACAGGCCCGTAAATCGTAGCGACGCTAGTGACACCGTGCCGCAAGTAGCGCTCAAACTTGTGCACGTTGTTCGCGCCCTTGCCACCCCCACGCAAGTGTTGGCTGTATACAGGGTTGACATGGAATCTCCGCGGTCCGACGCAGAGTATGAGGGGATCCTGCATAGGATAGGGTAATCAATAGGTGTGGTAATGCATGTGTGTTTATGTGCCCTCACCTTTGAGCGGACAGAGCCTTCGTACTCGGTGTTACGTTGAACGGTGAAGTTGAGTACGGTCTTTTTGTGTTCGTGCTGCAGGAGGCTGAAGACCACAAAAGGCTTTCCGGGGACCACCTGGGCAGCTTCCTTCGGGACATCCTTCAAGTAGACCGTCACGCGAGTACCAGGCTTGATGACAGTGTGAGACTGGGTTCGACAAAACAGAGCAACGAGCGATGCATACCTCAATACCCCCTTCCTCTTCGGCACGTCTCCTTACCGCACGTTCTGTGCGCTTGAAGTCCTCAAACTGGAATATCCGTGCATAGTCTCTCGGCAGGTTTTCGTACGGATCCCACGGGCTCGTCCGGAATGACCGAAGACCGCGGTAACGCTGGAAGCGTGTCCGTGCCGGCACGTCCAGAGGGGTATCAATTTCGTCAGGGAAAGCCAGATCGTCTTCCTCCTCGCGTTTTCGGTTCCGCCACGACTGCAGTCTGAGGATATGGGTCAGCAAACGTAGTCTACGTCGTAGATGAATATCACACTTACTGTCGCTCCTCCTCCTCTGCATCGAGGTCTTGGAACGCAACGCTCCTGCGCCCGTCGGTCTCCATCTCAGTATCCTCGGCCGGGAGATCGACCATCTCCTCTTCCTCGACCTCGTCCATCTCGACCTCACCACTTCCCTCTCCCTCCTCATCTTCTCCATCCTCGCCCTCATCTTCGGACTCGTCGATGATCCACGCCGCCTGATACTCGCTCATCCCTTTCGGGATCTTGCGAACCGCCTTCGGCGTCGTTCCAACTTTCGCATCAGGGATCTTTTCGTGTTCGTTGCCGTTTGCTTCACCCTGCATCTCCTCTTCCGTCGGCCAGGTCTGCTCGTTCGCCATGTCGTCTGGGTCGTTGCTGGAAACTAGGGAATCGGCGTCCTCCTCGTTCGGTTCAGCGAGGAGTTGCGGCTCGATTTCCATGGCACCCGCGCTGCCGCCCTTGTGGTGTCGGGGTAGCGGAGCGGACATGACCTGTGCAAGATGTATAAGCTTTCGGCTTCCTATAAACCACTTCTATGTCGTACCTTCTCGACTTGGAAATCACCAAAGTTGGGGATGTGCATCAGGCGGTTTGCGGAGAGGTGCGAACCCCGGACGACTCCTGTGATACTGAACATCCCATTCGCCCAATCGACACGCTCGCTCAGTATATACGAGCGACCTTCTCTCCACTTCACGTCCGACGGCTTGCCCTCGCAGAGCGCCCTGATAGCATTCAGTGTATCCGAGCTATGGTGCATGTCGTAAACCCTCGACTGGCTGGGGACGAAGTATTGGATGAAGGACAGCAACGACTTGACGATGCCGGTCTTCTCTTTAGGCTCCATCGGCTCATCCGAGGAAACGACGGTGACGACTTCAGGAAGACCCTGGGCTTGTAGGGTACGCAGCAGGGTGTCTCCCCACTGATCGACTTCGACGTTGGGCGAGAGGACGAAGATGACATAGTCCGCAACCTTGCATGCATCCAGAGCAGCATACATCTGTCTGTATGGGAGAGGGATGAACTTCAGGGAAGTCTTGAAGCGATCTGCTCTACAGTCTTACTGTCAAAACGATCCATGTGTGAGAACGGGGTTGGGTCACGAACCTGAGCTTCTGCAGCCCGGTGGTAGGGTCCTCCTCTAGTGTACCATCAATCGACTGCGCCAACCTCTCGCTCACGTCTCGCGCCTTCACATCGTCCGTGAGTGGAACAATTGCGACGATCCGTGGGGCGCCGTCCGTTCTACTGAAGATGCGGGTAGCAGACACGAGGCTCTGGCGTTTCTTCAGTTGAGCTTGCTTCGCGCTATTGCGACGGTTCGTGCGCAACTGAGCAGCAGCATTTGCAGATGCGCGGGCCTTGGGAGACTGGCGCTGTGTGCGTCCTGGGCGATGTCAGCGATAGCCTCTTGCTCGTCTTTGGTATAGGGTGGGTTCGCACCTTTGGCGACCTCCTTCAAAGAGCTCTTCGTTGCATGTTTGGACTTGAAAGGCTTGTTTTTCTACGCACCTATCAATTACCCCGTACAGGTCGTAGTAACAAAGATTAGACATACTTGTTTCAATGTAGGGCGATGGTGATGTGCAGCTTCCGTCATGGCTGGGATGTCGGGTGTTCAGGACCTGGAAGTCGGTCGCCGTGCGAGAACCCGATGTCCCAGTGGTATCTTCGTAATAGTTTAATTCGGCCTGTCCCCAGGCTCGCGTCGAAATTTGTAGACCGCAGGAAGAGAGTACTTTGAGGGAGCTGCTCGAAGCTGAAGCGATCGGTGAAGGGACGGGGCCTTCAGCAGCTGCACTGTACGAAATTTACGAATGTGTGATCTTATCTAATCGCGCTCTCTTTGTCAGCGCCTATCTTATCATAACGGCTGCCCGTAGACTGGTACCCAGCTGGTAGAACGCATGTGCGATCTCCGGTGAGTAGAAGGAGCGGAACGACTGATTTTGAATCTCCCATCATCGGAGAGGCTGGGGACGAGCCTATGCTGCCCGGACTCGGTACGTCTATGCCGCACATGCACACGGTCACCTAGAAACCTCGAGCTCTACCTGCGTATAGCGATCGTGATGACAGAGAAACTCGAGCAACAGCCCACCCCGAGTCCTGTTCATCCAGCAGTCGTCAACCCAGATGTACTCGACGAGGTCTTCCAGCACCTAATCCCCATACGTGACCACGGAGAGCTGACTAGGGGCGTCGCCGGCGCAATTTCGTACATCGATTCTCAACAAGTCCGAGTGAAACGGAAGTCACTCGTCAACGCCGCGCAGGTCTGCAAAGCATTTTCCGAGCCAGCATCCAGTGTCCTCTGGGCGGCCATCGTTACGGATTTTGGCCTCTTCTCTACCCCTTCCCAACGTTCCAGATGAATGCCGCTCGAGGACACAAATTCAAGGATGAGGAGTAAGCAAGCATCAATGATCTTGTCGCTCACAGTCCCAATCATATGACTCCTTTCCAGATCTTTTTGCGGAGCATATCCTCGACCCATTGGCTCAGATGGGAACATTGTGCTCGGCGTGTTCGGTTCCTGGCTGTGTGCCATGGCTCGGACAACTTGGCATTGATATCCTCTTTCCTGCGAACCCTCATGGCCGCGCGTCCAGTCTCGACTTCTCATCCACTCCCGGGATTGAAAACCCTGCTATTTGACGAGACAAGCGGTGATCCAACCAGGATTCAGCTCCTCCATCTGCTCAGCTTCGCACCATCGTTATCCGCCATCTCCCTTGGTAATGCCTCGACTAGATATGGCCTGTCCAGCGATCTCGAACTGCTTTCGCAAAGCTACCTTCCAGATAGACTCCAGAATCTCCACGCTTACCCGCGGTTCGCCCTCTATGATCTCCGCAACGTGAACCTCTTTCGGCGGCTGCGGATTTTCAGGGCAGGCGGTTTGGCGCCTCCCGCGTTCAACCTCCTGCTACCACAATTGGCCAACCTCGCTGAGCTAGAGAACCTGTCCCTCTGTTTGCTCCTGCCGGGCCGTTACTGCAACACGGCAACCAACCCTAAGGAGGATCGCCACGGATCCATTCTAGTTACGCCGAAGTCCGCGTCCACGTCTCCGTTACAACGCGGCTTCAAGGCTCTAAAACAACTTGACGTCAGAGGAGAACTCAAACAAATCAACCAAATACTCACATGCATTGAATCCCCGACGCTGGGCGAAGTCGCTCTCTTCGTTACTCTGCCATCGTCGGCCGACGTTCGACCTATGCTCGCCGACTTAGCGTCCAGTTCAACGCTATCCACATCCTTGCGAACACTGCACCTGTATTGTGATAGGGGGTGGACTGGCCTGAGCTGCGTGCAGCGCGCGCCGGAGAGTCTGCACTTCGCACTTTGTCCGACATACTTGGCCCTCTCCTGCAACTGTATGGTTTGCAGTTCCTACGGATCGAATCGGATGGTAGGGTATTTGCAATCACGGATTTGGACGTCACGGCTATGGGAGACGCCTGGTCGTCCATCCGCGACCTAAAAGTGGTATCTCGTATCTCTGACGAGGCTTCGGCCGGAGTCGTTCCGCTGCCGCCTGCCTCGCGCCCGTCATTTTCCTCCCTTATTCATTTCGCTATCCGCTGCCGGTCTCTCGAAGTACTTCACATAAACACCCCGCCCCGCGACATGTCGGAAGCGGAGCTTACCGCCTTCGAAAGCTATGCAAAGGCCGACGGAGATGGCCTGACACCCCAGCCGCGATTACGACGGCTTACCCCTGGGTATTTCCGTGACTGCCGCTGGTTCGAGCTCTCCCTGCCTGACGTGGACCGCCTTGCCAAAGTGTTGTGTAGCTTGTTTCCTTCGCTTGATAGGACTCCGGAGGATATCCTGGAAATTTGCTTCTGCAAAGAGGACTTGTTGCGTGATAAAGATGGGGCCGGGTCGGAGAGATGCGACATGTTCAGGCTGGTCGAGAGGATCGCTGCACTCGGACAGATTCCACCCTAAATTGGTACCGGCCGGTAGTGAGTCTGTACCGAGGCAGCTTGTAGACTAATTCCTTTACGAGGAGTGCTTGACATTGCTTAGGGGGGTACATACTTACATCCTTGTGTTGTGAACTATACCAGTCGATGCATGTCTGCGTTTTCATCTCTGATAATGTGTAGTTTGCGACAACTGAGTGTTGCGACCCCCGGCCGCGGGTACAGCTGCCATATCCGAGTCATACAAGGTCATACATACCATATGCGTAGCACCTGGAAAAGCGCGCTAGCCGTGCACAGCTTTGCTACTTGGGTCCCGATATATTCATCTAGGAGGCCTTGGCATTAAGGTGCGCAGCGGTGGCTTGTACCAAGCTTGCACTTCCACCATCAACACACGATGACCAGCTACCTGTACGAGCTGCCAACGACCGGCGCCATCTCGTTCTCGGACGTCTGTGTCGACCCGACGGCGACGTATATCACAGATATCGCGGATACGACGGAGGCGCGTGCGAACTTGCGCGTCGCCTTGAAGGAAAACAAACGGACAGACCAGAATGAGAAGGATTACTTGAGACTCGTCAAGGTAGATATGAGATCCGCCTCGTGGGGTGGCTACGCAGACCGTTCGTTATGTTTCAACACGTCTTGTGCATACCGAACGGGCTGCTGCGATTAGAATCCTATGCTGAGCCAGGAAAGTCGTACTCACCTGACAAACCTAGGTTCTCGATGACTACATTCCTAGGCTGTATGGGCTATTGGGATGCATTGACAGCGCCGAGATGTCCCTCAAAGCTGAACCAAGTACGTGGATCGACCGCCTGGAGCTATTGGAATTCATCACTTTCCACTTTCCATTGTATAGTCTTCAGTTGGAGGACGACACTCTCGTCCAATCTCTTCCACAACTCGCCTCGGATCTCGATTCCTACGTTCGCGACCGAAGTGGTATTCACCCTTCTCACATACGCGTTCTCCATCTCGAACCTAGCGCGGGCAGTTGTCCACTCTTTAGGGCGATACGAGACAGAACGCGGAATCTCTGATACGGAAAGGAAGGCCAAGGACGAGCGGCTAACCTTTGCAGTGACTCTGCTCTGCAAAGCGGCCGGCATCTACGAGCACATCGGGAAGCAATGCCTTGCTGACTGGGAGAAGGAGCGGGATCGTGTCGTCTCACTCGGCATAAGCTATCCTAGGCCCCCTGATCTCAGCAGAGAGGTTGTGATCGGACTGAGCAAGTACGTCGACCACAGTCCTTGGCGCATGATCGCTACTCACGTATACTATGTGTAGGATGGCCTTGGCCGACGCGCAGAACCTTGCGATCCGTAAACTGCTTTCCAAAGCAGCATTCGAGAGCACCATCACCCCTGGCCCGCCATTGCCCAAGTCACATCCTTCACCCGCTCTCGTCGCCAAGCTTCATCTAGAGTGCGTGTCGCTGTACTCATCGGCACGCTCCCTTGTGAAGACCCCAGGGGCGTCCAAGGGCGCTTCAAAGTCGAAGATCAAGCTTCCTTTCGGGAAGGACAAGGGTGGCAGCAGCAGCGGTGGGTCAGACGAGACAGGAGAAGAAGTCGCACCGGAGCTACGCCGCTATCTCGCTGACGAGATCGCTCTTCACGGGGCTTTGGCACGGAAATGGCTAGGCGTAGATGCGGGCGAGCACGGGGGCTCAAATAAGGGCGGTGTTGCGGTGGGTTTCTTGGCGTGGGCTAAGAAGGAGCTCGAGGAGCTGCGCAGCGGTCACCTCTCTGGCGGAGTCATGGATAACGATAGGGAGAAGGAGATGCGCGAGCGTCGCAAGGCAAGAGTGCAAGAAGAACTTGAGAGTACGAACACATTCCTGGTGGGCTACAAGCGGATGAACGATACGGTTGGCGATACGGTTGCATCTCTGCTCTAGCCTTGATCTGACCCTTGCCGTAGATGTCTTTCCAGCCCGTCCCTCCACAGGCAGAACTACAAGCCGTGATCCCTGCGGGCTTGCTGGCCGTCGCCGTCAAGCCCTATACCAAGCCAGTACCGGCCTTCGGGCCCGGCTCAGTAGAGTACACACGACGACAAGCAGAGGATCTCGAGCTACTCAGCTCCGAGGGCGCAATCGACACCGCCTCGTCGCACTCCCCTTCTACACCAGGAGCCTCCGCCAAATCATATGCTGGCGCCGAGGCATACTACTGATCCAATAGGTGATATGTATCTTCCGGACGAATCTTGGGGCGCAGTCGCTCATTTGTATGCATCATCATGAGGTACGCTTGCACACCGCCTTGTTGTCGCCACCATCACCCGCCGCCCGGCGCAATGCGCGATGTTCGTATGGCAGAGGCTGATATATGTTCAGTTTGCTGCAGGCGGGCCACTGCTGGCAGTCACTATGGAGAACGCGCGGGGAGACCTAACCGCGTATGTACACTACCCTGTTCTTGTTGTACCGTCATTCCGAATGGAGCACGCTGCGATCGCATCGCTGCCAGTGCCAGTGCACGGGGCGCCAAGTCAACGAAACTGACTGGGTCTCCACTGTGGATCATGATCTGGAGCGTCGCGCCGTCAGTGACTGCGGCCGTCCGTCGACTTCCCGCCATCTAAGCAGTGAGCATTTCTCGGGCTTGAAATCGATGAATTTGTCGGCCCCGGGTGCGATTCGCTTCGAAGTCCCAACAAACGGGGTATCAATCGCGCAACTCTATCAACACACCAAGCCATTGCGGGTGAGTCGTTCATACGAAGAACGCCGCTCCATATGCACGTTATACAGTATGGTAGGTATAGTACAACGTCGCCATGCGGGACGGACGTCAATAGATAGGTAGTCTAAGATACCGAGAGCAACGAGATGGATGTACCCCCCATCTCCCACCGTAGTACCACGACCCCTGCATCTCCCGAGGACGCACCGTAACAAGCCAAGCGAATGTGGGAAGTAGCACTGTGACGCAAGAGGAACGACAGCAAGGCGAATCAGGGGGTCGGCTGGGTAAGCGAGTGCAGGGGTGTCATAGCACGATACGAGACAAATGACCAGAAAATGCAATGTCGCGAAACGCAATGAACTGAAGCCGGAAACGTGACGGACGTCCGATCGAACTTAAGACACGAGGCCGTAGTGTACGGAGATGGCGAGAGTCATTGACCAGTGCGGAGCGCGTAAGGACCGTGAGCGTGTACGTATGACAACAACAGTAGCAGCTGCAGCAACATCGAGCTCGGCATATACATCTATGCCAGAAGGTATGAATACAACCGTGGACACTGTCAATGTAACGTGTGTCTCGATGAAAAAAGATAACTTGTAAGTTGGAAGGCGTTGAGGGAGAGAGCCGTAAGGCGCGCCGAATCGCGCAGTCAGAACTCCCCTGAGGGCCCGTGAAGTGAAAAACGCGAGCCTATTAGGACGTCACGATAACTTAAAAGGTGCAGCAACTATGTGCAGCGAAGCAGAAGGCCGCGCCACGGCGGCGCCGTCGCAACGAGTGAATGGAGATATGTACAGGCCTAGCCAGGCCAAGGCACCCCCACACACCGACTTCGTCCGACGTCCGATGGCCATTATCCGGTCATAGAACGAGATGAAGAAGGCAGGGGTGGCCGCGACGACCGAAGCTTCTCACCGGTGTCGTCCCAGCTGGAAGCCAAACACCGTCGTCGCCGCCGTCGAGCCGGAGCTTGACGAGTTCCCCTGACCGCCTGAGCTTCTGCTCCCGCTCTGCGCGAGCGGAGGGCTGGAGGCCGGGGGTAATGCAGGGGTCACGGGCGCGCTGGCCGCAGGGCGTCCCATAGTGCCCGTTAGGCTCGCAAACTGTGGCGTAGTAGGGCTACTGAAGGGCGATGCGGGTGTTGAGCCCGGCGCCCTGCCAAGGATGCGCTGCACGATGAACGGCGGAACGGTCTGTGAGCCCCCTGCCGTGGCAGAGCCCTGTCGACGATGGGTGGGTCGCGTTGGAGACGAGGGCCCTGAGGCGATCCCAGGAAGGGGAGGGTGGGGAAGACGGTGAGACCCGCTCAGGCGCTGCGCGGAAGCACGCCGAGATTCTGGGATGCCGGAGATGGAGGAGTGGGTCGAGTGCCGGAAGTGGATGTCTGAGACAGTGAAGGGGATAGAGTCCGTCGGCGATGGGAGCGGCTCGCCGCCTGCATCGAACGGGAATGGCTGGTCGGGGCCCTCAGGCTCGTCGGTGTCGTCCGTGGTCGAAGAGTGCTGGTCATCGAGAGAGACTGTTGGAAGGCGTGGGACGGGGGGCGGGATGGGTACAGGTTGAAGCAGGACGGTCGGGGGCAAGGAGGGACGGGATCCAGTTGGCCCCCCGGTGACGGTCATGGAGAGGCCGAGGGAGATACGGCGGTCGGGGGCGAGGTTCGCCCAATTGACATTCTGTAATTGCGTAGCGTGCTCGCTTCCCGTGTTGCGCTTCGACTGCGACGAGCTTCGCGACTTGCCTGTCGAGGAGGACTGCCTCTGCGAGCGTGAGCGCGACGTGGATGTAGACGAGTCGAAGTCCAGGAACGAGAACGCTGGCTCGGGAGGGGTCAGGTTCGCGATGTCTGACACCGGTATCTGCACCTGCAAATGCGTCTGCGCGGTCGAATTGCGCTGCTGCTGGCGAGTCAGGGCCTGCTTGAGCGATGCGGGAAGGGATACGGAAGTCGCTGTGCTGACATGCCGCTCTTGCCGCCTGTCTGGTCGCTCAGGAAGCTCCGTCGCGAACTCGACTCGTAAAGGCGAGATGCGCGTATCCGGGAGGTAAGGCGGCCCCGCAGTGAGGCCCCCCGCTTCGTCTCCACCATCAACGGGTGAGCCAGGGTCTATGCTCGTCAAGAGAATTCCCCGCGTCGAGTCGCGTCCCTGCATCTCGCGGGGGCCGCGTGGCCGTGGACTTCTTGGGGATGTCTGTATGGGCGAAGCGAGCGAGCCGGGGATGGTCCTTGGGGGCGAAGGCGTCGAGGGCACGATCGAGGTCGGGAGGTAGCCCCGCGGGACCTGCGCGATGGTCAGGTCCGGAAGCTCGATCGAGTACGACCCGTCCGAGTTCTTCGAGGCATTGCTCTTCCGCACTGCGCGGGCCTTGCCCTTCTCTGCAGCCGAGAACCGGCGTTCGCCCTCACCCTCACCCTCGCCGTCCGCCTCACCATCGTCCTCCTCGTCCGTCTCGTCCGGCTTCTCGTGCGTGTCCGGATTAGGGCTGCGGATGTCCAACACGCGCTCGCCGCCCTCCGCGACGCCTTGGTCTAGCGGCGTCTTCTGCTCCATTTGCTCAGAAGGGGCCTGACTTGCCCGTCGAGACGGGAAGAGGAAAGAGAGGCGGCCGGCACGGTTAATGCGGGGATTGACAAGCATTTCGCGTTTGCGGCGCACGACGCGGCGCCGCCGATGGAGGAGGAAAAGTGCGATGACTACCGCGACGGCGACAGCGAGCGTAATTCCGATTGCCAGCGCCGCAATTGCTCCCTTGGAAAGGCCCGATGACGACCCTGGACCGCGGGCGCTCGCGCCACTGTAACAATACAATCAAAGACGTACGACATGGGCGGGCCGCGGTTTGTGCGTAGCGGAATGAATAGTGGCGTCGTAATGTGCGGCGGAGGTGTCGGTAAGCGCGCACGACGCGAGCGAAGAAGCATATGCGGATCAACAGTTAGCATATCCCGCCGGGCGGACTAGAAGCACAGAGGAGGAAAAGTCAGGGAAAAGGTCCGAGACTCACCCCGCACTGTCGACGGTCGTGACGTTGATTGCGGCGAGGACGAGTAGGGAGCCCGCGCCGGCGTCTTGCCCCGCTGCGCTGGAGGGGCCAGCGTTGACGACCTCGAGGAGATGCATGACGGACGGGTCGAGCCCGGTGCGGAGGTAGAGGAGCGTGGGCGACGAGCTCGTAAACGAGGCACGTGCAGAGAATGTGACAGGCTCCTCGCTATCGAGCGAGATGTTGTACGCGCCCGACGCGGGAGTGGTAAGGCCTGTGAGGCCGACTGCCGAGCCTGGACGATGAGGGTTAGTACACGATTACAATCCAAGTACGATTAGTAAACAAGTGGTGAAGGAGGAAAGCGGCAAGAAAGACGTAAAAACAGTGGCGGAGAAAAGGGAGAGAGGCGAGACGCCAGCGAGGGGACTACATGGCTGGTGGCAGGCCTGCTGTATGTATATGAGACCGAGCGCGCCACGCCTGGCCAAATGAGCAATGCCACAGATGAAACGACGTGAGAAGACAGCAAACGCAGACGCCCACGCGTCCCCGAACGCGCTCGGACGGGAAAAGGTGCCCATCAAGCAAACTCCATCGGTCGCCATCAGCGGCCTTAGCGAGTGCGTCAGACCGGAGAAGGAGGGCTCAGCAGGGCTGCGCACCTGCCCCGTGGGCCCGTCCTAGTCGCCCGCTGTTCCCTCGCACGCGCAGAACGGAAAACAAAAATCCCGGATCGGCATGCGCGCAATGCACATCACACGCGGAAGGTGAGCGACCTTCCGGCGAAGCAGGCGTCGGTGACGGCACAATGTGGGATCCGCACGCACCATTGAATGAGAGCGTCGCCCTATCGCCGACGTTCGTGCTCGTATGGAACGAGGCGGTTCGACCTGGAAGCAAATCAGGAGTGAAGTCCCATTGTCCTCGATACGCGATTGCATCATCGGGCACCGGTTCTGTGCGCGCTGTAGCAGAACTTGTCGGAGATGACGTGGGGGTGCCGCTGCTCGACGTGCTGGTAGGTATCGAGCTGTATGTGAATGGTCAGTATCCGTCACGTCGCGCAGTGTTCGCAGCAAAACACGAGGGGCTGTCTCGTCGAGCAACAGTGAATCAGAATCAGTTGAAGGGAGAACGTTGAATTGCGAATGGGAACGTAATAACAAACGCATGGAAGAGCCAAGCCCGCGGTGCGTAGCAGAAAAGGATGGTAAACGAAGGAAATGGCAACATGCCAGCAAGCAATAGAACTCAAAATGAATGAAGAAGCCGCCTATGCCCGAATGGTCTCATGGACGCAAGTCTAGAGTCAAAAGGGCATAGATTGTTGAGACACATACCTCGGCTTCCCAGGAGACACCTCCACGAGAGCACGATCGAACGCCAACAGCGGGCCACTGGTGGAATTTCCAGGCGTGCCATTGACATCCAAATTGTGCAGCATGAGCTGTACTGAATGAGATCCTGCTGCGAGACCGCCGAACGATGCGAGGATGTCGTTCGCTGCCGTGTCCACGGTAGGAACGGTGGATAAGTGGGAGATATAGTTTGTCGTGGCCGTGCCGTCGAGCAAGACGGTATATGAGATGTTGACATCGTCGCTTGGTTGCACAAGGGTGCCGAAGATCGTGATGTCGGTCCCTAGGAGCAAATTGTCAGCAACGTCCAGAGCGCGCGGTCGATGATGTTCAGTAGAAGACTGAGATGGGTGGACCAATATGTGACAACTTGTCAGCGGAATGTTTAACTCCTGGCGCGGGATCCGCAATCAGTGCATCGGAGATCGATATGTCATTGTGCATGTGGGGGAACAACTCCTGCTGCGAACACGCCCAAAAGAATTGTTCGCGCATGGGGCGAACACCCATGTATCAGCGTGCGCAGGCAGAAGCTCCCCGTGTGCCATCCCCGTCAGTGAACGCAGACCGCGAAGCGCCCATACCCCACATGGGCGCGCGTCGGGTGAGCAGGAACGCCATCGCAGGGAGGCACATCTTCCTTCGACTTCGCACCCATCCAGTCGCACCCAGACAAGCAGAGAACAGAAGCGCGTGCGTTCCCGTGGGACTCCGACGTCTGCTGAACGGTCTGACAGTCTGACGGTCGCCCTATCTCCCGGCTTCGCTGTCTGCAGACACGGCATGGCCGCACGCGCACGGAGCGGGCGAGACGGACAGGGTTCTCGTGGAGGTTTGCGGACGCACCGTTCCAATCTATCTGGAAGCCCGCGCCGTCTGCGGCGGTGAGGTGAAGACTGGTGCCGTTCGATACGGTGGGCCCTATCTGCAAGCCAGAACCGGAGGGCCAACTGGCAAAGCCAGACGAGGTATCGAACGCGTTCCAGCCTGAACCTATTGCCGGGGAGCCGGTAGTGGTATCCCCGAAGGGTGAATACTGGACGAGCGGGGAAGTGTCGTCGATGGTGAGGGGAAAGACAGCATCTGCCATGCATGTAGGAGTGGGTGCATGAAGTCGATGGGAATCCTTGGTGGGTAGAGACTCCTTCGGCTGCCGCAGAGGAGGAGCAGGTCCTTGTGCAGAAGAGGCGGAGGTAGGTATGTGAGAAGACCGACGCTGAGAGCACCAAGGGTATGGTGCGGGAGGTCACTGGACGGTCTGGGGCGGGCAGGAGGACAAAGAGGAGGGTCAGAGAGACGTCGGACCGCGTAGATGAGGAGAACAGCCCCGGGCGAGAACCAGCGTCGAGGAGGGGAAAGGAGCGAGAAGTAGCGCGGGTGGATTGAAATATAGACGAGCGGGCGCGTCACAGGGTCAAGCCGCCTTCTGAAAGCGCCAGGACCGCGAGGCAGGATTAATGAGGGCTGTACAACCGAATTGTGATACCGGTGGGCTGGTCGATGCTGATAATAATCTCGGGCGAAGTGAATCAGCGGGAAAGGGAACTATTACCATGTCGACGTGCGTTGCAGCCGTTGCGCTGCTGATGCTGCCACTCTGCGCACGCGCTGCCGAAAGGGATACTGGAAGCTGGTGGGATTCGGGTTCTGTGTCCGTGAATATGTCCGCAGCGGGGCTGAGATGTTTCTGTGTGCGGCTGGGATTGCTGACTTCGGCTGATTGAGTGTCGTTCTCTCGCGCAAGTGGAGGACACGGCGACGGCTTTGGAAGATCGTCGATTCGTCTGGTTCAGTGCAGCGAACAAGTTGAGGCACACGGTGTGCCATTCCCATCCAATCGCGACCGCCCTCATCAAAAAGGCAAATGCGCTTTCCCGATCCATCTGGCCCACAGATCCGGATCGTCGCATCATCCTCTTCCACCTGCTCGGTCCGTAGCCCCTGCTCTGGCACCGACCACCACTAGCTACCCTCTACAGCTAAAGCTCACCTTGTTATACAACTTACAGTGTAAAGGGCCTGAATAAATCAACGCCGTGGCACCTCCACCATCATCCGGACACTCATGCTTCTGCCGTCGCCCACCTGGCCTGACTACCCTGTGACAGAGACGCCTACAGTGCGGCCCGTATCACCTTCTTGACATCTCATCGCGCTTCCGAACGGACCAAGCACCTCCCCAACCGCATTCGCACATCGATAATCACCGCCAGGTGGTCTGGGTGTGCACCTCCGTCCGTCCGTCTGTGTGGTCGTGCGAAAGGTGAAGTTCCAACCGTTCGTTTGATTCGGCGAGGTGACGGTCTCGCCGCCTCTTCCGGCCTCGAAGTTCGCGGATCAGTCAAGTCAATAGGCAGTGTCCGACAAGGAGACATCAGAGGCCTTCGAAGCGACTCCTATTGCCGAGCACCTCCTGAGCCTTGAGATTGTTCAAATGTTCGAAGTCATGACAGACTTACGACGCCACCGAATGTCGCCTCCAACACTTCCTGGCGAAATCCATCGATAGCGAGTGAATGTGAGTCCAACTTCGGTGTGCTCCGAATCACACCAGCGCGATGCTTACACAGCCTGTAAGATTGCCCCCCAGGATGGTATTGTGGGCGCGCCTTCACACGCCCCAGAGGCGTTCAACACCTCATGGCATCACCACCATGGCACGGGTAAAGAAATATCTCATCGCTAGGAGAGTCTGGCTCCGGTGCGCAGTGTACGCCGTGCATCGTGCAAACGTCGAGCGATGTCCGCCGAGGGTGGCTGTCAAGGCAAGCCGCTGGGCCGTCGGCTATCTTCCTGACTCGAGCCTGGGTCTTGCGCGGATCATGGTCAGTCTATAGAGCGTGTTCGGTGCATGTGGCGACATGGATGGGTCGACACATGCAGTAGTCCGAGGCCATCCCGTATGTCATCGCAGTACTCAAACCCGCATTCTTGTCCCGCTACAATCAAACTTCAGCGTCATCATTGACCCCACCGTTCTCTCAGACGCGTCGCTCGACGTCCCGCTCACCGTCAACCTCGTGTCGGCCATTCCTTGTCAGTCACGGCATCCGAGACATCTCCGAAGCTGTCGGATGTACAGATGTCGCTTTGGCACCATTCGTGCAATCGTCACAGCGCGCTAGCATCTGCATCATCATGCAATCGAGCGCTTCCTCTCTTAGGTGCACATCGATTGCGATGGCGCAGCCATACACGCGTTCGCCCAGCGCTCGGCGCCCGGTAGGCGGCACGTACTACACGCACAGTGCACCCTCGCCGGATGTCAGCCTGGTCGACGTCGGCGGCCGTGAGCGCATCATTGACACTTGAATAACATTACATTCTGTCACTGCTCAGTGGCAGCGATCCTGTCACTGCGGGTCAGCTCTCCGCCGCGAGCGTCCGTCGCTGCCGCACGATCACGACGTCCAGGAGGCACTCGGACAAGCTGGGTATGTGCTATGGACGTCTGTGTTCTGTATAGGGCCCGAGTGGCCTAACTCAGGTAGGCTTGGGGGCGGTGGCAATCCGGACGGCGAAGACGTGCATGAAACAACGCCACAATCAAGGAGAGAGGTGAGGCGCCAAGCTTGTTGAACTGAAGCGGATTTCGACTGTTTGTGGAGCGGTCGTGACATGGGGATCCTCGTAGTGTGCCTGGACCCTGATCCCCTAGCCATGACCTTTTGGAGAGCACTTTTGGGAGGACGGAGCCGGCGTAGAGTCCCATGGCAGTGAGGGGCGGGTCGAGCTCCTGGTTCAACGGTGGGCGGAATGCTGTTGTCAGTGATAGACAGTGGGCGCATGCATTAGGGGGGTATGCGGGTGCAGTTGTGTACAAACGACTCGGAGAAGCGCTGATGAGCGGGCACTGTGTAGGTAGCAATGACGCTAGTATACCGTTGACCGCGGAGGAACGCCGACACTGCGCGTGGGCATCGTGTGTGTCCCCTATGGGCGTTCTACCACTTTAAAGCGCTAGAAGTATAATATACTACTTCATAAAACTATCTCCTAAGCCTCACGGATGTCCGCACGACATGACCAACGACCAATGCGAGGCTATGGCGAGTAACTTATCCTTCTCTTGAACCACATGCCTAAATCCGGGCATGCGCCTTCCAAATACGGACAGCTCCTTGGCGGCACATCCCGGCACAATCGCTCCGGAGGCTCGAGGTGGCGCCAGTCGCGTAGGCAGGCATGTTCTTCTACGACGACCTGAACCTCTTCGCATTACAGTCGAATCTCGAAGCAGCTATTCTACTATCTCACTACGCTTGAGGTTGCACAAAGACAGCGTTTCTAAGCAGAGGATCTCGTGGCAGCCTCCTTACAGCCACCCACATCTCGATGACTTGCTAGTAGCAAGCAACCGTGTGTGTACTCTGCATCCAGTCCTACGTGGGCCGCACGAAGCAATCTGAATTACCACACGCATCACTTGGGAACGGTCCGCACTACGTTTGAGCTCCATATGCAGCACGCAACACCCACAGCTTCCACTTCGAACGCGCTCCCGGGGACGAAGGAATACCTCCCCGACCTCTTCGCGCGCGCACGCCTTGCCCACCCTGACCTTCCTCTGGATCCGGTCATCGTCCAGTCTCTGCTCATATGCCTTATTGCTCAGCCGCGCTCGCCGACGGTGAGCGAGAAGCACGCCCACGACCGCGCGGTCCGTCCGGGGCTGCATCTGATCCTGCGCACGAAGGAAGAGGACGTTGGGCTCGTCGTTAATCTCGTTGCTTTGGTGAGTTGTCTGTTCCGCTTGGACTCGACGCATCTACCGGGGGCTCTGTGGAGGAGTTACGTGCGCCTGCTGAGCTTGTTGCTGGATAATCTCCTTTGCCGTGCGTCATTCTCTCTAGGATGCTCATGCACGGCATCATAAACCGGCACCTGTGCGGCCCAAACCTCCCAAATCAACGGGAAGCCAGTATATAGTCGCGGACATACACGTCCGTGGCTGTCATTATGCCAGGATTACGATCTGTGTGAATGCCTATTCGCTACCGTGTAGCCAAATTCAGCGCGCGGATGTTTAGGCCACGGAAGCAGTATGGGAAGCAATTCATAGCTCTTGCACGTTTCCGTTCGATGACTTTGCTAGAGAACCCGCCCGCGACCATATGGCCCCTACGCAGCACCCGAACTAACGCGCGACCCGTTCGCAGACTCTGCAACACATCCTTGGGATCTCTACCCACAAGCACAAGATCGCTCCCCGTCCCGCGGACGAGCTACCCAGCCAGCGGCCGCGGTCCACCGGCGCCCGCCAGCCCCCTTCCCACAGAGCTGCAGGGGAGGACACCGATGCGTTCTTGCGCTCGCTCTTCTTCCGCCGAGTCCCGCACCCCTCGTTCTCGTCCCACCGCAGCAGCACACCACGGCCGCGCTCTGGCATCAGCCTCGACGCCACTCCGCGCTCCGGGACGATTCCCCTCGCAGGACAAGCAAAGAGCCCACGGACAATCGGCCATGCGCCTCACCGGTCAGCGTCGTATCCTGCCGCCCCTAGCACGGACGGAGAGGACGACGAGCGGCACTTTGATGCCTCGTCGCTCGCCTCGTCTCGTCGGCCGCTACTTGCGGGCCATACCCCCGCATCGACGATGCGCTCTCGCGGCTCGAGCAGAGGCCGCCCGAGTGCCCATCGGCTGAGGACTGACCCACTGCCTCTCTCGTCCTTGTTCACCCTTCCGGGAGGACCGGACGCACATGAGCCACCGCTCCCCACTCCACCTGTGAACACTTCTCCGGAAAGCATGCGTCCGCAGAAGAGTACTCCTGCGAGCGAACGGGCGAGCGATTCACCGGGACAAGCAGCGCACACTACGACCGCGCTACCGAAGGCCGTCGTAGTATCCGGCTTGGAGCATACGCCGCTACCTGCGCAGAGGGCGCTGATGCGGGTGCTCACGGAGAGGCGGCTCATCATGGACGCGTACGGAGACGATGAAGACGATGCGAATACAGGTCGGGACGTCGAGGCAGAGGACGGGACATGGAACCTGCCCGACGGCTTCCTGATGGTCTATGTGTGCAAGTGGGACCCGCACGAGCGGCCTTCGATCTTGCGTGGTCTGGTGCGTGGTCACGAACTCATTTGTTTTGATGAAGGCGCGCTCATTGTGTTCTGTTCGCAACCTAGCTCGACAAATTCTCGATGAGCGCAGACATCGCGCTTCCGCCGGCCACCCGACAAAGCTACCTAGCCTATCGCGCGGCGCATACCCCCACGCCGCGGGGCACGCCGATCCCATCTCCGCTCGCCCTCCCGCACTCTATCCACTCGTTCTTCCCGAACCCGTCTCCCGCTCACCATTCTCCCGTGCGCCGAACCACACCCCTACCTGCCCCGACGCCGCAGAACCCTCCGGTGATGACCGCTGCTGAGTTGGACCATCTCAGGACACTAGCTCGGCCGTACTCTTCTACGGGCCCGATCTTCTATCCCTCCGTGCATGCGACGATGCCGGTGTTCGCCGTGAACCCTCCGCCACCTCGACCACCACCCTGTGCGGTCTTGCATCCGTCCCTCGAGATGTATCTGCTCGATCTCTTCGCGGCCACACGGCACCACCCGGCGCTGGACGGGACACTGCTGACGCAGCGCGCGCATACGGACGCTGAGGCACTGGCTCGGGCGTTCCGAGTGCTTAACGGGGATACCGTGGGTGCAGCACTTGTCTCGCACGAGGCGCACCTGGGAGATAGGGAGACAGCGGCAGCAGAGAGCTTCGACGACGCTAGCTGGACGGAAGACGGATGGCGGAGCGCCGAAAGCCTTACAGGGAGGCCGCAAGCGAATGGCTTCGCACGTAGAAAAGGCTCTGACGACTACACAAGTATGGACGGCATCCGCGTGCGCGTTGGGGTCGACGGGGAGAACTCCGTGAGCGAGCGGTCGGACGCGTTCGACGATGTCGTCCCGGGCGGAGACGTGCTGAGCGCGCCCGAGGCGCTGGCGAAGGTTGTGGCAGGGATGTGGCCAGAGAAGTGGGACGTATCCGAGGAGGACGTCGCACGGATCTTCCCGCGTGTGGTGTCCCATCGGTTGCGGGTGCGCGATGGACCCGACGACGAGGTCCTGGGGAGCGTGATGTGGCCTGCGGTTATGCCTGAAGGTGCTGCGGCTGCGGCTGCGATGGGTGGTGGTAATGTGGAGGGGAGCCCCGATGTGGACGCTGCTGCGCCGGCACGGATGGGTTGGGAGAGGAAGACGGTCAAGGAGATTCTTGTACGGGTTTTAGCGGATGTATGACGGTGTGCGTATACCAGCCATTGCGGCACTCTTCGGTGTAACTGGGTTTGAGCGTTCATCTGTATCAGTCCTCTGCTGGTAGCCTTTCATTGCCTCGGAACACGACATGGCCCTTCCGCTCGAACAGAGGAGGCAGCCGAGGAATGGTGTTCCTGTTTGGATGTTTTCCTCGTCTTTGTCGTGCCGACACCGGGGCGCCTTGTGCGCGGGGAGGATCGACATTGTCGGTCGACTCCACATCTAAACCGGAAGAGATTGACGCAGAGTTCGGGACGAGATCCGTCGAGGCCTCTGCGACATCGAGCGGGGATGCGTCTGGATCGAGTACAGGCGCCGCAGGTATACGACGGATCGTCTGACAGTTTGTACAGGTGTACACCACCGCCTCTCCGTGTGACGGCAAAGCTATGAACAACGGCGATGTCAACGCAGGTACGTATCGTGATGCATACAGGACGTCTTACGATGTATTCTAACAGTGGCCGTTGCGCCTGGCATAAGTATTGCATCGCATCCTTTGCATAGAGTACGTTTGACACATGGGTCCCTTGATGAAATACAGTCAGAGCCCGCGAACAGTGTGAGTTTGTTTGGGTCACCTACATCCTGACCATGGTCTTCTGACCGACGATGCGCATTGTACCGACGTAGTTCCTGGAAAGTTCGGCGACATTTCTTGGATGCCTTAGGTTAGGCCGTCTCTTCTGTTTCTTTCCTGATTTGGCCTTTTCGCGGCCGGTTTTTGCAGTATCCTCCGCGCTGGGAGGAAGTGACTGAGAGATGGTGCTAAGGTAGGTGCTGGCTTGGTAGAGAAAATTGATGCGTTGGACGATGTCTCTGTTAGCTACGCTGTTCAAGCTCGCAGCTGGATCTTGGTCCTTGTTTTTCTTGCCCATGCCTGGTCCTTGGTGAACCCAGAGCGATGGCTGCGTTGAAGCTCGGCGTTGCGGATCGGACGGATAGATCTGGCGTCGGAGGCAATCCAGCTGCGCGTGGCATGTGATGGAGTGCAAGTCCAGAAAAGGGAAGGAGGATAAATAGCCGACAACAACGGAGTATACGTGTCTCATACGTGTTCTCACCGCTTTCTTAACGACCACCACGTACGCACCTCCCCCCTTCCCGCAGTCTGCCTCTCCTACAAGACCAGTCTCTTCTCTTTCTGCTCAGCCCACGTACTCTGCCACGACCCACTCTATTCCTCGCCACGACAACTCACTCAACATGAAACGCGCCGCCGATATGGACCTCGCATTCACACCACCTGCCGACTCACCGTCGCCCAGTTCCCAATCACCAGAACCAGCAGGTCCCCCTCGCAAGCGTGCCCGCTCTGACATCTCACCTGAAGAGCGCAGGGAAGCACGCGCGCACCGTAACCGCATCGCTGCCCAGAACTCCCGCGACCGCCGCAAGGCGCAGTTCGCATACCTCGAGCGCCGAGTAACGGAGCTCGAGGAGGAGAACAGGCAGCTTCGTGTCGGCATGGGTCTCACTGTACCATCACATTCACAAGAGCAGAAAGACGAAGAGCGCGAGAAGGATATGGCCCGAGAGAGGGAGAACGAGGAACTCAGGCAGAGGGTCAAGACCCTCGAAGCGGGGTGGGAGGCCGTCATGAAGGCGCTCGCAGCCTCCGGCCTTCCCCTGAACCTTCCCACTGCCTCATTACCCAGTACCTCGTCAGTTCCCTCCTCGGCCGCCTCCGCACCCACTACGTCCGGTCAAACTCCTTTAACGTCTACGTTCCCCGTATTCGTTCCCACCTCCCCCGCATTCCCCATCTCTCCCGCACCATCAGACTCCTCGAGTTCCAGCACCCTCTTTGATTCTGCCGACTTCGATTCCACTCGCCACCTAGCACGGGTGGCGACCACCGATGCCCCTCGTTTATCATCGGTGTCCCTGCAGCGGGTGGATCCGAATGTTCGTCAAATCGCCTCCAGCTGGAACTCAATATTCCCTCAACAACATCATACCCGCCGGTCATCAACATTGGCGAGAGTGCGCCAGCCGCGGTGGACGAAGTCGCCATGGACGATCTCTTCCGTGAAATCCTCGCGCCTTCCCCCGTTACGCCGCAGGCTCCTCTTCCTGCTGGCTCGTCGGCAGCTCCCTCGCACCCGCCCGCCCGGTCCCGATCCCAGTCGGTGTCCGAAATCAAACTCTCCCCAGCCCCGGCCGCCGCTCCCACGGCGCCGGTGAACCAACCCCTTACGCTGCCGGAGATCGACTGGGAAAATGAGGTGGAGATGCAGAGACTGTTGGCCATGCTCCCCGTGGTCCAACAGGACGCAGCACCACTGGACGCGGGCTCACCTTCGGGCGACTTCCCGTCGGCTCTCGACCTCGAGCTGTGCGGGTGGGACTTGGCGGGTGTGGTTACCGCACCTTCTGGTTCATCGTCTGTGAGCGTCTTCTGAGCCCCGTGGACAGTATTGGGTTTCGTTGCGTCTTGGGTTCATTTGTCGTCTCTCGCGTCTTGCCTCTATTTATTGACCAGTCTTCCTTTTCGTCTCCTTTCCTCTTCCTTCATCATCCCTGCTCCCTAGTATCCACGAGACAGGTTATTGAAGACCTCTACCCCACATCGTCTCCTACCATCTACATACGTCTTCCAGCTTCGCTTTCGCTTCTGAGCTGTCGTGTTTGGCTGCATGTCGTTCTGCGCTTCCACTTGATTGCTGTCTCCCTTTCGTCGGGCTCGCCGTTCTCCCCTTCGGGGTTGATGAATTGCTTGCTCCGTCGTTGGTGAGCGCTCATGTGGCAAGTTAAGGATGATGTGTCCGGCTGGCTGCGATCAGCGAGCGGTGTCTGCTGTCGCCAGATCGATGTACCATTTGTTCCTACGTCTTCAAACTGTCATGTACGTAGTACGAAACCTGGAGAACGACGAGTGGTTTGGTCTTCATGCGAGTCGTGTGACATGATACAATGCCAGTACTTGCTGTGGGCGGAAATGCGACGCAGTTCATGAGACTGTGGACGGTAATAAGTGTACAAAGTATCTTCACATAGGAATGTACATCGGCTTCCTTCTAGTACTAAACTCACTGCTCATAGGGGTTCAGGCAGGAGCTTGCTGAGTTCTCGCATCGCGATATCCGCCTGCTCCTCCGTCGTTGTGTCCAGTGGAACGACCACCACGCCCTCTTCGCCCTCCGGAGTCTCCAGCGTCGCCAATTGACTGTCCAGCATCCCCGGCTTCATATAGTGTCCCTGCCGCTTCGATATCCTGTCCATGATCACCTCCTTCTCGCCCTTGATGTACACAAAGTACGTCGGGAACCGGTACGGCTCCGGCGGATCGAGGTGCCCCGGGAGGCGCGGCGACTTCTCCCTCCCGTCCTCCCCGTCGGCCGTGCTCGCGCTCGCGGGCTTGTACGTCCCGCGGAGGATGTCGCGGTAGTAGCGGCGGAGGGCGGAGCAGGTGACGAGCGCGCCGGGGCGGCGGGCGAAGGACGGGTCCGCCTGCTGCTCGGCGGCCATGTGCTCGGCGGTGGTGCGGATGAGCTGCAGCCACGGCTCGCGGTCGGCGTCCGTGAGCGGGATCCCGGCGGACATCTTGTCGATGTTCGCCTTCGGGTGCAGCTCGTCGCCCTCGACGTACGGCATGTCGAGTCGCCGTTCGAGCTCGCGCGCGAGTGTCGTCTTGCCCGTCCCGGCGACGCCCTGTCGTGTGAGGGTTTGCGAGGAGGTTGAAGAAAGGGGTGAGCGTGAGCGTGTGATTGCGTGCGGGATTTCACAGGTAGTACGCACCATCACGATGATGAGGACAGGATGCCTCTTTGGCCGGGGCGCGTCAGGCGCAGACGGTGCGAGCTGGTGTTCAGCCTCGTTCGACATCTCCTCCAGTGAGTTGCAGTATTCTGCGTTCGTAGTAGCGCACGTATATAGGGTCAACTGCGCAGTCCGACCGGCGGATCGTCTAGGTAGCGGTCAAGAGCTATAGTGCAGCGAGCGAGCGGTGCAGTAGTAGGAAGTGGTGTTGCGCAGTGTGTTCGGAATCGCGGAGGGTCGAAAGCTTGGTGTCCGAGTCGACGGATATACCTCTGTGGGGAGGAGGCACCCGCTCGCGGGCCGTCGGGGCGTCATAAAGTACGCATCCGTTCCCCCAAGCCTGCCCCAGGCGTAATCGGAATCGCCGCGATCGATTCGATCGTGTATATCATCGCAGCATCTGGGGTAATCCCGGGGCGCACCATGTCAGCGTCCTCCGACAATTACACCGCGAGCGCGCGCACCTGTGAGCCTGTACGCAGCGGAGAACTGGCGAGAGATAACTCCCACTCGGACGCGAAGCGTCTGCAGGGTAGGCATGCCTCGATACATTTATAGACGCTTCTTGACTACGGCTCTTCGGGCCGCACTGAACTGCAGTCTGCAGAGTACTTACGGCCACAACAGTTCTTGACTTGAGCTCAGAACAGAGACCATACGACAGTTGAAAAAAGCAGAGGAAATATTCGTTAGTCGAGCTATATAGTAGTACAACCAGGGACCAGTTCTGTACAATAATGACAAGACAAGCGCGGACCACCGCCGCGCGCGCGCAGGCCCGCACCAGCACCGACGACGGCAGCGCGTGCGCGAAACCTGTATAAGAGAGCATGTATGTATGTAGGACACGTACGTACGCATGTTAAGAGTGAGAGGGAGGGAGAGAGAGACAGATTGTAAAGTGTGGTGCATAACCGATGACCGTCTGCTCCTCCGCGTAACCGAGCTGTCGAGCTTTGGAGGCGCGTGCGGGGATTTGCCCGCTGGTCCCTCGCAGCGCCAGAACATGATGGATAGAAGGGAGGTTGAAAGTGGTGAGGGAGTAGGAGAGGGCGAGGAGATCCATCCGTCGTGATGCATGATCCATTGGCCCGGTGTGATATGGACCGTAGCCCTTGGGCGACTTCGTGCACTGGCATAACCGTTACGTGCGGCGTACCATCGAGGGATCCTGATCAGGGCTGAGTGCAGCGATGCATGCACGAAGCAGGGCGCGGCGGAGACGAGGGAACGGTGGAAGAAAGAAGGGGAAGGGGAAAGGTGAATTCCGGCATTGCGTTGTATCGGATATCTACTGACGCCCGTCCAACGGGCTGTCGATGGCGGGCGGCGAGAGCGGCATTGACCAGGGAGGGAGCGGGCGGCAGGCGGCGGGAGTACGGGAGTACGGGGATATAAGGTGTTTAGTGTGGGGGTATGGACGTGGGTATTATTGACGGCCGGCGGTGTAGTGTATCAGTCGAACCGGATGCGGATGCGGTGGTGGCTGTTGCGGTATTGGATGGGCGGAACGAAACGAGGGTAAGGGCGAAGGGAGAAGGGCGAAGAGCGATAAGAAGATGGATGGATGGACAAGATGGCAGCAATTAGGCTGGGGGCGGGGACGAACGAACAGGTGCAGGCGCAAGTGCAAGGATGTATGATACAGAGGGGGAGGTAGAGAACAGCCAAGATCCTCAAGATCCGGTGCGTGTCGATCGATGGCGGGAGGGAGCAGGGCAGGGGCAGGGCGGGGCAGCGTAGGGCAGGGCGCGGGGACCACACAGCGGACGAGGCGCAGGGCTATCGAGCAACAGGGAGAGAGGCGGCGGATGAAAGCGGTGCGCGGACCGAAGGGAAGAGAAGAGAAGAGGGGTGAGAAGATAGATTGCATGTGGGATGGGGCGGCACTGAATTGCGGATGAGATGTGGATGAGGATGTTGAGGATGTTGAGTGTTGAGAGAAAGGACAGGGCAGGACCGGTGTGTGCGAAAGCTGAAGATTGAAGATCGAAGCAAGCGTGCAAGAGAGAGTGTGTGTGTGCGAAAGGAATGAACGAACAAGTTGCGGACGAGCGAGCGTGATGAGTGTTGAACAACAACAGAACAGAAAAATTGGATTGGTCGAATGAGAGGGTGCGAACAGCGGAGGGCGTGTCAAAGTCGTCGTCGTCGGCCAGCACCAGCACCAGCACCAGCACTAGAAGCGGCAGCGCACAGCGTAGTACCCATATCCCAGTTCTAAGAGCCCGAACCACCGAGCAGAGCAGCGTCTCCAGCCACCGAACACCACGTCGCGCATCATGAAGGGCGCTGCTGCCCCTCCCCGCCCGACGGCGGCACGTTCACCACCGCCAAATGCGCCGGGATCGGGGGCACGGGCGGCACGTACTGCACCGAGAAGTCGATCGCGTCGTACGCCGGCGGCGGCACCTCGTACACGCTCTCCGCGTACGACAGGCGCGGATTCAGGTTCAGGCGCAGCGGGTCCCCGGGCGCCGCCGCCTGTGGGGGCGGGCACGACATCGACATCGGCATTGACGACATGGATGACATGGATGACATGGTGGACATGGACGTCGCCATCGTGGACATGGACATTGCGGAGATTGAGCGTGATGTTGCGCTCGAGAGGGTCGAGGACGGGCTGGAGAGGTTGAGTGTCGGGTGGGAGGGCGCGTGGTGTAGCGTTGGTTGTGGTGTCTCGCTGTCAGATTGAGGCGGCACGTCCGCATTTACGACGGTGAGCTGCCGGCGAGCAGGAGGGCGCGAGCCCGTTCCTGAGCTCGATGACGGTGGGATTGGCAGGGGTGGGGGCACGTTCACGAACGAGTGCGTGTCATAATCCGGCGCAGGCATACTCGGGGCACGAACATGATGCGCCATATGGCTAGGTCCCGCCGGCGATGTGCTCAGTCCCTGCATCTGCGCCGCAAGCTCATCGCCCGCCGCGTCTCGCCCACGTAGCGAATACGAAGAGGACGTCGCAACAGACGAAGACGCGTACGCATACGGGTGCGAGCTCGCCGCAGACCCGTCGTCCGTCGGGGACGCTGCGGAGCCCTCCCCGCCCAACGGGCTGAACCCCTCCGAGTGCCGTCGCCGATTCCCCGCATTATCGAGCTCCGGCGCGGTGCGCGGGCGCCCGGCATAGCTCCGCTGCTGCTCCTGCGCGAGCTTCGGCGGGAGGGGGATCGAGTGCTGTGGAGGTGGGGGCGGCGGTGGGATGGGGATCGTACGTAATGAGCCGCGCATGGACGCGCGCGCGGCGCGTGCCGCTGGGCTTGGGCCTGGGTTCGGGTTTGGGGACGGGCTGGCATTGGTGTTGCCATTGACGGACGTTGCTGACGCAGGAGGAGAGGCGACGGGTGTGGATGATGATGCGGGCGAGGAGGCGGAGTATAGCCATGGTTGCGCATATGAATTGGGAGGAGCAGGGCCCGGCGGGACGGGTAGCTGTCTCCGTGGTGGTCGTGATGATGACGAGGACGCGCTCGTCGCGGACATCGGTAGGGGCGACGTTGGGGCAGACGTAGATAATGCAGCCAGGCCTCCGCCCGGCACACTTATCGTGTGCCCAGGACGAGATCGAGGCTGTTTAGATCCATCCTCATCCCCAGCTCCGTCCGTACCTTGTGAATATGGGTGTGATGATGCAGGTGTATGCGCTGTCGACGTGGACGTACTCGGAGAGTGCGAGCTTGCCTGAGGATTTGACTTTGGCCGTTCACGAACACGTCCCGATTCTCCGTGACGCGCTAGCGATGACCCCCCAGAAGAACCAGCAGCCGCTGACGACCCCGACCCCGATCCCGGTACAGGCGGGACCGGAGGTACGTCCTCCAACGGACGGGAGAAGAACGTGGACGAGTTCGCGGAGGCCGCGGACGTGGCAGGCGTTGCAGGTGTGGTCGGCGTAAACGGCTCTCCCGAATACGACGCACCTGAGCCCGAACCATTTGAGCCTGTACCCGAGAACGATGTCACGCCGCTCTGCGTTTCCCAAAACGCGCCCGGGGACGGGAACGTGGCCGAGTGCGGTGGTGTTGAGGGGACGGTTAAGCTCAGGTCCACGGTTGGATGGTCTGGTTCTTGGGGTGGTGGGGTGTGGTGGATGAGGGCGAGCCAGCGCTGGACCGTGTATGAACTGCTACCGGGAATGCGCGCTTCTCGTGGACGATCGAGCCATTCCTGCACGTCAGTGACGAGTAGGAGGGAGGTGACGACGAGGTAGTCGAGGAAGACGGTGGGAACCCCCTTGTAATTGTCCTGCGAACGAGCGACGTCCCGCTCGATAAGCGGGTGGTAGACTTTTAGTCGCGGCGGCGCGCTGAGGGTCGCGGCATCGAGGACGGCAACAGGGCCTTTTACGGCGCTGGTCACGCACTAGAGTGGAATTAGAATGGTTGGACGTGGTGGCAGGGGAGAGATGACGCGTGGAAAGACAGGTACGTACGCAGAAGCAATTTCCCGGGATAAGCTTCCACTTGAGGCTGTTTGGATAGTGGGGAATGCTGAACTTGCGGATCCTGTGTGGTGGGATGAGGAATATGGCGAAGAGAAGAGCTAGAAGGAACGTACGCTGTGCTGCCCAGAGGACCCGTCTTGAGGAGATCCTCGGCTTCCCTCCAGCTACCGTTACCGAACTGGATGGATCTGCCCGTCTTGCCCTTGATTCTTACCGGATGGAGGGGCCACTGTACGGTGGCGGCCTTTACGGGCTCGTCTCGTGGGTGGTCGAGGCGATAGATGGAGGTGAGCTCGCGAGCGGTCTCGAGGATGTAGAGGGGGTCCTTGGTCTTGTCGTCCCTGATGATAGTGTCGAGGAAGGAGGAACCGGAGAGTTTGAGGACAAGGATCGGCTTTGGTTTTGGAGGGGGCTCGCGAGGGCGAGAGGATCGCATCTCGCGAGGGGACGGGGAGGAGGAAGCGGCTGCGGAGGCGGAGGAGAGGGCGAGGCGAGCTTTGGCAAGGGCAGGGAAGAAGGAGGAGGAGAGCCTGGCGCCTCGCTGGGAGGACGAACGTGACAAATCGGGGGAGGATGGCGATGGGGAGTTGGCGGGATGCGGATGGTGTGTGACTGTCTGACTTTCTCGCACTGGTGGCTCTGAGCGGGCAGAGAGCGATGGGCCGTCGGGGGAGCGAGCGTCGGGGTGGGCGTGATGGGAGGGCGAGTCGCCAGACGGGCGGTCGTCAAGAGGGAAGGGGTCGATCCTGGAGCTGAGACCACGAGCAGAGGAGGAGGAGCAAGGATTGATGGACTGGACGAGAGAGGAAGATGGAGGAGGGTACTGCTGCTGCTGCTGCTGCTGGAGCGAGGACATGGCAGACAGGACAGGACCAGACAGAGACAGACAGAGAGGAAGGAAGAAGGCGTGCGTTACGACAACAGTCAATCCTCGTCTGCTTCCGGCCGAGCGCAGGCCTAGGGACGAGTGCGTGCAGTACCAGTAACGCGGTCAGAGGCCTCCCATGCGAATCCGAAGCGCACGACGCCTTCGCCTAATCGACCTTGTCCACTTATCCAGACCTCCCACCACATGTTCCCCCTCCCTCCTCCTAGGCGCCCGCCATCGCCCTCCAATCACCGGCACCATCCGTCCTCTGCGCACGCATCACCTCCATCATTCCCCCTCCCTCTCCTCCTTCTGCTCCTATTGTCCACCCACGGCCAATTCCTTACCCCGACACACCTGTTGCCATCCTCCCCTCCCGCCCGCCCTCACCGCCCACTCTTCTACGGGGCCAGGGCACAGCGTAACCTTTTACCGGCTACGCTTCCCTCCGATCTCCTCGCACATTGAGAGCTTCGCTCGCGGTCATCGCGCGTCCTCGCCTACACCACCTTGCCTTCTTTCAGCCCTCTGTCCTATCCGCTCCAAATGCGACCAGTTCCCTGTCACCGTGTTTGGGGATAGACATGAGACACTTGCTAGCCACTGATCTATCCTCAAACTGAATATGATGATGACGCTTAGGTCCGACCTAGCACTAGCATGATCTCCCCACTCGGATCCGCGCATCTTTCATATATGCCTATTCCCTGCGCATTCCTGGAACGAGTGCCTGTACAGCGGCCCGTGAACGTCATCCAGCCACGGCCTTACGGCGGATTGACATCGTGGTAGGCGACCGCACGCCTTCCGTGTGCTGTTGACAGCTTGGCCGGTGTTCTCGGGGCGCTCATTTATATGGGCGTTGGTGTGCGCATTCCCCGCAACCCATCAATCGGCGCACCATTCTCCCACGCCACAACACACCCCGGTCTTGCTCTTTTTGGAACCTAGCCCGCCGGATCCTCCGGCGGCGGCTCCCGCCTGCTCCGGTCAAACGGCGTTTACCCCGGGGCCCAAACACGTCCAAACAGACGCGAACTCCCTACGCGACACGCGACGCGTTCGGCCACTTTTCCTGAAACCACCACCTTGACGCCCCTCCTCTGAATCCGTTCGCTGCCTGTATCCTCCGCATACACCGACTGCAAAGAACAGAATGTCTACCGACGCGACGACTCCCTCGTAGGTTACGGAGCTCGCGTAAACTGCGCGACTTGTCTCACCAGTTGTATGTGCAGCTCTGCCACTGCCAACGGCAACCACCCCGGCGCCGTGTCCCCTGCTGACAAGGGCAAGGGCAAAGGGAAGTTTGTCCAGGACGACGTAATGGACGAGGATGAGGACGACGAGGAGGAAGAGGAGGAAGAAGAAGAGGATGAGGATGAGATGGAGGAGGTAAGTGGCCTGTCCATACTGAGACCAATCAACGTTCTCTACCTCCACCACGGCCGTTTGGCTGCCCTACATTCATCATAATGCTTTCTGTATGCTAATTGACACGTTTTACGCGCGTGTAGGAGGACGATCTGTCCGAACTCGACCCCTCGCAAATCATCAACAGCGGCCGCCGCACTCGCGGTGTGCGCGTCGACTACTCCTCCGCGGAAGCACTTGCAAAGGCCGGCCTCAAGCCCGAGGACGCTGCTGAGGACGACGAGAACGAAGAGTCCTTCATCGCGAAAGACGATGAGATGCACGACTGAGTGCACTCGTTCCTCCCCCTTTCCCGGTTATGACCCCCTCGTCAAGCCATCCGGTCACCGACAAAACTCTTCCGCTGCCTGACAAGGGATGAAAATACCTCTCACGGGATTGCACCAAGCAGTTGTCCAAAGTTATGGTCGTGTATGCTGTCGGAGGTGGGCGAGGGCGGGAAGGCCCCTGCTGTATTCTTGCACTGTTGTCTCTTAATATCCTGTGTGACATTAATGGTATCTCATGTTGTTGGTGAAACTGTCGAATGCATCGTTGTATGTGAGCCCCATTCATTGTCACAAAGCCCTGGCTGCTGCTGTTGCGCACAGTAGGAATGTTTCATAGCTAACTGAGTGCATAATCGATGCGGCTTCAGGCCCAAGACTTCCTTCCAAACCCTTTCTATGCTATTTCACCACAGATTACTAGGACTATTTTCCCCTCGGAATAGTTATCGTTGAACCCACAATCTTGCATGCAACGTACAGATATTCACAGATTTGGGGAAGCTGCTGGGTCTTCGTGCATGTCATTAGCCTGTCTAGATATAATACTCGTATAACAAGTAAGCCCCACCAGGCTTACTTCACTTTTAGCAGCTATTAGATCTCATGTATCTAGCTGGACCAGTTGGACTAGATCGCGACTATAAACCTTCGGGGTAATGACGCGCTCGGCAAAGCCCGAGCGTCAGCGGTCGACGCGTACGCCTCGAGACTCTCGAGACGCGTCAACTCCCATTGCAGATCTAACTGCTTACTTTCCCTCCTCTACCCCCCTTCTCATCCTCGTCCTCTATCTCTATACATTCCGCACCATGGTGAGTGCGAACGGGAAAGATAGGCGATGTACTGTGCTGATCATCGTGTTTAGGCCAGACGTTATGATAGTGCGTAGAGAGTGTCCTCCGCATGCATGCGGGACGTCAGTTCTCATTCTAACTTGATGGCTGCCTTTAGGCCGCACGACCATCTTCTCGCCCGAAGGTAAGCAGCCCTCTTACACCTCCTTTCAACCCGCATGTTAACTCACGCCTCCCTCAGGGCGATTGTACCAAAGTAAGCACCTACCCACTCCTCGATCGCACATCTCGTCCCGCAGGATGCTAACCGGAGCTCGCGCCGGCCGTTCACAGTCGAATACGCCATGGAGGCGATCTCGCACGCGGGTATCGTGATCGGGGTGCTGTCCAAGGACGGCGTCGTGCTCGCGGCGGAGAAGAAGGTGACGGGCAAGCTGCTCGACATGTCCGGCGCGAAGGGCGGGAGCTACGGCGGGAGTGGCGAGAAGATCTTCCTCCTGAACTCGTGCGTGTTTCCTCCTTCTATTCATTCCCACTTACCCCCTCTCCGCTACGACACTACTCCCCCTTTTTGTGTTTATGGGTGCTCTTACTTAGGCAACGGCGAGCTGACGCGTATGCGTGCTTGTGTGCAGGAATGTGATCTCAGGAGTGGCTGGTATCACGGCGGATGCGAACTCCCTCATCAACTACGCACGACAAGCGGCGCAGAGACACTTGTTTATGTACAATGAAGACATCCCCGTAGAGCTCCTCGCGCAGCGGCTATGTGATCTCAAGCAGGGGTACACACAATATGGAGGTGCGTCGCCCTCTTTCACCCTTGCCTCCACACCCCTCCGAGCATCGCGCATCGTACATCGCACATTACCTGGGATGCATTGATCCGTTTACCCATACTGACCATCTCGCAACTACCCAGGTCTCCGGCCATTCGGTGTATCGCTCCTGTATGCGGGGTACGACCCACATTACCAGTTCCAGCTGTACCATTCGGACCCGTCCGGGAACTACTCGGGCTGGAAGGCGACGTGCATCGGCGCGAACAACGGCACGGCGACGTCGCTCCTCAAGCAGGACTACAAGGAGGACATCTCGGTCGAGGACGCGATCGAGCTCGTGCTCAAGGTGATGAGCAAGACGATGGACAGTACGACGCTGGGCAGCGAGAAGCGTGCGTCCTCTCTCTTCGGAGCGCATTCAACTATATGTGGTAACAATACTGACTTTACTTTGGCTATCCAACAGTGGAGTTTGCTACGCTCACCCTCGACGCGGAGAAGAAGCCCAAGGCGAAGATCTACAACCCCGCCGAGATCGACGCGCTCCTGCAGCGGCACGGGCTCGGGAAGAAGGACGAGGACAGGGACGTCGCCATGCCCATAGCGAGCGACAGCACCTTGTAGGAGGGCTCGCCCGTTCGTTGCGTTTACTCGGGGTTAGTGGCGGTCGACCTAGTAGTACTAGTGGATGCGAAGGAGATAGCCGGGAGCAGTGACGATGCCAGGGGCTGGTGGTGGCAGTGGTGGCGGCGGCGGCGGACTTGCTTTCGTTCCAATTGTACAACTCAATGCGACACGGTTTTTCTGCATTCAGATATTCGCTGAGATATGTCGGAGGTTGTAGCAGTAGTTTGCTCGATGATGAAACTCTATCACCATATGGGCGCCAAACGCACTCGTTTGGGCTCGCACGGTCGTCGGTCGACCGTGCCCCAGCCTGGTCCAGCTCTCTTGGTTGCGACGACGATACACTCCCTGTTCGCCGCCCCATATACTCACCCCAACCTTCCAACTGCTCCTAACCATCTCATCCTCGACACGATGAGCCACGGCGACCACGGCGGGCACGACATGCCCGGGATGCCGACGGGCCCCAAGTGCTCGATGAACATGCTCTGGAACACGCAGATCGAGGACACCTGCATCGTCTTCCGCTCGTGGCACATCTCGTCCCACACCGCGTTCGTGCTCTCGTGCGCGGCGGTCGTCGGCCTCGGCGTGCTCTACGAGTGGCTGCGCGCGGCGCAGCGCACGCTCGACCGCCGCATCGCCGCGACGCTCCGCGCGCAGGGCAAGGGCAAGGCCGCGGCGGGGATCGGGGCAGGCGTGGAGGTGAGTGACAGGAGCACGCCTGAGTGCGAGTCGGAAGAGGCGGGATTGTTGACTGGCTCGTTGGTCCCGAAGGCGCGCGTCGGGTGAGTGTGTGGTTCGGTCTCCCACCTCCCAAGTCCCTGCAGATGTCAAGCGGAGGCGTTGCTTCCCGGAAGCGCCTCCTTCTGCAGACTATAGAATGTGTGTCTATCGGCACGGTGTGTAGGTACTGACTCGCTGCTGCTGCCGTTACAGGACCCCGCTCCCGTTCTCTGCCCGCGTCAGTCGCGCAGCACTCTACGGCGCTTCGGTGTTCCTGTCGTTCTTCCTCATGCTGGTGTTCATGACATACAACGTAAGGCATACCAATCATCCCAGTGCAAGCCGTGTTGATGGTTCGTTCTGTTGTAGGCATACCTCATCCTCGCCACCGTCGTCGGTGCCGCCCTGGGTCACTATGTCTTCTCAACTCACATGGATATCGACGCTGTCCTTGCCGGTGGTGTAGATGGCAAAGGAATGGCATGCCACTAAGGGCATCAGCTGCTCTGCTTTTTATGGACGGATCTGTACGATATTGGCTGCTTGGCTGCTTGTTCTGGGATCGGGTATATGTCTTAACCGTGTTCTGCCTGCTCGCTGCCCGGAATTTAACTATCTTGGATGTATCAGCATTGTCAAACGGATATCGCCTACCATTGAATGGCAGATCCCAGCTTATATAAGGACCCTCCGGGTGGTGCAGATGAGCAAGCAGGAAATCTAATAACACAGCTATACGAACAGTTTTGGGGGAATATGAAGAGTGCACTACAACCAGACAGTCCTGGTAAATACTCATCGACGGATACCTCTCGCAGCGGGGACACCACGACCGCGACGCGCTAGTACGACAGTTGTAAGCATGTAGCAAGCAAGTGGAAGAGGACAGCGAGAACACACCGTTGGCTGCAAGGAGGAAAACCATTTGTCAGATACAGAAAACGACGCTGGATGTTGGTACGCACCTCGCATGATCGTTGCCCTTCCACGCGCCGTACCAATACCTCTGCCCTTCATCGCGTTGGGACCCACACGCTTGAACCTGGAGTTATGGATGGTGTAAGATGTTGATTCCCAAAACGTATTGAGATAGAACTCACATGGGCGCGTTCTGCAGCATGTCCGGGACAATGAAGAATCTGACCATACTTCCCCTGATGTACACCTGATCGAGCTGGGACACACGGCCATCGCGCTGCGTGACAGTGATCTCCTTGAGCGAGATGTTGAGGTTATCCTCCGCTGCAACACACGATCATCGGCACGAATGAACGTCAGTACGGGTTTCAATAGCATACAAGATCGGAGAGAGCGCACCCTCAGCGAGTTTGCCACGGTAGAGCTGGCCAGTCTTGAGCTCAACAGTGATGATGTGTCCGAGAGACTCGTGGAGGAGCTTGACGGGGATACCGAGCCCAGAGGTGGCCATTTTTGCGTCGTCGGAAGGAGGTGCAAGGAGTCGGTACGCGGAGGTGTTGCTGCTCGAATCTTGAACGCAAGTGCGCGCATGCGTGCACCAGACTCTGTCCTAGCCCACGTGGCTCTACTCGATTTGGGTGTCATGCACGGTCCGGTAGACTGGGACCCCGTGTCCTCGGAGGACGCTCGGAGAAGGAGATGGGCGCTTGTGCAGCGCGTCCGCCCCGAAGGACCGTTTGGGTCATTCGACCGTCGCGGCAACCACCAGCAGAAGGCCTCGTTTCGTTCTTGTTCTCATCGTCTTGCTATCACCTCCATCTCGTCGCCAGCACCTACGGTGACGTCCACTGAGGCCACTGCACGCGACTGGTGCGCTAGGCTGCATCGACACCCTCAAACCGCACCCTCAAACCGACGGTAGCTGGTCATTCACTCTAGGTAGGTCGGTTGCAGCTTCGGTATCTGACACCCACTCGCAAGTACCGCGTCTTATTGCTTGGGCGTGTCAGGGTGCAGTTCTGTGTGATTAGCCGAAGAAGACTGGGGTCACTCAATATCTGAAGCAGTCTCAAGCACGACGATCCTCCCAGTTAACGTGAACTGCACGCGACGGCGTTGATTGAGGACGAACGAGGGCCCGACGAGATGCCACTGAGGAAGAGTCCCTCCAATTCTGCCCTCAACCCCCAGAATGGCGACGAGCCACCGACCGGGCCTCTGAGCGGCCCGTCAAGCATCGAATGGCGTCGCCAGCGTCTGCTCCAAATCGGCAACCCCTCCACTGAGACGAACGAGACGTCTTCCCTGCGACCCAACCTCGAGGCACGTGCTGCATCCTACGGAACGCTCCCGAGCGACGCCCATCGTCGGGGCGGGAAGCAGAAGTCGACTTTCAGGGCACGACATGGGCTCGGTGCACTCCCTGACTTGCTCATCCCCAAGGGGCGGTACACGAACCCGCCGACGCCCAGCGTGCTAACTCCGCGCTCGCTCCGGGGAAGTTCATATTTCGCAGCTCAGCGTCCCATCACCGCGTATGACAAGCCCGTAGGCCAGGAGGTTTTGGAGCCAGAGGGCGCTGTGAAGACGAATGGTATTCGTGTATGGTACTCGTCGTTCACCTCCATCGACTGGTTGCATGACGCAATCAAAGACTCGGCACGCCAAGCGCGTCTTCGTCGCCACAAGTCGAAGCGCGGTCGCATGCGGCGGCAGCTCGACAGGAGCATAGGCTGGCTCACCGTCACTATCATCGGCTTCCTGACCGCTGTCATTGCGTTCTTGATTGTGCGCAGCGAGCAGTGGCTCTTTGACATCAAGGAGGGCTACTGCACGTCGAGCGTTTGGAAAGCAAAGCGGTTCTGTTGCCCTGTACAAGATGATGATCTGTTTGCGCCGCGGACGCCTGCGTTCGTAACTTTCGCCCTGAACCCAGAGGAGTCTTGTCCGGCATGGCGCACCTGGGGAGAGGTCTTCGCGCCTATGACCTCCGCGGAAGGCGGCCTGTTTAAGCAGGAGGCCGTCGAATATGCGGTGTACACCGTCATCGCTGTATGTACTACGTCAAACCTTCGTGTTTACGCGATACTGAGTTCCTTGCAGATCTCGCTCGCTATACTCTCGGCCCTTCTCACCATCTATCTGACCGCTTCGACATCATTTGTGACGCGCAAAGACTCGGGCGTGCTTTCGTCCACTTTCGCTACCGGCAATGATGGACAGAAGGTGACGGATCCGCCGGCTGGAGGCGCCGCCCAACGCAAAGTGCTCTACTATGTACGTACATATCGCATCGATGGATCTTCACAACTTCTGCGGCTTGATAGCCGTATCATTCGCAGTGGTGCTCATCGAGTTATTCCTGTAGGCTGCCGGTAGCGGTATTCCGGAGATCAAGACCATCCTGTCTGGTATGTTCGCCGGCGATAGTCTACATCGTGCGGTGCTCACCCAGTCTGCGCAGGCTTCGTGATCCACGGATACCTCGGTGGAAGGACTCTCTTCACGAAGGCAGTTGGACTGGCGCTCTCCGTTGCTTCCGGCCTGTCTCTTGGTATGCCTCATTTTTGAAAGCCAAGCGCCGTACGTTGATATGTATATCACAACCTCCAGGCAAGGAGGGTCCCTTTGTGCACATTGCTTCGTGCGTAGGCAACATCGTCAGCAGGTTCTTCAGCAAGTACGAAACTAACGAAGGTCTGTCACTCTTTCCCCAACGTACTACCCGGATAGAATATTCGTTGACACGATGTGCAGGCAAGCGACGTGGTATCTTGAGCGCAGCATGCGCGGCTGGTGTTGCAGTCGCCTTCGGTGCACCTATTGGCGGTGTACTGTTCAGCCTCGAAGAGGTCTCCTACTTCTTCCCGGCCAAGGTGATGTGGAGAAGGTTCGTTCTTCATATATATCGAACCTTTGACATGTCTCAATCCTTGTTCCTCAGCTTCTTCTGTGCTATGGTCGCCGCCATGACCCTGCGCTTCCTCGATCCGTTTGGGAGCGGAAAGCTGGTGTTGTTCCAGGTCACCTATGATAAGGACTGGCATGCGTACGAGTTGCTCCCGTTCCTCTTCCTGGGTGGATTCGGTGGTGTCTATGGCGCGTGGTTCTCCAAGCTGAACTACCGCTGGAGCCGTGACGTCCGCAACGGGACGTGGCTGAAGCGCTACCCCGTAGTCGAAGTCATTCTCGTACGTTCTACCCCTACAGCCCGTATACCGTCCTGCTCACTGTGAAATTAGGTTACCCTTGTCACCGCCATGTTCAGCTTCTTGAACCCCTACACCCGTATGGGCGGGACCGAGCTCGTGTACAACCTCTTCGCCGAATGTCGCGCGGGTAGCTCGAACACGCACTCTGGCCTCTGCGTGCTCGACCCTCCCACGCAGGCCATCCCTGTCATTCGGTCGATCTTTGTCGCCTTGCTCGTCAAAGGCGCCCTCACCATCGTGACGTTCGGCATCAAGGTGCCTGCTGGCATCTTCATTCCAACCCTCGGAGGTACGTCGTCAGTCACCGTGTATCAGTGCACGGACTGACCGCGCTGCATATAGTCGGTGCGTGCGCCGGTCGTATCCTCGGCATTCTGATCCAGTGGGCACAATACTCCTACCCGGAGAGTGCTGCATTTGCCGTCTGCAAGGGTGATCTAAACTGTGTCATCCCCGGTTTGTATGCGATGGTTGGTGCGGCTGCTACGCTCTCCGGAGTTACGGTAAGAATCTCCCCTTTCCAGTGCTGAGTGAAGTCGTTCATCGACCGTCCGGCAGCGCACGACTGTTTCGCTCGCCGTTATCATGTTCGAACTCACAGACACCTTGACCTACGCCGTGCCTGTCATGCTCTCCGTCCTCGTCGCCAAAACGATTGCGGATGCCCTAGAGCCAAAGGGCATCTACGACCTCGTCATCGACCTCTCTCAGCTACCGTACCTCGATGCCAAGCACGACTACGTCTGGGGTAGCCTACAAATCAACGACGTGGTATGCCCCTTTAGCTACCTGCGCAAAGTTGCATTGTCATTGACTCCGCTTAGACTGACCGCGACGTCGACGTCATCCGCGTCGACCGTGAGAACACCGTCAAGAGCCTCAGAGACCAGCTGCAGGACCTCGTCGAATCCGGCAACTCCGACAGTGGCTTCCCCATCCTGCGCCCCGACGGCGACGGAATGCGCATGGTCGGCTACATCGGTGCGAACGAGCTTGAGCACGCTTTGAGTGAGTATTGGCCTCGAAAGTGGGGAACGGTATGCTGATAGTCGGGTGCTAGGTATCGTTGCGGACGATCCTGATCAGGTCATCACCTTCCACTCGACTACGCCTCAGCACCACGGAGGGATGATGGCGTCCTCCATCTCGTCTTTGGCAGAGACGGGTTCGAACATCATCGGCGTAGACCCTCACGACTTCAGCTGCTACATGGATCAGGTGCGTTTCCTCTCACCTGCATAGAGGACTATTTTGACTGAATTTGTTCAAAGGCACCGTTGACGGTCCAGGACAACTCGCCCCTCGAGCTCGTCCAACAACTGTTCACGAAGCTCGGTGCACGCTACGTCGTCGTCACCGACGCAGACGGCCATTGTGAGTCCTGTCGAATCTGACCGCAAATGACAGAGCTGAACCAGTGTCTGTGTGCTCTAGACCAAGGAGTGATCGACAAGAAAACCTGGCTCGCCTTCCTCGACGAGCTGGAACACAAGTCTGACTAACGCTCTCCGTCTCCCTTCCCCCATCTGTTTTCTTCCTCCCCGAGCTCCTTTCGCATACTAGGTTATGTCACATTGACATCATCAATGGACGAAACTGCTACCGTAGTGCCGCCACTCACGCCTGCCTTCACTTTGGACTAGGATAGCTCGTTCCGACAATGTACCATCCCAATACATACCCGTCAAATGCAGTTCACTATTCAGTGCCCACGTCCGCTTGTCTGTTCGACGCTTTGATAGTTCACTACGCTCGGTGCCCTCCATTTTGACATCAGGCCGACTAGCTATTCTTTCCCGAGCGCACCAAATGCATACATACAAACAAGCAGCTAACGAAGAGATGCGTGACGGTCCTTATTCCTACACCGGGCATTTCCATACATAGGGTGTAACTGCACTCGGGGAATAGTGTCAAGCAGCAGTCAGCTCCTGCAAAAGCTTGTAGATCTCGCTCTGCTTGTCCTCTTCCTCCCACGGATCCATCCGCTGCGCCTGCGACTCCCGTTCTATCTGGCGCTCCGGTCGTCCCAAACGAGGGAACAGACGGCGCAGGGTACGGGCGAGTCTGTGCACGTCCGCAAAGGAGACTTGCAGCCACGGGCTCTGATCGGCGGACAGTGGGAAGAGGTAGCGCAACTCCGTCTGAGGATTGTGACCGGCGATGGGGCCTCCTTCAGGTGCGAGCGACTCGATTGCGGCTAGCTCGTCTTCGGACACATCGCGCGGACGAGCGGATATGTCGACGTGACGAAGCGAGCGGCATTTGATGGCGAGGTGTACAAGTGAAGATAGCGTGTAGGAGGGGGTCACGTCGAGAGCTACTTCATATGCTATCAGCAGCATATCGAGCTGATTAGAGAGCGTCCTGTCCGTCGGCACGCTAATGTAAAGGGATCGAAGCCGCGGCCAAGCGTCGCCCATCGCGGCGATATCCTCGTCGGATATTTGGACGATCTTGCTACCTACGCTGAGCCACAAGGTCTTCAGGGCGAGAAGCTGCGTGAGGGGACCGACAATGTCGCCCAACGAAGCGTAAATGAGAGCTGTCGAGCCCGCTCTGATGCTCTCCGAGCTGCTCTGGTCCCAGCCAATTGAATAGGTCAGCCTGAGATCTGTCAGCGACGCGGCGATGTTGGGCCTAGATGTCAGACTTGCGAGCAGCGGGCGGAAGGCGGTGGTGGCGGACTGTGTGCTGGTCATCCACACGATTCCGATCGTCGATGACTTCATAAGCTCGAGAGTGTGAATGAGTTGTGTCGGCTCATCCTCGAGTAGGACTTGACGGAGAACAGGGAAGCCAGTCTTGGCGCTGAGGAATGGCCGGTTAGCTGGAACGACGCGTTCGAGGTTCCATGCCGTCCGTGCGTTCTCAAGAGGGTCGAGGACCGTATGGGATCTGATAATCAGGCTCTCCAACGCCTCCAAGGCCGCCAAATCTGCCAGGAAGTTGAGATGTTGGTCTAATGCAACACTGCCAACGGAGAACGTCCGCAAGTGCTGGAACGCCTTGACGTGTCGCAGGCTGTTCAGATAGAGCAGACGCAAGGGGAGTGGAGACGTGATGAGGAGATGCCGTAGTTGTGAGGCGCTAGGTGACTGTGCTAGGATTTCGAGTTCCTTAGACAGTGCGTCTTCTAGTGCAGCCGAAGTAAACCCCGGCCTTCGGATGACACCGACCGTGCATATAGACACAGTGCGAATCATGGACGAAGCTGCCAGAGCCTGGAACAGTTGAGCGCTAGAACAGCCCTCTCCAGCACTCCCGAGGACGATCGCGCGCAGGTTAGGAAGTAACGGACTATTGACGGGGCGAATGTATGAGGACATGGGGATGAGGGATGACAGTTGGGTCCAATCCGCGTTCAGGTCCGATATGGCTGCCAATCGCACTCGCCGAGCGCAGCGTTCCCACCGGTCCCACACATGAGCTGGGATGTGTTTGGTTGTTTCCTGTGATATTTACACGCCAAAAATCAGTCATGGCATGAACACTTCCAAAAAAACATGCTGACCCCTTCCGTGTCCCCCGGAGCGGGAGTCTCAGTAGGCTCATCCTGAACCTTCACGCCTCCGTGTTCACGAAGAGGGCATAGCAGGGGATGAAGCCCTGTGGGAAGAGTAGCCCAGAGTACTCTAGATGCTGGCTCTGCAAAAGCCTTGCAAACCGAAGCCGCGCTCACCAACGCTCGTGTGTTGGGGGCTGCCTGGCGGACTGCAAATCCTCCGCGAAAGTAGCCATCAAGTACGCTAGCCTTGGTGTAACCCTGAACTCCCGGATATGGGTCTAAATGCCAGAATATCTCAGCCAGTATGTCAGGGTTCTCAAGTGCATGGTGACCGTTGGCAGCTCCGGTCTGTGCCTGGGTGGATCCGGGCTGCATGGTCGACATCACGTCTGCGTCGGTATACTAGGATAGTACTTGGGTTGCCGAGTGTCTCAATCTTCGCTTTGGTACTACGAAGCCTGTATAGACTCCGGTGATCTTCAGCGGACTCGAAAGATGAGAGCTGCGGCCAGTGGTAGTTCACAGACAAGGTGCGATCAACTGTGGACGTGGACAAGTAGACGCCCTGTGGTCGGAGATCGGGCCGGAGCGTGGATCAGTGGCCAAAGTGTGGTTATTCCCGATTGTGCCTCTTGTTGCAGTTCACCACGCCGCTGTGCTGCTGCAATATCTTAGTCTCCATTCCGCCGTCTTGCTGGACCCATTCGCCAACATAGTCCTCGGACATGGCAGATACTCGCGTTCAGACTTCGAGTGGGTCGCGTCCCCAACCTACAACAAGGCTTACCCTCGAAGGCGCCGCTAGCGCTGCACAGCTGCCATTCGACATTGTCCACACCCTCCTCGACTACACGACCATCATCGACCTTGTCAACTTTTGTAGCACCTGCAAAGCTCTGCGAGCGCACCTCAGGAGTGAGTCCATATGGAGACGTGCCTGTGTGCCCTACGGCCTCAGAGACTTCACCTACTTCGGTGGTCAGTCCGCCTACACCATATACACTCAACTTCTACATCCGTACGCTGCTCTCGTCGGACTATGGGCAAGCGACTCGCCTTTCTACGGCAAGGTCATAGAGTTTAGACTGTTCATGGGAAACGAGGACGAGCAAGGTGGTATTATTGGCGAGGCATGGACTTTCCCCACTCGATCTCCCCCAGACACTCCCACACCACCGTCATATACCCGTGTGCTAAAGCTCAGTTTCGATGATGACAACGATGAAGATTCCTCCGAATCATCGCAGTGCGGCTCATCGTCAACAGCTATACCCAAGATTGCGCCAGTGCGAATTTTCTGCGATTCCCTATCCCCGCCTTCTCGGCACTGTTCCTCCCTCATCCGACTGTCTGCAACGCCTCTCGGCAAATTCTTACAACTCCATCGCAAGAAGGTGAATCTACCGGACTTCCCTCCTCACATCTCTCCATGGTACGATAGGGACCGTGGCCTGCCTCGTATTCCCGAGATCCCCGAGGTCACCCACCACCATCGCGAAATCATTAAGATATACCCAGCGGCACGCCTACCGGCGGTGTACATCGCCCCTACCGCAGTCATGAAGCCTGCCGCCATATCAATCCATTGCCCGCGGTCTCACGTAGGGTGTGTATGCCAATCGCGGCTGGTCACGACTCTACCCTATGACAACCTGGACGAGCGCCCTCCGCGGTACTATCCACTCAGGAACCTCATCCTGCCAGGGACCGACCCCGACTCGGCGGATTGGTCCGTCCACGATCTCGATGGTATCTGGTATGGGTCGTACGGTCCGAACGGGACGGAGTGTATCTACCTCGCCCACAACGACGAGCACGACACGATCGAGGCGACGAAGATCACCGGGGACCTCAACGTGCCCCGCGGCTGCGTGAGCTGGATTGCGCACCTCCCTCTTGGCCACCAGCGCGCCATGGCGCAGGGATACTGGACCTCCGTCCGCGCGGACGGAGTTGAAGCCCGTCGCCTCCTCATGGGGCATGGTACTATCGCTGGTAGTGGGTTTACGTACGTCCTCGTCCATCGGTGTCTCGGTCTGCACCCATAAACTTATTGGTTGTGCGTCAGGGACATGGCGATTGTAGAGTTGATGGCTGGCGTCATATCCGCAGACCACATCGACATCTTCTGGGCCGAACTGCACGAATTTCGAACATACAGACGGTACAAGGGACGACCGCAGTCGCCGTGACACTTTCTCGCCATCTATTGCATAGTCTCATCAGGTGAGCCATAACAATCCACTGAGAGCCGCTGTCGACCCTGACTTGCGCTCCTTTCATAGTCACCACAGCATGCTATCACCGCTTTGCTGCCAGGCTTGCTTCCATACATGTATCGATGTAACCTACCGCATATTAGCAATGACACAACACCCAAACCACCCCTGAGGGGTAGATGTCCCAAAAATTCGAGCGAAGATGATCCTGTCCCAGATGCCTGTTCGCCGCGCAAGAGGTTACCTGCGAAAGGTAGCCACACAGCGAGCCCAATGGCAGGCTTCATATGAACCGCGACACTGAATCGAGCCCTCCTGCTCCTCATACACGAACATGCAATGGAAGCGCAACTACCACACAAGCTTTCGCGTGCGTGGCTGCCTAACCCTCGAGAGTGATTGGGCCGTAAGCTGTTTTACCCCTTACGGCTCTGCTACATCGCTAGACCCCGTTGAGGGACTGAGAGGGCCGACCCGACGCCAGGTCGGCCCCAAAGGGTTGGGTACGGTGCCTAGCGAAATGTGCATGCCGCCTACTGTTGTGGGAGCAAGCAACTTTAAGTTCAGACCCCATTCTAAGGTACGTGAGGCCGGCCGAGCTCTATAGCCCGGCACCGCCGCCCGTGCACACACACGACGCAACGCCAAAAGGAGTGGTCGTGCGTGAGAGCGGCGAGGCGTGCGACTCTCATTGCGTACAGGACGGACGAGCCCTGCCGGGGACGGGGTGTCCCAGGTTCGTGCGATAGAGCGTCAAGGCACGTACCAAGTGCGCGACTCGGCGAGTCAATGACTAGCGACAGAGCCCATCACCCTCGCCATCGTAGATGGGTCTTTGGGCCGACATCATTGCGCGAAGCAAGGGGCTCGATGGGCTCTGGTTCAGTCGGGTGGAACTACACCGCTAAGATGTATAGCTGGATAACAATCCTAGATGTTGGCCGTGCGGAGACGGCTGGTGCGAAAGGGATAACAGCCTCGCTATCGAAGCCACGTACCGCGAATGTAGTGGTCTGGAAGAAAGGCGCAATACACGAGGCCGTTGGCGTTGAACGTTGAACGTTGAACTTAAACGCTTGCCTATTGTATCCGACTCGGATGTCACGTTGTTCAAGCTTCACGTGTCCCACTCTTTGAGACTTGAGCCTACACTGTTAAAAGCGTACTGCTGGGATGTCATAGAGCTCTACATTGGGGTCTGCAATGCTGTACACGCAGGGAAGCGCGTGCAACCCACTAATGATCCACACTCCATGTCTGTACTATCAGAGTAATCGCCCAGCAAGGGGCACGAATCCCAAAAAATTGAAGTAGCAACTGACTGCATCTACAGCAATAGTTGCATTCTGACACCCCCAGCTGCAAGGGATCTACCGCCGTAAACGCTCCTCTACCCGACTGGATATGGAACATGGCACAAACACGCTGGCAAGCGTGACCTCCAGAGGGCCAAGATGCCACACAGCACGGTATCACATCGAACACGCATGCACCCTGCCATGGAGAGATTTCATGGCCTGTGATACTGCATGGTAACTCACGCCGCGCCTAGTGACACCATTCTGCCCGCTATGCGGAGCACTCTCCATCAACACCCAGTTGCGCGTCGATGCCATCGCTGCCACTCCGGATGGCCAACAGAAAGACTGCAGCTATCCAAGAGTGCACGAGGAGTCGAGTGGTGCCTGCTCCACCCCGCAGAGAGAGCCACCTCCCTGCCCATAACATGGTTCCAACGTCCCATGTCATGGAATCAAGTGAATAGTGCGAAGTGGGAATAGATACGCATTTGAGCCTTGGTGGTATCAGCCAACTCCAAGCGTATCCTCGACGAACCCCGCAGAGCAGGTTGGAAATAACTCCAAAAATTCAAGCAGGTTTTCCTGCTTGCCAGACGCCTCGCCCACCGTGCATAAAGCTAACCCACAAAAGGCGCTACATGGCAGGCATCGACGCCTATGCATAGTGCAGCACCCTCGGCACCGACTAAATGACGATAGCAGGAATGGGGACATGAGGCAAGGATCAAGCGCCGTAGTGTGTAGAAAGATGTCGCACATTTGGACCATAGACCAACTTGTATGACACAGACACTCGCGACTCGCAGGGCTACGAGTGGCGCCATCTCGATCGAGCACACATGTTCGCCTCCTCGTCGCCCTCTCAGCCTGAGCGCGACCCATCTAGAGGCACAGTGTACGATCAACGCCACCAAACACCCCGCGGCCATATCGACGAGCCCTAATGCTATACCCCATGGCCCTGTACGACACTTAGCTCTCTAAGCAAACTAGAGGGCACCTTGCTGTCCCACCCACCAAAGTGAACAACACCCATACGAGTCGACAGAAAATCTGAGACTGCATCTGCGTGCAATTGGTGATGCCTGCTTCGTCTCACAAGGGGAGCTACCCTAGTCTTCCAACTTGCGTGGCAAGCCTATGACAATGGCCATAGTGAGAGAGGACTAGTGTGTGAAGTAGCTATCCCCCTGCCCGCTACACAGCCTCAAAGGGCACATCGCAGAATCGGGCGAATGAAGTGAGCAGTATGCGGACACTCACCGGCGTACGCGTAACCCATACGCAAGCATGCCTCGCACCTTCCCCGTCCCACAGATGCAAGACGGATCTTCAGGCGGACGCCAGCACGAAGCATGACGACAGGCACATGCATAGGGCGCGACTCCGAGAGCCTGGAGGTAGTAGCGATCCTAGAGGGCCAGGACCTGCGCATCGTAGATGGCGGTTTATGTGAGAAGAAAGGCTGGCGCTCGCGCCAATGGCACCGGTTCGACTTGGAAGTTGAACTTTATTCTGCCTCATGGTGGGAGGTCCAGAATTGCATGATGTGACGAATTATAATTGATGTCATGAGATATTGAATACGAGTCGATGCAATGGCCTGATAGTATGTACGCAAGCCGTTGTAAGACGACATGTTACATCTACTGCAGATGTTCCGCACAGAGTACGTGGCAGCTACTTCTGCTAGTGCATGGTTTTCCGAGCAATTACCCACCGAAGGGCAGAGTTTCCAAAAATTGGAGTAATGGCAACCTCCATCAACCGTGCAAAGGGCAAGCCCGCGAAGGGTGCCACACGATCGACAGAGGTGTGATCTGCGCCTTGCGATCACAACACTCCTCTACTCGGCAGGATATGGGTCATAGTACGAACGCGCTGGCAAACGCGACCGTCCTCTACACTGGGAGCTACTAGACTGTCACATAGCAGCGCGGCAACAAACAACACGAAGGCTCCTGGCTTCCAATAGGGTACACATAGACCCTGCCAGCCTCTGGTACTGAACACAGTACTTCGCCGTCTCGAGTGACATCTTTTAAAAGCTACCTGACGACTTTCCATCAACACACAGCAGTGTGTTGACGCCATCGCTATCGCACCAGACAGCTCATAGTCTCAAGACTACATCCGTACCGGTGCACGATGGTCCGAAAGATACCTGCCCCATTCCACGAGGAAAGCCACTTCCTCGCCCGGACGCGGGACGGAGTCCCGCCTCACGACGTCGAGCGAATAGAGCGAGATGAATGGGAGTACGCTGTCGCAACCGAGATACCCGGCTCGTCGAGCCCAGCTCCAAGTCGGCAACATGGAGTGGGCCCAACAGTTCAAAAATTCAAGCAGCATTTCGCCGCTTGTTGAAGGACGCAGCCACCGTGCAAAGGGGGAACCCTCGAAGAGCACCACACGGTAGGCATCGACGTCTAGACATATTGCAGCACCCTCAGCACCGACTGAATTACGAGGGCAGACACGAAGCGCCAGCAAAGGGCGCAACCACCGTAACGGGCAGAGGCATGGTGGACGGCGAACCACAGGTATGAACACGAGCACCCGCCGCCCGCGAGGAACCGAGCGACACAAATGGATGGATCGTTTGCGCATTCGGTCCACCGTCGCTGGACTCCCCGCAGTGAGCCTTACAGGCGCGACGGGTGCGTATACCATCCTATGGCCCCTATCCACGACGTCCTGTTCCGCACCGCACACCCTAGTTCTGCCCTCCCGGGAGGGCGAACCTTTTGTTAACACACATATGGCTACGCGGAGAGAACTCCGAGAGCACATTTGCGTGAGCAAAGTTGCGACGGGTGATGTCCGCCTCGCTCTGCAGAAAGAGCTACCCCTCTGCCTGCGACGCAATCCCGAAGGGCCGCATCGCAGAGTCGGGCGAATGAGATGAGCAGTATGTGCGTACGCACCATGGTGATCGACCTATATGCAAGGTGCACCCCTCCCTATCCCTCAACGTGTGCGAGATAGATCTTCAGGCGGACGCCGGCACTAAGCATAGCGACAAGCACTTGCGTACGAGCGGAGGTGGCAGTCATTGTGTGAGTTCCGAGCCCTGGCCTCTAGCTAGTCTCTGGAAAGCGGATCCAAGTGGCCCCTATCCGTCGGCGTCTATTACTCCGCATACCACGACGATGTCACGAGGCTGCGTGGCCCAGTGGACTTAACACTGGCACCGGTGCCTGCAGTGGGCATTTAACTTGCACGGGCCCTCAGATGTAGATGGTAGCTATGTTCGAACCAAACATACATACGAGCGATAGCGGCAGTCTAGATATTTCAATGAGGTTTGAGCACCAAGCACGAGGACCAGAGAGACATAGACCTCTGAGAGAGGCTCGGCTCCAACCTTACAACTCTCGTGCCAGGAATCGCCTAACTTCAGCCTTGATGGACCCATCATCTTGCGAGTTAGAACCACCGCCAGCTAAAGACGAAATCAGCAGTTAGAGCTCTGCATTTAGTGAACGATTGCAGGAGCGGCGGGGCTTACCCATATGTCCCCAAACAGAGTCAATCACGACGAGCTCCGCAGTGTTCTTCATCAGAGAGACCTCCCTCTCGCTATCCTCCGGCTTGTGGCGTTTGACTTCAGCTGTGTCTCCCTAGACTGCTCGTGCACGTCTGCTTACCGGGAAGTAGAGGTCCGTCTTGCACGGCATGATGAGGCCTCTTGCTTTGATGCCTGACAGCGCGCTCACGAAGCTAGCGTCGTCGCCTTCTGCGACGAGTCCGGCCTTTCCAACAAGAGCAACGTCACCCGTCTGCCAAGTGTGCAAGAGGGTGAGGAGGTCGTTCGCGTCCCACGTTCCGAGGAACCCGCCCTCCCATTCGGCGCGGAGGAAGTCGTCCAAGGACGAGTATCTCCCGCTCATGAGGTAGCCATGCTCGCGGAACCACTTCAGTCAAGGTCAGCCAGTGATTCTACATCATGATACAATGGTGCAAAAACGGACGTACAGCCTGACCGTATGCCCATGCGGAGTAGACGCGGCCAAACGCGCGGATGCCGAACTGGGGTTCTTGAGTGTAATGGCCATTCTCGAAATCCTTGGAATTGACGAGGGCCGCCTTTGGACCCTCCAAGAAGCTGATATAGGAGTATGAGGGAGGTCGCGGTTAACATACTGGGGAGAATGCACTCACCATTTGTTGTGAGGACTTGTCCGAGCAGACCCGCATATCGCAACGTATCTGAAGATCCGTCAAAACTGGGCAGTGCCAATGAGCTTAGGCCGATCCGGAGCGTACCTTTCGACGAAGTCCGGGTACATCACGGCCCAATAGTAAGCCTATTGTGCGATTGGGCATCTGAGTTTCACTCCGTTTTCTAGAGGTGGCTGCGGTCACCTGCTGGGCACCCATGGAAAATCCGATCACACAGTGGATCTTCTTCACATTCAGTCCCTGAGTAAGAACCGCATATTGTGCACGGCTGTCCGCTTGTGAGAGAAGATCGGGGGTGCCATTGCAGGGAGCACACCTACATGTTGTCTTCGTAGGTCACCGCAGGAAAGTAGGGCCCGTTGTAGGGGGCGGCCTGAAAAGTCAATTTGTTCAGCTTCTCCCGCTGATAAGTGAGACGTGGTCGCAGGAGGGCGGAAGTACCGTGTTCGACGGCGAAGAGGACTGTGGTCTGATGATCAGTAAGGTTGGAACCCTACGCCATGCCATACGCTCACCTCGCCATTGGAGAATAAAGCGAACGTCACGATATAGTATCGGGTAGGATCCAGGGCCTGTGCAAGCCACCGTGAATATCTGTGCCAAATACAGCTTGACGATTGATATGCACCTTGTCCGCGCCTATCATATAGTCCTGGCCTAGGAGACCGACATCTACTCGGAAATCAACGTCCTGGAGAATCTCTCAATAGACCAACGTACTGTCAAGCTTTGCGCCATAACATGTGGGGAAGACGATACAAGGATTGCTCGGATCGCCGTACGTGCGGTAAGCAGTCAAAGCGTTAGGTAGGACGCCCCCAGCGACCTGGAAGCGACCATGTCGGTAGAAGAGTGTAGTACTGTCTGCCTGGGACATGAGTAAGGGACATCTCGGTATGATTCATTTCACAAAGCCCGCTCCTATATGCGAGCAGCTGGCCGATAGCGAGATCAGTGTGAGAGGCAGGATCAGGTCCTGCTCGCAGGCGTTACGTGAGGCGATGAGAGACTTCACACTAGGGACATCTCACATGGTGCATTCAGTATAGGCAACGAAGAAATATCGGTACCAAAACTGCACCTTACGGTTCAGAGACACAAGGGGAGGCACGGCTAACCTCTTATAGCGTGGAGCGGCGATATGCGACGATACGAGGTTACGCGTGCGACGGACTGAGCGAGAATAGAGGCCTGCGCATGACGTATGAAATCCGAGGCAGCACGGACTGATTGCAATTACGAAGATATTGAAAGCATCGGAGGCGATGGTAGATAGCAAACTGGATTGATTGTATGGGCTGCGTGGGCTTGCGTGCCGTGAAGACAGACTTCAAACCAACTTTGCAGAAAGAGCGGCTCCGGCGCTTGCCGAGAGAGGCCACTCGTGGTACTGGATAGTCACGTGCCGGAAGGCGAGGTACTTCACAGTTCTGGGACCTAGAATTCAAACTCCGCATCAAGGCCTCTTCCCTCGTCTCTACCACCCAACACACCGTCAAGAATGGGCTGTAAGTCGTCGTCCTCGCTCTCCGGCCTGTTTTCACGCATGTATGAGCTCGTATTGACGGCCCTTCGCCATAGCGAACAAACCCCGCGGTTTGCAGGCAGCGCGCAAGCTCCGCAACGACCGCCGCGAAAATCGCTGGGTGAGTCTTATCGACCCTCTGGCTCATACACCGAGCCCGTCTGACTGTTAATCTCTCGCTTAATCCTCTCGATCGCGCGCAAAATAGGCGGACAAGGCGTACAAGAAGCGGGCCCTCGGTAACATCTACAAGACCTCCCCTACTGGAGGCTCCTCCCACGCGAAGGGCATCGTCCTGGAGAAGGTCGGCGTTGAGGCCAAGCAGCCCAACTCCGCTATTCGGAAGTGTGTCCGTGTGCAGCTCATCAAGAACGGCAAGAAGGTGACCGCTTTCGTGCCGGTGCGTTTGTCTCCCTCTGTATTGCCTTCCAACAAGAGCCTCGTCCGTCCTAGGGCGGCCTAGGTTCTGATGGCGGCGTAATTACTGCGCACATGATACTTATCCTGGAATCCTGTAGAACGATGGTTGCTTGAACTTCGTCGACGAGAACGACGAGGTCCTGATCTCCGGCTTCGGTCGCCGGGGTAAGGCTAAGGGTGATATTCCCGGTGTTCGTTTCAAGGTCGTCAAGGTCTCTGGTGTCGGTCTGTTGGCTCTCTGGAAGGAGAAGAAGGCAAGTCGCACATCATCATCTAGTATCTGGGTCAGCTTTCTAACCTCCACGTACAGGAGAAGCCCAGGTCATAAACACATCGCATGTTGTATCTGTCGCTCTCCTCTGTCTTCTCGCACCCCTCCCCATTGCTCGGCATCATGTCTGTACCACTTACCATAACGTATGATTCCGAATGAGCCATATGATCTATGTCGTGCACCACCAAAAATAAAGACTGCGGGTTTTCCCAAGGATGTCTTTTACCATGCCTTTCATTGGTCCGCGAAATTGTCAGAGCCGTCACGTCTTGTCCATGCATATTGACGCTGCGACATCTCCACGCCGGTATCGATACGTCCGTTGTATGCATGTATTACCCGTAGCAAGAGACTAGCATGATCGCCCATACAATTAGACGAATTACGGTATGTTGAATACTGACGCAAGTCAAGAAATGTCTCTTGTCCGAGTATCGAGACGGGTAGCTTGTCGCAGCAAGTCGACCCCTGATGACCACTTAACCTCCTACTAACCCCATGACAGTTTTTATACAGAATCACCCGCGCCCTGCGACGATGACAACCGTACGGCAGGACCAGGAGTCCCGGAGACACCGGCTTGACCAGTATTACAGCCGAACCGTGACGCCCTGGCTCTCAAGATAGCGCTTGAGGTCGGCCATGAGCTCCAGCTGCTCCGTGAGCGTAAGGCCGCTGACGATGGTCTGCAGGATCGAGCCGACGGTGACGTGGTTGTCCCGAATGAGGCTACTGTAGTAGACGTAAGTGAATACGCCCATGAGGAACCTATGGAGGCGTTCAGGGTCAGCACATTGAATGTGTCGCTCGGCGGCGACGGCGGGTCACATACTGGCAATCCATGCGGTCGGTCATGCCGCCATGGCCGGGAATACTGTGGCCGAAGTCCTTGATGTCAAAGGCACGCTTGAAACCGGACGCGAAGAACCCGCCGAAAGGCGCGACGAGCGAGGCGAAGCAAGAAAGGACTAGCAGGTGCAGCTGGTACGGCGCGTAGGGGACTGTCGTAACCTGGTGCCCGATCTGCGCACGACGTGAATGAATGTCAGTCAGGCGCACTGGAGTGACGGCGGAGCGGCGAAGTCAATGCTTACGAGAGTGCTGAGGAAGACGCTCAGGGGTGCGGGCATCTGCCAGTCCCTCCAGACGAACGCCGGGTTGGGCGTGCATTGCAACTGGCCGCTCCACGCGGTCACGCCGAGGTCGCGCATGGGACAGATCATGTAGTCGAAACGCATGAAGTACGTGCCCCAGAGCAGCCCGAAGACGATCGTACTGAAGAACGCGCCGATGAAACCCTCCACAGTCTTCTTCGGTGACAGCTTGATCAGGGGCGTGCGACCGAGCGTGATTCCCCAGACATATGCAAAGACATCGTTGCAGATGACCAACGAAGCAGGGACCCAGAACCAGATGAGACCTTCAAGGATGTTGTTGACAATGAAATGACTGAAACGGACGGTCAGCTTCGAATCTAGCCACGAGATGTAACTTCGAACCTTGATACAACAATCAAGAGCAGGGTCATGTGAACCCAGCAGAACAGACCAAATTGCTGCTTCAAGTAACCGCGCTTCAACGACAGCACAAACCCTACGAAGCCGATCAGGTACAGCGTAAAGCTGACAAAACGGTGGTTTGTGGCGAAAGGCGTCAGTTGTGCGTTGGAGAACACAACGTGCTTTGTGTGCAGGGTTATGTCAGTCGTCGGGATGAACGAAGGACAAGTGTACCAACCTTGAAGTAGTAGATGATGCTCTCGCCGTACAAGAAATAGTTGGTCACGGCGAAGAAGTACCAGTTCAGAGTCTTGCTCCACGGGTCGCGTCCCCTTGCATTCCCTTGACCAACATCCTTCCGCTTCAACGAGAACAACGCTGTGACCTCACGATATACGAGGGTTTGGCACAGCATAACCAAAACGATCATGTATGCGTGCCCCATAAGCAGGAGGGCTGTCATGTCCATGTAAGTCATAACCCCCAACTGACCGAGATGTCTACTCACTGATGAAGCCACCTATCATAATGAACGTCCACAGCGTACGAGTCAAAAAGCTGCTCTTCTTCTTCGCCTTCTCTGCTTGCTCTTGTTCCAGCTGTTGTTGCTGTTGCTTTTGCTCGGGTGGATTCTCGATGTCATTTCTCCGTGCCGCCACCGCCTCCTTTTCGGACGGAGCAGGGGCAGCAGGCTTCGGATCCGCGGGCACAGGCGCGTCGCGTCTTGGAGGCTCAGGGAGCGCCACCACAGGTTCGGGAGCGGCTGGTTGCGACGCCGACCCATTTGCCTCGTGAGGATGTGCCGCACCATTCGCGGGTTTGGGTGTGGCGTGTTCGGGCACTGGCTGGACGAGCTCCTTCACAGGCAACGCCTCTGGCTCCTCCACCTTCTCCGGCTCCTGGACAGCTGAGCCAGACAGCTCAGGTTCGGACTGTTCCTGAACAGCTGGCTGCGGTGGAGCCTTCAAGTCTACCGCTGCAGCACCCTTAGCAGCGGCAGCAGCCTGTGCCCTAGCCGCCGCCCGCGCTAGCTTCTCCTGCTGCCGTTTCTCCTGACGAGCCAACGCCTTCTGCTTTCGCAAAGCACTTTTCGTGAGCTTTGAGTTGCTCTCCGACGCGCTATTAGAAGGGGGATTCGTGGACAATGAGCTGCGGTGGAGATGAAAGAGCATACGGGCGCTGCACGGTCATACCTTTCGGGCTGTGACGCGGGGGTCTCATCAAGCACCTCCTCGTCAGTGTCCTCACCGGACTCGACGTCGAGCGCTGCCCAGGCGGTCTTGGAGGTGAAGGTCGGTCGTGTAGCCATGTCCGGACGGCAGAGGTCGTGGTAGAGTTGAGAAGATGGAGCTCGCAGTCAGTGACGCTGCTATACTCGACTTGCACGTGGACTCGAAGTCATGGAAGTCCCAAGCGCCCACTTGAGAGCCTTCTGCTGCGCCGGTGCCTTCTTGCCACGCAGCGTCGCAGTCCTCTGCCACCAGCCACTTTAAAGACAGAAGCGATAGAGAATACATTGCGAGCCCATATATATCACATCCTGCGGAAGGCTTCTACAACGAGACTACTGAGACAGCTCAAGTGTATGTGTATGTGCGACGGATACTAGAAGTAATGCGATGGAGACAGCGTGAGGAGAGCAAATATTGGAATGTCCGACGCCGGGCAGATAGTAGACATGAATAAGGGTTGGGATGTGCGATCCGATGTAATAGGGATGAGAGGATAATAATGTAGCAATAACGTCAGAACTTCCACTCCGAGTCCACCTCCATAGCCCAAGGGACTGCATCGACGTTAGTACTGGAAGTGCGCAGCGAGCTGAACAACTACATACACTTGGTGATCAGCGTCTTCGAGAAGAGCTTCTCCACGGGGACATCGTGAGTCTTACACCACGCGACGGTAATCCTGCGAGTGCTATTAGAGCGCAGTCGAGAGAGTGATTATGAGGAGTGCGTACCTTGGGTCCAAGTAATTGATTTTACTAGCAGCCGCGTCCATGAGCATCTCCTCGTAGTCCACGCAATATGTCACCTACCTCGTACTCAAGGCGACCTCCTTCCCCGCCTCCCTGTCCTCCATCTGGAGCTTGAACGTCTTGATCTTATCGTCTAGCTTCTCGATAGCCTCTTCTATTTTCTCCGTCGGGCGCTCCTTCTTGAGCGTGTGCTTATCCGTGCCGCGCTCTTTCTTCAGCTTCTTATAATCCGCCTCGATCTCCTTCAGCTTTTCCTTCAGCACCGACGCGTCCTGCGGCTTCTTGCCGTCCGCCTCCAGCTTCTCGTTGTCCTTCTGGAACTTCTTCTCCGCCTTCTCAATGTCCTTCGCCTTCATCTGCTCCTCGTGCTGCTCGATTGCGTCGTCGTCGAGATCTGACTCGGGCTCCGAGTATTTCTTCTTCTTCTTGAACTTAGAGTCGATGGCGAAGAGGGCGTGGCGAAGCTTCATGCGCTCGTACTTGAGACCGCGCAACTATCATGCCCCCGGAGGTGAATACCCATCACCGCAGCTCACAGAGAGGGTGTACGCACCTTCTCCCGCATCTTGGTCATTGATTGCTCGTGTGACTTCGGTACAGCACGTTGATGGTTGCAAAGAATGGCAACCATGCGGTTGGCGTGGTTGTACGCGTTGAGCTTCTCCTGGGTGGTACCCTTCTCAGGCGTACCGCGGTCCAACAGGTCCTGGAACGTCAAGGACGCATTGAAGGTACGGAAGACCTTCGCTGTGAGACCTTTCATGTACGACGCCAGATGTCGGTTCAGGGCACCCGTCTGGGACACCTTTGAGCTTCAACACCACAGAAAGACCACGATGGACACGCACATTCACACGATCGAACAGCTCGTCGTCGTCGTCCTTGTTGTCCTTGAATATCCGGATGTTTTTGTAGACCTGGTCGTCGACCTGAACCTCGTTGTAGTACCGAATGGAATCTTTACCGAGGAAGTCGAACACGAGCTTGTTCGGAGGTAGAAGGGTGACGTGCTCGCAACGCAAGGAACAACAGCCGACGGTGTCGGCCTCATCGTCACCTTTCTCGTTACCCGCTCGAAGCGCAAGCTTATCGATGAAGTACATGGCGGTCGCGCGCTGTCGCTCCATCATCTGCTTGTTCCACAAGTCGCGGTTATAATCCGCACGAATGGTGTCGACGTGTTTCTATCACCGCGCTGAGTGATATCGTTTCAAAAAGACCCACACAGGACACTCACCTTCAGCTCGCGCGCCTTCTCAAACTTCATCATGTCGCTCTGGCCCTTGATGGAACTGCCCGCCGCCAAGAAGACGTACTTGTAGTTGCCATTGACATTCTCCACCCAATTTGCCAACCAAGTAACCGTGTTGTCGTGAACAACTTCTTTCCATTTACCTGGCACGTTGGGCTTGGGAACGGGCGCGTCCTTCCCGATGTTGATGGTGATGTCCTCTGGGCGCACACGCAACTGCACGCCATACGTCAGTCTCAATCAACATGTACAGGAAAGGTGTTTAACCTTCAGCGCGCCCTTCTTAGGGTGATCACCACGACCACGGAAAAGACCTGGCGGTTCGACACGGAAGTTGCCAACCTTCTCTTTACGACCGTCAAGTATACAATAGGTGTACGGAGCCTCGAGCTCGTCCTTAGCAGCCTTGGCCGCCTTCTTCTCTGCAGCAGTCATTGACTTCTTCTTCTCCTTCTCTGACTCGAAGTATTCGTACATCGGTCTAAAGTCGCACAACTCGAACTTCGTGATCTTGATGCCATTCCTCTGGTCGAGCGAAGATAGTCTTTTAATGTGCAGACGACGTGAAACAGCTGAGGTACTACATACCGGCGGAGACTTCTTCAACACCTTCAGGAAATCATCGAAGAAGTTCTTATTGAACACCGCGTCCTGTGCATGCGGTGTCTCGATCATCGCAGCGTAGAACCCTGCGACCTCCTCTGATTCCGGTGGTAGGTCAACCGGCTCGCCTGTATGCGCGCTCAATAACAACCTTGTAAGCAGCCTACTATGACCACGCACCGTTATACTTCATCTTGATGTGTTTCGGAAGCGACTCATACGGAGGCGGGAAGTACACGCCGTTGTGCTCAAGAGTCGTCCACTTGACTGAGCCGTCGCGGTCGGCGTTCTGCTGCTCCCACCACTTGTAGGTCTCTTCATCCTCCTCTTCCTTCTTCTTCTTCGCCGACTTCTTCGCGTCCTCTGAATCCTCCTCTTTCTTGGCAGCGCGCTTCTTCGGCTTGACGTCTTTGGACGCCTCCGCCTTCGCCTTAGTCTTTGTTTGCTTCGCCGCTGCAGGTTTAGTGGCGCGCTTCTTTGTGAGTGGCTTGTCGTCATCGGAGAAGCTCTCGTCGTCGGCGTCACTTTCCTCTACTTTCCTCTTCCCTCGCGCAGGCGCCTTCTTGGCTGGCCGGGGAGTATCATCCTCAGATTCGATGTCAGGCTCTGACTCCTCCTGTTTGACCTTCTTCTTCGGCGGCCGGCCCTTCGCCTTCGCTTTACCGTTCACGGCACCCTTTGGCTTCGCGAGTGGCGCGTCATCGTCATCAGAATCGTCCGAGTCGACGACAGCCTTGCTGCTCTTCGCAGGGCGCTTGCCGTTGGAAGCCTTGGTAGTAGTGGACGCGACCGCCCCTGGCATAGGAATGGCTGCCGACTTGACCTTCGCCGGGGAGGAGGCAAGCGGCTTGTCATCCTCACTAGAGGAATCGGATACGATGGCCTTCTTGCGCTTCAACAGACGCGCATCTGGGGTCATTGGCTCTGACTTCGTCCGCGTGGCTTGCGACTAAGTCCCACAAAGCAATCAATTCGCGCCTGTGATTTGCCACATCTGCACATCCACTCACCAACGGCATGTCGTCGTCCTCGCTCATCGGAGAGTCGCTTACAACCCTGCCATTGCCATTCTGGCGAGCGTAGCCGTTCTGTGCACCCCGGGGGGTGGAGGGCTTGGTAGCGAGAGGCGCGTCGTCGTCGGAGTGCATCGAGACGTCGCCGGACATGGGAGAAAAGACCGAGGGTGCAACAGAGACGAGAGGGAGGTGGAAGAGAGGCAAGCGAGGAAGGGACGTGAGACAAGAAAAGGCTGGCTTGGGGACGGTGCCAGCTACAATCTGTTGAAGTATCACCGAGCCGGCCCTAAACCTGCGTCACGCGCCCGACAGCAGGCGCCCGTGTGGCATGGAATCGCAGGACGTTGCCACCGCCATCGGTACAAGCCTCAGTCGCGACCTTGTCTGCATCTCCTTGTCCAAGTCAGTCGTCTCGTCCATCCCAACGCACCTGCTGCCGTTCGAGTCTGTTCACCTATTTGATACTCAGATGCCTCCACCGCCCGACCCCCAGCTCTACCGTGACCCTTGGGCGAAACGCGAGGCCTGGCGCAAACACCCAGTCTTCTCCCGAAGGGCGATGTTTTCCAAAGCATTCCCAGGGTTCGGTGTTGCGCTCGTCGCATTCACCACCTACGTGATCGTAGACAACCTGCTGCTAAAGGACAAGAATTCGCACTGAGTGGCCGTCGCGACCGTTTCAGCTAGCACATACTTACTGGTACGTTGATACCTTCTACTCACCTTTTGCCGATTGTTGTAGTATATCTACCTTTAACTTCACAGGGGCTTCTCGTCGAATCGTCTTGCAGACTTTTGGAGTTGACTTCGCTAGCGCAGAGACATCCCTCCCGCTGTACTCCAAACAAATCATAACGCGGCCGATCCGCTAGCGTTGCTCTGTGGTCCGAGATATCGGAAGTCCTGTCTCCCTCCAGTGCGCCATGTCGAATTTAGTCTGGTATAAACGAGCTCAAGACGGTAGACGGTTGATTGTCGCGTTCGTCCTAAGACAACACTAAAGAGCATCATGGTCTAGCATCAATAGGACAATGTTACCGCATTTACGTCTACGCAGTGTCATCTCGTGCGCCAGCAGCAATGTGTGAATCCGGTGTTCTGAACAGCGGTTCAATGGTCCCTGATGATGACGATAGGTCTCAGACCGTCGTCTGGCCATGTTACCATGTGGACGTCAGTAGGGCTTACCTTTGCAACTGCTCGCGCTCATCCCGATGCGCGTCAAATCCTGCCAGCGGTCAGAAGAGGGCTTAGCGTCGCAAGCCGTAATATCGACCATTAATACTAGCCGAACGCTGACGAAGGACGGCATACGCTATGGCGCCCATAGGCCGCGGGAGAATGCGCCGTAGACGTTGAGACGTACGTAAGTTATCATCCAGCCCATGATCCTGCCAATTCTCGCTCTCTCTCGTCAACGCGGCTGACGGCAACGCGTAGCTCACTACGTTCATCTTCCGCGGCACTTAGCAGCCGGCTATACAGCTTCAGGTACCTGCTTTCTCCGGAAAGGACTAACCAGACCACGGGCGTCCAAAATATATACTCAAATGGGCATCTCCCACCAACGCAACGGGTACAACGGCCTCATCTTCCGAAGCTAAGACATACCTGAACAGGTGAGCGATATGCCCCACTCAGCAGCGTGTTCTGAGGAATCTGAACGCTGATCCAAACGTGTTGTCCGCTACTTCGATTTCTGAGCGAAATCATCTCAAGGCGTCTGGATCACTCACTCACCTGACATTCGCAGGTTTGTGGGGAGTTGTGGGTCCTTTGAGAAGCAGCGCTGGACCACCAAATGCTTCCGTCTAGGCCACGCAGCCATCGATATCAAAAGCACTCATCCTACGCTGGAATCGATAAGAGCGCTAGCCTGCACATGATATCCTGCAGGGCCCAAGACTGACCGGCGCGCACGCCGAACCCCTCCTTTGCCACGAGCGTCCCGCCACTCAGCCCCTGGATCCAAGCCTTCCAAGATTTTCAGGAAAATCGTAGAGGGGGCATCATTCTTCCCGATGTCGGCACCGACGCTAGCCATCGCTGCGCCTGCGCGCCATTACGTGCGCACACCCCTGGGAGCAGTATGTGGCGCTAGCCGGGCGGGCTAAGTGCACCATGCAGCGTATGTTTTGGGGCGAGGCGGGCCCTACCTGGTGGCTCCGGACCTTGGGAGGCGACAGAGGGTTCTGATGAGTGCATGGTGCTCGTCGTGGCTCCTCTATCTCCGTACCTTCTCCAGCAGCAGGTATACTCTCTCCGCTGGTCTCATCATTCTCGCGGATTCCGGAAGCAGCAGGGCGGGTGCGGCGCCTTGTCCGCTTCCAGCGCGGTTGCTGTACGGCACCGTGGTCGACCTCTGCCGGTCTGAGAGAATCGCCTACATTCATGCTTGCCGTGAGGCAGCGGTTCTTTACAGGCGGCGACAGTCCAACCGGCAAACACCCTCAAGGGAAACAACAGAAGGCCGCATGGCGCCGTTGTGGGCCTCTGTGTGTGCCTGTGAATTTCGGAGGCATTCGGGCCAGGAGGCAGGGACTCGGCGTCCTCCAGTGATCTGCGGGCGTTTCTCTATCGCGTCAGACTTTCAGGGTGACAAGTCCTCGGTGGAGCAGCGTAGGTGTGCTAGCTGATATCCCCGTCAAAAACATGCTAACTCTATTTGACATGTAGATTACCATTTGCGCTCGCAACGCTGCATGCTAACATCGGACTAGGTTGTGTACTAGACATCTCAATGAGATGTCGGGGCTTGGGAATGTCAAAGACGTCCTTGGTAACCTTGTAGCTTGGTGTCAACCCCCTATCTTCAACCATCTCCATCTCCATCAGGATCACCCACGCACACCTCTGGGAATCGTTGAGCTCGATTGGGCAACTCCTTGAGTATCGGAATGCAAGCGTATGCTACCCTCTACTTTGCGAATTCTCCTGCCGAGTGCTTCAGGTTTCTGGCGCAGACCCGTCGCTCCCATGCATAACGGTTCGCGGAATGAGAAGCGACGGGTATTTTCCGATGGGAACCTCGCGAATCACGAAGTTCGCCCAGGCCCGTCATTAGAGAACAGCTGCGCCGCTCCGCCTGGGCTACGGCTTCCTGAAAGGCAGCCACCAGCTCAAGTGCACATGTGGTTAGTCATAACTGTGCAACTTTATCGCGAAGTCAAGCTGACGCCCTCAACGGAGAACTTGGAGAATCGTTGCGGTCCCCTCGGATGCTTTCTGTCTCGGCTATGCGTCGCAGCGTTGGCGGAGTAATCCGTTGGGCCGACTTCTGCGAGCGGTTCGCAATCTCTCCACAAGAGGCAGGTAGAGCGCAGTATCCAGGAACGACGTTGCCTCGGCACGCCCGTAGCATCAAGAAGTGGTGGGTATTCTTGCAGCGTCTATATCACTTGCGCGTGGTCGCCGTTGCGCTCAGGATAACGTCGCTAATAGGCGCAGGATACCGCGACGACCTCTCACGGCGCCCTCCTTCGCTCGGGGAGTGGGCCGTGGCCAATTCATGGTTGTACGGTGCGCGGAAAGGCGGAAGCGCCAAGGCGGTGATCCGCGAACGCTCTAGCAGACGCGATCACTCCGGGAGGGCGGGGGGCGGGGAGCGCGCGGGGCGTACGGCTAACTTGATAGCAATATCGGGTATTAGCGCAAGATTAGTCTCGATTTGGCAGGCGAGAATGAAACAAAATTAACGACGTAAGTCCTCTGCCTCGTGTCTGTAAACGTGTCGTCGAGGGCGCAGTCTAGCTTCTTATGCAAGTCGAATGCGAGGGGCGACTCGGCACAAGGCACCGATCTCTGAAAAAAACGACGTGGATGAAGAGCGAGCGCACCCGCGCACTCGCGCAGACCGCGCGTGGCGCACGCAGGTCGTGTCCGTAAATTCCGTACGACAGTTAAGTGAGATGGTTATCAGGAGGACTTTGAATATTGCCCGGGCGAACTCGCGTGATCGCCGATCGGCTATGCGGGACGCGGGACGCCTCGACGCTCTCAGGCTCAGTCGCCGCTTGCGCTTCATAGCGCATGCTCAGCTCAGGCTCAGCTCGAGCAGTCGAGAACGGTAAGCAACATACGTCAACCTCGCTGAAACATACCCTGACAACAGTCGTCTGTTCCTCCAGGTCCCGGACGTGGTCACCATTCCTGGACGGTCTGGAAAACCTGGGTGGATCTTCCGACAAGCAAATGTCCGCAAGCGGGAGATGCGACGCGCCCTGCGAAAGGAAGACGATGTGGATTTGATGCGGGCAGCTTAGCCCTGGGCTCTTACGCAGTCTCTGATACAGATCTGATCGCCTCTGAGATTCTCATCTAGAACGCGCGCGTCCCGGGAATTGTATTAAGTATCGACCTCAACGTGCACGAGTGTCGGCGGTGCGCTTGTGGCTAGTCAGTCCCAATCACGTCCCCAGCTTAGCACCATCAACTTGCACTTTCTCGTCATACATCCCCCCCACTAACCTTTTTTCCTCAACCACCCCCACCCCCTCCACTCCTTTTAAGAACGCCTTCATCCGCCCATGGCTGAGCAGTCTGGTCCAGTACTCGCCCAACCCATTCCCCGTCCCGCCTCTACCCTCCCCACCCTCCGTGTCCCCATGGCTTCACCTCACCGACGGTATACGACCCTCATCCTCGACCTGGGTGACGTTCTCTTCTCTTGGTCACCAAAGACCAACACTGCCGTCGCGCCTCGGTTACTCAAGGAGATCCTCTCTTCGGTCACTTGGTTCGACTACGAGCGCGGTCGGATATCGCAGGCCGAATGCTACGAGCGCGTCAGCACCGAATTCAACGTAGACGCTGCGGCTGTCGCAGAAGCCTTCCAGCAAGCTCGCGAGTCCCTACGGCCGAACGAAGAGTTCCTCGGACTGATTCGCGAGCTCCGCGAGCAGTGCCATGGTCACCTTACGGTACTTGCACTCTCCAACATCTCCCTCCCCGACTACGAATACATCATGGCGCTCAGCTCGGACTGGGCCTCGGTCTTCGACCGCGTCTTTCCCTCCGCACTCCTCGGCGAGCGCAAACCTCATCTCAGCGCATACCGCCGAGTCATCTCCGAGGCGAACATCGAACCCCACACGGCTGTCTTCGTGGACGACAAGCTCGACAATGTGGTATCAGCCCGCTCCCTGGGAATGCATGGCATCGTCTTTGACAGCCAGGCGAACGTTTTCCGGAACCTGAGGAACATCTTCGGCGACCCCATCCAGCGCGGTCGCGACTACCTCAAGCGTCACGCTGGACGTCTCGAGACGTCCACTGACGCTGGTGTGGTCTTCGAAGAAAACTTTACTCAGCTCATCATTTACGAACTCACCAACGACAAGTAAGCGGCTCTGTGTGGGTTATCTCAACAACTCATTAATCATAATCTCCCACCAGGTCCCTCATCACGACATCAAATTGCCCTCGCACCTGGAACTTCTTCCGCGGTATGCCTCAATGTCTTCATTCTCCGTGTTAACATGACTGAACTCTTTGGCAGGAAAGCCGCTGTTCTCGGAGTCGTTCCCAGACGATATGGATACGACATCGGTCGCATTGACTGTATTGCGTCCGGACCGGGCACTCGTGAACTCTATTCTGGACGAGATGCTTGAATACGTCGACGCCGACGGTATCATGCAGGTAACTATTTCCCATGCGTTGTAAATTTAGCTGGCCCGGCTGAGACGTTCTTTCAGACGTACTTCGACCACTCGAGACCACGTATGGATCCCTTCGTCTGTGTGAACGTGCTGTCGCTCTTCTACGAGAATGGCCGTGGGCACGAACTCCCCAAGACTCTCGATTGGGTCTACGAGGTCCTTCTCCACCGCGCATATGTCGGCGGTTCGCGATACTACATGTCGCCGGACTGCTTCCTCTTCTTCATGAGTCGACTTGTGCGACGCATCAACGATCAAGCCGTCCTCAATCGGATCCGTCCGCTCTTCGTAGAGCGTCTGCAGGAACGCGTTGGCGCCGCCGGCGACGCCATGGACCTCGCCTTCCGCATCCTCGCCGCGTCTACGGTTGGCATCCAATGCCCTCGCGACCTGGAGAAGCTTCTTGCCGTGCAATGCGACGACGGCGGCTGGGAGATGTGCTGGTTCTACCAGTACGGATCTACCGGCGTGAAGGCTGGCAACCGTGGATTGGCGACCGCCCTCGCCGTCAAGGCCATCGAGACTGCTATCGCCCGGCCGCCGTCCCCCGCGCCCTCGGCTGCGTCATCATCGAAACTGGAGGTGCCAAAGTCGATCCCGCGTCCTCTCAGCCCGCGCCGTCTGGGCGAGTTCCTGATGCCGTGGCGGAGATCACAGAAGGACTCACTCGCGGTCGCCAGCTGAACTCCTTCCCTCACGCCTCCCCCCATTCTCCTCATCCAGGGACCTCAGTCTCATGCATCCCCTCCCCCTTTTCCGTTGTACCACGATCATGGCCCTTTGAGACCTTTCCTCTCTCTTCGCTGGGCGAGCGCCCTGTAGATATGTACGCTCATTGTACTGTATAGATACCGACGTCAGGTCCACCTGCTTTGCTTTCTCGTAGCTCTCAGACCCAGCTGTCCCTGTCCATCAGTTATTACGCGTATCGTAATAGACCCATCCTCCCACGAGCATGCCTTCGGACGTCCGCTATCTCTCGGTACTAATCAGCACGCAGGGTGGATGATACACGACCGTCGCGGACACCTGCGCAGTCTCCTTGTACATCGGTGTAATCGTAGAGTCAATCTATAATATCTCTCGGACAATTCGGGGCTTCGGGTGTCAGTACTGTCGCGGGATGTCGATAACAGGTTCAACGCCAGACACGTCGAACAACCTTAAAGTCAGCTACCTTCGATGTGGAGCTGTGGCGGGATTAGGGTCCTGGTAGTAACCGGGCACACGGGGAAAGGTACGATGCGTCTACAAAACATTCCTACATACACTGAAACTACTACACACGTCATGTTTCATCCCCTGAGGTACCGCTTGTACACTTCGTTCTCGGTCTCCTCTACATATGGATAGCCAAGCTTCTGCAGGAATTCACTGAACTGCGCTGTGTCTTCTGGTGGGACCTGGATTCCAGCAAGGACCTTTCCGATGTCTACGGAGCGACCGGTGAGCGCGACATTGTACGGTGTGAGTCAGCCAAGGATGTGCGTACCGGCCCCGTGATTGCGGTAGTGGAACAGAGAAATGTTCCATCCGACGTGGAGTCCCTTGAGGAACCTTCGCAAGGCGTCCGGACGTTCAGGAAACTCTGTGGAGATGGTTTTGAGTTGACCTATTGCTAGCGATGACCGTGCTGGTCAGAAACATACCGAATCTGAACAGTCGCTCGTTCGGGACTTCGCAGTTCCCTCCGATCATGTAACGCGCATGAGTTTTCGCCATCTCGTCGTCGCTGATGTCGACACCCTTCATCCCCTTCTCGTCCAAAGCTGCGAGGAGCTCGGAAACTTCTTTTGCTCGCTCCGTCGTCTGGAGCTGGAAGGACAGGAATATTTGGGCGCGCTCCGGGTTGTGGAACCGGTACACAAACTCAGTGGTGGCACGCGGATGGATCATGTCGTGCAGGGCGATAAAGCTGTGAAATCACGATGTCAGGAGGAAGCCAAAATGCGCGTGTGAGCGCAGGCTGTCATGACGGACGCGCGCCCACGCTGTCCGGCCACACAGCTCGACCGGCAAGGACGCACCTTCCTGGTTTTTCTGGTATCTCGACACTGAGCAGCGCTTCGCGTCCCTCACCGAGTTCGGCACGTTCCGCAACGAATCGGAGACGGTCAAAGTTCATGTTGGCGCCGCTGATGACGGCGACGAACTTCTTTTCTGCGCCGACTAGCTGGTTGTCGATAATGTAGCGTTTCAGGCCTGCTAGCGCGAGTGCGCCGGCTGGTTCAGTGATAGACCGGGTCTCTGCGTTTTACAATGACGTGCGAGGTTAGAAGGATCGGAAAAGGAAGCCAGGTTAGAAGCATCGGAAAGGGCGATAGCATCCGAACTTACCTTCGAAGACGTCCTTGATAGCAGCGCAAATTTCATCGGTATCAACCTTGACGACTCCGTCCAGCAGTCGTTGACAGATCCTGAAAGGCTCCTGGCCCACAATCTTCACAGCGGTGCCATCGCTGAACAGCCCGACCTCGGGCAAGGTCACACGCTCGCCTTGCTTCAGACTGCGATCCATAGCGTCTGCGTCGACCGTCTCCGCGCCAATGACCTTGGTTTTTGGGGATCCTATCCGCTTCACATACTCGCATATCCCGGCAACGAGGCCGCCACCTCCCACGCCTGCGACGATCCCGTCAAGGGTCTCAGGGCTGGGTATCTGCTTGAGGATTTCCGCCCCCACAGTGCCCTGCCCTGCGATCACGAGCGGGTCGTCGTATGGGGGTACGAAGACGAGGCCGTACGTTGCGGCGAGCCGCGCGCATTCGGTCTTCGCCTCGTCAAAGTCCTGGCCATAGAGAACAACCTTGGCGCCCAGGCGCGATACGTTGCGCACCTTGATGGATGGCGTTGCTTTCGGCATAACGATGGTGCACGGGATGCCCAAACGAGATCCGGACAGAGCGACACCCTGGGCGTGATTACCTGTAGAGGGCGTTCGATGCAACAATACGCATAGTATACAGTCATATGCAAATGAGCGATGGATTCATGGGTGGAATGACAAGTACGCACACTAACCCGCGCTGCAAGTCACCACGCCCTTCCATCGCTCCTCCTCCGTGAGGCTGGCCATGAAGTTGTACGCTCCCCGGATCTTGAAGCTGAAGACCTCCTGCAGATCTTCCCGCTTGAGCCATATCTGGTTTCCTAGCCTAGCACTGAGATTTGGGCAGTACACCAAGGGAGTCTCTTTGAGGATCTCGTAGACTTTGGATGTGAGGATGAGCCTGAGGTAGTCTGGGGTGCCATCAGGCAACAAGGTGTGTGTCGCGAGGCGTGGGTAGGGCCCCGGTGAGATCGGCTCTGGCGCGTGTGATGAATACTCGACCGTCGCCGACATATCGATGTGCTCCCCGCTCTACTTGCCCAGTCGGCCTAGTTTGTCAGTGCAGTGATCAGCGCGAGAGGAGAGGAAAGGTTAGGTTAACAGCAGTGCTACATGTGCACAACGAGTCATTCCAACGCCTCATGCGTATGGCGCCTGACTCCGAAGTCTTCGGAATCGATTCATCATGCATCATGGCCTGCATAGCGTACAGCACATTCTGAGCACACAGCCTGCCTTGCACGACATTTTTGAGCAGAAAAGAGATGCAGATGACGAAAACAGACAGCACTACGGATACGATACGATACGTGAGATATAAGACATGTGTACACAACCACCGAGGAGCCCGCTAAGTACTAGGAGAAACAGGATATAGCAATGCGATGGGGATCCAAGATACAACACTCGACGTGTCAATGAGCCAGAGTCCGAGATCATATACATAACGAAGCAGGAATTCACAGCGTCCCTGCCCGCCGATCTCTCTCCTTCACCTTCGCACCAGGCCCGAACCGTTCTTGGAACCTAATCAGCTCCTCCATAAGCTCTTCCATCATCTTCATCGTCGTGTCCTCGCCGCCGCTCTCAAGAGCAGGCTTAGAGGCAGCAGGGTCAGAGGGAAGGGGCGGTATCCCCCTTTCGCGCAACTCGGGATTTTCGCTGGCAGTGGCATCAAGATCCATCTGGTCGGCACCAGCGTCAGCAATAGCCGCGGCGCGATCCTGCGCTCGGACCTCCTGCAAGGCTTTCTCCAACGCCTCCTTCCTCCGAGTCCGCTCCATCGCCGCTGCCTGCTCTCGTCCAACCCATTCGACCAGCGACCTAACACGCTTGTTCATATCGCCCACGCTCATGCGTTTGCTCGGCCACTTGACTTTGACGCCGCGTTCCGTGGTACGGTCCTGCGAATCGCGGGTGTTCCCGTCGAGCACGGACCCTCGTACTTCCAGCGGCCGAGGTACGTCAGTGGGTAACATGGGTTCGAGGTGTGCGAGGTAGTCTGGTAGGTTCCACGACGTGAAGAGTGGTTGCTGCGACACGACGTATGCATGGGATTGGTGGTATGCACGCGATGCTGCCGAGTTTCCGGCTGACGTGCCGCCCGCGTTGCCTTGTCCTCGTCGGTTGTTATGGTCCGACGGGTTGTTGGCTGAGGAAGTGGGGTATATGAAGGGCATTGTGGGTATCAGTGAGTAGCGAGGTATAGCCGGAGGTGATGTACGAACACACCTTTCGAGCGGTTATTGCTCGCCTGTCTGCGATTTGGTGCACTGCTTCCAGCTGAACATGGGTCACGTGAGTTGACGTCACACGCTAACAGGCGGGCCGTGCTGACCTTCGTCGCCATCGACCGACGCGAGATCTTGCGCTTGGCTTTTGCGCGAGGCGTTGCGCTTGTTGCGCGCGTTCGTCGTTCGCGGGGCTGCTGCTGCTGCTGCTGGCGGTGGAGGTGCGGTAGTCTTCGTTGTGCTGAGCGGTGTTGCGTCACGCGCTAGTGCAGATGGGGGTGGGCGATCAGAAGTAATGGACGCAGATCTCGTTCGTTTCACCGACGCGCTGTACCAGCGATATTATCAGTCAATAGAGCAGCTATACAGCAGTCGCGCGCACTCACGCGTCATCATCGGTCCTCTTCCTCTTCTTCTTTGCGTTCGTCACCGATTCCACCTCGGGGTCCGGCTGTGCATGCCCATTCAGGGATCCGTTGGCACTCACAGCAGAGACGGGGGTGCGCGGCAGCAAGTCGTAGCTGACAGCTTCGGACTTGGTGGCTTCAATTAGCGCCTGTACGCTTTCTTCGTAGGCGGCATCACGACTGTTCATAGTATTCCTCCGTTTCGGGGCTTTGAGAAGGACGGCGGGTGAATGTGAACGGGATGACCGGGGCGCATGGGGCGCATGGGGCACAGAGGGGGTTGTGGGTGGGTGTGAGCGCGTCGAAGATTGCCGCGCCCGCTTAGCGGCCCATTGTCTGCGAAGGGAGGACATGGGATGAGAGACTGAGAGTAGTGGAGGGAAGAGGGACGCACTCGATGAGGTCTATCCACAGTTCTGGCCGGCACTGCTCGCAGAAGTAGTGCTGGGGCACGAGTTCGGCATCAGCATAGCCCATACACACTCCGTGCTGCCACGCCTTGCACTCCTCGCACTGTGCCATGAATTCTCCTTGGTCACCTTCATCTTCGCCTGGTGGGAGAAGGTGGATGCATGGGCTCAGTGATCAGCGCGACAAGATAGACTGAGACTCGCACAGATGCAACGGGTAATGCCCCCTTCCTCCTCATCCTCTCCGTTCTCAGCCACCCCGTCTTCTCCAACGGGGTCGGCGTTCTCTTGGTTCTCGTCCGGAGGGATTTCGACGACCAGGGCCAACTTTTCTTTATCCTTGCCCTTGCGTTTCGAGCGCGATGCGCCCCCGTTGCCGTTGACGCCGTTCTTGGGCAGCTCCTCGAGAGGTTCGTCGATGTCTTCGTTCTTGGCGCGTTTGTTTCTGCCGTTGCTGTGGGAGGGGTTGAGAGAGGGTCTGCTGGCAGCGTCTTTGGACTTTGGGGTCGCCTCCGACGGTGGCGAGCCGGCGGGGGACTTGCTGGAGGAGGGTGCTGGGCGTCGTCCGGAGCGTCGAGGCTCCTTCGGGGAGGGTGGGGGACCCATTGTCGCAACGTTGGCCATCATCGACGTCGGGCGATGAGGTTGGGAAGTGAGAAAGCCTGCGAGGCTGAGGACGGGACGGGGGTCAAGAGATACAATGCCCCCATTTCCCGGCCTCCCAGTTTGGCTCTGGATTTTGTGCGTTAAGTCCAAATCTGGACTAGTGGCTCGCGGCTTCTCCGGCCCATCCAGTCCTGCGCTCGGAGGCGGAGTCGATGCTTGAGCTCATCCTCGTCACCGTTCCCGCTCTCGTTCCTCAGCATCCTTGCGCTCTCTCGTTTCGGACTTGTTCATGAATGGGACACGCGGCGCAGGCGATTCGGGTCATGACGACCTGTCCGAAGACCTCCACTTCTCAGACAGCGAGGGCGGTGATTCCCCAGACGTCGGAGCCGGAGACTACTCGACGCGTTTCGAGGAACTCATGAGTGACGGCGAGGACGAAGACGGTCATGAGGAGAACGACGACGAAGATGAGGAAGGTGGCTTCATATACAGTGGTGTGGATGCAGATCCCACCGGAGGATATCGCGAACAACTACGCCAGGTTCTCGGACCTGACCACGAGGAGGACGAGATTGAGGAACAGGAAGTTGAGCGGTCACTCGTACATGAAGTGGAAGAGAACGAGAGATTCGCAGCGACTATAGAGGATGAAGCCGGAGTGAGTAGACCATGGCTTCGCCTCGCCGTGAACACCTGCTCATGAATGCGGTGGACTCTTGTAGCATGTGCATGTCGTGTCCTCGCCCGATCTACCACCTATGTCTCCCAAGACACCTATATCTTCTACGCCTGCGTCCAGAGTACCAAATCACATAGGCAATGGTACACCGTCCCGTACACCCTTGACGCGACCCTACCTGCACCCTTCTATCTCGCGCCTCCGCTCGATCACACCTCAGCCATCTCGTACACCTTCCGCAGCGAGCGCGGCCACGCTACACTCGCACCTCCATGAATCTACCTCTGCTGTGCCGTCACACTTCTCTGCGTTGTCTCGATCATCATCTATCACCAACCTCTCTGCGCACTTCGCGAACGACCAGCCTTCCCGTACGCCTGTGCATTCTGTTAGAGAGGTCCTAAGGTGGACGCAGTTGCGGGTCATTGGGGAACATATCTATGCCGGACAACCTTCTAAGGCATCTTCGCTACTTGGAGTACAGTCCTCCGGGTCCCCCACCGTCCTGTCCGCGAACGGCCTGATCTGTATAGGCACAGACACAGGACTGGTCCTGGTATTCGACTTCAAACAGACATTGAAATGTGTCTGCGGTAACGAGTCAGCAGGTGCGACTGCAAAACCGATCGAGCTTCTTGACTTGTCCACTGACTGGCACCGGTAGAGAAGAATGTCGGTGCGGTCACAGCTCTAGCGCTCTCATTCGACCATACATATGTGGCGGTTGGCCATGCTACTGGCCATATTCAACTCTACGACTTGCGGTCTCCCAAGGTGCCGGCTCGCGTGGTTGCTCCTACCACGCTGGCCGCAGTCGCGTCGGGCAGGCAAGAGGGACACCTAGTGGGGTCCCGAATTGTCAGCATCGGCTTCGTCGCGGGTCGGCATACCGCGCTCGTTTCCGCCGATGATAGTGGCCTTGCATTCTATCACAGCCTCGGCAAGGTGTTCTTTGTCGACGCCACAGACATCCTGCGCATCCTAGGCAAGTACCCTGACGAGGACGGTCTGGATGGCCCTCCTGCGCTAGGCCACCGTTTCCGCCGCAAGCGTCTCCGCAAGCCAACCACTATCCTGTCCATGGGCCCGCTTCCCCTTGGCACGTGCGCACATCCCACAGACACGTACAACCTCGTTGCACTCCTCACACCCATCAAGCTCGTCATCGTGGGTTTGAAGCCGACGCCGAAGACTTGGTACAGGCGCCATCGACAGTCAGACGACGAAGAAATTTCCACCAAGTCTAGGTTCAAGGGGACGCTCGCGTGGTTCCCAAGCGTATCACTGACCGCCGACCTGTCATCTGCCTCTGAGCGAGATAGCAAGAAGAGCCAAATGAATGGCTCGCACCCGTCTTCCACTCCGACGCTTGCATACTCATGGGGGAACACGCTGAATCTTCTGAAGGTCTCTGAGGATAAGGTGGTTCAAGCAGTGAAAGACGCAAAGACGGGCAAGGTCAACAAGGTCGAGGTCGGCCGTATCATATTTGAGGAGGTGGGCAGCTGGAACGCTAGTGAAGACATCCTTGCGCTTCAGTGGTTGAACGTGAATGTGGGTCCGTTCTCCCCTGCGAGCTTTGGCTTTGAGAAACCAGCTGACGTCACGGCGATCATAGCAAATAATTGTCCTGACTCCTTCGGCATTCGAAATCTACGACGTCCGCACGTTCAAGCTCGTCGAACGTGAACCTTTCGACGCGTGGACGTTGGTGTCTCCTGTCCTCAGCCACACAACCAATGGATCAGTCACGTATTCAGACGCCGTGTCCGAAGTGGCCCACAGCGTACGGGTGTACAAGGGCAAGATCTTCCTCCTGGTAGGTCGCTATTTTCGGTAGTCATAGATACAAGTTAACACATGCCAGGGCCAACACGGAGTGCAAGTAGGAACTCTTCTTACTTGGGCCGACCGCATCCTATCGTCTGTCTCGGACGGCGACTTTCTGAGCGCTATTGAGCTCACGCGATCGTACTACGTCGGAGAAGCGCCTGGGAATAGGAACGGTCTACCTGATGACCCCGAGAAGCTGAAGACCGTGGTCGGGGAGAAGATGCGAGAGCTCATGGTGGCATCTGCCCAATATGCCTTCTCTGAGGAGCGTCTGGTGGATGCTACGCACGTCACGCCGGATGGACGGGGTGTCGACCGAACGGAGCTCTTCGAAGGTCTCGTCTCGACATGCGCTCGTGCTTGCATGGCTTTGGGCGACTTCGATTTCTTCTTTGAGGACCTCTTCGGCTACTACGATAACAACGGTATCGCGAACATCTTCCTCCGACAACTGGAGCCGTTCATGCTGAATGGCGAGATTCGGCACGTACCACCGCGAATTACGCAGCGACTGATCGCTCTTCATGACGACGACAACCGCCCCGATCTGGTGGAGAGGCTCATCTGGCATATCGACCCGGATTGCTTGGATATCAACCAGGCCATCACATTGTGCCAACGCTACCAGCTATATGACGCCCTCATCTACGTGTACACTCGCGCTCTGCAGGACTACAGGTCGCCAGTAGTCGAACTCCTAGGACTTGTTCGACGGGTGCAACAATGGCGGAGGCAACGAGCGGAGGCTTCGCCTTCATTGTCGGAGCCTATGGACGAGCAAGCGATAGAACCTGTCGTCTTGAATGCGTACAAGATCTACCCCTTCATTGCCGATACGCTGACAGGCCTAACCTATCCTTCCGAGGAACCGCTCCCTGAGGACGAAGCGTATAAGGCGAAGACCGACGTCTATACCTTCCTTTTCGACGGACGTTCCAGCGTGTGGCCAGAGGGAGAAGGCGGCAAGCTCGTGCTCACTTCCGACGAGGAGAACGGTGTCGAGCCCACGTATCCCTACACCCGCTTGCTACTTCGCTTCGACCCAGAAGCGTTCCTGCACACGATAGATATGGCATTCGAGGACGCCTATCTGAACGACGAGTCGAACGGCATGAGTCGTTTCATCATCATCAAAATCCTCCTCGAGATCCTGTCCTCTCCTGAGCTATCGCAGGAGGAACGCACCTTCATCCACATTTTCATCGCGCGCAACGTCCCCAAATACCCCCAGTTCATCCAAATTCAGCCAAGCGTCTTGCACAGCATACTCATCGGACTCGCAGAGGACCCGGATACCAGCACCAGAGAGGATCGTCAACTCGCCGCTGAGTTCCTCCTATCCGCATATACCCCGCATGAGGGCGACCGGATCCTGGAGCTGTTCAAGCAGGCAGGTTTCTACAGGATACTGCGCTCGTGGTATAAGCAGGAGAAGGAGTGGCCACAGCTGCTCGGGACCTTCCTTGAAGACCCGGACTTGCCTCGGCACGATGTCTTCACTTCCGTTCACGACGTGCTCAAAGCCTCGAAAAGGGCGAACAAGGGCAAGCTCCCACAAGCCGTTTGCGACAGGTTCCTCGAGTCCCTTCCCGAGCTCCTCCATTCAGACGTTGCCAACACTGCTGCCTTGGTCGACGAGCATCTCCCTGACCAGCATGAAGCTGCATGTCACGCGCTGGGTCCCGATGACGAGCACGGACGTTTCCTCTACCTCCAGTATCTCCTGCTTCCTCACCTCCGCAAATCAGAAGAAGACGATATCGCCCTTCCTCGCAAGCCTGGTCCATCCCCCAACGTCTTACCTTGGCTGCGGCAGGCCTACGTGGCTATGCACTGCCAGTTCGATCCCTCCGGTGTCATCCCCGCACTTCGTTCTCTCCCTCGAGACTACCTGGACAGCTACGAGGCGGCTCGCGCATGTGAGGAGAGAGAGGTCTTCGACGCCGTCGTGTGGCTAGTCGATCGTGAAGACAAACCGCAGGATGCGCTGGCCAAGGCGGAATCGTTCGACCAGCTGCTGTCGACTCGGATCGCGGACGCGCTCGCGTCACCTGATGAGAAGGTCGCGGATACCATCTCAGACGCGATCCACAAGCTCGAGGCTGTCGCGGACGTTGCGGTGTCTATCTGCTTGGAGCGCTCACAACCCACGTCCCCCACCGACATCCCCCTCGAAGACCTCTGGTTCCAGCTCCTTAGCAGCCAGATAGACTGTGTGCAGCGTATTGCAAGTTGCTGCTCGCTTGAGGCTCTCGGACCATCCGAGCGCGTGCCCGCGGAAGACCCTCGTATGCAGCGGGAGCATCAAACGATATCCGCGCTCCGCTCCTTGGTCCACAAGACGTTCACCGCGCTCATGTCCGTCAGCTCGACGCGTGCGGTTTCGTTCCCGCGACTTTTCAAGCGTCTCGTGAGCTCCGCCTCGGCGACGAAGGCCCACGTCTCCAAAGGCACACTGTACGCCGAGTTCCGGACGATCCTCACGGGCATGCTCGAGTCGTTCCGCTCCGAGGGCGACATGCTCGTCATCACCAAGCACCTCGTCGACCGCGACGTGGCCGACACGATCGCCGAGCTTGTTGCGGAACGAGCGAAGGGATGGGCACCCTCACGAGGCGTATGCGCAGGATGCGGCACTGCATTTGTCGGTAGCAAAAAGGCGGGAGAAGGTGAGGGGGAGCCGAAGAGCGAACCGGTCGTTGTTTCACGGACAGGGGTGATATACCATACTAGATGCTTACCCCCGGGATTCCATGCTAATCATGCCGCCAGTGTACATTAAGCAGCATACATTCCGGATACTCCTAATGACATGTGGATACTATTGAACCAAAAATCATGAAGTGTGCACGATCATGGATCTATGGATATACAAGCGAAGACCGGAGATGAGTCTCGAGTCTGTAAAACTTGATAGTGAACTCACCGTCAGTCAAGCCCGACCTAGCCATCTCGACCAGGCTTCGGTACGCGGCGTTCTCGTTCACGGCCACACCCAGGGACTCGGCCTCGCGCCCAAACGCGTCGACGTCGAGGATCATCTGCGTTCTGATCTTCTCCTCGTCTCCGCGGCCGCCGTCGTCCTCGCGCGCGCTCGCGCCAAAGAGCGAGTACGTGGTGCGCTTGCCCTTCTTGAGCTTCCGGAGCGACTCCTCCGTCTTCTTCATCGCGGCGAGGAAGTAGATGTATCGCTGCGTGACGAGCTCAAAGACCTCGCCCGCGATCGGCCGCAGCAGGTCGTCTTTGAGCGCCGCACCTGGGCCGTCGACGGTCTGGATGGCGAAGAACGCCTTGGTGTGCTTGAAGATGAGCGAGACGAAGTAGCTTGGCTCGGTCGGCATGCGCTTGCTCGAGGACATCGCGCGGAACTGCGAGGGGATAGAGCGCATCGACAATAGGGCGTCGCAACCCCTGCGAGACAGTATCAGCACGATCTGGTTCACGAGCGTCGGTACTAGGGCTGTCAGCTTTGAGAGCGCGTGCTTGAGCGCATCTATTGCAGAGTCAGCAAGGAACTCGAATGACCCGATGGCGAAGGCTGCAAACCTTCTGGAGAGACGCCTTGCTCGCCCTCGTTGGTGTTATCGGGCAATACTGCGCTCAATTCCTCCCTCCAAAGCTTCATAACCTGCGTCTCCATTGCCTTGATATCCGTGATGGCCGTGGCGAACTGCTGCAGCAAGGCTTCATCCGCAGCTATGCTCTCGGCCGAGGCGGCCTCTGTGGGTACAGGCGTCGACGCCCGTGCTGTCGCAGCTGCGGCCGCCGTCTAGACGGGTAGGGAGTGAGCTCTGTGGACATCACTGTGTAACATGGTACGCTATGCTTACGCGCTCTGCGGCCACAGCGGCAGCCACCTTGGGAGGCGGCTCTAATGGCGGAAGATTTTTGTCAAGCCATGTCTTGTACCGACTGAGGATCTACACGAACTCAGGTCAGCGGATGCATATCAACATGAGCTACACGCCTTACCTGCAGTGTAAACCGCCAAAATCGCGCACTCAAGTCCGGGATGAAGACCTCTGCGCTCCAGCACGCGCGTACTGCGTCGAAGACGGCGGCGGCCTGGGGTGTCACAAACGGCGCAAGCGCTGTCCAAGCGTTCGAACACATCAGTTCCTTGGTGTCAGACAAGGCGGGAGCACGATCGGCCGCGTACCTTTCGTCGGCGTGCGTTCGAGCTTCGTCGTTGCCAGGGCCTCCTCGAGCCTCGCCACGATCTCCTTCCAGCGCAGCTGGAAATACACCGGAAGCTGCCATCGCCGCTCGAACGCCGCGAAGACGATGTGCCTCCGGACGGCCTCCACCGATGCGACGGATGGCGCGAGGAACTCGAGCGCGCGGATGAACGCCTGCGTCGTTTCGTGGTGCTGACAAACGGATCCAGGGGTCAGTCAAATTCCAATACCAACCTGCGGCCGCCGCGTCGGCGTAGACGGAGACGCACCTTGCGAAACTCGTCGGGCTTGCCCGCGGCGAATATCACGCTCCCGAGCTCGTCCATCAGGGCCCTGCCTATTTCCGCCCAGACCACGTTCGCCATGATCTCGAACCCGGGTTCCTCGTCGTTCTCCGCGCCAGCGCGTGTACGTGATCCCGACTTGGCGCAGACCGCCTCGGCGATCTCCATGATGCGCCGCACGTCGCGGTCGACGAAGCGCAGGATCGTGTTATAGAGCGCCGCGAGCGGGTCCTCGGTCTCGTCGAGGATGGCGGCGGACGCGATGGACGATGAACTGGTGTCTGCGCGCAGTGCGAACTCGAATGGGTTTTGTTTGGATGCGAAGGCTGTGAAGGGCGTGTAGGGAGTGCGGGGTGGAAGGGAAGCTGTCTGGGGTGGCGCGGGGGACGACGTTCGTCCAGTAACAGGCAATGGGGTATGTGGGACGATAGGCGAACGGGGTGCGGTGAGCGCGCCTGGGTATATTGTCTGAAGCAACCCTGTCAGTCGATATAATTCATCCCAGTGGCTCTCGTTTGCCTACCTTCTTGATGAAGTCGCGCACGACCTCACGTCGGATAACATCCTCGGCGTCCCTCCAGAGTCCGAGCACGTCGTACGTGCGGAGACACTCGGTCACGTCCGCGTACAGCTTCGACTTCTCGATCTCGCTCACTTTGCTCGGTCGGCCGTTATGCTCCTTGCCGCCCATGAGCGCGCTGAGCGTGGACGCGAACAGGTGGTCGAGGTCGGAAGACAGGGTCGACTTTATCCGGTCGACACGCTGTAGAGGAGGAAGGTGGAGTGAGTGGCCGAGAGCAGCTGTGCTGAGAGGGATGGCTCACAAACCCATTGCGACTCGTCGATGAAGGCGCAAGGCTCTATGCGTGCGCGCGAGACGTGGTACAGCAGCTGTGTGTACTCTGCCGCAACACGAGCTATATGTTTGGCGCGGCTTCCCCGGCCTCTGAGAAGGACGCTTCATGAGAGTGTTCAGGATGTCGGTAGGCTAAAGGCTCACCTGTCGTCCGCATCTGTGTCCGTGCGCGAAGCAAGCGGCAAGCCTGTCACGGCCGAAGGATCCTTATCCTCGTCTTCAGGAGAGGATATCAAGAGTAGAGACTCGAGACGCGTGATTGATTCGGATATCTTGAGGAGCGAATGCAAGAAAGCCTTCTCCTCACGAATGGCCGCACGTCTGTTGAGTTTCTCCTTGGTCTCATCCTGAATCTCTTGTAAAGTCTTTCTGGATTCCTGGCGTAGATAACACAAAGCATTACATTCGCGCGCTTGGCCCTGTAGAGACGATACAACGTACAAGTATGCGCGCCTTCAAGTCACCTAATGGCTGCTTCAAGCTCTCCAGCCTCGTGCCTTCGCCCCGCAGATCTGTGCTTAAGCTAATAAACGCTTCATAGTCATCGTTGATGAGCTTCACCAGCTCTTCCTTGAGCGTGGCCAGGTAGTCCCGGAGCTCCGTGCGTAGGTCCGGTAGTGAAGTGTATGCGCGCGAGAGGAGGAACTGTTCCACGTCAAACGTGTCCGCAGAGAGGTATGGGTCGTCGTGTGAGAGCGGCGCATATATTGGGAGGTTACGCGCCGCCGCAGATAGCTCTTCTTCATCCTCGAAGCTGCCATTGGGCCGATGGCTGCTACTAGGCTTGCGCGACTCGCGCGTAGCGAGCTCCTCTGCCAGTCGGTCGAGCTCATATGGATCTCTGGAGCTCACATCAGGACTCCGTACAGATGACATGTGCGTTCCCAGTAAGCAGGCGCGGAGATGAGATTATGTGAAGCCAGTCTGCCAGATGGTCGTTGCGCAAGGAGTATAGAGACTGACGCGACAGGTGAGCGCCACAATGGACGAGCGCGCTGACCTGCCTATTTGGGCTACACGGCGGCCAGGCGCCCAGCCAGGGCGAGGCGAGAAGCGCCAATCAAACAAACGCGGGGAGTGTGCGCATGCTCGTTGGAGGTTGGCTCGCCATTGGAGCGTCGGCTGTCTGGCTCGTACTCTATAGTCGTTGCAACGGCGAATGAAGGCCTTGAAGACGCTGTGGCGGGCGGACCCATGTGAGTCGTGACCGTGGTCATCTGTCAATGGGCACAGCATCAGGAGTCTCGCCCATCGACACGGAGACGGGCAGCTCATCAAGTGAACCCCCTCCAGCACCGGACACTCCTAAGTTCAATTGGAAACCAAGACCAAAACCATAACCGTCTCTCTTTCTTCTCGAACCGCCAACGCGTCCTCTCAGGCAGCAGCTCGCGTTCACGCGGCCCCCGTCGCTTCGCTTCGATTTCCTACAGTACCGCCCGGTCGACTCCATTAGACCGCAACCGTAACTGCTGACAGCGCCAGATTGACGCTCTTCCTGACCGCGGCCAGCTGCTGCACCACCAGCACAGCACCCCGCTGCGTTCCTCCCCACAATTCAATTCATTCGCATCTGCCAGGTGCCTATAAGACCGACGTCAAGACGATGATGCCCACGAACGACCCCGCCACCCCCGCCCCGCATCCTATGAATCCTGCTGCTGGCCCAGGGGAGCCGTCGGACATGCCTGCCAAGTACTACCATCACCACCACCACCACGCCTCGTCCGCACGGCCGTGGACGAGCTCGCCCTACCGCCGGCGGCGAATCGCCGCGCCCCTCTTGCTCGCCGCCTTCACTGGCCTGCTCTACCTCTGGATCTACGGCGCGCCCTCGTTCTTCTCCCTCTCGCCCGCGCTCAAGGACGCGGAGCACGGCGACCTCTGGCACAGTGCAGGCTCGTCCCCCGCCGGCCGCGTCGCCCAGGCCAAGCCGCAGCTCGCGGGCCAGGGCGCGTACGCGGACGTGCGCGAGATAGACGCCCTGCTGCACTTCATTTACAATCAGACCGACCGGCGGCTAGACGAGGACGGGGGCACGATCCGGGTCGAGGGCCTGGGAAGCGTGCACGTCGACGGGACAGCCCCTGTGGATCTCCGTGTCTACGCCGCGAACGGCGACTACAACTGGGCGCAACACACTAAGCGCATTCGCTCTCTTTACCCCCTCGTGGTTTTCAGCAAGACGTACTGCCCGTATGTCGAGATGTGCATTTCCCCGAGTTCGCGTCAAGTTTGCTAATTACAGCCTTAGCTATTCCCAAAAGGCGAAGGCCCTTCTCGAGTCCTACGAGATCTCCCCTGCTCCGAAGATCATAGAGGTCAATGTTCGTTCGGACGGGCCTCAAATCCAGGCCATCTTGTCAAGAGTTACAGGTCGTTCAACCGTGCCCAATATATTGCTGAAGGTCAGTTCATTCGTTTTCATACCAAGCGGCTGTGATGTTAATATGCGGTGCAGGGCAAGTCAATTGGCGGCTCTGACGAACTGCATCGCATACACAACGAGGGTCACCTAAAGAAGCTGCTTGAGGACAGCGGCTTCATTGTAAACGGCAACCCTCCCACGTCGGCATAACGACATCCACTCCCTGCCACTCATCCGATTCACTCCTTTCTATCCATATATTTAATGCCCTTGCTATTGTTGTGCTGTGAATGTATACTAGGTATGGAGTCTCGTTTGCTCCAGGTTTGATCACTCAATCTGACTGCATAGCTAGTGATATCTCCAGAACATAGGAAAATCTTGAATTTGTACAACGCGTGAATTGCTTTGGTATCGTACACAACCGCACAAGAGTTCACTGCTTCGCCCACGAAGGAGGCTCGTCCTTCCCCTCTTCCTCCAGCTTTTCGCCCTGCTCAAGGGTATCATGGACGGTGTCCGCCTTGTGCTCCGCAGGCGCGTATACCTGGAAAACGTATGATTGATAGCGTAAGTACCAGGACATGGCAAAATCCACTGCTGCCTACTCACCGTAGACACGATCAACGGCGTGGGTCCGACGTTCTTGAACTGCGCGACGTGGGTATGTCATGTGAGTACCTTATTCTCCGGCACTGTTCTTGCTCACTTACATTGTGCTTCGTTCCAGCAGGGACGATGACCATGTCTCCGGGATGAATATCGCTGGTCTACAGGAATCGAAATGACGTTGGTTCTACTCAACGCGACCGAACTCGGCCACAACTTACCTTTGTCCCGTCTTCGATGGCCTGCGCCTTCCCTGAAAGGAACACCAAATGCTGGTCGACCGTATGAATTTCCTGGGGCTTTGCCTTAGCACATATACTTGTGTCTGAGGCACTATATGCGCACCTCGCCGATCTCGCCGCCAACTGGAACAGTCATGATGACAAACTACGACGAGATCAATCATGAGCAGAAAGACGCAAGTCGCGTGGGCGGCGAACGCACCTGGCTATGCGTCCCAGTCCAGAGCACCCTCCTGAACTTGTCGCTCCCGGACGCGAGCTCCTCGATGTTCCTGAAGATCGCGAAGCCCTTGGGCGGGTCGGTGTTGGGGTGGTACTGGGCCATCGTGGTGCTGAATGTGCGCGGCAAGCTATAGCGCACTTGGCGAAGGGAGATCAGGCGAGATGCGGGGGCAAGGCGGGCGGTAGCAAGACGCAACATGTGGGAAGGATGTGGGTCAGAGTCAACTAGTTTATATGGACGAGGACGGGCATGGACGGGCACTAGGTGAAGGCATCTGAAAGTTTAGGTGAAGTCCCGATTGCCTGCCTTGCTGTCGATGCTTGACGTCACTGCAAGGGCTGCAGCCGCCTTCGTACGCGTTTGTCCGCCCTGCACTGAACGAACATCGTCCCGAGATCGAGATCGACGCATGATGTAGCCGTCGCTGAACGAACGTCACCAAAACGGTCGAACTGTGTTTGTACGCGCGCGCTTATTCAGGTCTACACTTCTTGCAATACCATGACACGCCGCTATGAGCATGAACACAAATGGGCTGCTTTACTTTGAAGGTGTGCTTGCACTAAATCTCAATGCAGTACTGTCGGCATATGATGTATAGGCCTATGTATATCTCGCACACATGCAGGACAGCAGGTATGCACACTACGTACTCGTTTGATGACTCCCAACTTCATGCTGACCACCGTCATCCTGGTCACGCTTACCTACTAAGAGACGAACAGAGAACGTCATGCCAACATGAGAGCAAGAACTTGATGAAAATGTCAGTCTATTCAACAGCCATCCGTATTAAAATAAAGCACGTACATGTAGCGGACCTTCCGTGAGTTTGCGGCCCGCCGTTCGATATCCCCTTCGTGCTTCCCTGCGTTCTTATGCTGATGATACTGTTTCAGCGAATATGATTCCTGTAGGTATAGCAAGCTACCGCTTGGCTTTCTCATGGTATCTTACAATGGACGACTTGGTCAATACAACGCCCCTTGTGCGCCATATTGCGTATGAAGAGCTTGCTCGTCGTGCCTGGTCATGTACCCCGACACAGCGGATGCGGTCCATAGGCGCGGGAAAACAGCGGACTCATCGGGGTTCTACCTGGAAGACCGAGTGCAGCATGCGTGGGTCGCAACGTAGCGAAACTGCGCCCGCCGCTCACACGTCCACATGCATCTTCCCCGCCGTTATCGAGCTATGAAGGGCATATATAGCCCCCTGCACGCGATGCTCGAGACAGCGTGCTGCCCAGCATGTTGCCGACGGTGTCCTCGGTGTTCGTCTCCCTGGTGCTCGCTAGTCATGCTCTGGGTGCCAAATTCTCTCAGACGGCCATTTCCCGGTCCATTGGGGCGGCAAGCTTCGGGAATACTGTGCCTAACAAATTCATAGTGGAAGTGGCTGATGCTGGGGATATACCTGGCAAACGGTCGCTTGACTCGCGCACGGTACGTTGGGTGCCTATTTGCACGCGGCCAGCGAGCTTCTCGCTGATCTGAACCTACAGACGCATGAGCAGCTGTATGACTTCATGCGCAAGCGAGACCTTGGCTTCACGGTCGAGAAGGAATTCAATTCTCCAGGCCTATTCGTAGGATCCGTAGTGACTTTGAATGTGGGTTATACGTGATTCTCTCGTTCGTGCCTGCTCCTGACACGAACTCGACGTACAGAACGAGAACGTAAGCTACGCTGCCAAATACTTCCCGACTCGGCCGTATCCATGACTATGTATGATCCGTCCAGGATGCCGCGAAAGTACTCGACATCCCTGGCGTGCAAGCAATTCGGCCGGTCAAAATGATACCGGCTCCACAGTAAGCTTCATGCAAAGTTCCGCACACCATTCGTTCAGATCACTGAGAACATATTAGACCCGTCAAGAAGCACATCGTAACAGGTCTCGATGACCCACAGATTCCTCCGGACTCGGAGTCGACGCATATACTCACGGTAAAGCCCCCAATCACTACATCAACGGTCTACAAAACGACAGGGCTGACATACGCCGTCATTGATACAGGGTGTGGACAAGTTGCACGCTGAGGGCATTTTTGGGGATGGCATCAAGATCGGAATGTAAGCACTTCAATTTTGGACTCCTCTAATCTGTATAGCTGACGTCGTCGTGTTTCCATTGTAGCATTGATACAGGTAACGCACCGCCCAACTGCGTCACTTACAAGAGAGTTCAATGAGTTGTTGCTTCGCAGGGATCGATTTCACGAACCCCTTCCTTGGGGGCGGGTTTGGGCCCGGGTTCAAAGTTATTGGTGGATTCGACTTTGTCGGAGACAACTTCAGTGAGTTACCATTCTTAACTCGATAGCGACCCTTCAAATTGATCTCCCCGTGCCCGTGCGACATCGTAGCTGGTATGAGTTTCTGTTCACAGTGACCCGTCGTATGGAACTCAGATGCCGTGCAGGAGCGAACACACCCGTACCCGACCCCATACCGCTTGACCAATGCAATGGCCACGGCTCACATGTCGCGGTATGAATGTATTCCGCCAAGACCCTTGGTGCAAATACTGAGTTGCGCGCCGCATTCAGGGAATCATAGGCGCTAACCCTGGCAACCCGTTCAACATCAGCGGTGTGGCCTTCAAAGCGTCCATCAACGCCTACAGGATCTTCGGCTGCACCGGGGACGTCGGTGACGACAGTAAGCCCTTGCTTGTCTTTGAGGCGACATGCTAGTTTGTTAACGTTGTTCCTCCAGTCATCATTGAGGCTCTCCTTCGCGGAGTGAGCGATGGGAACCACATTCTGACCATGTCGCTCGGAGGCACCGACGGCTGGACGGAGAGCTCCAGTTCCGTGGTCTCAAGCAGGATTGCTGCAACGGGCAAGATCGTCACTATCGCAGCCGGTACGTCAAGTGTCAGCCCAACGAGCCGTGCATCTGGTGACAGTTATATCTGCATGTAGGAAATGATGGCGCCAAGGGATCGTGGTATACGTCTGCCCCCGGGAATGCCATAAATGCCATATCGGTGGCTAGCCTGGACAACACGGTCATACCATTGCAAAACGCGACAGTCCACGGCGTGCAGCACGATCCGATCACGTATTTCTCGACGTTCCCGTTCCCCGTGAACGGCACTCTGCCTATCTTCGCTACGAGCAACGATACGACAGTCGTAGACGACGCCTGTGATCCTCTACCCGATGACACACCTGATCTTTCCCCGTTCGTCGTCATCGTTCGCCGTGGAACTTGTACATTTGTGAGTCGGGTCCCGAGAGACGTGCGGGACTATATGCTGCTGCTGACACTGCTTTGTAGGTCCAAAAGCTCACTAACGTCGCAGCCAAGGGTGGGCAAGTCTCCCTCATATACGAGTATGAGAGCAGTCTTTCCGGTAGCAGGCAGCGTCACTGAATCTTCCTTCGTTTGTAAAGCAACGGGAGCGGTTTCGATGAGATCGATGTCGGCAACTTCACTTCAACGTTGATACAAGAGGAGGACGGTATATTCGTAAGTAGCCATTCGACTCGTACTGCGAGCGATATAATAGATCCACAATTAAACACCCGCGCAATTATTCAGCTTGTAAACGAGTTCGCGTCAGGAGCTAGCGTTAGCCTCTCCTTCCCTCAATCGGGTGCCAGTTTCGAATTCCCCGATTCCGCGGGAGGGCTCATCTCGAGCTTCACAAGCTACGGGCCGACGAACGACTTCTTCTTCAAGCCCGCCGTCGCCGCTCCTGGTGGAAACATCCTCTCCACGTTCCCCGTGCCCCTCGGCACGTTCGCAGTGCTCTCGGGCACGTCGATGGCTACGCCATTCATCGCGGGAGTGTCTGCGCTGTTGCTCAGCGTAAAGGGTACCTCTCCAGAAGTGGGGTTGACCGCACGGACTCTGCTGGAGATGACCGCACAGCGTGTGCCGTCGAGCCATACCGATGGCGATCCGTTGCAAACCTTGACGCAGCAAGGCGCTGGCTTGGTCGACGCGTTCAAGGCAATACATGCCGATGTGATCGTCTCTCCTAGCGAGTTGATCACCAACGATACCGCCCACTTCAAGTCATTGTGAGCTGCATTGATGGTATAACCAAACGAAGGGGGGCATACTCATATTTTGTCATACAGGCAAACATTCAGCGTGAAGAACATCGGCAAGACCGTGAAGAGCTTCAAGGTCAGCCATGTCCCTGCCGGGACGGCGCTGACCTTCCAACCGGTATGTTCTCTCCTAGCTGTGCAAGTTGCTGATATTCACGGAGACCAGGGAACCATCTTCCCCGCAGACGGCCCCGTCCCGCTCTCCGCAAACTTCGCGACAGTGAAGCTCAGCCAGACTTCGTTCACTGTCCGCCCTGGACAAACGCAGGAGATCACAGCGCTCATCTCGCCCCCCACGGGCCTCGATCCTACGACTGTCCCCGTCTTCTCCGGCTTCATCGAGATCTCGAACGCACAGGAGAGCTACCAGGTCTCCTACCTCGGCCTCGCCGGCGCCCTCAAGGACGTCCAGGTCGTCGACGACACCGACGTCTTCTTCGGGGTCAACCTCCCCGTCCTCACCGACGCCGCGGGGAACTTCATCACCAACGCGACAAACTTCACTTTCGTAGGCGACGACGCGCCCACAGTGCTGCTGCGGCTCACGTTCGGCACGCCGAAGCTGTTGTTTGACCTTGTGGAGCCGAACATCAAGCTGAAGACGACGCTCAACAAGCGCGATGACGCCCTGGGACCCGTCGCAGACCGGGAGGTGTTCAGCTTCCCCAACGTGGCGAAGTCGGGCACCTTCGCCCAGGTGCGCACGCTGGGCTCCCTCTTCGAGGCGGACTTCCAGCCCCGCAATTCTGACGAAGATGTGAGTCGCTCACGGGGTTCTGAGCGATTGTCCATTCGATTTAACTCACATCGTTGCAGGACGGAACGGGCTTCAACACGCTGACGATCCCTTCGCCACAATTCGCGAACGGTACGACCATCCCCAATGGGTCGTACCGCATTCTCCTGCGCGCGCTCAAAGTCACAGGAGATCCCACCAAGGAGGAAGACTTCGAGAGCTGGCTGAGTCCAATCATTGGCGTCGACGCCTGAGCGACTGAGTATCGCGAGCACCCCGGTGACAGCTTGGAGCCTCAGGATTCCCCATGTGCGAGAGGTCCATGTGTATCCTCAGCGTGTTCGATGTCCGCTTCCGTATCCACTGACGTCAGCTCATTGTACTCTTACTCTCTGGTATTGGAGGTTTGAAAGGAATTTATATTGAACAAGACAGCCGTACACGCACATGCTACAGTTTTGCAGGGTGGTTGAACGCGACAGAGTATGTAGGTACCAGTACGAGAAAGCAAGCAGACGATCGAACACGACGAGAGGAGAGGCGGGGGACGAACGGGGAGAGGGGGAGTCAACGGGAGCGCGGGGGGGAACGGACGGAAACAAAGGAAGGGTGAAAGAGGAAAAGACGCAAAGATAAAATAACACAAACACACGCCAAAGGGCACGACCAGACCGCCGGAACGCGAGGAAGGAATAAAGAAAGAGGGGTGGGCGAGGTTCGAGGCTGTGTGGACTCCAGGTGAAGGGGATCGCTGCTGCCGCCGCACTGTCGCATGAGCGCAGGATATTTACAAGAATGAAATATATGGGAAGGAATATGAACAGGACGGAGGGGGTGGTAGCGATACACTGGACGTATGGAAAACCATGTAACCCTATGTATGCGCTCGCGAGGATTCGGGGAAGACGGGAGGCGGGCGCGCTTGCGGAGGCTCCCGCGGCGGACGTACGCGGAACTCGGACACGATGCACAAATGACTGCGCCACCGGCGGTTTCATCAGCATCAACGCCACTACGGTATACAACTGGACGACGTACTCTGACGGGAAGTGAGCGTTAGGGAAGCCCACAACCTTCTCCAAGTATCCAGGATCGACCTCGCCGAGGACCGAGTTGACCGAGAGGTTCGAGGAAGAGTACCAGATATAATCAATGGCACCCTTGAAGCTCGGCACATAGTTCGTCAACGGCAGCTCTCCCAAAGATGCGTACGCGCTCTTGAGACCCAAGCGGTGGCGCAAACCCTCCGAGGTATACTTGCCGTAGACATGCGACAGGAAGTCCTCATGATCCGGCGGGATAGAGCCTGTCGAGAGGAACTCGTACACACCACTCTCCGGCACGGAGTTGAAGTCACCACAGACGATGATAGGGATCTTGTACCCGTCTGTGTAGACTGGAGGTGGACGCGACGAGGCGTTGTTCTCGCCGGCGGTCGGGGTGTGGGCGGGGCCAACGGCTGAAGAGGATGCAGGGGGCAGACGCGGAGGGTACCTCGCGAAGTTGTGAGCGATCTTCTCCACCTCCTCGACGAGGAGTGCAACCTGGACAAGCTTCACATCGCAGAACTGGGGATCCCAGTGAAGGTGCGTGTTGGCGATTATGAAGCGTGTCCCCGTCTCTTTGCTCTCTAGAAGAGCGACGACCGCGATGTGGTCCTTGCCCAGTACGCGATTGAACATGTCGTCGGTCTTCTTGAAGTCTTGCCGCTGCATCGCGACGGCGCTGAACTCGATTAGGTGCTTCTCCACAAGCGTGTATCTACATGCTTTGGTCAGGACATACAGCTTCGTAAACATGCAAAAGAACAACTTACTTGGAGGACTTGTAGAAAATAGCACACCCATCTACCAAGCGCCGTTCGCTTTCGCTCATCATCTTGAACCGGGACTTCGGCCAGTAGACACCCTCATATCCATGCCCAGCAAGGGTCTTCTGGAAGTACTCCTCGTATTGAGCGTTATCGACCTCTTGGAGACAAACGAAGTCAGAGTTGTGATTGACGATCTCCTTCAAGATCAACTCCTTCCGGTAGTCCCATTGCAGCGCCCAGGACGGCGTATAGCCGTAGAGCCTTTCGGTAGCACAGCGCTCGCAGAGGATGTTGTAACATAGCACCGAGAACGTCTCCGCGCCAGGATCGGACGCCATCGCTTCCCGCTCCGCCTGACCCACGAAGTGTTTCCATTGTCGGTCCGGTGGTGGGCCAGGGATGGGACAGGAGTCGCGCAAAAAGGACACGAGCGCTGGAGTGCCATCCTTCTGAACAATCATCTTGAGCGACGGCTCGATCGGGTTGCCCTCGATGCCGAGTGTTTGCAATTGGTGCAAGGTACCCAACTGAGGCGGAAGCGTGGTCAGTTGATTGTCGAAGAGATAGAGCTCCTTCAACGATGTCAACATCCCCAGCTCTGGGGGGAGTGCCGCCAGTGCATTGCCCGAAAGATCAAGCAGCTCCAGATGTCGTAGCTTCGAGATCTCGGGAGGTATGGTCTGCAAGGCGTTATGATTGAGGTACAGGGTGGTAAGGAAGGTGAAGGCGAAAAGCCCAGACGTGTGGGGGATGTTCTTGATACCAACTCCGCCCATGTCCAGCGACTGCCAAGTGTTGGCGGGGGGTTTGCGAGTAGTAGGTCGAGTGATCTCGGCAACGGGTGGGACGGTAGAAGAGGGATGATCGGCAGCCGCGCTTGCAGCAGTAGGGGATGCGTCTGAGGGCAATTGGGATTTCGTGGAAGGAGAACCATCCACTTCGTTGGTTGTGCCATTGGTCTCAACGGGCTTGATCGCGTTAGGGTTCTGGATGGGTATGGCCGCCTTGTGAACGGTACGGGCAGCCATCGCACTGGCTCTTGCTCGATGATGCGGAGATCTGGACGCGCGTACCATCTAGAGAGGGCATGCGAGACGTGTGAGAACTGGAACAACAGGTAAAAGGGGGTGATAGCGAGAAAGTGCAGGAAGGCAATCTGGGAGGCAATGTCGTCTGACCAACGTCTCCCATGCCAAGCCCCAGAAAACCTGGAGAACGGAGCGCGTAAGAATGAGAAGACGTATACGTACCTCACACTTGAGCAACTGCTGCTGCCAATGGGGGGTCATCATCTGAGCCGTTATTGCCCCAGGCGAACCATTCTGTCCAAGAGCACCGTGTGGACCTTGCAGCGCGTTGCCATTGGGAGGCGAGGGGAAGTGTGCATGGGTCAGGGAATTCTGGTGATGGTGGTGTGCGAGGGGACCGGGAATATGTTGATGAGGATGGTGTTGCATCGCAGTCATTGTGCCGTTCGCATGGGCAAACAGGGGGTACGCAGGCGATGTTGGGGGCTGCGTACCGTTCGCTGGGCCGTACACGGGGTGCCGTGCCCATGGCGATTGGTCGTGGACTTGACCGGGATGCTGATGGGTGGGGAGCTTGTGGGCAATGCCCGGGGATTGTTGAGGATAGTACATGGCATTGGCGGTGAGAGTCGCCACTCTGGAAAGACGGAAGGGGGATCAGGGAAGGAAACGAGGGATGAGAGAACGACTATGGAAACAGGGAGAGAAGAGAGAAGTCGTCTGGATGGTCGTGGTCGTCGTGAAGAACAGCGAGCGTGGAGTGTTTGTCACTGTCGAGGATGACGAGCACAGCTCTCGTGGACGCCCTCGGATGACTAAGCAGCCCTTTCCTGTCCTTATATGGTAAATTCTCCCGCGCCACTCAGCCGCGCTCCCTCGGGTGTTGCAAAGTTCCTTTGTGCAAAATGCAGCGAGCTGACTCAGAAAAATAGCGATGAGCACGCAGACGTTGAAAGTGAAGTCTGCACCGGGCATACAGGGCGTCCGCCAACATCCGCCGCTCTGTCCGGAGTCGGACGCAGTGCTTTTTGTGTTCGTACATCTGCCGTTCGAGATCTCTGCGCGTTGATTGCGAGATCATCTCCGGTCGCTCGGAAAGGAAACTGATCTATTAAACGAGCCGCCCCGTACGATTTCAGATTTCAGGACATCGTGCTATGGCCCTCTCTCCTCTACTTATACCGGCCTATATCCTCTACGACCCCCATCGACCTCCTTAGTGCATCGTCATGACCGTATACCAGGCAACCGCTTCTGCTCCCGTCAACATTGCTTGCATAAAGTCGGTATTGCAATCTGTATAGATCGCGCGCGACTGACCCTCAATCTAGATACTGGGGCAAACGCGATACCAAGCTCATCCTCCCCACTAATTCATCGCTCTCCGTCACGCTTGACCAGGACCATCTTCGGTCCACGACGACGTCCCGGGCAGACCCCTCCTTCAAGAAGGACAGGCTTTGGCTCAATGGCGAGGAGGAAGAGATCAAGGAAGGCGGTCGATTGGCGACGTGCATCAAGGAGATGAGGGGCCTCCGGAGGCAATTGGAGGACCAGGATGCCAGTCTGCCCAAAGTATGTCTAAAACAGTCACGTAGATGCGCATGTTCTCACTTCATGGAACACAGATCTCTGGATACCCCGTGCATATCAGCTCGCGCAACAACTTCCCTACCGCTGCCGGCCTTGCGTCCTCCGCATCCGGGTTCGCTGCTCTCGTCGCGTCTCTGGCAGCATTGTATCAGCTCCCCACGGACGCGTCCCGACTCTCCCTTATCGCGCGTCAAGGCTCTGGGTCTGCATGCCGCTCGCTGTTCGGCGGGTTTGTCGCGTGGCAGATGGGCGAAAAGGCCGACGGCTCTGATTCGTACGCCGTACAGGTCGCCCCGCGCGAGCACTGGCCCGACATCCACGCCCTCATCTGTGTGGTCAGCGATGACAAGAAGGGCACATCCTCCACATCCGGCATGCAGCGCACAGTTGAGACTTCCACACTGCTTCAGCACCGCATTAAGCACGTCGTCCCCGAGCGCATGCAGAAGATCTCCGAGGCGATCCTCGCTCGCGACTTCGACACATTCGCACGTATCACGATGCAGGACTCCAACCAATTCCACGCCGTCGCGCTCGACACCGATCCCCCTATTTTCTACATGAACGACGTTTCGCGCGCTATCATTGCGCTCATTGTCGAGTACAACCGCATCGCGGTGGCGAACGGTGGGAAGTTGAAGGCCGCGTACACTTACGACGCCGGCCCGAACGCTGTTATTTACGCGCCAAAGGAGAACCTCAAGGAGATCGTCGAGTTGATCGTCAAGTACTTCCCTCAAGCAGAGGCTTTCAAGGATCCTTTCGGTCTCTTTGGCACGCAGGGCGTTCAAGGGAAGGTCATCGCAGGCTTCAACGAGGCTGTTGCTAAACCGTTCCCGGTCGGTGCTGTTAAGGGCCTCATCCACACGCGTGTTGGCGACGGACCCAGGACCCTCGGTGCGGAGGAAGCGTTGTTGGCTGAAGATGGTCTCCCCAAGAAGTTGTGATATACAGTACCTTAGAATCGGGCATCTACTTGTAAGGATATCTAGATGGGATGAAAGCGTGAGCAGCGATTATAGGGAATTACAACCGGTAGGGATACTGCGAGCTGTTGATGTGTTTTTGGCAGGAAAGCACACATATGACACTATGGCCGAGTGGTTAAGGCGACAGATTCGAATTACGGTTCGAGCATCTGTTTCGGTCTCCGAGCGCAGGTTCAAATCCTGCTGGTGTCGCTTCTTTTTGCTGGCTTGTTTGATGTCCTCTAAGGTCATCTAGCGCCACATTTCTCCCGGTCACGGTAACAGGTACTGTCAGTGGCGGGGGTTTTCCCTCACGTCCAGGTCATACCAGGATCTGAGTCCTACACCGATCATGGTATCGGTCGCTGCGAACCGCGAACCACAACAACAACAAAAGGAGGCCCTCGAAACCGCGAGGACAACACAGTTGCCTTCGTTGCTCATGAGTATGTTCCGACTGATTGTTTACAGTCAGCTCACAACCTCGGACCTGGTCTTGTATCATGCGCATATGCATCCACAAGTATACACAGGTGAGCTGACCAAGTGCTCTGTTGGCAAACGCTGGTATTCATGAGCATCATGGGACCGCCAGTCGATATTCCCAGTCGTCTCTATTGTGATAAGCCGCTCCAGTACCTTACCAATTGCAACTTCAAGTTTACCAGCTCACGGCCCCCATCAACACTTAGATCAGTGACAGCTCTCACCTGGTAGGTCTGTCGTTGTTCGCCTGGGAAGTGGAAGTTTCTCGGCTAGACCTCTTGTTCTAGCTCGCTGATATCCTCGTGCATAAGTACAACAACGTATCCATGCTGATCTTCGCGACCTGCCATAGTATAATACTCGGCCAGTGTAGCCGTACCTGATATCGCGGAACCGCGAGGGGTAAAAAAAGGCAGCGGTATGTAGCCATCGTTCTGCACTTTCCGCCCACGTTCATACTGAACACCCTTCCCCTGCCTGCCATGCACTGTAGATCAGACACAGCATCTTTGGCGCAGGCGCCTCGATACTGCTGCGGCATCCTTCCCAGGTCAACCTTCTCGAGTAAACTCTTCGAGAAGATCAGGCCACGACGCTTCCGCAAGATGATGTACCAGAGCCGGCTGCATGAAGGCAACGTCGCCCTCGCAGAGGCTCGCAAACTATTCAATGCCTTCCAACGCTCGTTGTCACACGATACCTGGCGGCAATTTGAGAATGAGCTCTTCAGGTACGTGCCCTCCCCAGGTGCTACAAATGATTTTTCATCCAATATGGGTCTGTGCTAGGCTCGAAGAGCAGCGACAAGGGTTCAGGCCTTTTTCTGAGTACCACCATCCACATGCGGCCCAAGGAGTGGCCTTAAACAGGGCGGATAAGTATCGGCACGACGTTAAAGAGTTACTCGCGACAGTGAAGGTATATATGCATCCATCTACCTCTGCTACACACGAGAAGACACGCTAAAGTGATGCTTCAGGACAGACACGCTGCTTGGAGTGCATCATTAGTTGCTCAGCAGGCTCGTAACTCAAGGCGTAATGTACGATCACCTATGCAGGAATCGTATGTTTCGCCCGTGAGCCGTCCGCACACGTCACAACAAATCCCCCCAACATTCTCGAGCTTGACGCCGGGATATAAACCGGAGCCCCCTCTACAGACAGGTGAGTGACGAGTGTAACATCCTCTATATTGCGTCCTAATTGGAGCGCGGTTTCAGTACAGACGCGAGCAGCCCCAATTGCTTGGACACCAAGTCCTTCCCGCAATGCCCTCGATTTAGTTCTTGGGCCTCGTGAGTCACCGCGTCCGCGGGTCATGACACCTTCAACACGAGTTCGCGACAGTCCAAATCAAAACGGATCTCCCTGGACACCTGGTAACTAACATTCCCTCTGCACACATCTTCGAATCGAGTTGACCGGGTGCCAATGCAGCCAGCTCGCTAAATATGAGCGCGCAATTGACGTCCTTCTCGCCAGGTAAGTTAGAGTCTATGCGTATGGTCAAAGTAACAATGGTTCTTACAAACTGTTTCGCAGCGTTTGGCGGCTGGAAGGCGACACCCTCTGGAACTCCATCCACACTAAGCCATCGGAATCGGAGCTCGAGCTCCCGTCCCTCCACAAGCATCCGGTCTGCGACCGAATTGCCACCTGTGATGGAGTCACCGACGTCGCACTCGCCACTGTCGATCTCGAGCACCGGCCGTTACGCAGATAATGCTCCTGCTGGATCAGGGCGCTATCGCCATAGCCCAGCTTGGGGACAGAATAGTGCGGTGGGCAGTACTGGTGGTCGTCAGCAGGGGGACTTCAGAAGTAGGAGTATGAAGCCACCGCTGAGGGCATCCACGCTGCCCCAAGCTCATCCGCCTTCCAATAACCTGAAGACCTTCACGCCGTGAAGATCATCCCTATGCCATCTGGTACCTGCATGGGGACTAGTAAACCTCCGACCACACAGGAAGTTATGGCAAGGGGATCCCATCCCCCAAATGAAACGACATCTGATGTCAGTAAATGTACGGCTGCGTATATTCGCCAGCCACGCCTGTATTATGAGTAGATGACCTTCACGACCCTGCGATGTAGAATATGACTGTACGAATAAATTACGAGTCTACGACCTTCCTAGCCGTCGCTGGCACCATGTCCGTGCTCGTTCCAGGACGTCGCTACCCCATAACCAAGCCTCGTCGACCACCGTATCGAATCGGTGTTCGTTCCACGGAGAGTGTCGGTCATCATGCTCAGTCATCGTGAACCGCAGCACGTCCTTGACTGTAACCAGACCCACTAGAATGCCGTGGTCTTCTACTAGGATCACGCGTGGGCTATGAAGGTGAGTCAGTAGTGTATCCCAGTGAGTGCTCGTATCACACTCACCCCATCCGTTTGAACATTTGCATCGCAATTTCAAGAGGAAGTTGCGGAGATACAGTGAGCGGGGTCTGTAGACACGCCGGTCAGATCGAAAGGCGGTGCAGAAGAGTATGTGAGGCAGGCGTACCTGATTGACCCATGGCCACAGCTTAAGAACGTCCTCTGTAGCGGTCGACTCCATGATGTCCAGAGAGATGTCCTCATCTAGTCCGACCGCAGGACCTGTTGTAATTTCCGAGAAGTCTACTACTTCGTTGTCATCGGAGTCGGGGGCAAAGGATATTGGGGTATCTGGGCGCACGTCCTGCACCTTCCGTGCATTCTCTGCGGAAGAGTCAGACCACAGAGTAAATGGGGGCAACTGAACGGCTCACCTAGCACGTATTGTATTTCTGAGCGATCAATGAAGCCCACGAGTGTCCGCTTGCCGTCTGCAGAGACTATGGGGAACCCCTTTACGACGGTGCTGGCAAGGATTTTCTCTGCGACATGAGGCGTTAACAACCGCGTGGAGGTAACATACGGCCGAGAACAAACCGATGTCTCTGACAGTGATTCCAGTCACCGGTAGCACAGTGAGTTGAGTCCGCATAACCCTAGACACTGTGTACTGATGAATACGACAATTTTGACGATTCGCACAATATAGTCACGAACCTGGCACGTTGTATGCGTGATCATCTTTCTCGAGGAATGGATAACCGTTGAATCGTATCATCTCGTCGGCTATACCAGTCGTGCCGAGGAAATCACCAACAGCTTTCGTCACTAGCAAGACGATCTGCGGCGATTGTGAGAAGTGAGTTCGGATGATAAGACGACAGAACACACCATCGTCGGTAATATATATGTCAGCGCTCCAGTCAATTCGAACATAATTACGACGACCGTGACTGTGAGTCTCATGATGCCGCTATACACATACGCTCGTCAAAAAGGGTCGACACTGAGTGTAACCGAAGAGATATACCTCAAAGCCGCAGCAGCCCCCAGCAACGCGTACGTTCCAGGAGTAATACATGGGACATCTGGCTGGCACACAGCGAAGATGCCTGAGGAAGGATACGCGCTGCGTAACGTGAGCTACATAGTAGCATTCACCTTCATTGTGACGTACCGGTTGATCGCCTTAACCATTATGCCCAACATGCGCCCGAAGGTTGCGCCAATGGCCATGGACGGGACGAAGATACCGGCGGGTACCTTACAACCGTATGATATAACGACCAAAGCCGCTCGCGCGACCGTGGCCAGAAAGAGAGAGTTGACCATCGGCCATTGGTAAGGTGTTCTGTGTGAGATGTGAGATATAAGAGCGCGCAATCTGTATACACAACGAAGCCACCTACTGGCATAAATGGTCGTAGTCACTTGCACCGTCACATTCACGGAATAGGATTTCCATGCTCTCCGTCATATCAATACGCATGAAGTGGTTGAACCATCCTATCATCGCCGTCAGGACAGCCAATGTGACGGCTTCCGCTATCCCATGGTTGCCTAGATATCTACGGCGGAATTCGGCGACTTTCAGGTTGAACTTGATCACGAAAGCGCCATATAGCCCCTTTTCTCGCCATTAGTTTCGCGGTCCGAAGCTAATGGGCATATACCTACCCCAAAGAGACCCAGGATGATGAAGAATATGATCTCGAAGAAGTGCCAATCCCTGTCATATGTGACCTGGAAAAGTACTAGCTTGCCGCTGCGATACGGATTCATTGCCTTAGCGCGAGTCAGCTCACGGAAAAACCGCAAGAGGGCGGTCAGTCGACGCACAGATAGAGTCACTGTCGCTACCAAGGCACAGAAGAAGCTTCGCCACATAGTCTTGATACTGAAGACGCTGCTCATTTCCTACGATGAGTGACGTCAGATACTGTTATTCAGAGCTCCGGTAACAGACGCAAGGCTACCTCGATTGAGAAAAGCACACCACCAATGGGTGAACCGAAAGCCACAGCTACGCCTGCAGCACTCGAGGCTGTCAATATCTCTCTCATCTTGCCTAGAAGTACACCATATTAGAGATATTGCTGAATTACTGCACGAATTCTACGCGTACCTTGACTTCTAGAGAATCTCTTGAAGAGACTTGCAATCAAGTTCCCGATACAGCATGCGACGTGAACCGATGGGCCTTCCTTTCCTACTGACAGGCCGGAGGCGATGACCAGTGGCTACACAGAAATGAGTATCAGAGTGTAGTGGGTAGAGGATGGTACGGACTAGTGTTACGCTCTTGATCAAGAACGTCCAGAAACCCAAGAATCCTTTCATGATGAACCCGCCAATGATACATTTGATCTCGGATATGCCAGAGCCAGCAGCGTACTTGGCAAGTGAACGCACGAGATGGGCAGCAACGAAGGAGAATAGAGCCTGCACATCTGTTAGTCGAGATGTTGAGCCGTAGAAGGCGCACTACTTACAGCAAAGATGATGTAGACCACCCAGCGCGCCAGCATAACATCGCTCCATTGATGCCAGGCCTCGCAAGTATCCTCGTCGCCGCCTTCGATTTCCCAGCAGCAAAACTGTTGGTTCAACCACCAACCGTCAGCGCAGTAGCCCATCTTGATGTCGGAAAGCCATTCGGTAACAATAGATATGATTGCCGCATTGAACCCAATGGCAATGCCTGGATGAATTCAGATAGAGCACCTTGCGCGCGTGAACAGGACTCACCGACGAGTGTAACCACGAACCAGCTTTCTCCCGTATACGCAACTTTCCGCAGTCGCGACCATAGCCAGGCGAGGGTAAGCTCTCCACGAGGACCTCTGCTGGGGACAGACTGGCTTCGCGCAGCACGCAGTCGCCTATTGCGTTCGATTATAGAGTCTTGTATCCAGTCTGGTCCCAATGCTGAGTACGACAACGCAAGGCACTAAAACCCGGTGGTGCTAACCAATGGTGGTGAAGTCCTCATAACGTCTGTCCCGACCTCTCTTAGATTCTGTACACAGAAGTCATGCAGCCATCGTACGCACTTCAGGCGGTCGAGATCCTCGTCCCGGCTTGGTCTCCTCATGTCATGGTACTGAGGGTTGCGTATGCTAGACATCTGACACAGAGTGACACATTTATTCGCGAGTCCCAATGCAAACAGCTAGTTCGGTTCGAGCAATTGATATGACGAGCTAGTAGTTGTGCGCAGTAGTAGAGACGCGATGGCGGAGTGCTAGAGAGTGGCTGAAAGCGCTTAATTGTATAACCGACCGGTCGTAGACGCTCCGTAATTATCGGGAATGCCTCCAAGGCGAGGCTCATTCACCTTTGAAAAGGCCCCACACCGATATTTGCACCGGCGTACAGGCCGAGTCTATACAGAGTAGCCTCTGACCTACTCTGTTTGCGGTAGATGCGGTGTTGATGCTCACGGACAACGAGTTTCAATGCTCATCGCACGTTTGTATGCCTCTAAATTCACGTCACGAGTTTGTTATTGTTATGAGCTCACTAACAAAAGCCACCAGATGCGCCAGCGTTTTGAAACCATACGTGGCCGGTTGGAGGGACGCGACGATACGCGGACATAAAAAGTAGTGCTCGAAGCGTCCACACAGGGCGAAGGTACTGTATGTTCGGTATTGCAGGAGCTCAACAAATTCCTGTGAGTACGCAGGAGCCTGCGCCCGAGAGACATGCGAGAAGAAGGATGCTCTAGTCTTAGCGTCCGTCCCCTTGTTCGTCGCTGTTTAAGTGAATGAGTAAACCTTTGAGGCATACGAGGCATGGTACTAACCGTCGACGACTGTTTTGCACTCTGATGAACAGCCAGTCCACGGCTGCACGGACCCCCGTTCTGAACATGGAAAGTTAGAGCTTATTCTAGAGTGTACGGCATTCCCACTTACCCCTCAAGAGCTGATATGCCCATTACATCTAGACTGGCAATGCGCTCAGCGCGGTGCTGCATGTCCATCTCTTCTCCATAGGTTCTACGAGCACTTTCGAGTTTGCGACGATACCATTCCTCATAGTCGTTCCGTATTTCTTCTACTGACAGACTATTCGGGCTATCTTGCTTGTTGGCGAGTAGTAGAAGAGGCACGCCGAGAATCTGCGGCGCAGAGAGAACCGAGTCTATAAGTTGCTCGCGTCACGTTAGCTCGGAACCAAACGTCACAATAAACAATGCGTACCAAATACCTCCCAACCTTCACTGAGACGCTCACGATCTTCTGCGTCAATGACGAAGACAACGGCATGGCAGTCGTCGTAGTAACGGTGCCAGATAGACCGGATACCACGTTGGCCTCCAAGATCCCAGAACTTTAGGATAGTTGATGGGAGAGTGATCTTTCCCACTATGAACGACTTTCAGTCAACAACTATAGCGAACGCAACTACATGGTGACTGACTGTTCTGTCCCACAGTGGGCGCAATCTTGTCCGGCGGTAGCCCAGGAGTCTCATTGTAAAGCGTCTTAATCTTCTCTAGTAAAGTCTGGTACGAGTGTCACGGATAATTTGCTTGATATGACCAAGAGACCGAACCGTCTTCCCCGCACCGTCAAGGCCTATAATGATGACTGAGAACTCTTCCTTCCTACCCAATTAGTAGTAGTCCTGTAGCTGGTCGCGTAGCCCTCACCTCGTCAAGTACTCGTGGAATCCTTTCAGCAGGTGATACATAGCAGTTCGTTACCAGGAACTTGACGCCGGGCCAGCTCTCGGGAGCCTGGCATTGGCAGGTAATGTAGATCAACAAGCGCCCATAAGACCTGCTATGACGGTACGTAGCAAGCCCCAAACAGTACCAAACAGAGCCGCAGGCTCACCGGACGGTCGTCATCGCAGACGTCCAACACAGTGTTCGCTAGGCCCGCCACGATGGGCATATACTCGTCTTATTACTCCTATGGACTGCCTACTTTCCTTGCTGTAGTCGTTGCTCTCTATCTGCTGTTCACTGGTCCGCAAGCCGCGTTCTATCCATGTGCCCAACACACCAACTGACCAAGGGCATTTACTCGCAGGTTCCGGAGAAGCTTTCAATGTCGGCCAGTTCCTCGAGGAGACGAGTCCCTACGCGTGGGCATCCACGGGGATTGGCCTCTGCATTGGCTTGAGCGTCCTTGGTGCCGGATGGTATGTGTTTGCTTGCGCGACTGCGCGCCGCATGAAACAGACTTCGCTTGCAGGGGTATCTTCATTACTGGTGCCTCAATATTGGGTGGTGGAGTGAGGGCACCTCGGATCAGGACCAAGAACCTCATCAGGTACGTGAATCCGTCCGTAAGCCCATTCGCTCTACTCACTTGACCGAAGTATCATCTTCTGTGAGGTTGTGGCTATTTACGGCGTTGTGAGTTCGAACAAGTCTCAGGCACCATCTTCTCTCACTGAACATCGTGCCAAAGATCATTGGTATTGTGTACTCCGCAAGAGTGAGTCACATAGCCGACACACTTCTCTACACGCGAGAGAACTACTTCACCGGTATGTACCCCGGACCATTGCGTGCTCTACATATTCACTCGGCGGGGACAGGCTATGCGCTCTTCTGGGGAGGACTGACGGTCGGTGCCTGCAACCTGCTCTGCGGTGTTTCCGTCGGTATCGCTGGCTCTACTGCCGCCCTCGCCGACGCTGCCGACCCGGACTTGTTTGTGAAGATCCTGATCGTCGAGGTATTTGGCAGTATTATGGGTCTATTCGGCCTTATTGGTACGTGCAAGAGTATATATGGCTCAGGAGGGATGCTCATGCTTTTTGCAGTCGGCCTTCTCATGATCAGTCAAGCGAGCGAATTCACCGCGGCCGCGCCGGCAGCAGCGATTGTCTCTCCATTTGTACACTGAGTAGAGCCCTTCCTAATCACGGCGCTCGTAATACCCTACTTGGACAATCTGACCACGGCTCGATTGATATTGCAATTTCGTTGACAACTGAAGATCCATTCTCGTGGAAATCTATCAGAGCATCAGGTTTTATGCATCACGCTGGCCGGAACCCGTTCATGAGTTCGCCGGATGCACATCCGAACCTCTATCATATGCTGTTTTTCACTGTCCAAGAACTAACGACTTTTCCGGTCTTACGCCCTCGAAGCATATAGTGGTTGATATCGGGCTTGACGGCTGTGGCGCGTAACGTGCGGGTTACAAGGCGATCCGTGGTCACTTGCAACGTTCTGCTTTGGGCTACTTCATCGCTGAGTGAGGCTTCACCGTCAAGCCCGCAATCACTAGTATCAAGAACATGTAAACTATACACATCGTACCACCTCATGGCACGACTGTGACGAACTGAAACCAGGATCGCGTCAGGAGAATGCTTGAAGCCACGACAGATTCGCTCTGCAGTATCTGTGTCCGACGTTATTCTATGTATGGCTTGTAGTCGAGTGTTACTGATGGTGTGTTCGACGATACGGGTATACCACGCACGCTCCGAACTACGTACTATGAGCGCACAAGATGACTGATTTGTGTAGGAAGGCCAACGCCTCCAGGGATCATCATACGGTTCAAACGTAAGCGTGTCATTGCGTATCATCCGAGGAGTATCCAAACTAGCACAAAGCCCGTTTCAAGTGTCCGTGAGAGGCACTAAAGGCAACCACACCATCAGGATCTCAGCTACGTAGCTCGCGCTTCATCTGCTTATTTGGTGATCGTGAACTTGGGCGAAGTGTTGCCCGAGTCGCCAAAGACTATTTAAATAGCAAAGTCAGATTCCATCGTATGTGTACTGCATGCTGGAATGTATCACTCACGGACAACGATGTAGTCGTCGCGGGGCGTGACGCTCGGGACATCGACGCTGACGGATCCAGCAGTGATCGGGAAGTTAGCAGCAAGCGGGTGCTCTGCAATACAAATCCTGTCAGCGGCGACATTACAAACTACGCTGCGGAAACGGCGCGTACTGATGTCAAGGTGCTCGTCGTCGCTGCCGTCCTCGATGTAACCGAGGAGGATGAGCCCGGTCTGGTTCGCGTTGGCCGCGGGGATGTTGGTCGTGTCCCAGGTGACGGTCTGCGTCGTGCCGCTCGTCCACACGTCGCCCGCCTTGGGCGAGGTGATCGGCGGGCTGAAGTCGATGGCGGGGGCAGCGCTGACCGCCGCAGCGGCGGCGACGAGGGCGGTGACAATCGCGGAGAACTTGTTGGCGAACATGGTGAGACTGACTTGGAGCTGGGTTGTAGCGAACAGAAGGCGATGGGGTGTCTGTGGCTGAACACTGAGGATTGAACCGCAGGCATGGAGGGCTTATATACGCTGCAGAGGACCGCGGACGCGTCGGTAAAAAAAGCTCGGGCGGCGTCCCAGGGCAAAGGCCTACTATGCGAGGGCTTTGCTCCGTGATGGTGTGAAGTCGATGTGAAGTTGTCGTCGTCTTTGGCAAACAGCTTGTCGTAACGTAGAGTGCTGTGCCATTTGAGTCCTGCGGCGTGTGCCCGCCGACGTGTGGTGATTGTGGTCGGTGTTGTATGGTCACGGTGTTTGGGAGCATCGCGTGCTAGGACCCTGACTGGGTGGTACGTCCAGGTACGGCGCGGATGCCGTGAGAGCAGCTGTGCGGTGTGGTACATCAGTTATGGCATACCGTACATGAGAGACGGATGAGCTTACAACTGATGGTGTATTACAAGGTTCACAGGTCAAGCGCAAGCCTTGTCAGTCAGGATACGAAATTCCTCTCCGTTGTGTCTCTGAAGCATCAACACGCTTCGATGGACCAAACACTGGATTCCTTGGCAAGACCAGTCCTTCAAGATGAATTAGCAACCAGTTCACCACTTCCACTGCATATAAATGACTTACAATAATTTAGCGCTCCCACGTCGTACAGGTACTACACAAACTTGTAACATCGCGATCGTAAGGATTGTGCTGCAGGCCAACTTCGCGGATGCCGCGGAACGCGCGTCCAACTTCGCGAGACGCGTCGGAAGGTCACGTGGGTCGTGTCGGCCTGCCCTGGCTCCGGTACATTCGGAGCAGCCCGTTCTCATTCCCACTCGTCTTTGAGTCTCTATCACCACAATCAGTCTGGTGTTGTGATGGACTAAGAGCCTATTGGCCGGTATATGCGCATATATGCGCGCGTGAGTACGCTTCGACTTCAGATGCATCAAATTCCTCGGACATGTGCGCTTAGCATGGGCGTTGACTGACCTCTTTTTAGATCGTTTTGCAATTCGAAGACGTCGTTCTTTCTCCTGCATGAGAAACATAAGAAGACGAGTTCATAAGCAACGTGCTTCTGTGCCGCACGACTCTCGTAGGGTGGAGACTTGCTGGCACTGTGTCATGAGTATGACCCACTCGGGCCTGAATGAATGCAACGCTCGCCTTGCGCCATCCCACACGAAGCATCCGACGCCGATTCTACCATCTGCGCGGCGGACCGAATCCACAAACACACCAAGAAATGAGAGGTAAGCAAAGCATGTTTACGTATAACTCAGTGTTTTACAACGGATGGTGGTGACAACATCTAGAACTACACAGTTCGCTGTACGACAATTTTTGGCCAGTACTCGAAGCAGACTTTGCGGGGGTATCGTCCTGTCCTATCCTGTCCTGTCCGTGCCGAAGAACCGACGAGACACTCTAGGCGAGCTGGGCAAAGCCGACGGCGTCGTCGTCAAACGAGAACGCGGTGTAGACGTTCTTCATGAAGCTGTCGCCGAGCAGCCAGACGTTGTTGCCAAGGCCGATGTCCTGGCCAGCGAGCGCGCCGACGCACTTGCCGGAGCCGCTCGAGGTCTCACCGAGGTTGAAGCTAGTGGGCACAAATCAGCAAGACCGTACAACGAGACGCGAAGATGCGAAGAGCCACTCACTTGGCAGCGCTGATCTGCCACTGCTTGCCGCCCCAGCTGAAGGACACGGTGGGGGGCGAGTTGCAGGGGAAGGAGTAGTAGCCGTTCTCCGAGTCGTACACGGCCGAGCCGCTCACGCTCTTGTAGAAGGTGCGCACGGCGGAGGGCGGGCCGTACATGATCGTGGTGCCGCTGTCGATGATGGTCTCGAAGCCAGACACGACGGCCTTGCTGCCGACGTACGCCTTCGCGCCAGTGATCTGCCAGAAACCGCTCGAGGTGTCGACATCGTGGTACTCGATCGAGCCCGTGTAGAGGTCGTCGTCGGTGCCACCGAGGTAGAGCTCAGAGCCAGAGGAGGCGAGCTTGAAGCCGAAGACACCCTCGCTGACGGCGCCCTGCTGAATAGCGGTGTTGAAGAAGGGGTTCTGTAGATGCCGCGTTGTAAGGTCAGTGAAGCCTCCTAAATGCGCGAAGCAAAAGACTGACCTCGCCGAGGTTGGAGATGGCGGGGTAGGCCAGACCCAAGAGACCGTCGATCGGGTCATCGGCAAAGCTGCTGGAGAGGGTGGTGACGGGGGAGAAGTACTGGTTCTTGACGGTCACACCAGCGACGTTGACTGCACAGCAACAGTAAGCGTTTTGCTTTAATGACTCGAGAGCGGTACTGACCAGTCTCAGTGTAGACGGGGCCCGAGACAGTCGAGCCATCACCGTACTCAATGGAGAAGGTGCCGCTCTTCTTGGAGCCGGTCGAGGACGAAGAAGCAGTGTACTTCTTCTTCGAGGAGCACGTGGAGCTGCGGCAAGAAGAGGAAGGAACCCAGAGGTCGGAGGAACCGGTGTCGAAGTCGATGAGGAACTTCTGGGCGGGGGTACCGATGGAGATCGTGCCCGCCCACTCAAGGTCGTCCTCCTCGTCGGTGAGCGCCTCGCTCTGACGCTTGGTGAGGTTCGTGGGGACAACCGCAACGGGCTTGATCTCAGCACCCTCGTTGAACGCGTGGCGACCGACGTTCTTCTCGAGGTTGATCAGGTTGGCCCGGTGCTTGCTAGAATCGGATATAGGTGAGCATTCGGTCTATTTGAAAGGCATGTTAGTCGACATACTTGATGGTCTTGGCCGTCGAGAGGATGGCCTTCTCGTGGTTGAAGGTGCCGTCCGCGTTGGTGAGCGAGGAACGCTTCTCAAGGGGAATGCGGATGCCCGACTTCTCCTCGACGGGGCTCGCAGCGGCGATGAGCGCGAGGGCGACGGTGATCAAGGAAGCCTTGCAGAACATGTTGACGGCGATGAGGAGACGAGACTCGAAAGGCCGAGGAAGGGCGTTGGCAGGTACTTCAGGAGGAGAGGACCTGAGGAATCTCGGGCAATACCCTGTAGGCTTTATACCTGGAGGCAGCAGCGGTGGACGTGTGGTCCCGGCGGTGGCCGCATGTGGACGTAGAGAGTCGTCGGACGAGGAGATGGGCCGCCGGACATCTGGTGCGCGATGGGAGTTCATTCGCCCGATGAGCTTCTTCTCCACAACGGAAGCCCCGGGGCTGGTTAGCTGATGGCAGTAGCATGGACAAGCAGCGCCTCGATCGCGCAGCGTCTGGTTGTGCCCATGCGGTCAGCGCGCCTCGTTGTCATCTCCAGGTGCGCATCCACATGCGTGGTGTTGATTCCGTTGCGAGCAAACGTCGATATCACCCGTCTCAGTCCACAGAGGACAGTGGAGGATGTGCTCGGTGGCGTCACGAGCAGCCGCCGGTGCAAATGGGACGTGATCGACGCCGCCCACGTGCTCGTGACCCCGCCTAGATCGCGCTGCCCCGATTGCCGGCGTATCTCATCCCGCTCTCTCTCCGTAACGCACGTCCGACGTCCTCTCTTCTCGCCGTTGTAATGGACACCTTCGCCTTCTTGGTGCTATCCGCCCCTGCGAGATGCTATAGAAGCACTCCCAACTCGCCACAACCTTAGCCGGCGTTGGCAGACCGCCGCATCCACGCGCTCAGGGCCATGCTCTATTACCTTCTTTGACCTTCAACTCCGCACTGCTGACCAGGTTACCACATGCCCTCCAGAACAACGTCGCCCGACGAAAGCTCCAGATGCGTCACTGTTGTCAGCGTCAGCCGTTGCATCTACCTCCGGAACTGTCATTCGACAGGGTGCATCATGTGGAAACGATGATCGACCTGCGAAATGCGTGCATGATCTCGTTGTCGCACTCTCGCTTGCGATGCAATCATCTCCACGCCTGCGCGCACTGCGCCAGACGTGCTCATGTGTCGATTGGTGTTCTAAGTGAGTTCGCAAACATCTCTACGTCTTAGCAGCTGCTCAGGACATACTCACCCTTCTACGCACTTCTGAGTGCGACCAGGCGCATAGCCGTACCGCGATCATCCGTGCGACCACGGAGAGAGCCTTGTGCTTCTCTTTACAGCCACGGGTGCTTCCTAGCGTTAAACGCCTACTTGCGTAATTGTCGGACGGACCTCGTTCCGTTATCTCAGTACGTGTGCACGCCTTACAAAGAAGCTTGTATGCCCATTCATTCGTACGACCAAGGTATGCATATGGCGCAAATCGGGATATCGCTTTCGCCCGAGTATGAAGCAGAAGCGTCGCTACCGCCACGCACAGCCGTTATCTATGCCTTACTGAACTGAACAAGCAGTCGTGAGGCAACAGCAAGGGCGTATTGGCAGCACGCTCACACTGATCACAGCCATGGAAGGCCCTCGAACTCTGCCAACAACTGCCACGAGACGACGCACCCATGCATGCATCTCGGGTTCCATTGTCTCATCACGTCCCTTGCAAGTCGTCGCGACTTCCATCTCACCTCTGATTCACAGGGACCGCTGGCGTCCGCAACAATATGGCGTCGGTCGTGTTCTAGATACGACGCCATGCTGCGCCCGGCGCGCGAGCTGCCTCTCGCGAGCTTCTGCATACATTCGGGCAGGACCTTAGCATGTGCCGCTACGCCACGCGAGGTGTCTGTCCTGCATCGACGCGGGTCGGGAGCTCCCGAGACCCACCCCCCCGGTGCGCAGGGCGGATCGCTGACGTGCAAATGCACGAGGCAAGCAACGTCCCCGGTCAGACGTCGTTGACGTTTCTCCCCGGACGAGGCCTATCGCGCCCTCGACGACTGCGTCACGGCGCCATACACCATATGCGCACGCAGCACTCTTCGGGGATTGTCGAGCTCGAGGTGCCCTGGCAGCATGCTCGCCAGCCCACCTGCCACACATACCCGGACGCAGTTCTCGCGACGAGCCCGGGAGCCCATGTTGTTCATCCCAACCTCAAGCGGGTTGTCGCCATCTGGACAATTGGACGCGTCGGGGTCGGCTAGGACGGGGTTGGTCCATGTATACGATGATGATGGCGACGAAGATGCAGCAAGTACGGCTCCGGCATTGGGCAGTGTGCCGGCTCTCGTCGTGCTTCGCCGAATCACCCTCGGAGCGCAAAGGAGCATAAACAGTGCGTACACTGTATCAGCGTCGGCTGCTCATGCAGTGCCGCCGGGTACATCACCATATGCTCCTGCGCTCGTACCGCCGTTCGGACATCATGCACCCAATGTATCGCGCTGGCTGGCGACAACGTTCGAGACCGAGCTGACCAGCATCAGATCCCCGACCGACGACACTCCGAGGACTTGAGGACGATAGTGGTCGGTGACTGCCATCACCGACCCAGACAGTGACGTTGGAGATAACGTCGTATCGCCTTGCGTCTCCGGGATGTACCAGGCTGAGTCGTTGATGAGAGTTGATGTCGGCGTCATACGTTCGCCATTGTCCGGGTTCATACTTCAGACACGCTTCGCATGTGATTGACAAGCCAGTAGTAGTACACCGTCGTATACAGCCTTCCTATGAATATGGATCCAAGTCTCCCCCATCATAGCACACTCAAAGCAGAGCAAGCGTCCAAGATGCGTGGTATATCGTGTTTCGTCTTCTCTCCCTCCGGAATCCATGGCGGCCAATCCCCCTTCTAAGCAGCCTACTTGTGCTCCTCGAAGGGGTTCTCTACATACTCCAAGTCATCCTCATCGCTCGGTCGTGTCGGCGGAGGCGAGCTCGCGTTCAACAGCGAGACCGGCCGCTTCGGCAGCAGTCCTATCTTAGCTGTGCGATTCCACCCCTAGTCAACCCTCCGCGCTCGTAGAGCTATATAAGACGACCACTACTCACCAGCATTGACCGGGCTTCCGCTGGACGTTGGAGGCGGCCTCGGAATATCTCCAGACGGCCGCGGAGACGTCGCAGGCGACCGTTGCTGAGTCGCTGCGGAAGGAGGAGTCGTGACCCGCCCAGGCGAACCCCCGCCAGGGGCCTGCAGCGAGGACGCAGCGGCCGCAGCATGCACAGGGGTCGGTTGTACTGGCGGCGCGTCGAGGTCGTATCCCTGTACTTCCCTGGATTGAGGGGCAGGCGGACCGCTCAGCGAGATGGGCGGCTCGAGCGCGGGGCTGGGTTCCGGCTCGCCGTAGTAGTGCTGCTGGTACGCTTGCGAGGCGGTGTGTCGGTCGAGCTGTGTGGGGGGTGCGGAGCCCCATTGGGGGACGGTGTTCGAGTTCGACGACTGTCCGGTGTTCCTGCAGGCACAGGAGAATGCATGTGAGCATACAAGCGTAACAGTGGAGAGAAGGGGGCGGACCGAGTAGTCTCGTATTCGTTGATCTTCGCTTTCACCTTCGACACGATAGAGCTGAACGTACGCTTCCCGCCTGTAAAATCCGCGAACCGGTCAGTATTATAGATAACGAATGCGTCGTAAGGACAACGCCAATCCACGCACTCTCAGCGATCTGGCCCATGGTCCGCTGGAACTCCTCCAAGTCCGTCCTCCGCTCAGCCGGAGGTGGTCGTGGTTGACCCTCTGGGCTACGGCGGGCCTGGTACGGCACATCGATCTGGTCCCGACGGGGCCAAGAGTTACCTGTCGCGTGTCTCTGTTGCTGCTGTTGGTCCTCGAGTAACAGTTGTCGAGCGAGTTGTTCATCCAGATCCAATGAAGGCTGTTCGGCCTATGATAATAACGTTTAGCCCCGCATGAGGTGAATATACAGGGAAGCACTCATACCTGTGTTGTCACCTGCTGCGTCGAGACGTATTCCGGGTCACTCATGCCCAGGAGAATGTCCAGAGCGCGTTCTTGATCCCCGTTCACGGAATCCAACACTGATTGACTGACAAGCCCAAACCACACGGACCGGGGAGAATTAGGGAACCATAAGGCATTATCGGCAAAAGAAGAGGTGCTACGCACAGGACCGCGACGTCGAAATCGGGGAACATCGCGCGGAGCGACGCAACCTGCGGGCTCACTTGGAGCTCCTCCTGCGCGTTATCGGCGCCCGGATTCGCATGCGTGCTCAACGGAGCAGCCGTAGCAGTCGCCATCGTATCGTCGTGCGGGCGCGGGGGCAGCGCGGGGGTCGGTTCGTCGGCGTCGAAGGAAGGGTGTGTGCCGCTCTGGCTCTCAGCCGCGCCCGCGTCCGTGCGCGCCGCAGCTTCAGCCTGTGCGTGGGCGTGCGGCTCCTCATCAGGAAGGGAAGTCGCATGGGCAGTTGTACTGTTCCCGTCCGCCACATCCGGTGATGTGCGAGGCTCGTTTCCGGAGGCCAATTGCGCGGGGTTGTCGCTGCTATTACTGTGTGCAGGCTTCTCCTGGTCCGAGTTCGCACTGCTAGATGAGTGTGCGGCGGCGCTTGTGGGCACGGCGTCTGCTGAGGGTGCAGGGTCGTCGTTTATGACAGACATGGTCGTGGTCTACAAGCAGAGTAGGATTCCAGCGTGATGGTATTGGTGAAGAAAGAGGATGAGGCGTATATGTACGAGGGGGAAATGTCGTTGCGCAGTAACGGTGGTGTCTCAGCTCACGCAGTGGCGGTCCCTTGGAGCTCCGAGTCGGCGCTCTCCGATCAGCACTGTACTGTGTAGTTATGTATTTCGTTCTTGCAGAAAATCAGAGGCACACAGCGTACTAACAGTCGGCTACCTGTAGCTACAGATTACAGCTTACTACGGAGCAGTAGCCGCAGCATTCCGCAGTAGGATTGGTACCAGGGCGCAGCCATGGCCAAGCGTAACGAGGTCGCTCGGCCTCGGGCCGCGGCCTGAGGAGATCGAGTAACCAAGTGCTAGCCACTACAGCCAGTGCTTTATAGCCAACTCACAAAAACAGAACAAAGTTCCGTTGAGTTGACCAGATATGTGTGCCGTATTATAATGAATGATGCGTCCGTATGGAAGAGTCAATACTACCAGGAAGTTCCTTCAAGATTCGGAATATCACATCGCCAAGACGCCGGGGCTGGGGATGCATTAATAAGTAGCGTTGATGTACAGACTGCTCAGTGAGAACTGCTGGCAACACCACCGGTCAATGTACTGGGCAACTTCTGCTCACCCACCGCAGTGAGGAGCGCGACCGATCCACCGACGAGAAGGAGGAGCGTCACAGTAGTTCCAGCGAGGAGAACGAAAGGCCTGCAAAGCAAGTTAGCCCTGCATCCATCACACATGGAACTGTCTTTCATACGCACCCACTGACGTCCTTGCGCTCACAAGCGCTTCCCGCCCACTGCTCCTTCCTGCCCTTGTCATCCGTCGTGGCACTGCATGCGCAAACGAAACACGTCTTCCCAGCCTTGGTCGCCGCCACACACTCGCCGTGTCCACTGCACGAGTTCGTCGAGTTCCCGCACGCGTCCGCGCTTGAGTAGCACGTCGAGATGGAGTCAATCGGTTCCGCCGGACGCGGCAAGGGCGGTGGGAGTGGGGACTGCGGAGGCTGGCGCTTGTGATGCGAGCCGGAATGCGTAGGTACGGTGACGATTGCGAGGTTGATGTCCTGCCTCTCCATGAGATGGCCCAATACGGCTTTGACGGTTTGGACCGCCTGGCGGTATTGCTCGCTGTCCTTGCCGAAGGTGTGGCGGAGGTCCTCGATGTGGGTGAGGTCGAATGCACCGAAGCGGTCCACTGGGAGCTCGTCTCCGTCGACGAAGTTCATGAAGGAGTAGAGCTGTTCGACCGCATCCTCTGAGCTGGGGGAGGGGACGGAGAACGCGTCAAGCATTCGCTTGGACTTGTCGTATGCTTGACCTTGCACCTCATACACATATGAGTAGACGTGGTGCGCGCGGTCGGTATAGGAGGGTATAAGCGAGGAAAGAGAGTCTTGAGAGATATGTGATTTGATGTGGAACGTAGGCTTCAGGGATGACGGGATGACATCTACGGACGCGTTCTAGCAAGCGTACAACGAGGTTGGAATATTGCTACACACCATTCGCATGCTCTTTGCTCAACGTCAAGAGCAGACCAGTCTTCGGCCCCTCTCCGACCAATATATCCTGCTCTCCGGGGTATGCGTTCGCGTCCTCGAAGCGTTCAAGGTTCAGGTGTTTGGAGAGAACAGCTCCGGCATGTTTGAGGTTGAGTTGAGAGGGAACGTCAGGAGATGGATGGAGGTATACTTTGACGGCCTGGCACAAGCCGGTGAGCAACAGAGAGACGAGGAGTCCCTTCATGATGTCAGGTTGCTGGAGGTTGCGGACAGGCACAGGCGTTCAGTACCGTCGTAATGGTTTGGCCTTGTTTGGCCCTGTGGCGGATCGCTTCAGAGGCGCCTCCATAGAGTCTGACCGCGTCCTCCGTACTATCAATGCAGCGCATCCGGCCAGTATTCCCATCTAGCGCAAGACAGCAGTGACTCCCATGGAATTGAAGCGGTTTAAAGGCATTACTGAGGTTACAAAGAATAATTGTCCAGGGAGCATTTGCACGAATACGCTAGGGTATCAATGTAGGATACAGGCATAGGATCGGGGACTAAAGCGAAGGGGTAGTAAAGGGTACACAGGGTTAACGACATGGTATAGCGAGGTGCGGTTAGCCACAAGTTACGGCGCCCATTCATAGAGGATTCCTCAGCCGTGACGACCGAGACGGCCAGTGCTCTTCTTGATGGTCTTCGCTTCGGCCTGCTTGGCCTTTGCACGGCGAGCCCTACATCAAGTTCATTTAGCATCACGCACGAATATACGACGGGCGACAGCCTCTTACTCCTCGAGAGCCTCCTGCTCAAGCCTTCGGACATGGTCCTTGGCGGTGCGCACGGCGGATCTGGCATCGTTCAAGGCCCTGTCGGCAGCAGCCTCGGCTGCCTCTGCCTCTGTGACTTTCTGACGAGCAGCTCGGATGCTTGGATCCTTCTTCAGATCGAAGGAACGGTCCGAGTCGGTCGAGGAAGAACGACGGCGTCCGAACAGACCTCCGCCCGAACGACGGGTGGATCCAGTACGCGTCGAGTTGTTGGTGTTGTCGTAGTCATTGTTGTATCCGTTGCCGTTGTAGCTGCTGTTGTTGTCAAGCGAGTTCGAGCGACGACCAAACAGACCGCGACTACGAGACGGCGGCGACTCGGGTTGAGGTGGCGGGGCCTCTCTCTGCGGAGAAGAGGAGCGGAAGAGCGGCATGACTTGTAGACCGTCAGAACATATACGGCGCTATCAGTAACGTATGCACTCACTTAGAGGTCAAGCAGTGTTGTGCAAAGCTGAGTGTCGTTGTATGGATTCGTTGGTAAGTTGTGAAGCTACCCATGGTGCCAACAAGCGGGTATATAAGCCTGCTAATGCGTATACGTCAGTGGGGCACCGTCAATCGCCCCTGTACTTTCTGTTCGATGTGTCCACAGGACGCGCTCATCTCCAAGCTGGAGCCAAGCGCATTGCATGGAGCATCCTTCTGAGTTCGCCATCGTTGGCTTCGCACTTGTTGCGCGGTGGCTGAGCCCATGTTCAGCAGATAGCCATTACGTCATAGAGGGCTGGTGGTCCGTGCGCGGGAAAGGGATCAAGTTGCGGAGTTTGAACCGGAGCCTCAACTCTTCCTTCAATCGCAACCTTCTATAAATGCCCCCTCCTTGCTTCCTCCACTCACTACCCGTGGCCCCGCCATCGTGCTCGTTGTTGACGACGGTCCCGAGAGCGTAGCGGCAATGTCGAATAAGATTGTGGTGAGCTGCTCACCAAAGATGTGTCTTTTGTAGCTCTCTTAATGACGACGGATCCCTCGATGAGCCTTCCATCTATCGCGCCGTCATCGACGACGTGATTGCGAACATAAAGACCGAGTTTGACGAATACGGTGTCTCCGAGGACGTTCTGGCCGAGTTGCAAAGTGTAAGTATGCCGCTCACGCTCCCAGTGCTGCAATTCACCTAGTCGTTCGCGACATAGAAATGGGAGGCCAAGGTCATCGCCTCTCACGTCGCAGATTTCGAGCCCGCGCCCGCGCCGCAACCGCCGGCCCCTCCTGCGCATCCTGCGTATCCCCCGCACCCAATGCATATGTCTCATGGGCACTACCCCCCGCATACGGCGTACGCGCAACCGCCGCCTCACCCGATGCAGCCACATGTGAAGGCTGAGCCTGTCGATAACCACCGGTACATGCTGAGTAACCCAGCCATGCCGCCGTACGGGCTGCCACCGTTGGCTGGCCCCCAGATTCCAGCAAGGCCACCGATTCCCGGGGGCCAGCCAATCCAGTATGCTCATATGAGCGGACGTCCTGCGAGTGCTGCAGGCCAGGCGCCGCCGCCGCCTACAGCCCGTTATCCGCCTCAGCCCGCGGCAGCTACCCAACAGCAAGCGCAGCAGCCTGCTCCCGCGGCGAGAATTCCGCAAGTTGACGGGCCGTCATCGTCCTCGTCAGAATCGCCGTCGCCGCCTCCGAGTCAGAATTACGCGCCTCGCTCATCACACCCGTCTTTGCCGCAACCGTCTCAGACTTCGACGACCAAGGAGGACGATTCTGAGGCAATCAATAGCGACTTAGATGACTCTGACTCGGATGTCGAGCAAGACGGTATTGAGGGCGGGTCTGCCGACCAAGACATCGTGTTCTGCACGTATGATAAGGTGCGTCGCCACTAATTACACCAGTTCTGTCCTGAATTAGCTCACGTTCGACTTTTTCATCAGGTTGCGCGAGTGAAGAACAAGTGGAAGTGTGTTCTCAAGGATGGCATGATCCACATCAATGGCAAAGACTACCTCTTCGCCAAATGCAGTGGGTACGTAACGGCGTCCAGCTCGTGCGCGTCACAGCACGCTCATCGTTTTCTTCTCCCAACAGCGAGTTTGAGTGGTGATCGGGCTCGGGTGTCATCGTTTTCCTTGATTTACTGTATCTCTGTCCAGCGTCGTCCGGGTCCCACACATATCACTATATCTCGCATTGAGCACGCATATTGTTAGAGTCATCGCATGTAATATATCTCTGCTATTGGAAACATGGACTTGCATCGGCGTCGGCCCACAGTATACGACAAGCAAGTTGCCTAAGTCTTGCTGTGGATTGGTTCTTGCATGCCAACCTTGTTGCTTGAGATGATGCCAGTGCCAGTGTAGCGAGGTGACACGAATCATTCGGAGGTGGGCCAATGCAAGTAGAAGTATAATCTGAGCGATATGGACGACTCCGTGTAATATATACTCTGTACTGCATGTGTACCTACTGGCCGCAAAATCTGCGCGCTCGGGTTGTTCGGGCAAAGGCGATTAGACATACCGCCGGAGGCGGTGAGACCACAGTGGTCAGCCCGGTTTACCCGCACAGTGTGGGGTTAGTAGCTTGCATGTCAACTGTGGCGGATTCGCCTTATGACACACACTGTGCTGAGTGGTGGGTGATAAGCGCAAGCCCGGAGCTCTGAACAAAAGGAGAACAGACGCGGTCAGGGATGTGCAGGCTGTGCTCAAGTACTGCTCGGACATCACTTGACAGGTTGGGGTTCCTGACTGCATCATCGCCCAGCGCCGCGCGTATCTCAGGCTCGCCTTGCTGCAGAGTTCAGACACTGAGTATTGGACGGGCTTCCAAGCCCCTGCCTCGAGCTCAGCCCCGCAATCTTCCCGATCGATACGCCGTGCCTCCGTTTAGGTTCGCGTTCAAATTCCTAATATATGGCTGTACGCAGCGTGCTTCCCTAGATGAATAGGCAGGCCACCTAGCAGGTTTGACAGATGGATAGCGCGAACGGATCGAATCGATGGTCCGTCGGTCTCTACGGGGACCTAAGAAGGATCAGTGCTGCAAAACGGGAAGGGAACGAGCTTCTGTGTCTAGGAGTGAAGGGTAAAACGAGGCGTGCCTCGTACACCGAGAGCCTCGAGCTGCGGCCATATCTCAGCAGGACTCCTCAGCAGGATAACGGGTTTTCGGCCCTGAGCGCTGAGCTCACGGCCGGGCCAATGAGACCTATGGCAGGGGCATGCGCCGGCGGCGTGTCCGGGGATGGACCAATCCCCATTGAGATTACTGAACAAAACTCTCCATCTTGGCTGGGCGCAGCGAAGTCGCTGTTCAGTGTCCAGGGTGAGCTTCATGTGGTAGCAAAATGGGCGGTACGGGCTGGCGTTGGAGATGCGCGCTGGATTCAGAGGGATGAGCGTCGGATGCGATGGCAAGAAGGGGCAGGCTAAGACCTCCGCCCGTTGAAATGAGCCGAGAGGCGGGGAGAGCGGCTGGGAGCGGGCGCTGGGCGCTGCGATGGCGAAATGCGGGCGGCATTGCGCCCTGACTAGGCAGGTGATGGTGGTACACCTTGTCCGGCAATGTTAGCGCTGCGTTATGAGGGACAAGGGCGCGGAGAATCAAGTGGAATGAGACAAGTGCTAACGTGCGGTGGTAGGCGGTCGAAGTAGGAGAGCCGGTGAACGGTGAACTTGCAGAGTTACCATAGAAGGTGAAGCTAGGCTGAGAGAGGCGGGAGGCGGGGCGGTGCGGACAGAGGGCGGTGGCCGAGAGAACCGAGAGCGCAAGTGGTGAGGGAAATTCAGAGCGCGTCTATGCACAGGATTGCCTTCGCAGTCGGTAGGCGTGGCTGATGTCTGAGATGGCAGGGACGGCGCGGTCGCAGCGCCCTCACAGCTCTCGTCTTCCCCGTCTCCCTATATATTAACGTACGTATCCGTCCCCTCCGGCTTCTCTCCAGTCTTGTCTGCACTCACTCACCCTTTCCTCATGGTTTCTAGTTTCGGCGCCCTCCGCGCCCTTTTGGTCGCGGCTCTTTTCTGTTCTCCGGCCCTTTCCCTCCCTCGCCTGCCCGCCCTCCAAGCAAAACGCTCGCTCCATGACTACGTCGACAACCTCGTCTACCTCGACGCGAACAAGTCTTCTCTCTACTGCGCGATAGAGTCAAACCGTGAGACCTATGGCGCCTACCTAGACAACCACTGGTCAGTCCCCCGTGTTTCTAGCCCAGTTCGCTCTGTCTGACCCAATTGTATGCGTAGGGGAGGCCTGGTGATGAAGAGCAGCAGCTCACAAGGCTCAACATCCCAAGTCACCATCGAGGGTGTCTCCGTGTCTGGTCAGTAGCAAACACGCATGTCTACGAATGTCATACTGACGCCTAGCCTGACGTTTAGTGTCAAGCAACCATGGCACGATTGGTTTCATGCAGGAGGACATTGAGATTGACTACTGTGCGTCAGACCACCCAAGCGCGTCTACTCTCGAAATCTCTGAATCTGACGCTGTTTTGTGTAGACACGACCTCTCAATGGCCCAGCTCATGGCCCGCCATTGGCAGCTCCGCAGGTGTGGGTGCCGCGCGCATCGGTATCGACATCACGGACTCGAAGAGCGTCATGAACCAGTACATCGCCTCCAAGTGGTCCAACATCCTCGACAACTGGTACTACGACCTCTTCGTCTTCTACGACTGGATGAACGCGACCTCGCAGTCGGTCGAGATCGACTTCGCGGGCATCATCACGACCGGCGCGACGCTCGACTGGACGTCCGTGTTCGACATCTCCGCGTCGCAGGTGAGCCAGTACGGCCTGCCGGACCTGAGCAGCATCAAGGACCAGCCGTACATCTACTACCGCCCCGACGGCACGTTCTACATCGACGACTGCCTCTGGGCGAACGGCAAGCAGGTCACGGTCGCGAGCTACGTGCCCAAGACGCCCTCGGGCAGCGTCGTCGTCGACATCTCCCTGACGGAGCGCTTCTCGCTCTTCCCCGACGCGGTCGTCAAGGCCATCTACGGCAGCCTGTCGGGCAGCAAGTACTACGCGCACTCGACGTACGGCTACTACCAGATCCCCTGTGACGCGCAGGTCTCGTTCTGGTTCACGATCGGCGGCGTGAAGTACACCGTCAACCAGGACGCGCTCATGGCGCCGAACCCGTGGGGCGACCAGTGCATAGGCACGATCTTCACCAAGGGCCAATCATCGTCGTACTCCTCGCAATGGGACATCGTCTTTGGCTTCCAATTCCGTGCGTATCTCGTTCCCCGCCGTTCTCGCATCCCGTGATCCATATGCTGACCGCGCAACGCTCTGCAGTGTCGTCGTTCTACTACCGATCGGGCATCTCGCACAGCACGAACCAGCCCTACGCGAAGCTCCTTCCGCTCCCCTCGCCCTCCCAGGGCTGGTACAGCTCCAGCAGCGGCTCGTGGTCCTGGTCGAGCGGCTCCGGCGTCCAGTACAGCGACGGCGCGTCGTACGGCGGCAGCACGGCCACGTACTCCGCAGGCAGCTCCGGCTCGACGTACGGCTACCAGGGCTCGAACAACGGATACAACGGCAACCAGGGCTACCAGTCTTCCGCCACGTACCAGGCCTCGTCGACGTACTACAGCGGCTCCTCCGGGTCCAACTCGGGCTCTAACTGGGGCGACAACGACAACTACCACAACGACAACGCGTACTCGAGCCAGGGCACCACGTACGGCGGCTCCGGCTGGGGCAACAACGGGAACAACGGCAACTACGGCGGCAACACGTACACGCCCAGCACGAGCACGACGTTCACCACCACCACGATCACGCACGTCGGCACGACCACCGTCGCGTACAGCGCGAGCGCGACGGGCTCGTATGGCTACTCTGGCTCCGGATCGAACGACTACTCGGGCTCTGGCTCGAACAACGGGTACTCCGGCTCCGGCTACTCTGGCTCTGGGTACGACAGCGAGAACCTCGCTGTGGCCGGGAACGCTGCGGAGACGGACGACCAGGGCAACGACTTGAACCTCCCGCACGGCAGCATCGTCGACAAGGTACGCTAATATCTGCCTCTCCGCCCCAGCTCGAACTCCGTTTGCTGACTGCTCGTTTCGTCTCATTACAGCTCAAGCACTGCTTGCCCGCGATCATCGTCGTCGTCGCGCTCGCCGGGCTCGGCCTCGTCATCGGCCTCATCACCTGCCTCGTCCGCCGGCGCCGCGGCGGCAACGACGGCGGCGCGCGGGGCTCGGCGTACACGACCGTGCACTTCAAGGACGTGCACGAGCCGGTGAACGCCCCGCTTTACGGCGCCGAGGACGGCTCGTCGCGCTACTCCGATCCCTACAAGGACAAGGAGTAAACGCCTCGTTCGACTCTCTTTGTCGCTTGACGGGCTAGAGTGTGTCTGTTAGAGTACATACGGCTTATTATTGGATGGTTCGCGCCGCGCGTGAGGGCTGACAGGCAGGGCTCATTACTCCTTCTCGTTCTTCTCATTCATCTCCCCCCCTTTCTCTTGTGTTTCGGTTTGGACATTGCTCGCTCTCGCTTATATCTCTAGTATCTACTTAGCATCATCGCACGGGTCGTTGGAGGCTGTTTCCGCGCGCACGCTCCACTGCTTGCATATTGCTTACTTACATCTCGCCGGAGGACTTTGGATCGGTTGTGTCTCTTACATAGGTATATCTCTATATTCATACGAGTGTGTGCACAAGGCTATATCTTGGTGTGATCAGTCGTCCCAAAACCTTCGAGTCGAAAAGCCTCAAAGAGACTCTTAGCTCAGCTCAGTAGCTCGAGTTGACAAAGAAGCCTTCACCTCCGGCATGGTGGAGTGGAGACACCCATCGTGAAAAGATGGAAGACAAACGTGCACCACAATGTGTATAGATTCATTGCGATGTTCGCTTCCCCCTCCCGCGAGAGTAGCAGCCGAACTGTGTCTTGTACCACATGAGCGCGGGGATATCGGGCACCTCGGCGAGCTCGCACCACGAGTCCTAAGACGCACTTGAGCGACGAGAATGTCGACGAGAGGCTGCAGTTGCTGTGCAGCCCGAACAATGCGAGGGGGCTCTGCCGTTGCCGCTGTCACGATGGCCGGCGGCGAGTGTGGGGGATCTGCAAGTATCGCGGTTGAGTCCAATTGCCATAGCTGATAGGGGCTCACTAGCACTAGTGACGTGCTGTCCAACCTGAAGTGAAGCTTCGAAGCCGGCCTTGGATGCCGCGAAGGCCCGGACAGGGGTGTGTTATTATGGTGCTCGTGGTGTGCCGTATCGTTCCTGATATCGATGCCCGAGCCCTCCCCTTGTCATTCAAAGAAGCTTTCTGGGCGGAAAGAGCTCGACTTATCGATGCGAGTAGACTATAAATGTGGAGGTGACGGAGAGGAGATGCCACACATCTGTAGTGTGCCTGTGCGCATGCAGTCATCCGCTTTCAGCCGTCGAAAAGGGGCTGACAGCCGTATGCATATGCATGTCGATAGAATTGTGCTGAGGTCTTGATGGCTGAAAGAACCTGTCAATATGCGGCAGGCAGCCTCAGGGATGCATATGTTGTTGAGAGATGTCTACCCAGCCTCGGTGTTATCGGAGATCCACCAAAGGGGCTCGTCCGTGAGCATTATGAGCTTTTCATTAGAGCTTGAGCTTGAGCTTAGGATACAAGGGCATTGTGGTGCCATTGACAAGCCCTGACGGGAAGAACGTAAGCGCTTGAACGCAACTGCGGCTGTTCCGTAGCGAAATACAACGTTTGCCTTTTTCTCCACCACCATCGACTCGTTGGGCGCATCAAGAGTACGAGAGGTCTCGCATATTCCCTGGCGCTGAAGAGGAATGCTGTCCCAATCACCGCAACAGGTGGTAACCTGGCGAGCAGCTAGGAGACCGGACCCGCCGAAGCGCTCACGAGCGGATGATGATCCTGTTCCGATTCCGCCGGCGGTGAGTACAGCTGTGCCATTCGCACTTCCGACTCTGGCCAACGCTCGACGTTAACGCTCGTGTGCCGACATGTTACTGACTCAGTCAGGCAGACTCGAAATGTCTTGGATCGCTATCGTCGGACGACGCGCGACGCTTCGCACCGGCGCCAGCTCGTTGATATCGCCGGAGAAAGACAACAGCACAGGTCGCAAGGGGCAGAACGCGTTAGTCTGCACGGAAGGTGATTTGAATATCAGCGTGCGCACGCACATAGGAGTGTGGTAGGGGTGCGCGCGCGAGAAGCCAGACAGTCTCGGAGGGCGCGGTGGGCTGCTGTCAGAACCCATTACGCCCACACGCCAGTGCGCCGCCACGGACTCGGCGCGTCACCGAACTCAATTCCGCATCGACGATGAGCGCAGGCAAGAAACGGCACCCCCAGGGCCCCCCACGCAGATGTTAGGCGGAGGATGTGTCAGGAACGACTGTGCACACCCACCTCCACGCCGCGCTCGCAGCGGCTAGCCTAATACATCGAGCACAACTGGGATCAGGTTTAGCCGCTGCGTGGTCAAGAAAGCCTGTGAGCCGCCGGTCTTTGGCAGACACGCTGATGGGTATGTCTCTTCTCCGCCGATTGCGCGCTGCCGAGTGATACCACTGATGATACTATTACCTTCTTGCAGCACGCCCTTGGGGCTTCGTGCGATGTGCGAGATCATCCCACTCCTGACTGGCTGTTACGCTGCTCGCGCGCTTGGGTACCAGGGCAGGACAACTCCGCCAGACAATACGACGATAATAACATCGCGTCGACGCACTTCGGAGTAGGTGCCGCGCCGAAGCCGCGGCCATTTCATACGCTGCACGCTACTAGCAGCGCTCGCTCCTCGAACTCCGGACAAGATTAATGCTGGGTACCGGATGGAGCGATGCAGGCGAGCTCACATCCGGACGAGCGCGCTCGCTACGATATCGCGGCGCGCAAGTGGCAGAGCCAGAAGGTGCAACGGATAGGGCGCACGACGACCAAGGGGACAACGCGGATGTTCGGATGATACATATCGATGATGATCCCGGACGGACACTGCGGGCGGCTTGCAGGCGCAGACGCAGGCGCGCCAGTCGTGATCAAAAAGACGCTTTCCGTGCAGCTGCCTGTTTGGAGTCACACAACGCCGCACCGCTTTTCCCAGCGGGCGGAGGCTGCTAGCGCAAGTACGGCAAAGGGCAACTGCAGCTCGCGCGAGGGAGAGGGGGTTCCGGCGAGCCAGACAGTCGCCATCAGCCTGCTGTGCCTTCTGGCTTCTGCCATCAGCTGCTCTGAACCGTGCTCCCAGTTCAGAATATTCAATCTCTCGCGCGCGCGGCTGCTTGGCTGGGGGGGGGGGCCTCCGCTCGGCGCTCAGCGTGAGGCTTTGGCAAGATTCCCACCCCCCGCATGCCGTCCTGAGCCTGAGCGTGCTCTGCCCATCCCAGACTCGAATCGGTCCCCCTTGTACTATAAAGCTCCCCGATATCCCGACCGGGCGGGCATTCCACCTTCGGGTGCCCCTCCACCCACGCCCCGTCCGCCCCTCGACGCCCTCGGCGGACTGCTCCAGCCCCAGGTGCTCTTCCGAACACTACTACACACTACAGCTGCCGCTGCACAGCAATCCGTACATCTCTACTCCTGCTACTCACCTGCTTGCTGCCCAGGCTGTGTCCCCGTCTCTCTCATATTCGTATAAAGGGGGGATCTACCATCGACACTAGGACACTAGTACCGCTACCCCGGCTTGCTGCTGCTGCTGCTGCTGCCGCCATCCTGCTACCCGCACGATCATGCAGCTCCCCACCTGCACCGGAATCCGCATCCGCACCATGTCGGACGCGCACGTTATCTTCCACGCCGTCTCCCTCGGGATGCTGCCCATGGTCTCCCGCCGGCTCGACCTCGAGGAGCGACGGTACATCCATTCCGGCTGCGTCTGCGTATGGGAAGAGCGCAGCGCGTCCTCCGGCGAAAGTTCCTCGGTACGTACTGCTCTCCAGGAATTGCTCCCTATCGCCACCGCCTGTCTCCCTTCCCTCTTCCACTTCCACTTCGACCTCTTATCCCTCTCCCACCGTCCCCCTAATGCACCCTGGGTTCTCCCGTCACGTTCGCACCGCGATAGCGGCGCCATTCACGGGACGGGAGCTGGGCGGTAGCAGCGGCGCAAGTGCAGCGGAGTAATGCTGATCTTCCTTTCCGCCACCGATAGGCTACGGGCATTGAACGATGGACCGACGGGAGACGCTGGGGCCCTTCCCGTGTCCGCGACGTGAGTCCTCGGCCATCTCGCGTTCCCTGCCTGCCTCCCTGCCTGCCTGTCTGCCTGCGGGCCAGGTGTGGCAGCGGCTGATTGCGTTCGGTCGTTCCGCGCGCTGACCACACTCGCGGCGCACACAGGAGTTCCTGTACTACCACGAAAAGCTTCCAGAGTTCGAGGCGGACGAAGAGCTCTCCGCGTTGATGTGCGTGTATCTCATACTGTAACTTGGCCCATCGTGCCTGTGCAATGTGCTGTGTGCTGTGTGCCATGTGCACACACGCACGCGCACGCGCATGCGTATCAGTGTTTCTGTGTGTCTGTATGTGCAGTGCTGCTAACGCAAATGCTTAATTGGCGACGGCAGCTTCGGGAGCCGGCTCATCAAGCAGACGTACTCCGTCTTCGTCGACACCCCGACCGGCCGCCGGAAATGGCACCTAGGTGGGTGGTCGCGCGCCGCACTTCTATCCCTGGCACAGCACGTAACTGACGTACGCACGCCCGACTCCCCGGATCCCGTCCATGGTGCACGCTCTCGCACGCGACGCGCACTACGTACTTCGTCTCGTACATCGGCCTGATGCGCGCGCGCCGTCTTCGTTTCCATGTATTCGACCCGTCTCGGCCCTCCGCTCCGACGTATCGCGCGATGCAGTGGCGTACTTCACGGGCGAGCCGCGCGAGCGACTGCTCACCGTCGACGACGTCCCGGAGCTCGCCGCCGTCCGGCACATCATCCCCCCCGGGAAATACACCACCGCGCGGCTCGCGCGCCAACGCTCGAGTCGGCAAGACACCGTCGGGCCCAACGCGCTCGGCTTCCCCGACACCGTCTCCACCAACTCCTCTTCCTCGAACTCATCATCATCATCATCAACACGGTCCGGGCCTACACCCTCAGGCGCGAGGCATCCGCTGTACAGTATCGACATCGACCAGGGAAACCTGCCGAGCCCCCCGCACGCACAATCGGACGTGCGCCTGCCCGCGCTCAAGCCCCCGCCGTGGAGCCCGCCGCGGTGGCCCGAGGACGAGCTCGCGACGCGCCAACCGGACCTGCACGGGGCGCAGTCGGTCAGCCTGAGGCGGAACGGGCCCTCGATCGACCTCGCACCGCTCATCTACCTGCGCAAGCGGCCGTACCCGCCGCGTGACACCGCGGACGACGATATTTTGCAGAAGTTCGACTGCGGGATTGTTTGAGGCGGCGGCGGCGACCCCGAGGCTTGAGGGTGGGAGGGGGGGCCCAGCACTGCTGTGGATCATCTCCTGCACTTGGCCATTGCTGGTGGTAGTGGCCTTGTTCGCCGTTTCGCACCTTCGAGCTTCAAGGAGTGCCGTGGTGGTGTATGGCGGCCCCACGAGTCCGCCTGCTGTAGAAGGGGTGCAGTGACAAACAAGAGAGAGGAAGGGGTAGAGGGGGGAGGAGAGCCAGGAGCTCTAGAACGCCATCATCGTCCGCCGCTGTCGTGACCCACTAGTTAGTACACCTTCGCCACGCCGTGTTGGAGCTAATGCACCTCGTCAGATATGTACTCGCACCGCGATGTGCTTCCCCGCGCGGGCCCAGGCCCGCGCTGTATTTGTACGCCTATATATGACAGGCTATGCCCCATTTAATGCACATTGCACACGCGCAAGGCACCCCAGATACGCAACGCAACGAAATATGCCGGGCGCGCGGAGACAATTGGCAAGACTTCGGACAGGTAGGTACCCGGCCGTGGGGCTGCCCTGTCCCCTGGAACTTGGCTGCGCAGGCTGAGGAAAAGCGCGAGCGCGCGGGGGCCTGCAGGGGTGCCCTCGGTTGGCGAGCTGATCTGGCTTCAAGAGGGCTAGCCGGTGCGCTAATCGTGCTGCGCTAGCGAGCGTCGACCTCCCTTTGAGGTTCCGGCTTCCGGAGGACAGCATCAGCAGGAAGCTATAGCTATAGGCGGCTGGTGCAATACGAAGCAGCAGATGCGCAGCGATAAACTCGCTCGTACTGTCCAGCGAGGCAAGGAGAGGAGAAGGCGCGGACTAGGATCGCGGCCGGGAGCCCAGGCTTGCGCGCATCGGAGTTCTGGCGAGGTTGTTCCAACTTCCCGTACGTGTGGTGCTCCTGCTCTCGTCACGCTCAGGCTCGCTGGCCAGCGAGGACTGGCAAGTGCAGGCTTTGGTCCGCATCCGTCCGCATCGTCGTACGTACATGCGGGCCTTCGGATTCGTCGCCTCAGCCCTAGCCCCAGTGAGTACGGCTTACGACGTCTGCCAGCAGCTGCTCTCGGCTTCTCCCTTTGCTTTTCAAGGTTCTGCCCATGCTTCTGCTTCTCGCCCACGCACGTCGTCCATCGGCATCTGGCGTGCATCGAATCGAATCCGACAATTCGATATAATCATCGACGTCCTCAGCTGCAGGCTCTCGTCACCGTCACCGTCGCGTCACCACCACCCTTCACAGAGCGCGCATACAACCGTCCATCCTGTCCCAAGCGTCCGTCCGCCATACACTTCCAAGCCTTCCCTCCCATCAAGGGGGGAATTGCACCTTCCGTTTGCTGTCCTGGCGCGCAGACTTACGCTCCAGATCGTCACAGATGCCTGCGCCCGATCCGCATCGTTCTCGACCGGTCGTCCGCGGCCTGGGAGAAGAGACTTACGCTATAGCCAATCCGTCCCAGTGGGCTGTCTTGGACCCTGCCGCCCCCCGCCGTCGCCGCGCCTGCTCGCCTCCCTGCATGCGCGCGTGACTGGAGCCTATTTCCTCCCCGGGAAGGCACAATCGCCGCTCCAGCCGCCCCGCTCAGCAAGTAACTCTGCATTCAATACCGCGGCCCTGCGGCTTCGCGCCGTGTCCCCGCAACGTAACTCAACGCCATCGCGCCAACGCCAAGGGCTCCACCAGCTGTCAGAACGAACCGAGCAGGATGCGCAGGGACGTCTTCGCTGGCAGGCACCAGAGGAGGATGGGTATGGGTGCGATGATGTCGTGCCGGGTGGATGAGCACATACGGGCTGGCATCACTTCCAGCACGCTGCCGCTGTAGCCGAGTATGGGCAGGGTCCCCCCACAGGCATGCGGAACGTGCGCACTGCGGGGGGTTCGTGAAGATCCTGCTGAGTTCCCAGGTCGCCGAATCCAATCGCACGAAGCTTCTCGCCTGCCACGAGCCACTAAGTAAGCCACACGAGCCAGGCCGCTTCCCTCTCTGGCGAGCTCGTTCTCTCGCAGCACTCCGCACGCCCGCACGCCGCACGCGGCTCGGCAAGCGTGGTACATGCACATACTTCTTCGTCTTCGATGAGTTACGCTGGCCACGGCATCACCAGCAGCAGCAGCAGCAGCGGCTTCTTCGACCAAGTCCCGCTTCAGCTGCAGAACCAAATTTGCCTGTATGCGCTACCCATGCATCGTGACGCGTGAAGCTTCCGTCGCGAGACGCCACAGGGTCCTGGGCGCAGATCGACCGAGCTGCCTCCTGGGCTCGTCGAAGCAACCACCTCAAGAATCTGTCACCAGTCACCAGTCGCCAGAGCACCAAGCTAAGCTTCACGACCACGGCCCACGGACTCGCTACGGCCGGCAGCCAGACCAGTGTCCAGTGCTCAGCGCTCAGCGCTCAGCCACCACACACCACACCCCTCGCACCTCTTGCACCTCTCGCAACCTCTCGCCCGCACACGCGCACGCTCGCCGCGCGCGTGCGCTCCCAGGCGTGCCGGGGCCAATTGAGTGCGCCCGGGGGCAGTCGCAGTGCCGCACCAGCTGACCCGGGCTTATTTCGTCGGGCTCCCACGTCAAGGCCCCCATGACTGACTGCATCGCACTCTGGCTGGCCCACCGTGACCCCAGGCCTCGAGCGCAGCGCTCCGCTCATCTGCACTACCCAGTGCGAGCCCCCGGGCTCTGTGGTCGCGTTTTTGCGTTTGCGTTTGCGATACGCGCCGGGGAGGGTTCGTTGCTGGTGCTGCTACTGTTGGTCTGTTGGTGGAAGGGCCGGCGTGGGGGACGTCCCGCGGGGCGACGTGCTCGCAACGAGGATGCCCACGGGTCGAGCGTGGAGAGCCTATTTGGAACGCGGCCGGGCGCGGTCTCCTCCCCCATCGAACATCGAACATCGACATCGGACACGGATACGGACAACAATGGCCCAGGGCCTGCCGCGGTGGGAGGAGAGCAGTGGGAACGCCCACCCTTCCCTCCTTCTGTCTCTCTCCCTCTTCTTCTCTGCGCACTTCGGGGTTCTGTGAAAGGGCGCAGAAGCTCGATGGGTGGGTGAGTGGGCAGGTGGGCAGGTGGGAGGTGATTCAGAGCGAGAGCGAGAGGGCACTAGCTATAGGGGCGTTGTTTGAGGCATGCATCTGGAAGTTCTGCGATAGGGTATGGATGGGATCGATGTGGCGATGGCCACCGTCCACTCGCAGCGCAGCACGGACGCACGCCATGCACGGGCGGACTCACGGATAGAAGGACGAAGGACGGTCGGCTGGCTGACAAGCAAACAGGCAATGAAATTGGCTTTAGCGAAGAAGCGGGCACATGCGCGTTGCGCAGAGCTCTCTCGATTGAGGGATGCCGATACGGTTGGGTATTGCCAATTAGACGGTACTACTGGACAACCGCACAGCGACTTGCTGCCAACGCCAATGCCAGTTGCTGCTGCAGTCCACTTGCTGCCTGCAGGCGATACGTCCGGGTGCGAGGTCGTGATGTGCAGCCGGTATAAGTGGCCTTTTGAATGCTAGTGCGCAGTACGACAGGCGCGCCCGTGACGGGTCGAAGTGGCTTATTGCCTGCTGCCGCCGTTCGTCGGACCTGAGGCCTGAGCACTGGACACAAAACAGCCCCGGGTACCGTGCTGGTGGTAGCCTGCAGCAGCGTGCAGGGCGATCGTGATTGGTGTGCAGGGTCGCCGAGCGACAACAGCCGCCGGGAGGGCCTGGATTGAGGAGGGCGCGACGGCATGTGTATGTAAGAAACGGCAAGCGGCGCACCTACGGAAAGACCGAGGAAGGGGTGGGACTTGGGGCCCCGGAGAGGTGATCGAGCGAACGCGGGAACGCTGTGTAAGTACAGCAGGTCGCTCGCTCGCTAGCACCAGCACCAGCACTTGGTCAGCGCGCGCCCGCTAGCCGACGGTATCTGTCCGTCTCGTAGCATCGTCGATGGTCGATGGTCGATTGTGGGCAATTGTCGCCGCCTTGATTCTTGCGAAATAGATATGCATCGTGGGTGGGGGAAACTAGGATTGTCGCCCGTCCGTCCGTCCGTCCCTGGCCGCGGACGCTTCCTCGCCCTTCCAGCTGATGCCACCGAGTTCGAGCGTCGACAATCGGCGTGCGCAGATAGGTCGGTTGTGACAAATTCCCATAGATGGGCCTGCCGCGGCCACGGCGCCACGCGCGCGTGCGCGTGCGCGCGGTCGTCGCCAGCTGGCAGCTTGGATCGCACTGCGCGCTACCACTGAACACTGAACACAGAAGCCCGAAGGGGCCTCTGACGATCGCACCGCCGAGATCTGCCTCCGATGCGGGAGAGCCAGAGCGAGGGATGTAAGCAGCACTTGCCTATACTCAGTATTCGGCACGTATTTGCAGGAATTTGTAGGCATTCGCTGCGAGACTTGAGCTGGCAGTAGCAACAGCAGCAGCACCAGCAGCTCCATGCGCCGGTAAGCGCTGCGTCCGACTCCGTCTCATGCTCACATCTCATGAAGCTGCGAGTGGGAGGAGCTGGGAACGCGACGCCGTCCGCGCACGCCACACGAAATAGCGTTCGGCCCCCCAATTCCCGCCGGAGGCGCCGTGCAGGAATACCTGTATGGTGCCTGCGACACGCCGCGCGTATAACCCGCCGCGGCTTGGCCGGACGCAGGGTTGTGACGACGCTGCTGCTACTGCTGCTGCTGTCCACACGACCTCATCTCGTCCGGAGCAGTGCGAGGAGGGAGGGGCTCGGACGTTTCCATCAGCACGCTCTTCCGTACGCCCGAACCTTCTGGCCATAGGCCATACAGCCATACAGCGCAGGACTGTGAGTCTGTGACGGCGGTCGCGTCGAACTCCGGCGCGCTCGTACGAGGTTGCAGAGACGACGTCTAGTTGGGGAAGGTGCAGGTGTGCCGGGTGACCTGCACCTGCGTGCGCTGGCTGGTCCAGGCTCGAGCCGGCCGTGCGCCCCAGGGCATTCACTTTCCTTCACTTCACCACCCACGTCAGCGGCAGCGGCAGCCCAGGACGACCGGGGAAGCGTCAAGAGCTTCACGACGCACCTCGCGCGCCGAGCCCGAGCCCTATGCATCGCATCGTATGCACGCTGACTGCTGTTGACACGGTCCCCGCTATGGGTACATGCAGGTGCAGTCAGACGACTCGTCCCCCCCATTCCCGTTCCCGGCTGGGATCGGAGGCGTGTGGGCCGGGGCCTTCGCTGAATCGCGCTGATTCTGGGGTGCGGGTGCAGGTCGCGGTGAAGGCGCCGCTGGAAGCGCACTGGGGCGAATCAGTAGCTGTCCCTGTGCTAACCGACATCAGGGCGAGAAAGGGAGGAAGAGGGCCAAGAAGCTGCGCGCCGTGCCGCGTAGTCGCTCTCGCGGACCTCGGTGTGTGCTCTAACGCGGCACACGCCCTCAGGCAGGGCGTCTTTCGGAGGTCAGTTGTCCACCTCTCGCTCGCCTTGTGCGAGAGTCGAGATCAGAGCAGCGGGCACGGCAGGCGGGGTGTCGGAGTTGGGGCGTGATTCGGTATTCGTGATTCGTGGACGCGTGCATAGCAAAGAGGGTCCAGCCCGAGAAGACGGCGGAAGATGGAAGATGGAAGTGTCAGAGTGCCGACAGTCGAATGCGTACTATAGAGGCTAGCTCACGCCAGGGCTTCTTGGTCGCGCAGGAGACATGAGCGTGCATCAGCATGGCGTCATTCATTGAGCGCGCGCGGGTGGGTGGGCGCGCATCGATGCACACAGGTTCTGGTCGCTTGGCGCTGCCGGACGCATTTGTTTTCCTTTTGGGAGCGTGTGGGGGGTCGAAAGCGGCAGGGGCGCGTGCACGCGAAGGGCGTCGGAAGGGAGGGAGATGCGACATTGCCGAGGCCTTCCCGCGAAGGTTGCGCTGGGGTTCGGGAGAGGCGAAGATAGAACGCGGTGAGAACGCGGCGGGACCTATCCCTGCGAGCTCATCACTCTCATGAAGGTGGGGCGGGGATCCGAGTAACAGGGCGAGCGCGGCTGGGACTGCGGTGGAGCAGAAAACAGGGAATGAGCAGAAACGCGGCCGGGAGAAGCGGAGGACGTGTTGTATGACGGGTGCCTGATCTGAACCACACTTGTGCGCGCGGCAGAGGTAGAGACGAGGGGGGTGAGATGGGAGGAAGGGGCTAGTGCAGTGCACTGAATAGAAGAAAAGATGAGGGGGGCCACGAGGGGGCGTGTAACGCGAGAGGCTATGGCGGACAGACGGTGACGATGAGGGGAGGGGATGGGGGATTGAGACGGGCCCGGGCGAGGCCTAGCGTTGGGACGCCCGTGCGGACGCGTAGGCTGAGAGAGGAAGTATGCTCGGCGGCGGATGGAGAGATCAGCTGGGAGGGCGAGTGACGATGACGGCAACGGGAAAGGAAAAGGCCAAGGAAGACTGTCAAATGCATGTCAATGGGGGATGGCAGACGGATTAGATTGCTTGCAGCAGGGACGATCAATCTGTCCAGGGATAAGTAATAGAGTGTATAGAGTTCCATGGCTTATGACTAATAGGATCTCGATTGGACTCTGGATTAGATTGGGAGCTATTTACCACACTCCCGGCTCGTACCGCTCCCGTGGACAGTCGCACAGTGTCCGCTATCCTGGGCTCTCTCTCCCCCTCGCTCTTCCATCGGCCGCGGGCAGAATAAGACATGCGATTTCGCCCTCCCTCTTTTTTTCCAGACGGTCGTCCTTGCCTGATCCGGCTAAGAAGCTCGCCACTCTACTGCTGCCCTCTCCACCAACACCTCCCCCTCTGATCAAATCAAAGGCCAGAACCCGATATCTATATAATCGTCCTTTCCCCCCCTCCCCTCCTCCCTTCGCTTTCCCCTTCCTCCCCCCGCTCCCGCCTATTCCCCCCTTCCCCCTCCTCCGCCTTCTCCTCCCTTCCCCACACATCATGTCATCCGCAATGCAACGCCCCACGCTCACAAACGTCCACATACGCTCAGCCTCCGATGCCCACAAGCTCTTCTATGCCGTACAGCTCGGTCTCCTTCCAAAAATCGAGAAACGCCTCGATGCCAACGAACGCGCAGCCCTCCGCCCGGGCGATGTATACGTGTGGGAAGAGAAGGGCCCCAATACAGACTCGTTCAGCGTCAGCATGGAGCGGTTCACAGAGGGCAAGTCCTGGACGGCCTCGCGCGTGCGAGAGGTGCGCCCTTCCCTACAATCACTCCCGCTTTCTGCGCTCTCACACGTCATCACGTTCCCCAGGACTTCCTCATGTATTTTGAGAGCCCGCGCAAGGGCAAGGGGAATGCGAGGTGCGTCGCCATTTGTCCCGAAGTATCGGCGTGAACCGTGATGCGAGACCTCTCCGCTACGCGCACATCAGGACTTCCGAGAACCAGGTCGTGCGCCCGGGCGAGCAGGACCTCTACATTAAGCTGACTTATTCAGTCATCCGCGAGGACGTCAAGGAAGCGTCCCAGTCAAAAGACGCCGCCGACAAGCTCAAGAAACCGCCCAAATGGCACATGAGTACGCGATCGCGAATCCCCCGCATCTGTCTGTTCCGCTGACTTCTCTCGGTGTGACGCCGTACGTCATGACAGACGCCTACTTCACCAAACTCACGGAGGGCCAGCTGCGCACGATCGACGACATCCCCATGTTGCGTGACCTCGTCGTGCCAGAAGGCATCTTCAGCAGCGCGCGCACGTCAAAACCTGGTAAGCGCAGCGACGGCTCGCGTAACGCCAATTCAACCGTGAAGCGCATGTACGCCCCCTTTCCACCTCACCCGACACGTCGTGTGCGCTCGAGCGACACGCCCCCGCCACTTTCCGTTCCGCCCGGTCCCAGCTCGGCTTCCAGCGCTGCGGTGACTTTGAACAGTGCGCCTGACGCCCTTCTCCCGCCGCCACCACCGCTTCCGGCAGGATCGGTACCCCTTCACCCGCCGAACGTCCACCACACCTCCGCCGTGCTCCCCTTCTTCCCTACTTCTGAGGTGAATTGGTACTTCTGACTGCCATTTCTTCTCGTATTTACAGTATCCCGCAGCAGCAGCAATCAAACTCGCTGTCGCATGCCCTCTCGGAACGCCCCATGCTCCCGGATGGAGTGAAGCCGCTCTTGTCGTCTCCCACCTCTTCGCTAGCGTCTTATTCCCCCGTCGATACAGTGACGCAGCCAATGCCTCACTATGGATGGACGACCGACTCGGGATATGCCGCATCCACTCACGCGCAGCGTCGTTTATCGCACTCAAACTCGCCGAGCTTCTCAGACCGCTCTTCGTCCCGCTCCGCGCCATCGCCCATGCACATGTCGCCCGCGCTTTCAAGCGCTTCGACTTCGTCACAAGAGTCGCCCATGCTCGCCGCTGCGACACCGCCATTATGGGACAATGGCGAGCCGTACAAGCCCGCGCCGATATTACCCCTGCCATCGAGCGACGACATGCACACACCGCGTGCACCGCTCCTTCCGCTTGAAACGCTCCCCCGCAGTCATGTGTACCGCAGGAGCCCAACGGACGACCGTGCGCTGCGGTTACTGGCTCTGGGCCCCGGGGCGCGCTGAGGCGCCCCTTGCGGTCCTGTAGAGGCACGGTGCGGAGGGAAAGGCGCTGCGTTTCACCATACAGGAACGCTCGTCGTTAGCGTCGCTCGTACGCGCCGGGCGGTAGCCCGCTCGGTCGTCCAGAATCGTGCTGGCACGAAGCCAAGTTCCGCCCGAGACCCAGTCCGCGCTATAATGGACCCGCCGACGCCTTATGGACGACTGCGACGAGACCGCATCTGCAACGAGAAGTTCGCATCACCGGAAACCGCGCTAGTCCCTCTGAATCTGCCATACCTGACATATACGCGGCCACCCGATCTTTCCGAGAGGGCGGTCGAGCGTGTGTTGTAACACTAGCAGCGATAGACGCACCGCACCAGGGACATGGACGATTTCTGAGCTTTCCTCAACCCCACTCTCTTGGCTTGGCGTTTCGCTTGTATGCTGTTGATGCTTTCGCCGTTGTTGTGCTTGCCCATCCCCGCCGAAAAGCGGGGCCGATGGGTCACTTGTAGGATGATGTTGTTTATACCTCTCTTCGACAGCCATTGGACATTGTGGCGGAGGACTTTGGATACCTGGAGAGTTTTTTGTTCTTTCTTTTGGAGGGGGAGTTTACGTTGTTGAGTCATTCGTTGCAGCGATGCTTTACGGGCAGCGTGGGTAGCGCGCGGCGTTAGCACTCTCGAGGTTTCCCCTCGGAGGGCGCGGCGGCGCCGCTGCGGACGCGCTAGCAAGCTGGCATTATTGCGATGGTGGTACATACACGGTGTGTTGTTGTGTACATAATAGCTGGGGCTCGTAACGACCCCGTTGTAGCAGTAACAGGGTTTGTTTTATCAGCGCATCCCGCGCGTGTTCTGATATTCGTTGTGCTCCATGGGACATGGATGGCCTGGGCGCCGCGCCGAGTGATTTGTTCTCTAGCACTGATCGAACAGGGAGGATCGATATCGAGAGCTCGAGCGCGAGCCGAAGAGGTTATTTGACAGACGAGTAAGCGTTGCTCCCCTTTACCAAGCGGACGGGTCCTGCGCCGGGTCCGCATCGTCTCCGCAGCGGGCGCATGCAGCGAACGCGGCCGGGTGGCAGTCTGGCAATCCCCTCGCCAGGGCCTCTTCCCAGCATACCTATGTAGGCAGCATGCACGACCAGACAGAGACCGTCATCGGTCATCTGTCTCGGCGAGCTGTTCGATGGACAAGTCATCGCATGGCCATGGCGTGTTCCGGTCTCAAGAGCGCAAGAGCCTAAAGTGTGTATCCCGCCGGCTCGTGCGAGTGGAGCTAGCCCCCCTGAGCCCTCGGAGGAGTCGTAATATGTGAGGCTTAAGCCCTCGTAGCGCGTACCAGCTCTCAGGAGTCAGGGCCCCGCACGACGACGTGGAGATAGCGGAAAGGAGGCCGGTGCCTGCTGCCGGATGAATAGTGAACACCGTGATTGGTGCGAATGTGCAGGACGTTCGGAGCACTCGGGACGGTGCAAGGGTGTTGGTGATGACGATGGTCGAATTTAGAGGCCATGGGAGAAGAGAATACATACCTGGCCATGGGTTGGTTGTGCAGAAACGCCAGATTGATTCGATAGGGACGTCGTTGTGGTGGTGAGATCAATCCCGCGGCGTGTGGGTTCGAGGTTGTGGAGGAGTGCCGAGTGGGTGCACCGTGCGGTTACCGGTACCGGTCGATCGGGCCTGGTTGCCGAAGGGCCAGGGCGGGAATTGCCTTTGGAAGAGAAAGGAGGCCGGATTGGGAGGGCTGCTGCTCCAACACGATGATGCTCATGCCCAGGGGTGGCGTTGTAAACATAAACAGTAAACCGAAGTACTGCAGTACAGATGGTATGCTTACTCGACGTGCTTATCGGCTTATAGCACTCCTAGTACGAACTTCTTACGCCGCGTACGTATAGCTCGTGCTCCGAGTGCCGGCAACCCCCACCGCGACTCTTTCTGCATCTACCACCACCATTCTCCCCTCCCCCAACGTTCCGACTCGCTGTGGTCAGCGGCCCCCGTCGACGGTCAACCCCTTTGCCCATCGCGTCTGATCGTCCACAGCCGGCTCGTCGCTCACTGATTCTTGGCCGCTGCCGCTGCCGCTGGCATCTGACATCGCGACCCGCAAAAGGACATCTTGCACGCGCGTACGTGCGGAGACACCATACAGCCTAACGGCGACGCTCTACCCGACTACCGACTCCGGAGCCCTCAGTCCCCTATTGTGCGATACGTCTCACGGGCACCCCCATCGTCGTCGTCCGAGTGCCCCTTCTGACGTGCCATCCGGTTCTGACAAGACCTGGTGGTCATCGGTGAGTCCCGTCTCGCCGTCGGATCCGAGTTCTCCACGGACGGATCCGGATACGAGACTGCAGTGAATCGTGATACCCCCTTGCATCTCGCACGCGAAAGAGAACCCAGGGGCGAGAGGAGACACGCTTGAAGTTGTTCCATGGGGATTGCTAGGTCCCGTCTAGCCTCTAGTACGTCTTTGCTAAATCCTACGCTGCTGTGTAGGCCTCCAGCATGAGCGCCATCGCAGAGGACGCTCGCGCCGCCAATGACGTCGGCCTCGCGCTACCCGCTCACGTCCCCTCCTTCATGAACGTACCTGACGCCGCACCCGCCGCGCCCCTCGATTGCCGCGATCGCCCTCCTCCGGCCAGCACAGATCCTGGCGGACCCGCCGACAGTGCCAGGGCGGGGCCGCCGATCGACCACACGAGTCTGCCTCCGGAACTGTGGCTGGAGATCTTCCGCTACGCGACGCACGTCCCGCGCGCGCGCACGATCGCCCCGCCCGACCCGTTCGTGCCGGAACGCCCCGCGAACTACGCGTGGGGGATGAACTCGCCGATCCAGTCGATGCACACCAAGTGCGCGGTTGTGCGCGTGTGCCGCGCCTGGCGGATGCTCGCCACGGAGCTCCTGTACGAGCACGTCGTCCTGGGCAGCGTGCGTCGTGTGTATTTGTTTTGCAGAACGCTGGTGGAGAGCCAGGCGGCGGAGCAGAAGGCGATTGCTGCGAGTGAGGCGGACGGAATCGCGTCGGCGATGGGCCATGGTCGATGGGTGCGCCACCTCGAGGTTCAGCGGTGGGCAATCCAGAGGTCGAACCAGTCGACCCGGTACTGGGAATGCATGGTGCGCTCCGTGTATCTGTGCCCCAACCTCCGAGTGTTCAGCGGAGTATGGCAAACGCCCCTCCCGGATGGCCTGTTATCCGCGCTGGAGCAGTATCTCCCGAGTACCCTACAGGAGCTCTACTGGCAGCAGGACAGCGTCTTGATCGCGGCGAAGGAGCTGCCCATCCTGGCCACGACTTGCCTCTCCAAGTTCTCTAGTCTTCGCGTCCTCGATCTTCGCAAGATCTGCGTCCTCGATGCGGAGCGCAGCCTGCAGCACGTCCAGTTCCCTACACTGACCCTCCCCCGCGTCACCCATTTAGCCTTGCCTACTTGTCCGCTCCTATTGAGGTTCGCGAGCAAGCAGGACCTACCAGAGCTCCGTCATCTCATTTTGGACGCGTCCGGCGCTCCGCGGACGGTTTGGGCGCACCTGGTGAACAGAGAACTCACCGGCTTCCTCGAGGTGCACGGCCACAAACTCACCACCGTCGAGCTGCTCCCCCCAGTCACGCAGTCCTTCAGGCCCGGACCGATCGGTATCTCGGCCTTCCTCTCGCCCAAGACCTGTCCGAAGCTCGACACGTTCGTCTTCGACTGCCGCGAGAAGGCGATCTGCCCGTCCTCCGCCGCGCTCGCGCAGCTCTCCGACCGCGACGGGCGCGAGAGCGCCGTGCGCGTCGTCGCCGCCCACTCGGCGCACGGGGCAGCAGGGCCCGCGGCGCCGCTGCTCGAGGAGGCGCACCCGCGGCTGCGGCGCGTCGGGATCCGCGGGACGAGCGTGAGCAGGCTGTACCCGAACAAGCCGGCGCAGGCGCAGGCGCACCTGAACGCGTTCCTCGGCTGCCGCGCGTTCTTCCCCGCGCTCGAGGTCGTGCGCACGCTCGGGTTCCTCGTCGACACGTCGACGGACATGTTCGCGCCGGACGTCTTCATCTGGTGGACGGAGCGCTTCGAGCGGATCGGCGTGGACCTGCAGGACGGGGAGGGCGTGGTGTGGATGCTGGAGGAGGAGCAGAAGGCCAGTGGGGCTCCTGGGGTTGAGAAGGTCATCGAGCATGCGGTGAGCAGGACGGGTGCTGATGCTGGTCCTCCTGGCGGTGCGGATTTGACGGCCCTTGGTGAGCAGCAGGTGTCATCATTGAGCGCGGAGGTGAAGAACACGACTTAGAATCTTACGTGTACCAATAGTAGTGGATTGGAGTCTGGACGGACATATACTTGGAAGCTTGGATCGAATTGCACCTCATGTATCATAGCGTTTCATAGCCCCCACATACTGTCATATATACTCTTTCCAGATCGTAGCTTCCGGTCTTCGAATTCCAGGACGTACTGCCCTTCCGCTCCGCGGCCGTCTAGCCATGACCCATGGACCAGTCGTGGGCCGTGGACCGTGGTCAATGTCGCGTTGCATGCACGTGATCAGAAGGTAGATGGCCTCGAGGCAAGCCTCGCGTCGGGGCTTGGGGCTTGGGCAGAGTCCATCACAGGCGGGCGGCTGATACGACTTCGTCGATTCTAGCGCCAGGGGCGCCAAGCGGACGGGAAAAGTACCAACTCGAAGCTGGGACTCCAGCTTCGAGTCGGCGGGTCTTTATACAGAATTCCTACAGACTACATGTGTGAGCTGCGTGTACAAACTAGTGAGACACAGGGGAGGTCTATGAGATGGGTGCGTAGTGGGCGTGTGGGCTCGCGATCCCCAGCCCCGATGTCCAAGCCGAGACGCGCGCCGTAGCGCGCGTGGCCGCGCAGGCGCGCGGCGTGTCCGTAACAGCGGCCTCAGACACGGTTTTGCGCGATATCTAGGCTCGCTGCTTTGTTCTCTCCCTTTTTTTCACCTGCTATCTCGACGCTGTTGAACCGAGGGGACCGCAACGTTAACGTCTCTTGAGATGTCCAATCATGTACCGAACGACACGGACCTGGCGGGGCTGCCGTCGTACAGCGACGTCCAGGCGGCGTACCGCGCGCGGAGCGAGCTCCGGCAGAACTTCATGACGCTCACGAACGACCAGCTCGACATCCAGGAGCTCTTCCGGTCCGTCGCCGCCCAGCTGGAGAGCACGCCCGAGATCGGGGAGGAGCACCCGCTGTGTGCGGAATGGAATGACTTGCGACAGGTGCGCGTGGAATAACATGAAATGTGAAGCCCTGCATACTGTTGTGGCTGGCTAGCTGCCATTGGTGTGCGTGTGTGCGTGCGTGTGCAGGTGGACTGATTTGAGTGGGTCGACGCCGCACGGTGGTGCTGCAGCGACATAGGAAAGTCTATCGGGACTCGCAGCAGAACGCGGGCATGTGTGCGCATTTCTTGAAGAGTAGGTATTTTGTCCTACTTCGATATCTACGGCTGAATGTTAGTAAATGGCGGCTGAACGATGTCCGTGCAGACTTTGCGGAAATCCTGGTGCCGCTCTCGCAGTCGCCGGATATCTCGGTCGCCCAGAAGAAGCAGATGATTGGCAAATTCCTCGAGGTAACAGCATCATTGAAAGTGTTACTCTCCGTTTGAATAAACTGATGGCATCCTGTGCGGCTTGTGCGGACGAATAGGCCATCCCGGTACACTTGAACGCTGCGAGAACGAACGCGGACAAGTTTAGCGAGCTAGCGAAGGAGGTCGAGGTGTTCCCTCGCAAGGTCGCGAGCGCGCTCAGGCTCAAGGCCGAGCCGCAAGGGTTCTTTGAGAGCGTGTGGACTGGCCTCGAGGAGTGCGTGTACAACGATCGTCCGCATATCCTTGACTGACATGTCTGATCCTATACTAGATTGTGCATGTCCATCTGGAATGTGCGTCTTATTGCGCTTCCATGCTGTAATTTTCCGTCAAATGGCGCTGACGTTCCCCATGCAGACCCTCAATCGACTCTTGATCAAGATCGTGAACATGTTCAAGCTCATGCTCTCCCGCTTGGAGAAGATGCGCTTCTCATGCTGCACGTTCCATCCTCAATGTGGATTTATACAGTATGAACTGATGTTGTTCCGACAGTTGGCATATCCCTTGACATTCATTTCACAAGATGTACGTTCTTTCACCTCTCTTGTCAGTAGTGCACACGTTGATTGAGAATTTGCGCCAGACCACTCGCTTGAGGCGGAGCTCAACTCGCACGAGATGTCCCCGAGACAGGTCGTCGGCTCGGTCGAAGAGGACGCGAAGGCCATCGCGGAGAAGCTTACCGCCTTCGAGAGTGCATGGCACGTTGTAGGGCTCGCCTGCACAAAGCTACAAGCCGACCTCGCACTCGCAAGGGGCTTTATTTCGGTCAGTCTCCATCCTCTTCCAAGAACCGCACAGCGTGCTAATGTCCCAGAGAGCAGTGCGACTTCCCCATACTCGAGGCATGCGACAGCAACCTCCGCGCAGCCGCGCTGGTCCACACGCCGCTCGTCGAGTGCCTGAACGCCTACTCCGTTGGCAAGTCGCCCGACTTCGTGTAAGGCGAGGACGATACGACCGGAACGATTTGTGTACGACGACTCTGGATGCGGCTTGCATTGTATCCTCACGATCCAGATGATGATCTCATGTATGCACTTGTATTACGTAGTTTTTCTTGCAATGTGTGTGTACAACCGGGTTGTAGCACTTTTTTATGATCACAGACTAGTATCACTCTAACACGAGGTCAATGGGGAGCGCAGCTTATCTGGGGCAATGGATTGTGATTGTACAATCCTCTAGCTGACGGTATAGTGCCTAGCGAAGTAAGTAGGCGCGAGACTGCCAACTACTTCCTGATCTTTTTGCCTTTTCCGCCCTTGTCCTCCTCACGTCCACGCTTCTTGCTTGAGCCAGCACTCGCTGCTAGCTTAGCGCGAGCATCCTGCAATGTGCCGTGCAGTATCCGCTTCTCGCCAAGCCGGACAACGACGGCGTGTCGCTTGTTCAATGAGAGCTGCTCGGCCGCACCGGGTGCGAGTAATTGCTCGTCCTCCTACGCAAACATGATCAGTTCCCCGCTTGTCTCAATTCACTGTTGTAGGACGCACCTCCATGGTCGTAGGGTAGTCCCTCAGTCGCTTCTGGAGGACATCGACGGCTATGGCTAGCACATCCTTGTCCAATTTGGGCTTCGGAAGCTTGCTCTTCTTAGCGGTTTTCTCCCATTCGTCTTTCGGAAGGAGCAGCAAACGCGTGAACGAAATGAACTCCTCGGGCAGCTCGCAGTCCGTATGCAAGACGAATACACTGTCGAGATGTCAGCAACGCAACCACGAAATTACACAACGATGTACACACTCGTCATCGGCTTCCTCGAGCCACCAGTCAACGCGTTCTTGCAGGTCGTACTTGACTTTCGATGTTGCAACTGAGACGACAAGGTCCGCACGGACTTCTACAACGTCTCCGGGGTTGCCCATGCCCGACAATGGAGGGCGCAAGGGAACGAGGTCAACGTGTCCGTATCTCCTGAGTAGATCGGAGTTTGGCGGATCGCCATAGGTGTTCCACTAGATACCATACGATTAGTTCATGCGAAGGACGAAGCGAGTGGCATTCTGCTCACGATTTGCTCTCCAGCTTTGATGAGTTTTGTCGATACCATTCTGAGTACACGCTCCTCGTAGAAGAGTTTCGCCTAATAAGCAGAGGTCAATCCACCGCTCCCCGTCGCTCCCCAAGACATACGTTCTCAGACTCGAAACGAGCATTGAGCATGTCCGCCATAGGGACCATGGCGACATCCGCTGGGTCTTCGCGATCTTCATCATCCTCATCGTCTTCGTCCTCGACCTGAATGTCTTCAGCTGCCTCTTCAGGCTCTTGCGCCTCAGCGTCTCCTTCAGGTGCGGGCGCCTCTCCTTCCTGAAGATCAATATCCATGGCGCTGCTGTTACCTGGCTCGTCTTCATCCTGCTCCTCCGAGTGTTCGCCCTTCCATTGTTCAACGTGGAAACTGCGCGAGAGGATGCGGCTACCCATGATATGATACCGCTCCAGAGAAAAGTGGGCATCTATCTTGTCTTCGGGGAATAGATCTGGGCGGCCCTGCAAGACACAAGTTAGTCCAGAAAAAGCGAAGGCAGCCGGATAGTTTGCTCACTTTGATTGCAGGGGCAACTTTGTCGTGGTAATCGCGTTCAGCTTCGTCCCGGCCTATCTTGTCTGTGGGCAGAGTCAGAAATTGCCTTGTAGAAGAGCATGAGAAGAGACAGACCTACCACGGCGGTGCCTTGCAGTTCCTGGACGTCTTCTTCACCCCAGAACATTGGCGTGTCGAACTTGTTGGGCAGAACATCTTGGGAAGCGTTTGTACGCCATCAGTCAATGACATGACTATACTCTCACCGAGGTATCCAGACCACTTTGACTCTGGGCCCTTAGACTCTTCCCACATCATGCACAGAATTAGTCCTGCCCAACCTTCATGCAAACCGTGTTCCTTCCATGACTTCCCCATCAGGTTCGGTAGTGAAGATGTTCTCATAGATAGCGTCAGGTCGCGAGGGATGGTGAACAATGTGTGATCCTCCTAAAGCCGTAGATATATTAGGAGCGTCGAGTGATGTATAAATCCTGCGACGTACAGGGATATCCTGCAGAGCTACAGCTCCGCGTCCGTGACCAGGGAAGTCAACAATTCCGACCTTCTCGGTGTCAAGCGTCCCATTTTGCGACAGAAACCAGGTGACAAAGTTCGCTGCAACCTGCTCTGGCATATCGACGTCGGAGATTCTAGGTTGCCTTCGCGTACCCCTGGGACTTCGGGTCTGGCAGGGAGTAGCGCTGCAATGGTTGCGGGGAACCTTGGCAGCCACATTCCAAGCGCTTCTAGGGCACATTTTCGTACAGCCACCACCCCCAAACCCGTGGGAAACTCTCCTTCCGCCGGAAATAGCAAGTTCTGTACTTTGTCTCCAACCACGTAACTCCTCGGTGGTCGTTACATCCTCAAACCAATCTGTTCGTGTACCCACAGCAAATACACCTTCTAGGGCACGCGAACTTAAGGACTATAGGTGCATGCTTTGCTCATTTTTTGGGCACTGTGGATTGTTCCTAACGTTTGTTGCAAGATGGCGCCCAAGCGCGCTCCTTGTCAAGTCTGTGAGTCCACCGAGTCGAAGTATACTTGCGCAAAATGCTCTATAGTCTAGTACGTACTATGTGCAACGTATATGTGAGATGTAACGCTGATTTTTTTGCAGTTGCTCTGTGCCTTGTTACAAGAGACATCAAGGTTCATGCGATCTTTACATGAGTTTTTCTTATCACCGTATGCTCATATAATCTGTAGAGAAATGCTTCACGGGCCAACAATCATCCGCATCCTCCTCCAAATCGCCTATATCATCTGAAAGCAAGCCAGAGTTGGAAGCAAATAATATTAGTACCTGTATGACATCGTGTCTGTATGACGTTCTCGCGGTTCCTGACGAGAAAATCATCTGACAGCGCCTCAAGGGCCTTCAAGCACCAGCCCGAAAGCAGATAGCGAACTGCAGGCAGACCCACCGTTACGGTCGCTAGCATCTCTGAAATGGCCATACGTCCCGGAGGAGTCTGCCTTCCCGGATCCTCTCAAACGGGACGACCCGAAACCCTTACAACTACCTCAATACGAAGCAATAGGTACGTGGCCGGGCCCGGTCATACATGATCGCACTGGATTCACTCCGTGATCCCACTTCTAGCAACATCCCCTGCTATTCGTAGGGTACTAGCAGCCAATCCTAGGCTGAGGGATATATTGAGGTCTATAGACAGCCTCAGGGGCGAAGAGCGTGAGCTCGCTCTACACGAGGCATTGGGTATTGGCGACTCGAGAGGGAAAGTTCTGCTTGGGCAAGAGAGCGAAGAGGACCAGAGAGCGCTTCGTGACCTCGCAGAAGCTATCGAGGGGGCTGTTCGCGGAGGCAAGCAGGGTGTTCTGGGGCTTGATTGGGGAGATTGAGTTGTCACACAGCGGCGTATCCCAGCCTGTCCGTGTCCGCTCAGGAGGATATGTATTACAGATGTACTAGGATTGATACAGAGAGCACAAAAGCAAACCAACGTATGTACAGAAAATGCAGTAGCGAATCAGGACATTTCCTCGTCAGAGTCCGATATAACCTCCTTGCTTTTGCTGTGATCGATAGGCATAAGCATCATCAACGAAATCCAGGGTGTCGTCGACTTACTATTGTTTCTTCCGAGGGACAGCGGCAACCTCTTCCTCATCATCGTCATCTCGGACCGCCCGCTTCTTGGTGCGCTGTACCCACCCCAGATCAGCATCGGCAGTGAGGCGAGGCCTCGACCGCTACTCACCTTCCGCGGCTTCTGGTCCTCATCGTCACCACTAAAGAGCGCAGCTTCCTCTCCTTCTGCACCCTCCCCACCCTCTTCCGCAGACTTCTTGAGCTTGCCACGCCTCTTCTTCTGTTTGGGTTCGCCGATGACCCCCTCGTCGCCGCTAACGTTCTCCGATCGTTTGCTGCGCTTCGCCTTCTTTGCTTGCTTCTCGCGTTCCTCATCGCTCTCCTGCTGCTTGACTTCGCGTGTCCACTCGAGCGCCTTCTCGCGCGCGATCCGGCGTTCCTCCGCCAGCAATTCCGCCTGCTTGCGGAGCTCCTCCTGACGAGCACGCTGCAGACGTACGTGAGCACAGCTCCATGGTGTGGGAGGACAGCGAGCCAAGAAACGCACCTCTGCTGCCTCCTGACGCTCCTTCTCTTCCTGCCGTCTCTGCCGCGCGGCTTCGATCTTGGCCTGAGCCTCGGATTCCCACTGACGCTGTGCCACAAGCTGCTCTTCACATCGCCGCAGCATGTTCTCGCCGTACTTGCGGCGCTGGTCTGCGATGTCACGGCTGTATGGTACCTGAGGTGACTTGTCGGCGGCAAGAGACGCGAACAGCCTGCAAAGTCACATAGTGCACGTGAGCGGCTAGCCTGAGAAGAACACCGAAATGACTGACTTCTGTCCGTGTGTCGCTTGCTCGATCGCCCTCTGGAGATCTTTGAGAGATCGCTTCTGAGGAGGGACGGTCACGAGTAGTTCTGCGGCCTTCTGTTGAATCATGGCTATGTTGTACAACACGGCCTTGTCCCACGGGCACAGATGGAGGGCCTGCGCGGGGCCGGATGAGACCACTTTCCGCACAAGGGGGTTCTATGACCACTCACCTTCTGCGCATACTGCAGGGCAGTGTTCATCGCTTTGAACGACTGATCCTTCGTCGCCTTGGCATACCACGCCCTGCAAAGACAGAGAAGTACAGACACGTTCTGGTTGTGGTAGAAGCGCTTGGACGCAGTCTCGTACTGTATCAGCAGGTCAGCACGCGCACGCTCTAACTCCCGGTCTCCCAACAGCCCACAACCACTCACGCTCTCGATTGCCCGGTCATACTCGTCGCGCGCATAGTAACAATGACCCATATTCGCGTACACGCTCCCGTCGTTGATCGACTCCCTGACTTTGGCGAAGATGTCGAGAGCCTCGCGAGAGTTCGCCATCCGTTTCTGCGCCTCATCTGGGGCTATAGGGCCGAGTGCACCTCCTAAGTTGCCGAGGGCATCCTCTGCGACGACGATAGCCAGACCTTGAGCTGCTACGGCACAAAGAGGGTCGAGGTGAAGTGCCTTCTCGTAGAACTCCGCCGACCGCTGGAAACTCCGTTTTCGCTCTTCGATGCCCTTAGGGGAGGCATCACGGTTCTCACGCGCTTGGTGGTACTGGAGCCACCCGGCAGCACATAATGAGTAGATGTCGTGCTTGTCGTGATCACGGAGGGTGAGGAAGACGAAGTCTTTGGCGGGTTTAGAGAGGTTGGATTGGATGAGGAAATGGGTGTAGAAGGCGCGGAGGTTGAGGTTACTGCTCTGGGATGACAGAGCCTGCTTGAGCAGTTCGTGAGCGTCATTGGGACGATTGAGCTCGGCCAGCATCTGGGCTTGTCTGATTTTGGCTATGTTTCATAATATTAGAGATGTCCGAGGGGCATAGGGCGGGAACACCACTTACCATCGACATACTCCGGATGTCTCGCCAGCAACTTGTCGTATGCTTCTCGAGCTTTTGACTCCTCGCCTTGGTCTTCGTACACGCGCGCGAGGTTGTACAAAATAGATGTTGACATCGCCTCTGCGGATGACGAATCGAGGCTGGCAGCATGCGTCAGTGCAGTCTCGTACAAACCCCGAGCCTCGTCAAGGTGGCCTTCCATGTGTCGCAATGCGCCGAGGTTGTTCACTAATCTGGGCTCGGTCTTGCCGGACGACTCGTTGTTCTTCAATGCCTGCTTGTACGCACGCTCCATCTTGTCGAGACTCTCGTCCTGGTAGAGTCTTGCGATCTCGATGAACATCTCAGAGTCTTCGCCGAGCTTGCGCGCAGAAGAGGTGAGTGCTTGCGAAGTTCCATTGGGCTGTGAAAGGCTGTCACCGGGGACACCGATGGCTTTGCAAACCCTGTCGAAGAGCTCGCGGGCACGCTTCTTATCCTCGACCTTGTCGGCACTGGATATGCCTGGCCGTGGATACGCTCGCAGGGAGGCAAGCATCGCCATGAGCTCTAGCGACTTGGGATTGCTTGGCGTCTGCAGGAACGTATCAAGCGTGTGTATAGCGGCAGCGGTCTCGTCTATGACATCCTATGAGTTGCGCATTCAGCATCACAATGGAATATACATACCGTTCTTGATCTGCAACTGGGCCATCCCAATCGTTGCCAGAACGTTGTCTTTCCGGGCTTCCTTCGCTTTCTGGAAGTGACCCATAGCGTCGCGGGTAGATCCCTCTCTATGACATACACGACCGGCACGGATGTAGCCATCGCACAGGATACCTTTGACGTCAGCGAATTGAATGGTGCGCTCGGCAAGTTTGAGGGCCTGCACGAAGAGGATCAGATACCTTCACAGCCCTACATCAACCAGGCAGCATACCCGCTTTGTTTGTCCCTTCTGGAGGAATAGCTCGCAGAGCGCGTTCGCAGCGGCAGAGTTCTTCTGATTCGCGTTGAACGATCGCTCAATGAGACGGGTTCCCTTGAGGAAAGCCTCTTTGCGTTCCTCTTCGGATTGGTTCTCGTTCTTGCTGGCGTTAAGCGCCTCCAGACCGAGCAAGAGTTGAGCTGACCATTCTCCAGGATTCTGAGGGAGTACTGCCTGAGTACAATAACAAAGCGCACGCTCCGCGTTACGTACCACTTCGAGACTGCGTTGCCAAGCCGCCTTGGCTTTGGCCTTGTGGTCCATCGCCCACAAACACAAGCCAATACCTATCCGTGGATCAGGACGGCAATTAGGGTTGAGTTGCAAGACCTTTTGGAACAGCTTGAGGGCTTGTGGGAATTGCCGACGCGCATAGGCAATCTTTGCCTGGAAGCACAAACCAATTGGTATAAGAACAGACCACACGCTCCAACACGAACCTTGCCAAGCAATGCCACCACATTTGTTGGCTTCTCTGCAAGCACTGAATCAAATGTCCTAGCGGCATCATCCCATTGCCCGCTGCTCATGTTGAGAATGCCTGTGCGCGTTTTCAGAGCTTACGATGATAGTCACTGGACTAGTGAGCATACCTCTGGTGAGGACAGCAAGCATAGTCCCGCTCTCGCCGTTGTCTGCTGCAATACGTTCTCCTACGTTGAATATCCGGGCTGCCTCCCGGTTATACTCTTCCCGTAGCTTCTCGTCGAGTATATCTTGACCTAGATAGCACATGTCAAAGAGCGTATACTACCCCCTTCCACAGGATGAACATACGGGCATTGGGCAGCTTCAGTTTCGGTGCCTTTGAAGCACGAGCGATCTGTAGGCTTGCCAAGAAGGAGCATACCGGTGGTAGAGATGCAACAGCGCCATTTGCTTTGAGTGCTGCAGCCAAGGTGAGATTGCATAACGACTCCATCGGATTAACTACATACTCTCTTCAGCAGTCTGAGCTATCTTCTCTGCCGCATCCAGATGTCCCCTGCGCCAGTACTCCGCTGCAAGCCTTGTCCATATCCAGACTTTGCATTGGCCGTCCTTCAGCACTTCGAGTAGATCCTCTGGATTGGGATCGAGGTTGTCAAGCTCAATAGTGATGACTTCCTGTCCGCCAAGCTCAATGTCGATAGACCGGCCAGGTGGCGGTGGGGAAGGCGAGTGCTCAGTGCCGTTCATGTTGGTCCGTCCAGAGCAGCCCAGTGAGCCTGTGAGCTAGTATTACACACAGCAGAAAAGACCGCAGCACAATCTAGCAGATTCAATGGCTGAGTCCTAGATAGCTGAGACGACGGACGGGGTTGTGGCTGCGAGCGGCCCAGCCAAGACGTACACCAGGGCAAATAGACGCCCATGGACAGGAACGCTGAGGACGCGTTGTTTGGCCGTGTTTGAGCCACAGTCGGCGTCAGACATCGTGGTCTGCGTCGCCGCCGCCGTCGACAACGACGACAAGGCTGTTTCTTGACCGTACGCCCTTCCAGCACACCGCCGGACTCGCAGAAGACCGCTGTCGAACGCCATTACTTGCTTTACACACATCTGAAGGGCGTCCTTACGCCGAGACCTCCATCATACTCGTGGTGAACCACCCGCCTATACCAGCTCTAACAGACGATTGTGCGAGACATTTCTGGAATCCTTCGTCTAGTGCTGGATAGCCTGCGTTAGGTTCGACCCTCCGGGGACGCTCCGAAACAAATCATCGAGGGAATCTCGCGATCAGCCACCCCACGAAGGACGGGCCGTGGACGCTCAGTTTCTTGACGGAATTGCTGGGATTTTTCGTGGACGATGACGGTCACCCATCGGAAGAGGGCGTACCAGCCAGAGGAGATTCAGAGTGAGTACCGGACGTTTCTTTCCATCCTGCGCCCGTTTCCTCCCTTACCACTTCGGGGTTCTCACGCTTCTTGCTTTTGATTACGTAATAGCTGTGAGCGAGCCTGGCTTGCAGATCGAATGCGACGGCTGCGCCTGCGACCTCACCCATTCCATACGCATAAAATGTGCGGACCCTGCGTGCGAGGTGGGAGACGGCGTCGACATCTGCCCAGCATGTTTCTGCAGTGGGAAAGAGTTTGGCAACCATAAACGGGGTCATGCGTACCGGGTCGTGGTAAGTGGCAGTGATGGCTAGCCACACTGGGCGGACAATGAATCTTTCGCCGACACACAGGAGCTGCATTCATACCCAATATTTGTTGAAGACTGGGGTGCTGATGAGTGAGTGACATCCTTCCGTAAAGCAGTACGCCGTGTTGAAAGTTATTGTCCAGGGAATTGCTACTCCTCGAAGGGATCACCTTACAGGGTCTCGGCAATTGGCAAGCCATATCGGAGCATGTCGGCACTCGCACCAAGGAGGAGGTCGAGAAACACTATTATCAAGTCTATATTGACTCACCCAATTGGCCACTTCCTGTACGTACACACCTTGCCTCTTACCACATCATGCCCAATACTGAGTTTCCTCCCTTCCTCGCGCCACAGCGTATGGACGTTGACTTTGACATCGATCCTGCCGAATTCCAAGAGCGAAAGCGGCGGAGAATATCATCCATGACTACTACTACTGTCCCCCCTCCCAAAGCCGCTCCTGTGTCCGCCCCGGGCGTCCACGAAGTCGCCACCTTCCTCCCAGGACGACTCGAATTCGAGCACGAGCTGGACAATGAAGCGGAAGACATTGTCAAAGACCTAGAATTTGGTGTGTGCCTCGAGTGGGGCGGAGATGAGATACCAGAAGACGAGAACGACCCGGACGTGAAGGCGAGAGCACGATTAGAGGAGGAGCTCAAGGCGAAGGAGTCCTCGCCCGGAAAGCGTCCTCCGAATGGCCTTCTCAACGGTGTCGTCAATGGTTACCACTCAAACGGCGACACCCCAAGACGAGATACGAGTTCCAAAGCGGACGAAGGAAGCGACGCCAACGGCGAGGATGCCGACGAGCAGACGCAGCCCCCGCCGTTTGAGACGCCGGCGTCCTTGGAGTTCAAACTTGCGCTGCTCGAGTCGTACTACCAACGCGTGGATAAGCGGCACGAGGCGAAGAGCATCATGTTCGACCGCGGTCTGCTGAACTACAAGCAGGTACGCGTCCCACTCCGGCCCCGCCCGGCGCTTTGCAATCTCTGATGAGTCATTCCAGATGCAAGCAGCAGACAAGAAGCGGCCAAAGGAGGAGAAAGACATCTTGCACCGGTTACGGCCCTTTGCGCGACTGCAGACTGCGGAGGACTTTGAGCAGTTCCAAGCGGACATCCTCTGTGCGTCTCCCTTAGTTTGTGCCACGCCCGCCTCGCAAACGCCTGACTCCGATTTAGACGAGCACATGCTACGGAAACGGATACAAGAGCTCCAGCACTATCGCCGCATGGGACTTCGGACGCCCGCTGACATCGAGAAGTACGAGGCCGACGTGGTGAAACGGGTATGTTAAACGCTGGCCCTGTGCGATATGACCACGTCAGCCTATACTGACCTTGCTTCATCAGGCTAACGTGAAGGCCAACCTCTCACGCGACTACTACGTGGATCGACGACTCGCTAGCGCCCGTGCCTCAACTGGACCCGATGCTCGCCGGGGCAGTATGGATGGGGACGAGCGCGAAGCCACGCCCAAACCTGGCGGCTCGTCAGCCAGCGGCACCGGTCCCCCCGCGCGGAAAATGCGTACGTTCCGCAGCCCCTTTCCCTTCCCTTTCCTTCATGCTGATCTCCGATCTCTCGCTGTTCCCCGTCCAGCCGCCCCGCTCAACCTCGCGAATAGCCCAGCGCTGCACCTCCTCACGCCCGAAGAGCAGACGCTCTGCTCGCAGCTGCGCATCCTCCCGAAGCCGTATCTCGTCATCAAGGAGACGCTCGTGCGTGAGTATGCGCGGCGTGGCGGGAAGCTCCGCCGCCGCGAGGCGCGCGACCTCGTCAAGCTCGACGTGAACAAGACGAGTCGCGTCTGGGACTTCCTTGTCCAGGCCGGCTTCCTCCGCGTCGGGAACACGGACGTATCGAATACAAACGCGCAGGCCGGAGGCAGTGGAGATGGGCATCGACCATCGGCTACTCCTACGCTCAGCGCATCCCCGAGCAAAGAGTCTACAAACCGCATCTCTCCTCGACCGCCACCGTTCACCACTGTGCCTCTTGTCTCGTCCAGTTCGGCGTCCAATATCCAGCATTCTCAGCCGAGCTCTTCCTGGCCACCGCCAAGCTGAGCTTTCCAACGTTCTGCCTACCACCCGATTATCCGTCTACTCTACGCCGTCGTTCCGTATTGCTATCGTGTTGTCCATTATACTCGTGTAGATTATCGCATTTGTACACTACCACCGAGCATCTATCTTGCATACACGCGCGATTAGCGTGTGCTGCTACTTCTAAGACTACATTGCCTATGTGCTTGATGGTTCTGCGAGTAGCCTATCGATGATACCTACGTCGACGGGAATGTTCGCCTTGGTTAGGTAGTCGTCGTTCCTGTGTGATTGGTGAGGATTTGGGTAGCTAAACCCGAATTACAAGGCCGGAGCTTACCAGAACTGAAGACGAGATTGTATATTAGCCTGTGCTCCGACAGTAATGCCCAGGGCAAACTCACCTTTGAATAGTGTCTAGTCCCAGAGTCGCACCTGCAACATGGTCAGTACCCTATTGGATTAGTTCAAGTGAAGACCACTCACAGGATAGTGACAATGCGCTCCCCATTTTGCCAGCCCATCTTCTTCGCAAGCTTTATACAAGTGACTAGGTTGCACGCACTGCTCGAGCCTAGGAAAAGCCCATCATGCTGCACCAGGTAGCGAGACATCGCAACCGCCTCTGCGTCCGTCACTCTATCGACAGCACGTGTCTATCGTCAGTACGCACAAAAGAGTGACGATGTCGATCTACGAACCGGAAAGCATCGTCAATGATGGGAAGAGCGAGCTCGAAGTTGTGCGTCAACCTGTTGATGCCACTGTACGCCTAGTCAGCAACCCTTTTCCTACAATTGTTGCCAAATACCGAGACAACGTACATCCCCTCAACGACCGTGTCCACCTGGTGACGCCTCTTCGTGCCCTCCGCCTCTTTGCGGTCAAACATGACGCCATACTTGACCTTGTTATACAGCCCGCTGCCCTCAGGGTCGGCCAACGCGACGAAAAGGTCCTTCTTCTTCGACTTCAAGTACTGACCTGTTCCGGCGAGGGTACCGCCCGTCCCAGCGCCAGAGACAAACGCATCGATCCACCCGCTCGTCTGCCGCCAGATCTCAGGACCCGTCCCATCATAATGGGCGTAGTAGTTACTTCGGTTCTGAGTGGGACGGTGTCAGCCTCTGGTAACTGCCAGTAGATATTGCATTAGGCCATACCTCGAACTGATCCGCGAAGAAACCGCGCGGCTTCATCGCAAATTCGCGCTCCTCTTTGGGACTCATCAGTGCGTTATCAGCGAGCGCGTCATCTGCCGTTGTGGTGACGACTACGGAAGACGATGCTGTGGGAATGAGGTGTCCACGATGCGCGTGCGTAGGATGCGCAGGATCTGCGGGATCAGAACCGAAGTTTTTGGCCCGTTCACGAGCAAGATTCTGAAACCAATCCTTCAAAGGCGTATCATGTCTGTAGCACGGAGGCAACATACCACAAACTATAGCAGGAACATCAGTCGGGGATCACGGGCCAGAAGTCGGAGGGCACATACCTGCTTCTTGTCCACGATGCTTGCCGGGCGGACGCGTTCAACTTGTGCACCAAGAGCGAGCAGCGCCTTGACCTTTTCCTCGGCGACATCGTCGGGCATGATAATGGCTGCGCAGATGACGCGTCAACATGGTGGCACAGACGCATACCACGCGTTTACATACTTGCTTCGTAGCCCCTGCGCACACGAAGCATGAGATGTGTAACGAGGGGTGTCGCCTGGAAACGTACTTGGCGCGTGCAATGGTGGCGATGGAAATACCGGTCGAACCAACGGTTCCCTCGAAAATGCGCGAGCCGGTGTTGGGATGGAGTAGGCCGCGCTCTTCGGCATCCTCGATCACTAGCGAAAGTTAGATGCATGAAGAGTATATGCTAACAGCCCATAGCGACGAGACGTACTCCGCAAGGCGACCCTGTCTTTTACACTTCCGCCAGGGTTCATGAACTAACGCTGGGCTCAGTACCGCGGTGGATTACTGGATGTATGCACGATATATACCTCAGCTTTGCCCAGTATCTCCACTCCTAGCGCATCGCTAAGAGACTTGATCCTGACCAGAGGTGTATTGCCTGAAGGCACGACATGGTCAATCCAAGATCACGCCTTCGTGTCTATACCAACGGACTCACCAATCAATCCAGTGACGCCGTCCACCACTTCATCACTCCGTAGCTCTATGGGGCGTGGCTCAAAAGTGAGCTCAGCACGCTTCCGTTTTCGTTGTTGAAAGTATTCAAGGACGGAGGAGGTCGTCAGAGAGAGCGCGAGACCTATGAGGACGCCATAGAAGATGTATTTGTTGGTTGACTTTGAGGGCAGCTTCAGAAGCACAAAGCGTGGCAAATGCATCCGGGCGCAGCGTTAATAGAGTTGTGCAGCCAGCCTTACAAGCCTAGCAGTATGATGGTACAACTCTTCGGATCGCTCAGACTCTGAGGTTGGTGGCACACGGTGTGCGAGCAGATGAGGTCATATTTCCCAAATACGGCGCAATCTAATCTACATCGAGGTTCCACAGGGTTAGGGTTAGCGCAGCGTAGGGACCAAAAAAAAATGGCCCGCCCAGCCCGAGGGCCGAAGCGGGACAGGAAAATATTGGGACGGTGCATGAGCCGAAGCCCATACAAACCGCAGGGTCCCCCTGAGGACAGGGTCGCCGTGCTATGAGAGGACCCCACGGCCCACGAACCCAGGTACATGAAGGGGCTCGTGCCATCAAGGTAAGTATGAGGTGCTACAGTGTCTGAGCGAGGCTTATATACTACGCTGGATGTGTGCACGGACCACCTAGTTTAGGGCCGGTACCTTCCCCCTGCGGCCTGCCAAGAGCCGTGATGGCGTTGAGCGCTGACATCTCTCACAGCAGACGCCCATGCGGGACTCCATATGGCGTCGGACCTGCCGATACTGCCACTGTCAGGGCCTGTAACATACTATGCATATGCTCCCAAAGGGATTCGCTCTTCAGCCGCGCTGGCCGCTATCAAACTTGTCGAACATTCACCTACGGATTGCGCGATTGACGTTCTGCACCTCACGACCATCATGTGCGGCGCGGTCTATGACCCCATTCCGGATGTGAGATCGCCTCAAATACCGTACCACATCTTGCTAATGTGCCCGGCATCCCATCCTCTCTACCCCCACCATCACCGCTACTGCCGTACAACGCTTCTTCCCGGTCTAACTTGAGCCATGGCCAGCCTCGTTGATGTGCAAAAGAAGTTCCTTTCTGCACCAAAGTTCGCGGTCGTCGGTGCTTCCAAGGACCAGTCCAAGTATGGAACGAAGGTTCGTGCAGGAGAGGCCCTGCGCACTGATGGCTCCCATGATGGTGTCGCTCACCTCGACACACAGGTCCTAAAGTGGTATCAGGCCAGGGATAAGGATGTGACCCCTGTTCACCCGGTAGATAGAGACTTCGCTCTGAGCGTCCGTTCCTATCTGACTTGAGTTGCAGAAAGAGGATGAGCTCGAGGGCGTGAAGACGGTCCGTACGATCAGCGACCTTGCCGCTCCGACGGAGACCTCTGTTCACATCATCACCCCTCCCAAGGTACCAGTCCAGCGTCACGCACTTCTCATGATCTCAATATCTGACGGGACGATCTCCCAGGTGACGCTCAGCGTCCTTGAACAAGCTAAGACCATCGGCACACCTGCGCTGTGGCTGCAGCCCGGTGCCGAGGATGAGGCCGTCGTCTCCTACATCAAGGAGAACGGTCTCGAAGATAAGGTCATTTACGGCGGACCCTGCATCCTCGTCGAAGGTGATGGTATCCTTCGGAGCCTACTCTGAACAACGGATGTACGGATATCGGGATCGGGTGTACTGATAGTCTTATACGGACAAAGGCGGTTGTAAATCACTGTTGTAAAGGATTTTTACTCATGCTGCAAGGGGGAAATGTCAGTCGTCACGAACGTGAACGTCTGTACACTTTGTCGCTTGGTGTGGAATAGTCGACACTTACAGCAAAGGATTACAAGGTATGGTCGGCAGCATCGAGCTCGTGGTGTACGCGCCCAGGTGGCGGTGCATTCGTGCTCGAATCCCCGCGCGAGGGGGAGGGAATGGCTTCCAACCACTTTTTGTTCGCACCCACCATCACCGCACACCATGTGTCCGCAACACCATAACCTTGAATGGTTTATCCCACACTTCACCTGACGCTATATCCCATGCAAATGCAGCATGGCTAGCAGGTGCAGATGAACAGTCCTTCACTTGAGCCGGGTCTCCGAACTCGTTGCAAAGGGTAACATTGGCCTATGTCTGCCAGACTCGCCGTCTGAGCTGCATTAAATAGCTCCATACCTACCTGTCGCGCACCTATCTCCTCTACAAGCGATATGTGTCCCCCCATAGCAGAGCTCGTCTCCGACATCCTCCAGGCCGTCGATCTCAAACAGCTCACGATCGCCACGCTGCTGGTAGACCTACGCCGTTCCCTCCTCTGTAGACTCAGTGATATCTGCCGCATGCTCTTTGGCGAAGAGAGGATCATCAGCGTCCCCCAATACGGCGTCGTGGACAACTATTTCCAAGTCAACGGCACCGTAATCCACCACCACTACATATATGAACATCGCTTCCCGCAGATAGCGCTGCTGGTCTACATTGTCGGGGCCATCGGCTTGTTGATCGTGCTCTTCGGCGCTGTGCGCTACTTCCTTCACTCCCATCGCGAGGTGCATATCATTGACTTCGGATCTTCATGCGTATACTGACCACCCTTTGTGGTTTCTAGCCAAGGACGCCAGTTACCGACTTGGTGCATGGAGGAGGAAAAACCCCTACTGATGCCCCAGGTGGCAAGGTGAAAGCACTCGTACATGGCACGTCGCGTAAGACGGCATCCGTACACTTTCCTCGTCCCACGCACGCAACTCAATCCGCGGACCATGCCTCTACCGGCGGCTCCAGGCCCATGCTACCATGGAGTACAAAAGCGACTGCATTCTTGATGGAATCACCCTGGTCTGCTGTCGCGGCACGTACTACCGTCCGCGAGCGCCGCTCTGCCAGTGGTGCCAAGCAGCGCGGTGCATCTGGCGTCCCGTCCGCGCCCACTGCACGCTTCGCACGTCGTCGCGCCATCGCCGCAACGAGCGATGTCGACTCTCCCGCCTCAGAGACCAGCAGTGCCGACGAAAACTCCCTCTTTGAATACGACATCGTCGATCCGTGCGCGCGACCCATCCCAGGCTGGTTCGACTATTACGATGACAACTCGCCGGGCTGGCTCCTCCCGGTTATCGAACAGCTCAAGAACTCGGAGAGCCGCAGGAACAGCGTCGACCAACACTCTGGGCTTTGCGTCGGAACTACGCCCCGGAGCTCCTTCTCTCATCCTACCCCCTCTGCGTCCACGTTCTCCTCTCTCGCTATCCTTTCCGATGCGGACGCGAGCGCGGACCTGTCTCATGCCTCTGGTCTGAACGCCGATCATAGAAACCACGCCAATGATGTCAATCTCGTGAACCGACCTGTGGACGGCCACTTAAACGACTCGCACCCGGAGACGGCCCGTGACCTCTCACGCGAGCCGCTGTACTGGAACCCGCCTCCGTCTGCGGAATCTGGACAATGGGCGTATCCATCGCCGTTCGCGTTCAGCGGGATGGCGGTGGACGACAACTTGTTCGCGACTGAATCGTTTGGGACGTATCCCGGCTCAGAGCTGACGACCCAGATCGGCGACCAGTAGGACGGACCAACTGTCATCTCGAACGTTACCAAGCTCTAGCATGCCATCTCTTCATCACTCTCTCATATTTCCCTTCATGCTCCCCGACTACTACGTATCATACCCATGTGTATTACGCTTTCAACTAGGCACTTGTATCAGTTGGGACCTCGTCAAATTAATCCATGATCGGGCTCATATTAATCTCGTAATGTGTGTCCATATGAACTGTTTGGCAAAGGCATCACATGGTAGACACCCATATATCACCCCAACCATTACGTTAATAGTACTAAAGCGCTTCCGGGCGCCGCTATAGTGGCTTCGGGTGGGTGGTGGTGTGGCGACGAGCTCCGTGAAGTCGGAAGCGCTGGCGTTGTGGCGTCGGTGGCAGTGCCTCGCTATTCGCATGAGATCTTAAGATGCTGCAGATCACTCTCGCCATACACAAGCCCCTCTCGTGGAATGGTTGACACGCTCATGAAGTTCATGAAATCCATGATTGACATTGCTCAGTACTACGCGCGCCCTTTAAAACCAAGCAAGAGGGACCGCACGTCATGAGCATTGACGTTACTCCCGAGTTTGTGAACTTGACATGGCAGCTATCGACGGAGGCTGGTCAGGGCCGCCGAATGTATCAATATTGGCTAACTACGTGCTCCTAGTCAGCCATCCATCGACTACACATATGACCCCAGTCTTGCACGCGCCCTCTTCTTTCCTCCAACCATCATGATCTTCAGCACAGTATTCATCGTCTGGCTTATCGCCATCCTCGGTGTCCTCCCCGACAACGCGGGCTACAACGTTGCCCATTGGGCGATGCCTGCCTTGTCCACAACGACCCGCGCCATCTTCCAAGTTGCTGGGTACGCCCATATCACTCTCGCATTCCTCATAACGGCGTTGTCGCTGATCGCGACTTGTAGCATGGTGACCATGCCCCGCTTCCTGGACGCGCCACACTCCCGCGACGCACTTGACCTTGGAGCTTTCGGATCGTCCGTTTACGACCCTCCCTCGCCTTCCACGAACTTCAGTTTTGCCTACGACGACACACCCCTTAGTGGAAGCTACGATCCTGTCCACGAGCCTCCGTCGTCTGCAAACGTCACCCTTGTACCGGCCCGGCGCTGGTACAACATTCTCCCATACATCGACATCATCTTGGTTATACTGGGCTGTATCTTCGATGTGGTTCAAAAGGTATGTATATCCTTCCATTACTTTTCTCCGACCGCGGCGATTGAGGTGGTGACCTAGCGCCGAGAGGCAAGCCGACGACCTGTGACGCGGGCTACTAGTTCGCTCCGGTCCAAGCAGAACCTCCAGCACTCCTGTATTACTGCATCACTCTCGAACCCTGCCCATTTTATCATCAACAAGACCAAGAAGGAAGCCAAGAAAGCAAACACGATGACGAACAAATCCCCTCTTCTCCGAGCCAATTCTGCGACACCCATTCTCCACGCCGACAAGATATATGCCGACCAGGCCCGCGTGTTTGGTGTCCATCGCGTATCCCTCGCGCCGATCACTAGCCAAGACGACACTGACGCGGAGGCCGACGAGTACCTTCGCGCCGTCTTCAACATCCCCGATGCGCACTCGCCACCCCTAATGGGTTGGGTCGATCGCGACACCGCAGACGCGTCTTGCTGGCACCCACCCGTAGAGGATCTCGACAGCTGGGTCTTCCCCGGCATGCACCCTCCTCCGGTCATCGAGCCCTTCTCTCCTCCTCTCCCCTCCGAGACTTCCCTCGCCGCACTTGCTGCCGCGGACGCCGACCCCACACGCCCGTTCGGCTTCGCGCGGACGGGATCCGTCCCGCTCCCCATCAACCGCTTCGAGCACGACCTGGAGGACGCGTGGCTCAACGTTGCGCTCGGCCTCCCGTTCACGATGGCCCCGTTCACGTGGCCCTGGCACGACTACTGCTTCCCGCACGAGGAGGGCGGGCGGTACCCGACTGTGGAGGAGCTGGGCGAATGGGCGGGGGTGGTGTACCCGCGCCCGGGCTTGCAATGGGACGAGATCTTGGGTCCTGATGAGCCGCTGCTTGTGGACATTCACGACTATTGGGACGGGTAGATACTAGACATTTTCTCGTGGTTTTTCTTCTCGTTTCTCCTTTCTTAGCTCGAGTACTTCTTAAAACGTCTTGCATCATCTACTTCCCGCCTCTATATGTAGCATCCTCTTCTCGGTTTGTAGCACCCCTCCTCGGCTTGTCGCACCCCTTCTCGGTTTGTACTACTCTTCTGCAGCGAACGCAATGACGATCATCCGATTGATGCCTAGTTCCAACAGGGCTGGATGTAGTCCTCGGCCTCATAGAACGGGATGTTCTTGCGCTTCCAGCTTCGCTCCCAGGTGGGGTAGTCCGGTGGTCGGCTCCAGGAAGTATAGATCCCTCCAATACACTGGAGCTGCGTCTATGCAAAAACGGGATCGTCAGAAGTGTAGTCGGCTGCGTCTCGCATGCCAGTTGGTAGAAGGCCATGGTAGTCACGGTGGTAAGCTGTGGCGGTGACATGAATGCGGATGGGGGTGGTCCATGGATGGTCAACTGGTTTACTTACTACTGATCATGAGTAGTTTGAACTCCGCTGTGGTTAAGGCCCACATCGTGTCCACCATCTTGCCACGGTCCATCGTCAGATGCTACCACACGTACCTGCAACAGTAACAGCACGGTTGAGAAGCACGGAGCGGCCGTGGGCGCGCCACCTGCGAAGCTTTCCAAACGCACCGTTTGCGACCCACAGCCATGGGAGCGGAACTGCGCATGCGCAGCGTACATGGTGGCAGTTGGCAGCAGTCACCCAGTCGTGCTTCCTGCACATGCGCAAGTGATATAAGTGTCTGTCAGTGGCAAATTTGACAGTCCAAACAGATCTGTTCTACTCGAACCGCACGCCGGCTGCGGAGCTGGCCTCATGAGCGGCTGGACGGTTCAGCGCTGGTGCCAGCTATATGCGTCGCGTCGTGTCAGCGAGTACCAGCATGCACACGACACACCCTATACATCCCATAAGGCTGCGCACACCGCGGACATTGGACGCCGTAGCTCCCAGCACGGTGGTTGGCAGCTGTCGTTGCGCGAAATTAGAACTTGACCGCATTTGATAAACATCACACACTCCGCTGGGATGGTGCTCAGATCTGAGCAGGAGACGCCATACTACGGCGCGCGGACATTTCCCCAGGGGCGGACGAGACGAGAGAAGGGAGCTAAGAGATGCGAAGCGGATCGGTCGGGTAAAGCGATGAGATCGTATATATGTGTGGGTGCCTGTACGACAGCAGCTTGACGAGTCGAGTCGGGTCGGAATGAGAGTCCTGAGCAGAGCGTCCATACAACGAAAGCAGCGTCACCATACCCTGAGCCTACATCCTCAGCCCTCCATCCTCCTCGATTTCGTATCCTGAAAGCATTTTCGAAACGACTGGTAGCCAAGTTCGGTTTGGCAGGGCGGTATATGGGATCGATAAGACCAAATAGAGTGGAACGGCATATCCGGGCGGGAAAGTAGAGCAGTGCAAGAGGCGGCCGTAGCAGCTCGTGACTCGGGGGTTGGGGAACGGTAGGAATGTCGGGACGACCAAACGCAGGTGGAGCGACCCGGACAGGACGTCGGTCTTCACGCGAGGAGCGCGCAGCCAGAAATGACACTCGCCAGCAAGGACGCAGCGAGCGCTGTGAACAGCGCATACGAGTTCGAAGGGAGCGCTGCGTTGTTTGACGGCGAGTTTGATGAGCCACTGCCTGTTAAACGTAGACATCATGAGCTATTATAAAACGGGTTGGAAGTAGAGCCAAGCGCACCTGAACCGGAGACGGAGGGGAGCGGGTCGACGCCCTCGGTAACGGTAGCAGAGCCGGGGATGTTGGTAGGGGTGCCTGTACCAGTCGAATGACCGAGATGAGAGGACAAAAAGGAGTTGAAAGCGGGGTCCGAGACAGTGGATACAAGTACAACAGATGCAGCAGTGGACGAAGGTAATACAACAGTGCCGGAAGGAGTCCCAGAAGGTGAGGAAGAAATAGAGGACGGAGCTTGTCAAATTCATGTTTACGCCGGGCGCGAAACGGGAAAGGACACGCACCAGATGAGCCGCCTGCGGCGTCCGAGAGCTGTGCGAAGCCCACCGCAGCAGGGTTGGAACGGAAGACGCTGTACACATTTTTCTGGGAATAAGATGAGATGAGACAGCGTGTTCGATGCATGATCCCATCTGCGCAGCGCAGCACAGTGCTTGGAAGCGTGCTACTCACCAGGAACGTGTCGCCGACGACCCAGACCGGGTTCCCTCCACCGCCAGAGACGTCGGAGCCGAGCGAGAGGTCGAAGATGCCTCCAACGCACATACTCGCGGAGATGCGGCCGAGGTTCATGTCTGCTGAGCTAATGGGCCATGACTTGCCGCCGAAAGCAAGTGACACCTGCACGTCGGTCGAACAGGCTGCGCAATGTCACGCTATAAATATTCGCGACAAACACGAGAAAAGAATCCGGGTGCTCACGGTACTGGAAGAAACCCTGCATGCTTGGGACCTCCGCAGAGCCAGGAATAGCTTCGTAGATGGCCCGGACGGCGTCAGACGGCCCACCGATCAGGGTTGTCCCGGTGTCAATGGCGGAGAGCGCAGCATCCCCCGTGGGAATAGAGACCGTCTTTCCCTGTACGGTAGCACCTACGCATGATAGACCCAGGTGAGCGTTGTCCAGCGTAGCTTCGATTGACAAGGTTACCTGACATCTCCAGCATCCAAAACGTTGGGCCGCCAGTCGTTGTCGTTAACGGGATGAACTCGATGTCGCCAGTGAACAAAGTGCTGTTGGTACCACCGAGGGTCATGACACCTCCAGCCTGTTCATCGGGTGGGTTCACGTCGTCCAAGTGTCGTGCAAGCCAGAAGGAGATTTCCGGCGTCGCGAACTGCCCACCGTTTGCCAAGGCTTGCCAGAAGGGCACGGCATTAGTAGACGCGAGCGCCTCGAAAGCCAAGCCCATGATGCCGGAGACGTCGCCATCAAGCAGGCCGCTGGTCATTTGCTCAGCAAGCAAGAAGGTTTGGGGATTGACAGTGAAACCAGCCATGGAAACGGTGTCCGTAGCGAGGATGCCAGCAACGGAGCCACTACCATATCGTATAGTGACCTCTTGCTCTTGACCGTTCGCCCCAGTGACACCATTAATAGTAGACGATTGGCTGGTATCAAAGGGTGGCGTCTGACCGCAGGAGAAGCAGTTTGTGGAGGCTACCCAGAGGTCAGAGGATCCAGTGTCAAGGACGACCTTGAATGTCTGTGGAGGAGTGCCTATTGAGACGGTGCCAATGTAGGACGAGTCTTGCGCCTGCAGAGACGGTCGAATGGGTGAACGGGCGACATCTTAGTGGTAGACACAGGACTCACCTGGTCAATGATATTGATTCCGACGGTCTGACCTGCACGCTTGGAGAGAGTCGAGTTGGAATAGCCGTATTTCATACGAAGGTGCTCTGCATGCTTGACGAAGCGTTCGACAGAAGCGTCGGAGCGGGGAGCACGGCGACTCAGAGGAATATGGACACCAGGATGGACATGGAGAGGAGTAGCAACGATGCCAGCAACGAGCGAAAGCAGTGGGAGGAGGGCGTAAGTGGCGTGGACCATGGCGGGGAGAAGAGGGGAGGAGCGGACGCGCTGGGCGTCGGAAGGAGAGACGATATATAAGGATGGGAAGGAGGGCGGAGGGGGAGGCCCGGATTGGGACTGAGACGGACTGACTGAGCTTGGTGCGAGATTGAGAGCCGTCTAGAGTCACACAGTCACAGCAGGCTGACAATAAACCAGAACGAGCGGGTAAGCAGCGAGACAGGAAGGACGCAGAGGGGCTGTACTCACAGAGATGGGGACGGACGGAACTGCGCAGCAGAGGGCAGGTCGTGGATGGGGAACAGCCAGTGCTCGTTGTTCATATACACCATCCGCCTTCTCTCCTACCCACGCCCAGCATCCTTGGCGCCAATCCGTTCCTAAGCCCTTTCTATTCCTCCTTTAGCTGCTTTCAAGCCTGTTGTTACCCAACTTCAAACCTTGCTTAACACGGACTTACTCCTTGGTAACCCCGTGCTCTAGCCCACGTAAGCGGCCAAGACTTATCGCGGCTTACTGCCCGGATTGGCGCCCCCGTAATCTTTTATCGCTTTCTCCATACGCGCCCACCACAGTCAATTGGACCGCCATCTTCTCCGCTCATCCGTCTCTAGCTTTTATCCCTATCCCTCACTCCCTCTCTCTGCGCGGCCACGATGCGGTACTACGAACAGCGCTATCCGGAGGTCGACGAGCTCGTCATGGTGCAGGTGCGCCAGATCGCCGAGATGGGTGCCTATGTCAAACTCGTATGTCTCCTCCGTCCGCCCGAGGCCAAATGCCGCTCATCACGCTCATCCAAGTAGCTCGAATACGACAACATCGAGGGAATGATCCTCTTGTCTGAGCTCTCCCGGAGACGTATCCGATCGATCCAGAAGCTCATTCGCGTCGGCCGCAATGAAGTCGTCGTCGTCCTCCGTGTCGACAAGGAGAAGGGTACGTGCGCCATACACGATAAATCTGCACGCACCCGAGTAAACCAACTCTGCGCGCTGCACAGGCTACATCGACCTGTCAAAACGCCGTGTCTCGCCCGAAGACATTGTCAAGTGCGAGGAGCGCTACATGAAGTCCAAAACCGTTGCCTCCATCATGCGGCACGTCGCCTCTAAGATCCCCTCGCTTGACGGCGAGATCCTCGAGGGCGAGCAGGCAAAGCAAGCAGAGGCAGAAGCCGCCGAGGCCAAGCGCTCTCGTCGTGCGGCGAAAAAGGAGGGACACGAGGATGAGCTCCCTCCCGACGAGAACGCGCCCGGCGCGGGCGGTGCAAACGAGGAGGCGCGTCTCGAGCAGCTCTACGACCAGATTGCATGGCCCCTCGGCCGGAAATACGGCCACCCATACGACGCATTCAAGCTTGCGCTGACGTACGTCCTGTCCAGAGTGCGGCCGTTTCCCAGTTATTGACGGACAAATACGCCCCACAGTGAGCCCGAAACCGTGTGGGCGGCGCTCCCGAACCCTGTCCCCCAGCCCGTGCTCAACATCCTCACGAGCACAATCGCGCGGCGACTGACGCCGCAGCCGATCAAGCTCCGTGCGGACATTGAGCTCACCTGCTACACCCCCGCGGGCATCGACGCGATTAAGAAAGCGCTCCGCGCGGGCGAGGCACAGAGCAACGAGGCTGTCCCGATCAAGGCGAAGCTCGTCGCGCCCCCGCTCTACGTTCTTAGCACTAACGCGACGGACAAGGTGCGTTCTGCGTTCTATATTCTTCTGGATTTTCCGCGTCACGGGGAGCGGAAGTTATGTGTGGGAATTCGGATGCTGACTTCTAGTGCTTAGTATGCTGCGGTCGACCGGTTGGAGCGTGCCATTGAAGCTATTCAGTCGACAATCGAGGACCAGGGCGGTTCCTTGGTTGTGAAGATGAAGGTAAGAATACGCTTTACACATCTCCGCCTCCCACGGCGCATCGCTAATCACCCTCGATGACTTTGCTAGCCAAAAGCCGTCTCCGAGACGGAAGAGCAGGACCTTGCGCAGCTCATGGCGAAGGCCGGCGCGGAGAACGCGGAGGTGTCCGGCGACGAGGACGACGAGGAGGCGGTGTGATGGGATTCCCTCCTTCTAGAAGCTGTAACATCTTACCTTGGCCCTCTTGCACGCACACGCCTACTGTATCACGAGCTTGCTCTGATGTGTATGTATCTCTACTGTACCGTCGGCTGAGCTGAAAAACCAACTCCTACGTCGGTGGACCGATCTTGTTTGCTCTGCGCCTGCTGTAAGTGGCTTCATATCTCTTCCCCCCAAGATATGGAGCGTGAAGCAAGCTCAGAAGATGTAATGTGGCATAAAGATATGTGTACAAGGTAAGAGGGCTCTGTTAGAGAGACCCAGAGCGACGGAGGACTTTCTACGATAACACGCTTTCTGCGTGGTCTAGCATTGTCTATCAGAGTCAGAAAGCAAGAGGATGTCATCAAATTTCATAGGTTGTTGAGCACTCGGCTGGCCAGCTCGAATCCGAGGAATGTTGCGCCATTCGCGAACGGAGACCTATTATCAAGTCAGCTTCTATCGCTGTCACAAGGGGATGATAGGACGTACCGGATGAGCGTCGGGCCCAAGCCACGCGTGAACGCAGGGAGACCCTCCGTCCGCCACACCGTCCGGACGCAGTCCAGCGTGGACTTGTATTTTTGCCCTGTTGAGGGGGAGAACCCGTCCGTCTGCATCCGAGACTTGATCATGTCAATGGGGTATATCACCGCCCAGAGCTGTACCAAGCGTCCGTCAATATCTCTCCTAGTGTCCCGGGTAGAGATAGCAATGGGGAGATGCGACTTACGGCGTAGCCAGCAGCGGCACCGAAGAGGACCGCGTTCGCGGGGTTGACCTGGTCTCGCCGGATGCCCTTCTTCGCCATCTCGCGCTGCATGAGCTTCTCATACGCCCAGAAGTAAATGCCGTAGCCCAGGGCTTCACGCCAGAGCGTCACGACCTGGCCCTTGTAGATGCCCGCGATGCCATTACTCGCGTAGATCTTCTTCATCGCATCCCATGGTCCGGCGTAAACGGGATTTGTGGCCGACTGCGTCTGTAGCCCTGTTGCAAATCAAGGAGAGATCGCGCGGTTAGACAACAAGTCCGCGGCGCGATCGGAGAAGGAAGTTGGGACGGTACGCACTAATACGGATGTGCTCAACGGGACCCGAGACGACGCCGTTCGCGAGCCCGGCGAACACGCCAGACACAAACAGCTGACCGCTCCCCAGCGCCATGCCGTCAGGACCACCTCGGCCGTTGAGGACATTTTGCCGCGCGAAGTAGCGCTTCGAGTACTCGAGCGCGCCGAACTGGATCGAGACGCAGACACCGATCCCGAGGAGCGGTGTCAGCGTGCCCTGCAGCGAGTGCGGTCGTGGTGGGTGAGCACGCGGTGGACGAGGCGAGCGTTGGAGCGCACCAAACCTTGTAGAATGCGAGGGGGCCCTCGTTCTTGAGGATGCCACCTGCGCAGTGCAGCATGCCGCTGTACGTGCCAGCGGGCGCCGTTTGCATGCGCTGTTCACCGAGGTACGCGTCAGGACGCGCGCAGAAGGACGCCACGGGTCTGATGTGGGTAGAAACATACCACTTTCACGATGTCAAAGGGCTGGCCGACCAGCACCTGTTGTACGCGCGCGGCATTCTAGGTAAGCAGATGGGGATGCTGTGGTCAGCACCTTCCTTCACGTACCTGTGCGATGCCTCCTGCCGTGCCCGCGGTAAGGTCCTTCACTGTCTTCGACATGGCGGCGGTCCTGGGGAGCTGGCGCGAGAAAAAGAGGGAGAAAGTGGACGAGGAGACCGTTCGAGTTCAAGCCGTCGAGTCACAGCAAGCGATGTGCAGCACTCGACTCGATAAATAGACGAGATGTGGGGAACGCCGCGCGCCAGCCAATCAGCGCCCGCCTCTACAAACTTTCTGCGCTTGTTTAGCAGAGCGCCCTCGGATAAGATAAGATTTCCCCGACACGTCTCAGCGCACCTCCGCCTACCTCCGCCGTACTGTCTCCGCCGGGCGCGGGCCAGGAAAGGCGATCATGATGGTACATACATCGTCAGGCATCATACAGCATGAGCATATAATAACAATGACATATACAAATGAACGAAGATTAGAGTCCATCCGCCACAAATCAGCGAGAGTCCGCTCCCTCGACGGGGACTGATCCTACAATGCGCGATGCGTGAGCTCAATGCCCTCCAGAGCTCGTGTCGTCCCATCCCCCCGCTCGTCCTCAGAGCTTCCCTTTGGCCTTCCTCTCGGGAGATCGCCCCGCCGTGCTCCACCTGATGGGGTTCACATATTTCTCCTTGGCCAGAGCGTCCGCCACCCGCCACTTTTGCTGCGCCTCTGATGATTCGCGCATCCATGCCTGAGCGATGGCTTGGGCGGGCGTGAGTGCACTACGCGCAGCAGTGGTGGTCTGTGTGCGCGTCGGTGTGGGACGTTGTGGACGTGTAGGCGTCGGTGGATCTGATGGCATCTGTGTGCGTACGCAAAGAGGACGTCAGTAATGGCCGGTAAAAAGCCCGGACGGCGAGCGACGCATACAATAGTCGTGAAGGGGTCATAAAGATGGCCTAGCGTCGCGCAAAGTTCGTTCTTATATAACACGAACGCGAGCAGCGCCTCGATATCGGCGATCGCATGACCTCTCCTCCCTCGATGCGCCGTTGGAATGCAGAGCGTCGAGCGGGGAAAGTACATAGGAACGTCCGTAAACAGACCGCGGCGTCCTCACAATGGCAAGCCAAATAAGGAAATCTCAAGGGGGATCGGGTGAAATGCGTCGTGTGTAGCGGTGAGTGATGTAAAAGAAACGCCATACCATGCTGCACATCCATGGGGAACGAGGCAGGAACATCATGAATGGAACACGGCGGGTATGGAGGAAGGCGACTTGGGTTCGGGTGGGGGAGGGAGAAGGGGGCTGCCTGGCCGTCCCTTCTCGCCAGCGGTGGTTTTGTAGCCTCCAGGCCGTGAATATTGGCTTGAGAAGATCCATTAGGGGCAGCGGCCCGTTGCCAAAAACGCGGCTAATGACTCTCGTTGCGTTCTCAAAATGACGGACAATGGTGAGATCCCCCTCGAGATGCCATGCCGGAAGTGATCCAACGTACCTCATCAGGAATTCCCAATCAACGCAGCAAGGCCGGTGCGACATTGACCACAATTGTGCCAGAGTCATCGTTTTTCTTGAGACAGCACAGGTGTCAAACAGGATATGGCCATGACTTCCCGAGCCTCGGGATGTCCCAGGTTCGACGTTCTTTGAGCCGCACCGAAAACATGCGGTCGCAGACGCGCCCTGCCAACGGACCCGTGTGAGTGCCCTAGAACGTTTGTGCGCTAGCGACGCAGACATTGTCCACGCTCGCACATGTTTCTTCAGACAAGTAAATGTCGCAGAGTCGCGTATGTTTTCTCTGCCACCGCGGTGAACGTATTAGGATGCGAGTGGTTAGCCGGCAACTTACTGTGACTTTGACGCCGGCGGCAAGCTCGCGGTTTTGAGGCGGGGCTGGCGGTCCGGAGCGTCATCACCGTTCCCCACAGCGAGCTCAGGTCCAAACTCGATGTCGCTCGCGTTTTCTTCTTTGAAACTCGGAAATCCGACATATCTGTCGCCGCAGTGTGCATCGGGCATCGGGTAACCAACGCGCAAATCCTCTGGCACACCCGGGATCAGTAGTATTATCGTCATCATCCTACGTGAGTAAGCCACTCGTCAGCTGGGACATTCGTCCCCGAGCGTGCCGTCTCTTGCGACATTCTAACCCAAGCACCTCATATCTTATCCGCAACATAAATCCTTGCTGCTGCTCACTACCGTCTCCAAGTACCATCACCATTCACCGCCAAGTTCTGTATCGCCAGCTGTCCAGGTTCTCAATGGGAGAAGCGTGAGTGATACACCCGCAGGAAACTGCATGGCATAACGTACGCTCGCTGAAACGCGTCCCACCTCCCTAGCTACGTTAATTTCCTCAGCGGATCCCCGCTCAACCGCCTCTCCTGGCTACGAACTTCGCAGCCGTTCCTCAACGCCATCGCACACGCCCCTTCCACGCGCTGGCTCGTATTCAAAGAGGGACAGCCGTTACTGCATACCCAGCCGAGCGCCTCGAAGCAGTCCCTAGCTCGTCTGACGACAAGCGACGTCAAGCCTCTCCTAGGGCCTGAGCCCTTCTTTGCCCAGGGTCAGCAGGAGGGCGAGCTTGCACAGCCCGATGTACCCGTGCTGGAGGCTGCTCGGCTGCGCGGACCACCCATCGTCTTTCTGGGACTACACGAGACAGACGCCGATTCCTCAAATGCCTTGCCCTCTTCCGAGTTCAGCGCAAAGACAAGCGCGGAGACGGTTATATCGAACATCAAGGGCACTCCATACTTCTCCTTAGACGTATCCGACGTCACCTCTGCCGAAGTAGACAAGGTCTTGCAGGCTGCCGCGACGCGAGGGGGCGGGGAGTTCGAGTTCTCGGAGCCGAGGGCAGCGTTGGCGGTCTTCGACGCGTTTGACGCTGCGCTTTCTGCGGAAGCCCGTAGCATGGTTGATTGGAATGCACGAAACAAGGTACGCAGTGTGTCCCGTGCTTTCATCAATCGCCGCTCACGCAGCGAACCTACCAGTACTGCCCTTCATGTGGATCGCCAGTATACTCGTTATGGGCCGGCTGGAAGCTCACGTGCTCCTCGCTCCTCCCGTGGGCGGACAACACGGGGAAGAAACCGTGTCCCACCGCGCGTGGACTACACAACTTCGCACACCCGCGGACGGACGCGGTGGTCATCATGGCAGTGATAGACGAGACCGGTGATAAGATCCTCCTTGGAAGAAACGTGCGCCTGAACAGCAATTTGGCTCCCGTGCGGCTGCTCACCGTGACTCTGACGTATACAGAAGAAATGGCCAGGCAAGTTCTATTCGTGCATGGCAGGCTTCATAGAGCCTGGCGAGTCCTTCGAGGATGCCGTGAAGCGTGAGCTGTGGGAGGAGGCCGGCGTCAAGGTCTGGAACGTCCGCTATCACTCCAGCCAGCCATGGGTACGTCGTGTCTTCCTACGCCACCGTTTCCCTGCGTTCATGAAGTGTGGGCTCCACTCTCCCAGCCCTACCCTGCAAACCTGATGGTGGGCTTCTACGCGATCGCCAACTCGTCGCAGCCGCTCCGAACGGACCTGGACAACGAGCTGGAGGGTGAGTGGGCGTTTGTTTCTCTATTGCAGCTCACCTGCAGACCGCTGTACGCACCACTAACACCTGCTCGCTTGCCGCTTGCCGCTCCAGAGGCCCGCTGGTACACGCGTCAAGAGATCCTCCAGGTGCTCGCACATAGAGATGGCACGACGCTGACCCGGCGCGACCAGCGTGAGCTCGCCGCGGCTGCGGAGAAGAGCAACCCGAACCAGCAGCAACAGCCGACGTCGTCGAGCACCGCGAACGCCCTCGCAGGCGACGCAGTCAAGGCAGGAGAGAAGGAGGCCGCAAACGCAGTGCAGGAGCCGCCCAGTGCACCCCCTTTCAAAATGCCTCCTTTGACTGCGATCGCAGGCGTATTGATCGCGGAGTGGGCACACGGCCGGGCAGGCTTCCAGCCGGACTCACCGAAGCGGGGGAATCTCTAGACTGGCGTGCACACGGATCGATGCCGGACGCCTCAGGTCGGGTCGAGACGCAATGTGTGTGTGAAGGACGCGCACACGGCTGATCACGATGGCGATGGCGATGAGATCCGGCGAGATAGACGTGTAGAATACAAAGGGAGATGAATATGTACAAATGAATGAGGGTGTATACAACAACGTTGACGAGAATCTGTGCGCGGCGTACTTTATCACATACACGAGGGCGGCGCCTGGTATATCTAGACGGGAAGCGATGACTGATAAGTGATTGAAAGGCGGTTAAGTAGGTGGGGCATCCGCTGCGGGATGCCTGCAAAAACGAGAGGGGTGTATCGGATGCCTACTGCAAGGCCCCGGGCGACTCGGCTATGATAGGTAGACAGGCGAATAGCGGGCCTTCGAGGCACATCGAGCCCGGCCCAGCGGGGCAATAAGGGAAACATGCAAGGACGCCACGACGCGAGCAAGCTGGATATCCTTAGGACGAGCCGCCACGAGGCCTCTCGTCCGGGCGGTACGTCCAGATGCTGGGACGCCAGACCACAAGGTCGTCTCCGTCCTGTTTGACACGCACACGCAAAACAAAGCACGGTCAGCGCATTCCGCTCTCCAATTCAATTCAGTCGCGGTGATTCACCGCGGGCACGCACCTCGGGCGCCGTTGGGCGGTCGTATCCGGTAGGTCCACGTGCACTTGGGTGGTGCGCAGTAGCGGGGAACGGCTCCCTGCTTGCATGGCGTGCCTCAGACAGTGGGCGTGTCGCAGGAAGCGCAGACGGACCAGGGCTAGTCAGCGTCCGCATTGGCTGGCCGTGCATGAATGGCTGAGGGCTATGGAGCAGAGGCGACGGCAGAGCGCTCGGTGTTGGGCTGAGGACGGATCTATTCTGGACGCCTGGCAAAAGAGACTAAAGGAAAGAAGATGGGCATCAGCGGCTTCCGACGATGTGCGAGGATAAGCCGTACGCGCTGGGGCTGCTGCCTCTGCATGCTCATTTGCTCTTCGTCTTCTGCGATCTTGCGCACGTCGCGCTGCATCCGCCGCTGGAGGGTGATGTTCCGTCCAGCCCGTCTTGTCTTCTTCTTCTTAGTCTGGCCTTCGCCGGTCTGGGCCCCCGACTGAGCGTCATCTTGCTCGAAATCGTCTGCGTCCTCTCCGGCCTCTGCTGCGAAGTCACTTGAGGCCTGGCTCTGAGGAGAAGTGGAAAGCGGTGTTCCCGGCATGATGCGTTCGCCCGCGATGGCATCATTGGCAGCCCCCCGCCTCGTGGGCACAGGAAGCCTCTGGGTGCCCGCACCGCCCCTTGATGCATTCGTCGAGTTGTTCGCCATAGCACAGGGCACAGATTCAGAGAACGGAGGCTTGGGCTCAGACTCGGACGCTGGCTGAGAGACGAGTGGTCCCGAGGAAGAGGTGGGGGTGGAATCCCTCGAGGGAGAAGAGCTCAGCCGTGGAGGGGCTCCCAAAGTACCAGAGCCGAAAGCGACGCATGACTGCAAGCACGTTGCGTCGCCAGTTCCGCGTTGTGCGAGAGGATCCGGGATTGTCGCCAGAGAAGCAGGCTGGGGCTCGTCAGGATCCGCTGAGCGCCGCTCAATCCCCTCCGAACTGTCCGGTTCAGGCTTTGGCGTGCCGGTGCGCAACAGGTGGGTGAAACGAGGAAAGCGGTCGGTAGAGTGCTGGGTGTATGCCAGAGAGTCAGCCCGGGTGCTTGGTGCGGGCATCGGCGTGAGAGGACGGAGGGAAGCAGGAGAAGCGGACAGTGCTGAGGTCATCACACGCGACCGAGGACCAGAGATCCGTGCCGTGAGAACGTCGCCAAGGGGCCAAGCGGTGTGTCCAGAGGAATCCTGATGCCGAATGGGTGTCCAGTATGTGAGAGTGAGGCTGAGAGCGTTCGACCGCCTGGAGTCTGCAGACGTAGACATCTCTCCTCGGCAGTACGAGGCGCTGGATGAAGTCGACTCGCGTGTTACTACAGAGCGAACAATACAGATGTTGTCGCGTTCTGTTGCGATCGCCGGAGCCTTCTCGCCTGCTTGGGCAGGCCGATGTCTGTCTGGCAAGGGTTGGCGTCAAATTGGTTTCATATAGGCTGCTGCTGTACTCACTTGCAAGGACGACCATGACTGCGCACAGGGGAGTGGCGCCGGACTGAGATGAAGGCGCTAGTGGCGGAAATGAAGGGACTACAATACTTAGGAGCAAGTCGAACGCGAGTTGTGTGGGGCGAACGTTACCGGGAGATCGGTATGAGACAAGATTTAGACTACCGGGAGACTTGTTGGGACGACGAGCGTGTAATGGACGAGGCAGACGCGCTCCGACAGGCCGAAGATCAAGAGCGTATTGCGCGCTGATCGTAGCGTGTGTAGAAACGCACACAGGGAAAGGCGTGTTGGGGAGCGAGTGTCTGCGAAATTTAGTATGGTGGCGCCTAGGAAGGGGTTAGCCGGGTGGAGAGGCCGCAACGCCGAAGAGCTCAGGTTCCTCGAGGTGGTAGGGTTCAGGAGAGGGTAATGTTGCGGAACGCTGGGAAGGCAAACACGAGCCCAGGAGGAGGAGGAAGCGGTTCGCGGGGAAGAAAGGTTGAGTTGAGTTGCCGACTGGGGCGAAACACGTTCGACTCCGGTTGGGACGAGAAGCGGACTGTTATGACGAAACGACCGCCGGCCCACCCGCTTGATTACTACACTTTCCATATTCACTCACCCTTTCAACCCGCGCGAGGACAGCGTGATGCGGTCAGCGTTGCCGCTATGCACCGCACACGCTACAATGCGTGTCCAAAGAATCCCAGGAGTGTGTGAAAGCGTTACAAGCCGTGTGGGCCCCGTTGGACGCACTGCGACAACCGTAGAATCGCGTACGGCACTGATGGACGGCGGTGAATAACCGCATGGCCCAAGTGTCGCCTAGCTCAAGATTAGGCGCCCATAAACGGATTGCGTGCACGGGATCGTGGGCGCGAATCCGGTTGCCGATCGTGGCAGCCACAGTCATTCCAGAAGCGCCCATGCTCTGGTGGCTTGAGCTCGATATGAGCGCCCTCAGAGCGCGGCGCACAAGTGCTACGGTGCTTGCTCAGCTTTCGCGTATTTGACTCTCTTCTGGGTCGGTAGCTGTGCTGTTCGGGGCTGCATTACTTTGGAACTTGGATCTCTTGTTGTGAACTTGGCTTGGGAGGGCAAAGACGCGTCCCTTCTCTTTCACAAACCTATGCGGGCCGTGTCTATCCCAACTTGGGCTACACTCAGAGGTCAGCCGCTACCCGTACTAAACCTACTGCTTACCCGTCTTCCTGACGTCTCCATCGACACAGATCAGACGGAAAGCTCTGCGGCACCGTCAGAGGACGAACTCCAGTCACGCGCCTCTCAAGAGATGGACGAGATCACCTCTAGTCCTCCGGCTCGCCAGACCAATCCCCAGCAGAGAAAGCAGGTCAATATGGCACCACCACCATCAACATCGCGTGTCACAGATGCGAGTTCGAACATGCAGGGCCCGAGTACCGGAGTAAAGCACACGAGTACAGGTGTGTTTCTCATCTAGGCGGCGCACGTTGCCTCGTATTCATTAATACGTCCGAACGGCGGACATAATGCCCTCATCAGCCAACGCACGACGACTACTCTCTGGTAGCGATGAAGAGGAGGAGCTGCGCCCTAAGAAGAAGAGAAAGAGACGCATAGTTGACCCAGAAAAGGGGCCCGCCGTCGCAAAACCACGAGTTTCCCTCGATGGACGACTCCCTACTGACCCCACGCGCCCTGGACCGTCTTCCCAAGCCTCTGCCCCTGTGTTGCCACGTTCTAGTATGTTTAGCTCGGAAGCAGCGCGAGAAGCACGGCGACAAAGGAGAGTCACGATGGACACCGGCATACTGGCAGGCACTAGCACGCAGCCCGGCCCTAGTTCACAGGTCAGCCGCGCGGCTGACAAGCAGAGTGGTGGCGGAAGACCGCCTGCAGCAGGTCTCCGACTACCACGGACCATTGCGGACCCCCCTCTACAGCGCGCGCAGGCTAGGCGCAAGTCCGGAACGAATCTGACTGGCAAACCAGATGGTGAGTCATCTGGGGCAGGTATGAGGAATATTACGATGGTCTATACTGCGTAACGTGAGCGGCTGACTCGTGTGTATAGGCATCAGCCGCCCGCGAGCACCAAATTCTTCGGCTTCTGCCCCAGCAGAAATCATCGAGATCCTAGATAGCGATGACGAGCCCCCACCACCTACACAACCGACGGCAGTGCCTGAACCTCCTGCGCCGCCTCCAAGGCCAAATATCCCACGCAGGACGAAGCACAAAACTGTGCCCGTGCCTCGATATAGGGAAGATAATGGTGTGATTATACTTGACGACGATGACGATCTACCGCCGCCGCCGCCACCAAGAACGCATTTTACCAACCATGTCACGTCGGCCGCACCTGCGCCAGTAGCGACGCTTGCTACTAGAGTCTCTCCTGCACGGCAAGCCTCACCACGACGCTCTCCGATGACAGCAACAGTAGTTTCGCCTGTCGAGGCTGAGAGTGAGCCTGCCGCCCCCGAAGCGGATGTCGAGGACATCGAGATGGCAGACGAGGAACTTCCTGGACTTGACATGCATGAAGAGGTTGTCCCACCCGAGGAGCCGGCGGAGACGGACGAGCAGCCTATGGATGGTGTTGCCACATCTGATGTACACGCTGACCCTGATGAGCCTCCAGACGACGACATCGCGATGGACGAGCCCGCTGTGCCTCCAGATCCTCAGGTGGACTCGGCAGAGGAGCCGACAGAGGGTGTTGCTCGTTCTCCGTCGCCTCGTCCTGCGCTGCCTGAAGATGAAGCTCCTCCAGCGTCCCTACCGGTTTCCGAGGATGGGTTTAGGGGAGTCGGGGAGGTTACTCGGGACAGTGATATGCTTCCAGCAACCCTGCCAAGCGGTTCCGAAGGCGTGACACCGTCTTCGGTACCGCATGAGCCACTACTTGCTACACTTTCTGAGCCCAAGGACGACACGGCCAACCGACCTCCTCAACCCCCTTTGTCGCAACCGCAACCTCAACCTGCACTACCTGCCTCCCTCCTTTCTGCTGAACCTCGCGAAAGGACTGAAAGTCCGGTATCCGCGATGTTGGACCCACCACTGAAAGATTTGAGCATCTCTGATATCTCAACAACATCACCCCGGTCTGGGACCCCACCACCGCCTGGTGAGTCTTTCTAACGATCACGCATACATACGTCTAATTCGTTGTAGCCGCATCTCCCAAGCTTCCCGTTCCACCTGTGAAGTCTCCACCACCTGCGACTGCAAAGCCTCCATCACCTGCAACCCCGAATCCATCGACTCCCCAACGTCCCAGAGTACAGATCAAGAGCTTCTTGTACGGCGGGCCAGATGGGTTCTTCGCCCCCGTCCACCGTCTGTCTCAGAAGCGTCTCAGTCAGGCCTCACCTTTGTCTCAAGGAACGAGTACGGGAGCTTCCCCATCGAAAGCCGGTCAGAGAGCTTCAGATAGTCTATCCCCAACAGCGAGCCGAGTTGCACGAGTGGCGATGCCTTCAGCTCTTTCCCAGGACAAGCAGGAACAGTCAAGCACGTCTACAGCGTCCATTCGTAATTTGACTAGCACACAGCTTCTAGGGACAGCAGAGAAGCCTCAGACGGAGGCTTCTGAGATGCTTGGAGTGCGGTCTGCGGCGCTTGTAAAGCCTGAGGTTTCCATCTCGAGGGCCAAGAGCCCCGCAGAGGAGGCTGCCACTCAAATTCGCGCTGTCGCTGTCGCTGCAGTCGGCGCTTCTCCTGTCGAGCGTCAGGAGGATCACTTCATGGAAGAAGACTATGTCAAAGAAACGCAGGAACCTACCCCTGGATTGGAAGCCCGCACCTCCCCCGGCGAGGCTGGCGCTGAGAGGATGACGGGACCCACGCCAGCCGCAGTGCTAAATTCAGCGCTAGACTTGTCAGCCTCGAGCTCTGCGCCGCGCGATCCCACTCAGGTCGTGTCGTCGGCGGAGGAAGACTCAGAGGCGCAGGCGTCGGTAGTGACCGTGCAGGTCGAGGAGGCCTCTTCAGGTGCGAAAGTTGCGGAACGCAGCGACACGCCTCCTCCTACAGAGGAGCCGCCCCAGCCGCGCACGCTCTCGCAGATTATCAGGAAGGCTGTCAACGAGATCGCGCGGAACGAGGTTATCGACCTTACCTTCGATGACTCAGACAACGAGCCTACGGCGCAGGCGTCATCTGCTACCAGCAAGCCGGCAGAGCAGGGAGCCAGCGCGAGTGTGCCCCCCAGTGCGTCATTTAGCCTTCTTTGTCGTGCATTTGATTCTGACCACGACTCTTGCAGCGCCTGCGCCAGGTCCACCTTCGAATTTGACTTCGACCGGTCCACCTTCCACCCCCGCACCGGCATCCCAACCGAAGCCCATCAGGACCCTGGACCTGAGTGCCCTCAATAACATCCGCAAGCAGTACCGGGCGTCTCTGGGGAACCAGCTGTCCCCCACAAAGCCCGGGAGCTCGTCCTCGCCCTTACCTCTGCCACGTAACGTCGGACGCGGGGCGAGTGCGGCGAAGCCACCTTTAGGCCCACTTTCCATAACTCTGTCTCCTCCTGTCCAGCGTAAGGTTGGACTCGACTCTGCGAGACCCTCTGAAGGCCTTGCTTCTTCGTCTTCCCCTGCATCACCCCCCACGCACCCTGTTCCTGCGCAGCCTCTTGCGCCGCCTGTCTTGGAACAGGCTGCTGCGAGCGCTGCTTCTGAGCCTCATGCGATTCTCCCTCCAGCACAAGCCCACGTGACGCCAGTGTTGCCGCAGGGCAGCGCTTCGTCGGCGTCATATAGTGCACCGGAACCTCTGCTATCGCAGGGCCAGCCGAAACCCATGCTGCCGCGACTGCGAGATATCATCAAAGCCTCTCAAGCGGCGAGGGCGGCGAAATCGCAATCGCCACCTAGTCCCAGCCCCCAGATCGCAAGTAGCCGGGATGCAGACAAGCCTGGCCAGGCACGCTCGGCCGCGACAAGCGTTTCTCCACACTCTCTGTCGCCGCAGCTGCCCTCGCCACCTGTTACATTGGGTAGGGGGGCTCCTGCTCTGAGTGATGCTGGTTCGGTGGAAAGCGTTGCGTCGGTCCCTGCGCTGGAGGGCTTACAGACAGAGACACCGCCACCGCGATCGTCGAGCCCCGAGGTGATCGAAGAGGAGATGATGGAAGAAGAGGAGTGCTTGAGCCTCATCTACCCGGACACTGCTGGTAGTACGCCGGACATCGAGGTGCGTACCGTACCTACCTGTGTAATGCAATAACTGAATAGCGTGGTACTCGAAGATGCTGGTGGAGCAGGAGCAAGACTCAGAACATGCAGATGGCATTCTGAGCGGGCGACGGACGCGCAGCCAAGCTGCGTCTGGAACGTCGTCGGTGGCGTCTGGACCCCGGCGATCCGCCCGGCTAACATCAAATTCGGCCTCTGCGTCCGTCTCAGCAAGCTCCTCCGTCGAACCACCAGAACGCCCAAAGAGTCGCGCGCGGCGGTCCCAGCCGTACGTCCGCACCGCGAGCGACGAGGAGGTCGCCACGCAGGGGGGCATCGCCCGGCGCACGAACTTCGAGTTCATGAAGGCGTTCGCGAGCGCCGGCTTCGAGGCCGTCTCGTGGAAGCACGACCGGCAGCGGCTCGCTGCGGAGTTCGCGCCGCTCACGCAGCTGGCGAAGGACATCCCGCGCGAGCTGCACGACCGCCTGAACGCGCTCAGCCTCTCTGCGCGGCTTGCGGGCGACATGCAGGTCCTCATCTTCGAGGCGGAGATCCGCGCGAACACGGCTCAGGACGAGCCGTACGCGCCCCCGATCCACATTGTGAACGAGGTCGATGACGAGCCCACGCCGCCGCTCGAGTTCTATTACTCGAACTTAATGTGGCATGGGGAGGGCGTGCCAAAGCCAGACCATGAGAATCTGCAAGGATGTGACTGCATAGGCCCGTGTGATCCCTCCTCGAAGACGTGCTCGTGCGTCAAGCGGCAGAGGAAGTATTGGGATGGGCCTGGGGGAGGCTTCATATATGACAAGAAGGGAAAACTGAAAGCACATGAGTATCCCATCTTTGAGTGCAATATGAACTGTGCCTGCTCTGAAGACTGCCCTAATCGGGTATGTCAAGGCTTGAATGTTGAAGAGTGACCACGGCAATTAACAATAATGGCACAGGTCGTACAGCATGGCCGGCAGCACGAAATTGCGATCTGCAAGACGGCAAAGAAAGGCTGGGGTGAGTCATTCAGAATGTCTTCTATATGTTCAAAGGATTTACAAACCACAAACCAGGTGTGTTTGCCGGGCAAAAGAAGATACCCGCCAACAGCTTCATAGGAATCTATGCCGGAGAATACCTCACAGACTCTGAGGGTGAAGTCAGAGGAACGTGAGTACAGCAGCGGAATTCATCACTGCCAATCATGACTCACCATAACCAATACACCAGGATCTACAACAAATTTGGGAGGACATATCTGTTTGATTTGGACTTCTGGTTCCTTGGGTCAGACAAGAAAGTGAAGTACTGCATAGATGCATACCATGCCGGAAATGTGAGTGCATAGCTGCAATTTCAAACATACAAAGTCTGATCTTCCATCACAGTTCACTCGATATCTGGTAAGCATGCACCCATTTAACTGCATTTCGCGCTTCATTCCTGACCTTGCTACACAGAACCACAGCTGCGATCCAAACTGCGTCATCAACGCCTGCTACATCAACGAGGCCAACATGGACAAGCCCCTCCTCACCATCTTCACCTGCAGGGAGGTGGAGGCCTACGAGGAGCTGTGCTTCTCCTACTTCGGCCAACCGGACGATGAAGACGGTGTAGATCACCTCCCGAAGAAGCCCGATGATGCTGTCTATGTCACCTGCCAGTGTGGAGCCCCCAATTGCAGGGGCACTATGTGGAAGTAGTGTTTCAAGCACATACAGTGGCGCTGACTTTACATCACATTATCTCAGCCATTCGCTCTCCGGGCATGACTATCTTTTACAGTATGTTATGGTTGTCAATTATGGGACTGTGTAGATACATCCAACATCATTGTATAGTAACAGCAATAGCAGTGTTTCGTGGCAATGTATAGGTATCAGACCAAGATGATATACAGATGTGCAAGATAGCAAGAAAGCGGGTGCAGCAAAAAGCAAAACGCGAGCGCCCAAGAAAATGTTCAGCTCTGTTCGCGCCTCGTAGCATCACCTTCCTGCTGGAGTGTTTTGGAGGGATCGCTGTCGAATTCAGCTGGCCGGCCGGACCACGGCCGTCCGCCGTTCTCCTCAAGTTCCCATTGTCGAAGGGCGTCTTCATCCCAGACCTTGTCGCGCTTGTCGCCTTCCTTGCGCAGGAACTCTTCGCCACGGAACTGGATGGGGAGGTAATCGTTGGTGACCGGATGCCTGCAAGCACGTCAGTTCTGCGACACCATATCGCGAGGTCCTGAGCCGGGGCCACTCACGCATACTCGGGGTTGTACTTGTACCCCTGGGAGTACCCCAGATCCTTCATGAGGCCTGTCGGCGCATTTCGTACCATGAGCGGGACGGGGATCGTCGGGTCGAGTTTCGCTGCCTCCTCCGCGCGGTTGTAAGCCTCGTACGAGCGTGTGGATTTAGGCGCTTCAGCAAGGTAGCTGATGAGGTGCGCGAGGTTGATGCGGCACTCGGGCATCCCGATGACTTGACATGCTTGGTATGTCGCCATAGCCTGAACACAAAAATGTGAGCAATTCGAAGAAATCAGAGTCCGGGGAGTCCGCCAATTTGCCGCTTACCAGAGGAAGGGCGTGATTGTCCGCGAGACCGATGTCTTCGCTTGCACATACGACCATGCGACGGGCGATATACAACGGGTCCTCGCCCGCGCTGAGCATACGGGCGAGCCAGTAGAGCGCGGCGCTGCCCTGGCTGCCGCGCACGCTCTTGTGCAGCGCGGAGATCATGTCGTACCGCGCATCACCGGTGCGGTCGTACGCAGTCGACACAGAGCGGCGGAGCGCGCCAAGGAGCGTGCTCTCGTCCGACGTAGGCAAGGCGGAGAGCACGAGCTCGAGAAGGGAGAGCGCCGTACGTGCATCTCCGGTGGAGAGGGAGACGATCGTGGAGAGGACTTTAGGCGTGAGTTGGGGGTAAGCGGGGAAGAGAGGCGTGGATTGGGTCGAAGAGGATGGCGTGCCGGACGGGCCAGGTTCGGAGCCAACGGAGGATTGGGAGAGCTGGGAAGGCTGCGGGAGTGGCTCCTCGATGTCCGGCTGCGAGCTGGCCACGTCGCTGCTGCCTACATCATTGTCGACAACGTGCACTTCGTGCACATTCGGGTGGGCCACGGTTTCTTGTGAGTCTGTCTGACAGACACGTTGGACGGCCTGCGTGATGATCTTGCGAATGTCGTCATCTGTGAGTCGTTCTAGCACGAAGACGCTTCATGAGAGGATGGGTGCGCACAGTAGGTCCAAGTAGGCAGGCGACGTACCGACATCGGCTGAGCAGAGCGCTGGTCAGACGGAACGAAGGGTTCTCAGTGGTGGCTCCTATGAGCTTAGTGTAGTGATTAGGTCATAAATCGCACCATACATATTGACCAGTCCTTTACCTGCAAGTGACCTTGCTCAATGAATGGTAGAAAGATATCCTAGAGTAGTATGATATGTTAATGAGTGACGTCGGGTTGCCACACCGTGGTGCGCGGAATCACCTGCTGTGCCTTATTGAACCGGTGTACCTCGTCCAGAAATAGAATGGTTCGCCTGTAGCGTGAATGGACTCGTCTTAGTACCTTGGGCCGCCGCCTTGTGGGGAAAGGCTGACCTTCCGGTGAGCGCAAGCAGGTTCTTAGCCTCATCGACAACCGCTCGGACGTCAGCAATGCCCGAGTCTGTCGCACTAAGCTCCTTGAAGACGGCATTGGTTCGCTTCGCGAGTAGTCGCGCCAGAGTCGTCTTGCCACAGCTAGGTTGACAGAAAGTCAGGCTTTCAGGCCTTGCAACTGGCCTGTATCGCGTACGCACCCAGGTGGACCCCAGAAGATGATGCTTCCAGTTGCGCCTCGATCGAGTTGACTCATGAGCAGAGAGCCCGCTCCAGTCAGGTGTGGCTGCCCCACAAATTCTTCGAGAGATTGCGGACGCAAACGCTCCGCTAGGGGAGCCGCGGATCGTAGACGTGAACTCGTTGTGACCCGTTGGCGCTTGAGCGGGGTGACCTCTGTGGCAGACAGGTCTTCAAGTTCTGCCTCGCTCCGCTTACGCGTGTGCCCATATCTCGGGAATGAAGGGTTCTGTGAGAGGGATGGGGATCCTTGGGAGCCCCTCGTGGTTGGGGTGAACAGCGAGGTCAATGACGCCTGGGACATCTTGCCCTTCTGGGTCTGGGTGGAAGGCGCGGGCGTATCATCCGAACAGTTGTTGTCCAAGTGCCGATTGATGTCTCTTTCCAATACACTCTTTGAACACACTGGGCTATGTCATAGTACAGTTAGATATGTGGCACTACATCGTTTAGCATGTATCAAACGCACCAGGTCACTGTCACAAGGAGCGGATCGGACGCGTCTGAACATCTGGCGTGGGTCATTGAAGTACTCATTACCGCGCACCTTTTTGCCCTCTATCCGAGCTCATCTCACCAAGATAGGCAACCTGCTCAAGCTATCCGCGTTACTTGAGTTGCGAAGCAGATTCCTGGACAGTAAGCAGATTGCGACCAGGACGGGGAGCAAGAAAGCGCGACATGGATTTACGGCGCCAACGCGAAGCGACGCGTCCTGTCACGTGAATTCACGTAACTTTATGGGCGCTTGTCGATTTGAGAGTCTTCGGGCTGATATCCATGATCATGATGTCTTCTTTAATGCATATCCCTTGAGGTATGGCGATGCGTGATCATGTATGCATCGTGTATGTACATTTTCAGCCAGTGATTGTGATGCGCAAAAGCGAGATAACGGCACGCGTCCACGATGATGAGCTTCGCGGAATCGGAGGATCGTCATGCGGGGCACGGAATGAATACTCGGGGACTCCGTGGACTGAGCGTCGTAGGGCTAACGGACAGGCGTGTGGCTTAATCATGCCGTGTGCGATGTGCGACTGGGAGCATAGTAAAGTCACGGGAAAGGGGATATGGAGTAGATTGGCTGAAGGGCAGATGAACGCGTGCATCGATTGAGGCGCCCGTGGTCGTTCGCGGTGAGCTCTGCGCTCGTCCCGGACTCCGACGCCCTTCTCTTTACATACTCTCCTCCCATCCCTCCTCTCCGCTTGGCCCTTCCAGCCCTCTTGTTCTCTCACCACCACCGCTACCCCGACAGCAACGCCAGGCGCGTTCACCCCAACACAGAGAATGCCCCCCATCGTGCAAGCCACCGATGGCATTGACCCGAATGCTCTCCGCGTCCTCATAACCGGCTTCGGCGTGAGTAGCATCGGGCTGTACCATCGCAAGTAGACGAGAGCTTACAGCGCATCACGATCACAGCCGTTTGGTAAATACAAGGAGAATCCATCATGGCTCGCAGTCAAGCCTCTCCATAACACCATTCTATATACCGACCCGCCGAAAGACCTCCTTACTCCCAGTGATCAGGCTGCCATGATCACCGACGAGATGGAGGAATTCCTCCGCCGGCCTCAGCAGATCCATATCACAGTGCTTGAGGTGCCTGTCTCATACCAGGCCGTCCTCAGCACCGTTCCCGGCCTGCACGCCCGCCCGCCTATTCTCCCTCCCTCCAACGACCCGTCTATGCCGATTCCCCCTCCCCCAGCCAATGGCTATGACTTCATCTTTCACGTCGGTGTGGCCGGCCGCGGTCCTCTCCGTATCGAGCGTATCGGACACAAGAACGGATACAGGATGAAGGACGGCGACGGGGAGTACGCACCTATCGTCCACCTCCCCAAGGACCCCATTCGCGACAACCCGGATGCGGAGCTCGAGCGGATGGAACGCATGCTCGTGGGTGCGTCCCTGCCGGGGCCGAGCGGACCTGAAGGCCCGGGCCCTGCAGAAGTCATGGAGATACCGGCGGTGCCCAACCGCGGGTTCGGGAAAGGCTACGAGAACTTCCCGGACGAGCTCTCAACAGAGATCGACGTGCCTAAGTTGATTGTGCACCTGAAAGAGAACGGTATCGATGTGAGTTAGCACTTCTCGTGATGTGGAAAGAGTGGCGGGGATCGCTAAACACGGAGTATCCCATCTGCAGCAGGTATACTCCTCGATGGATGCGGGCCATTACCTCTGCGACTACATGTTCTACTGCTCGCTGGCGGAATCACGACGGAACGTCACCCCGCAAGAGAAGTTTAAGGAGAGAAGCACACCTCCGAAGACCACGCCCGTGTTGTTCATGCACTGTCCCCCCGTCGACCAGCCGCTCAGCACGGAACAGGTTACGGATGCCATTCAAAGGATCACCCTCTGGGTCTGCGGTCGTCAGCATCAACCGTGAACAATTTGGTTATAACAGGGTTTTCTCGTTATGCCTTTCTTTCCCTGGTCGGTACTCACCTTAAACGATTGATGCTCCCGTGGCCCGTCGAAGTTGTCCGATAGCCTCTAGCCAGTCCGATTTCCCTACTATGCTCCTCCTCTCGTTCTCGCTGTCGCATTGTGTTATACCACGTATCCCCATTGGACCGCAGCTGTACATAAGTTAAATGTATGACATACCATTAATTACCGTGCCCCGCGTGCCCAGCGCTCCCATCTTCGCAATGTCCGGGCCCGCCAGCCAGTCAGACGGCGCGGGTCACCTCAGCCGCCCACGCCTCTCCCACCCTCGCACATACGCTCCTCCCACCATTGGCCGCGCCCTCCGACCGATGCCTCGACGCGACAGATCGCGAACACTGAGGCAGCAGGCAATCTGGAATTCAGCTCGATGCTGAATCATCCACACCGCCTGCGCGCGAATTCCCCCGCGACCGATTCGCTGCTCCCGCGCGTCCTCGCGCGTCCTCGCGCGTCGGGCGACAGCGGCGTCACGTGCGCGCCTTGTACTTATACCACTATGGCGCAAGCAGCTCACCAGCCCGGCAGCCCTGCAAATCACCTAGGCACTCCTCCACTCGACGTCTCGCGCCGCACAAACTACTCTTGATTGCGAAAAATCGACCTGAGATGGCGACCAACATCACTTTCCACCCTGGTAAGTGCCGATGTGCTCCTTGGGGTCTGTACTGGGAAGTGGCTCATCTCTGAGGACGCGTGCAGGATCTGTGAGCGCGGAGGAGCGTTCGCAGCTGCTCAACCAGAAGGGAATCACGATCTGGTTCACCGGTCTCAGCGCGAGCGGCAAGGTGCGTTGCGTTCCAAGCCCTCCTAGTGGGCCCTCTTCGATCGCGAGCTGATTGTGTGTGTACGCACAACCCGTATAGTCGACGATCGCGTGCGCGCTAGAGCAGCACCTCCTGCACCTGCACAAGTTCACGTACCGCTTGGATGGAGACAACATCCGGTTCGGGCTGAACAAGGATCTCGGGTTTGATGAGAAGTCGCGGAACGAGAACATCCGCCGCATCGGCGAGGTGCGTATATGACCTTGCCTCAATAAACTCTGGTACTCATTCCGCCCCTCATCGCTATTCATGCACATACACACACCGATATATACCTGCGCACGCCTACGTTGACTCCTACTCGATCGCATCTTAAACAGGTCTCGAAGCTCTTCGCGGACGCATCCTGCGTGACGCTCACCGCGTTCATCTCGCCATACCGCGCCGACCGCGCCGTCGCGCGCGAGCTGCACGAAAAGGCCGGCCTCGCGTTCATTGAGGTCTTCGTCGACGCGCCCCTCCACGTCGTCGAGCAGCGTGACCCCAAGGGCCTCTACAAGAAGGCGCGGGCGGGCGAGATCAAGGGTGAGCCAAATCTCCTCTTCGCTCTTCTCCTTTCATCCATCTGTCCATCGATGCGGGGTACGCTGAGATGCACGAAACTGACATTCTCGCTGCTCAGACTTCACCGGCATCTCTGCACCGTACGAGGCGCCTGAAAACCCGGAGGTGCACATCAAGACGGACGAGTGCGACGTGACGCAAGCAGTCGCGCGCATCACCGAGTACCTCTCCCAGAAGGGCTTCATCTAACTTATTCGCTCGCACATCGGCACCGGCATTGGCTTGCTTTGGATCAAGATCCCCCCATGGTGTGTAGGTTACGGATAGGTAGATGTCTCCATAATTGTTGTATAGAGATTCAAATGGCATTACATGACATGCTATGCATGCGGCTGTCTTTACGAAGAGGAGTTTGCAACACCGAAGTGGAAATCTTCGTTGAGCTTACAAGGGAGAGGATTGACTGTTATACATGCATTACGTGTCTAGAGCACGGACCGACGATACACTGCATAGGACGGAAGGATCAATAAGAGAAAAGAAACCCGAAGCATGATACCAACACGACTACTCCAGGGCGACCGGCACCGCACCCCCAAACGAACCAGGCGTAGCCGTACTATCGCTAGCTGTCCGACCGTCGCGCTCTACAAACGATTCGTCCGCCGTGACGCCGTTATGTCCGCGCGAACCCCCCACCGCCGCTGCGGCCGCGGCACTGCGATCATACAAGACCACGTCCTCCTGCTCCTCCTCGATCGTGTCCTGGCTCGGGCGCTCGAGCATCTGCGTGAGCCCGGCCTCGACGACGGCCATCCACTGCTGCAGCTCGTCGACGGTGCGCGCGAGCTCCGTGTGCGTCGCCTCGTGCGAGTGCATGAGCGGCGCGAGGTCGAGCGGCCGGAGGGGCGGCCCGGAGAGCACGACGTCGGAGGGGAGCGGCGCGTTCGCGCCCCCGAGGGAGAGCGAGCGCCCGTGCGAGGGAAAGGAGGAGGACGCCATGTCAGAGCCGAGCCGGAGGTCGGTTGAGGATTGGTTGGCGTAAGAGGAGAGCGAGTTGAGGGAGGTGGTCGAGGAGGATGCGGTGGAGCTTGGCTGGGGGAGGGTTGTGGAGGATTTTGCAGTCCGATGGGGTGGAATAGGGAAGGGAGACGGTGAAGGCGGTAGCAGATCAGACATGCCAAGTTTGTGCTCTGAACTGAGCGTCGGTATCTAGGCATTGACACAGGTCAGAATTAGGCATGGCGCAGGAGAATGAACGAATATATCTCACCTTCAGTACATCTCGAAGGCCAGGTAGCTGTACAGACGACTGGCTGAAGGACGACTCCGCCGGGCTGCCACTGCGCTCCTTCGCAAACGGTCGGATAGGCATGTCAAGAATACCGGCAGAACCGAGCCGGTTTAGACTAGGCCGCCTTGACGGCAGCTTCGCCGATGCAATGACAGAGTTCTGCGCTGCCGCGAACGAGTGCGGCGGTTCGACCGCAGTAGCCGATCGGGCGCGCATGATGGGCGGAGGAGTTGGCAGTGACCCCCCTGGAGAAGCCAGCCTCTTGGGCAATATCGAGGCATCGAGAGACTGTGAGGTCTGGTGCACACTGGAAGTCGTAGAAATGGTGGAGATCGTCGAGATGCTCGAATGCGTCGGCGACCTGCGATCGTGGCCATGCGGAAGACGGAAGGTAGGTAGTGGTGAGGAGGTCAGCTCATCTCGTGCACTGGCGGCGAGCGGCGAGACGGGAGGGAAGCGGAAGTCAGGCGTAGCCAGAGTGCGGCCCCTAGATGTGCCAGAGGTTGCGGGTGACGAGACTCCACCTGTACTGCTCTGCGATCGCTTCCGGCCAACGGGTGGCCTGCTAGACGTCGAACGCTCGGGAGAGGACGTGGAGAGGACTATAGGAGGCTGACTATCGACCGTGGCATCCGTGGGAGAGACTGCAGGGATTTCGATGTTCGGGACTCCGCGATTTGACCTGACTTCGCGGTAGGTTGGAACAGGCTTCAGTATCGGTGTGCTAACTTGTCCATCTCCTTCCGTTTTGAGAGGGGTGGGGGCAGCTGCTCGCGGTATACCTGGGCCCAAAGGAGGAAGTCGTTCCCGTTTGCGTTCGAGAGGAGATGCCGGCGGTTCGGAATCGTCGAGGTCAAAGTTCGTTACCTTCGAACGTGGTGTAGACGACCTGGGAGGGAATACGAATGCTGACTGCTTCGCAGTTCGAGGATCCTCGTTTGTAGGCTCGGGCGTGAGGCCTCTTGAGGGGCTGCGGCCGCGTACCGGTGGTGAACCGACATTGAGCGACGGATTGGCCATGAGTTCCTCCGATGGCATCTCGAATGCAGGCATGCGGAATGTATCCGGTGGAAGATCCCCATAGTCGAACAAATTGCGCAGCGTGGCAGGGACGTTAGTTGGAGGTGGACGGACCGTCGATTGGCCACCCGCTCCTTCGTCCTCCAATAAGGTGAGCAGTGCATTATCAGGCTCGAAGCTCCCTAGATCGGAGGTCGACCGCCCACGGACGGTGTCAAACTCCCAAGGGTTGTCTTCTTCAAATTCCGTGCCCGACTGCTCTCTATCCATGACGTGAGTTCTTCCTGAAGTATACGGAACAACCTTTTCGGATGTACGTACTCTCGCTCTCGCTCTTCCTCCTCTTCCCAAGGCAGAGGTGCAGCCACACTGGCGCGGGAACCTCCGCCCTTTATCCACGCATCATAGCGGAGGATAAGATCTTTCAAAATGGTCACAGGAACCTTTCGTACGGACAGTATCCATTTCGTCTTCGACAGTTCGTCGGCGGATAAACGCTATAGGTCGCGTCAAGGTCGAACTCCGCCGTTTGCGAGGTGAACTACGTACGTCGCTAGGCAGCTCCCTCAAGCAAGCCGCTACGAACTCTCGGAGCTCCTTGCTCCCTTCGCCTTCCGCTAGCCGTGGTGGCTTCATCCTTGGAATGAGTTGTATGAGCTTATGTTGATCCACTATGTGCGAGTTCGGGGCGCTGCCTTTGATCATTTCGTAGATCATGATACCCAAGCTCCATATGTCCGCCTTGGTGTCGTACGCGGATGCGTGCGCGACCTCCGGAGCCATCCAATGTGGTGTTCCGACCAAGGTGTTACGTTTGCTTGAGGCGGTGACCAGAAGCGCAGAGACACCAAAGTCACAAATCATGACCTTGCCCGCAGAGGTGATGAGGATGTTCGCAGCCTTGATATCTCGGTGGATGATAGAAGACTTGTGGAGGTAGCTGAGACCGTTCAGGACCTCGCGAGTGATCACAGAGACATATTTCTCCTCTACGACACCGTCTTTGCAGGCCTTCATGAGAGTGCGCACACTACCTCCCTGGGCATACTCCATGACGATCCATACGCGCGGTCCGTCCATATAGCACCCAAAATACTTGGTCACGTTCGGGGCGTCTCTGAGCTGCGTGAGGAGGGCAACCTCGCGCTGGATATCCCCGACGTCGTCATCTTCTGTATCGAGGTTGATGATCTTGAGTGCGACAACTTCGCCTGTCCGCAGGTCTCTCCCTTTATGTACGGAACCATATGCACCCTTGCCTATTGTTTCAAGACGTTGGTAGAGTTGGTGTACAGAGACCGGAGGCATCGTGAGAGTGTCGTGAAGGCCGTTGAAAAGCTGTACAAGGTGTAGACAATGCTGAGAGATCCAGAAGTCGGCCAGACAAAATCATGGAGAGGCGAAGACGTATAAGGGAGGAAGCAGCCACAAGACGTAGATGCCAGGCTCAGCTAGCAAATTAAAGATGCATGCGTTGGCCGGAGCCCAGACGAGAGCTGCCAGGAGCCTTTAGAGCGCAGGCCCTGAGTGAATGTGGTGGGACGGAGGCAAGGACGACCACAAGCGTTTACCGGTCCGGACTCTGCAGGTGAGGAACAGCTCGAGCCGATCACATCTCGGACTCGGTTAGCACTCACGGACGCTTCTTTGACCATGTCGTCTGGTAGCACGGGAGCAAACCAATCGAGTTCTACTAGCGTATGTTTCATATATCAGGTATTCAAAATCTCCAAGAGCATGTGCTGTGATATCTCGAAGATTTTGCACTGAGAGCCTGGTACTTAATGGTGACTTAAGCTCTATAGTCTTATGGGCGCCTGTGAAACATAGATGCGATTTCTTGACCCTAGATCGTGGTTTGCACCTTGACCATGGACTTCGACGAGTCATCTACCACAAAAATCGTAACGCGCGAATTCCTCGCCGTAGTCCTCGCGGGCTTTGGGAATGAGTAAGGATATCCTATTTCTTATGAATTGCACGCAGTGCAGTGCGCGGACTCTGAGCTCGCAGGAATGTCTACCGGACTTCTCAGCCACAGCGATGGGTTGCGGGCCTAATGCCGACTCTCTCGGCCAAGACGCGTTGGTCCAACATTATATGCTGACGGCCGTCGTGTCTCTGCAGGTTGCTACCGTTGACCACCAACCATGGAGACGAGCCATGTCCGAAGGCATTGCTACCGATCGCGAACAGGCCGATGCTGGAGTATCCTCTCGCGTGGTTGGAACAGTCGGGCATCACTGGTATGAGCACCAGTACTCCCGCGTGAATCTCCCTGACACCACGCAGATGTCCTATTGGTCTGCCCGACGCCTCAAAGATCGGCCGTCTCCAATTACATTCAATCCGACGTCTCTTCATCCTACCCTTCCCTTCGCATCGACCTCCAGACATTCGAGGAGTCACAAGACATGGCCTCAGGAACTTGCAGCATCCTCCGGCACTTCTCCTCGCGAATCCAATCCGACTTCATCATCCTCCCCTGTGACTTCGTTCCTCCGCCCTCCCTAACCCTTGCCCAACTGCTCAACAAATTCCGGACGGAGTCCACCTACGACGGCGCCATTGCCACTGCCTGCTTCTATGAAGCAAGCAAACCCGACAAGGGCACTGTGACGGAGGACTGGGGCATGCTACCCACTAACCTCCCTATTGTGTTCGACGAGCGGAGCGGCACCTTGCTACACATCGACACGCCGGACGATGTCGACAATAACAACGAGGAGTTTGAGTTACGGATGAGCCTACTCTCCCAGTAAGCATGGATCACATGTTCCTCGATGAGAGGGCTCTGACTCCCTTCGCAGATATCCGCGCACGAAGCTCTCAGCCAGTTTCCGCGACTCTCACGTATACGTCTGCAGGCGAACCGTATTGGACGCGTTGCAGGCGAAACATCACTTTGAGTCACTGAAGGAGGAGTTCATCCCGTGGCTATGCAAGCCCCAGTATCAGCGGACAAGACGAGAAAAATACGGCAATAGTCTGTCTTGTTCTTTGCTCTTGTGTCTGCGACGCACCCTGACTCTTCTTCTGCAGTCCTCAGCCCTGTGACCAACAACCTTTCCCAAGCCCTTGCCCTTAAGCACTCCACCTTGCACCTCCCAGCCCGTAAACAGCACCTACGACGCTCAGCCGCTGGGTCCGATGACGACGAGCACCTCCGCTCCGTGGTGCCTTCACCAGTAGAGCAGGATGACGAGGAGGCGACAGAACCAAGCCTGCGCGTCGGGCTCATCGCACACCGCGCTTCCTCCGGGTTCGCCTCGCGAGCGAACAACCTCCACTCCTATCTCGAATTGAACCGTTTCGTACGTCCCAATCCTTGCTCCGGCTCTGTCCGAGTGGCTCACTGACAATATCATTGCAGTTCCTTGGCCAAACGACATACGTCCTCCCATCCGACGCTGAGACCCGTGCCCTCATCGATCCCAAGGCACAGATATCATCAGACTCTATGGTCGGCCGTTCGACGCGGGTAGAGGAGCGCGCCAGCATCAAACGGTCAGTCATCGGAAAGCACTGCATCATCGGGAAGATGGCCAAGGTGGTCGGTTGCGTGTTGCTCGACCATTGCGTCGTGGCCGACGGGTAAGTGCCTAGTCGCTATCGCACGATTAGTATTGCTGACGAACAATGGCAACTCAGAGCGAAGCTGGATGGGTGCATTCTTGGGGCGTACACCAAGGTCGGCGCGAAGGCCGAACTCTCCCGCTGTGTCACACAACCTGGATACGAGGTCGGCGAAGGCGGTATGTCTCTTGTTCGGGCTACGACAGGATCGGGTACTCATTGTGATTGCAGAGACGGCACGCAACGAGAAGCTGGAGACCTCCGACTGGACTGCACGAGACACTTCAGAGTCGCAGGAGTCGGATGAAGACAGCGACGATGCGTCAGAGGATTCGAGCGAGTAGACCGGTTATCCGACCATTCACACAGTTCACACATAGAGGGGGAGAGTGCAAGAAGAAAGAAGTGTTCATATATGACTGCATGTATGCTAGTGACACAACAGTACAGTACAATCGGGCGGCGACATGCGAGCGCAGAGCAGTAGTGAACATGGTGGGGGTGGAGAGTGTATCAACAACATAGTAGCGCGACCGTGACCGACCGACCGGGAGAGACCGAGACCAAGACCCGCTGCGCATACTTTCTATCGGTTTCGTTGCGTGTTTCCTGCCATCTGAGATCCGAGACCCTGTGCGAACCGTGCACCACGGCCGCCCCGCGCGCCGCCTGGGAAGACAAGAACGCTCACGTCAACACACGCCTGTACACTGGAATGTCAAGGAGACGGGGACTCACCACGGACACCACCCCGGTTGCGGTCGCCACGGCGATTCCGCTCTGCGGTCTGCTCGCCGCGCTTGTCGCCCTTACCGCCGTCGGCGCGCTCGTTCCAGGTCGAGCTCACGCCGAGCTTCTGGTCGAGCGCCTTCTCGTTCTGCTCGACGAGCGCGTTGACCTTCTCGGCGAGCGTGAGCGCGAGCTGCTGCGTGCGCGAGACGTCGATGCGGTTGAAGACGACGACGCCCGCGGACTGGTCGAGCGACGCCGTGAGCTCCTCCGTCCAGATCATCTTCGACACGAGCGACGTGACCGCGCGGAGCGGGAGCGAGAACGTGCGCGCGAGGAGCTGGAGCGAGAGCGTGCTGTAGTGCGGCGCGTACGTGAACAGGTACGTGCGGAGGCCCTCCTCCTGTATCCGCTTCGCGAGCATCTCCTTCACCGCCGCGCACTCGGGCATCAGGCTCCAGATCTTGATGCTCTGGATCAGGTCCCGGCACTTCTCCCACTCGCCGTTCTGCAGAGCCTTGCTCGCCTGCATGATGTGGTCGCGCGTGCTCTCGGGCGGGCCCGTGAACACCTGGCGGTCCGCGAAGTCGAGCAGCCGGCGGAACGGCTTCGAGATCACCTTGCGCCGCTGCTCCTCCGAGTCGATGCTGGCGAGCAGAGGGATCTCGACGAGCATGCTCGACACGAGGAACGCAGCCTCGAGCAGCTCGGTGTTGATGTGCATGTGGAAGGGCAGCTGGCGTTGGCGCTCGGCCTTCTCCTGCTCAGGCGTGAGCACCTGGTATCTTTGCTGATGTACACCCTGAGCGAGGAGCTCCTTCACACGCTGGGTCGCGAAGATATCCTGCAGCGTCGCCTGCGCCTCCTTGATGAGGCCGCAACGGAACGCGCTGAGACCGAGCTGGACTACTGTCCGGTTGTACAGGATCTGGGTCGCAACGTCGGCGTTGTGAATCGACTCCTGCAAGTGCGACATGAGGAGCATGTCACGCGCGGTGTGGAAGTCGTTGTGGAGGGCATAGTGGTAGATGTGGCAGAGCATAGCACGGGTACGGAGAAGGGAGTTGCCAGACTTGTAGAGGTGGACGCAGAGGGAGTGGATGAGGGAGGAAGTCTGGCCATCGGAGGAGAGGACCACAGTGGGCTTGATGTCGGACGCAGCGACGGTAGTCTCAAGTGCGTGTACGACGGCATCGGGCTACCCCATCCAGGTCAGACGTCAGATAATGCAAATCAAAGGTATGGTCATATATACCTTCGAGTAGATGTGCTCGAGACGGCGCATGATGACACGAGCAAGCGGGTCCTCCTGCTTCGTCTTCTCATACAACGCCTGTGCGCGGCAGATCGTGCAGTACAGGACCTTCTCGTCCTTGAGCCTATCGACGTACTCCGTGCCGTGAGGATCGATGTTCTGCAAGCTCTTCGTGAACTCATCGTCCAGACGGTCGACGAAGCTGATCACGCTGCCGCGGATGCGGACGACGCCGTCCTTCTCCGTCGCAGGAGAGCGCTCAAGCAGCTCGTCGTAGTCCTCCGTGATCTCCTGGATGGAGTAGCCGGGCTCCTGCACAACGGTGGCAATGAGCTGGTCGACTTCCTTCTGCGCGGCGATCCAGAGGTCGACGGGCATGTGCGTCGCGACCGACGAGTTGTAGTCGAACCGGGCCGCGATCAGCGCAAGAAGCACCCGGATGCGCTGGTAAGGCGTCACAGAGACCTCGAGGAGCTTCTCGAGAATACGGATTTGCTCCATGCGATCCGTGTTCTGCGACCAATGCGATCAGCGTTCATGGCTAGAAGAGGACGTATTCCGACGATCCTCACCTTCTTACCACGGTTTTCCTGCACGACCTGCAGGTTCTTGAAAATGTTTTCTGGCGTGAACTGGATGCCCTTGCCACCCTTGCCCACAGTCGTGAAATCCTCATCGTCCTCCTCGTCAGCCTTCTTCGCCTTCTTCGCCTTGGCAGGCGCAGAGACAGTCTCCGGCGCGACCGTAGCCTGGTAGTCGCGTTCAAACGCCTCGGGGTCCTACCGTCCGCGCACGCATACGTAAAATCCGGTCAGCACGTCCTACAAACCCACACAAAGCCACGCAAGCGGGCGCCAGAGCGGGCACGCACCTCCTGGAAGCGCTTGAGCTCCTGCTCGTACTCCTTGCTGATCTTCTTGACCTTCTGCTTCATCGCGGTGAGCGCGCGCGCGTTGCTCGCGTTCATCTTTTTCTTGGACTCCTTGTCCTTCGCGACCGCCGCGTTCAGCGAGCCCTCGAGGTTCGCGAGTGTGCGGATGAAGAACGGGGGGACGGGCTCCGAGACGTTCTGCTGCCGCTGCACCATCCGTATCAACTTGTCGAACTCTGTAGACGCATACATAAATCCCAGAATATAGAATAATCGATTAGTTAGAACTTCCCGCTCCCGGGTGGGAGGAGGGGATTCAGTCAGATCACTAATGAAGAAGAATGCGCACCCGTTGAGATCGCAACCCAGTCGTTGATCTTGAGGGCATTGTCCATGACCTTGCCCGTCGCCTCCATCTCCTCGAGCCGCTTGTCTTTTGCGCTCTTCACCACCCGCTTCACGTCCTCGTCCGACTCTTCATCGGACGACGCGCCCTGGAGGAACCGCCCCACGCGGGGCTTCGCCGTCTCCCGCTCGTCCTCATCGTCCTCGTCGCTCATCTCGCTCTCCTCCTCGGACGACGACTCGTCCGAGCTTGATTCGCCCTGTCTCTTCAAGAAACGAGACATAGCAGGCTTCGCCGCGGGTGCGGTGGTCTTGGGGGCCTCCTCGTCGCTGGACATGAGCTCCTCCTCCTCAGAGGACGAGCTCTCAGAATCGGAATCGCCGGCTTGACGGAAGAATCTGGACATGGTGTCGGCCTAGTTTTGGTAGCAATCGACGAGAGAGGAAGCGTAGGATTGCCCGCGGCGAGGTTGTCGAAGTCGACGGTGTGCTTCAGCACTGCAGTGAGCTCCAGTACAAAAAATTGGGTTTCGGCGGGGCGTGAGTCGGGCTTATGTAACATCTCTATATCAGGCAGGGGCGATACTGACCGCCTCCCTACATGAGCGCTTAGCTAGATTATCATAAGTTGATTCGTTAGGAGGCTAGATCTTTTCGTCCAGAGCTCATGCATGGGATTACACTGACTACATCTTCAGCTGGTCACCATGTGCAACTTTCGGTCTAGCTCATGCTGTTCGCGATTCCCAAAAAAACAAGTCGTAAAGAAGAATAAGCTATGCAGTATGTTACATCGTTGGTACACTAAAAGGTCAGTCCATGCAGCCTCCATATCCGGTCCTCATGGTCCGAACGTTCTTCGCCTGAGCAGGCTACCAGCTCAATGGTGGGTAACGCGGTATTTCTCAGCAAGGAAGCTGTACGATGTGGCGTTAGTACGTGGATCACGCTATGGCTACGTTGAGATTAGCTTACCCCTCACCCGTCCAGAGAGTGAGAATACCAGCAGTTACCGCAGAGACAATCCTGCGGTCCCAGTGGGGACGGTCCCAGTTGATGTAAGAGAAGTAGCCAACAGCACCGATGACCCCCGCGTTCACTGCAGATAGACATGAGTGATCTCGTCATTGCGATCATTGAACCGCACAATACTCACGGACACCGAGCAGGCCACCAAGAACACCGGGACGGAGGATGTGCTCACGAGCATATCGGTAGAGCGCAGCACCCTCCTTCTTCGCTTTCTCGGCTTCGCGCTGACCGCGAGGGGTCTCGCGGTACTTTTCGGCAGCGTACCCCTCTGCGCTCAAAAGCGTCAGAGCCGCGGCCACAGACGACGCGATGGCGCGGGTATCGCGACGAAGGTGAGGCTTTGTGTAGTAGGTGTATGCAGCGCCACCAATCAAGCCAAGGTTAACTGTCATAAGTTGTGAGCAAGTCACGCGACACGGAATGGGGAATGCAAACTACTCACGGAGACCAAGCAGACCACCCGCGACGGCAGGCTGGAGAATGTAATGTTTGGCAACATTCCAGAGGTAGAAGCCCTCCTGCTCCGCTTCATGGAGGTAACGACGCGGCCTGCTCTCACCCGCACCCGAGGGTGCGCCAGGAGTGGGTATATCCGCAGGAACATCCTGGACAGAGGTGGTAGTAGCAGGGTGCTGCTTGAAATCCGGGGCTACGACGTTGAGTTTTGCAGCATCCTCAGCGATGTTGTCTGCGGTCGGGCGCTCGGTCGTGAGGAGGGCGGGGTCGGGGTGGGGCTGGTTAATCAAGTTAGGACCTTGCCAGGGAGGAGGGAGTCTGTGGGGGAGAAAATACCTGTTGAGAAGGAGGGGGAGCGTTCTGAGCAGCAACGGAAGCGTACGACATGGTGAAGAGACGGGAGCTGGTTAAGGATATGCGACGAGGAAAGAAAGGAGGGCAGAGTAGACGAGGATGGCAACGTTGGGATGGGCGCGACTGGGCCAAGGCGGGGGTTTATGTAGGGAGAGGGTATGACATCATACCCTCTCTACGTCAGACGAGCAGCCCGCCGCGTGAAAACGCGTCCTCCACCACAAACGCACAGGCGCCGGTGTAGAACGCTCTGCCCTCGACCACCACCCGATCCACTCCCGCCGCGCTCCCCACGAACGCACCGGCCTCCCCGCCAGCCCCCGCAGACAGCAGCGAGTCGAACCGTACGCGTTCTCCCTCCCCTAGCAGGCCTTTGGCGCGTGCAAGGGCAACGCGCGCAGACACTCCAGACCCGGTCGGCGACCTATCAATCTGCTGGTTTGCAAAGAAGCAAACGCCCACCCTGCCATCGTCTAGCCCGCCCAGTCCCACCCAGCCCTCGCCCTCATCCACCACTATTACTCCATACAAATACTCCAGGTCGCTGTCCAACCCATGACCTCGGAATACCTCCTTCCGCGCGCCCACTAGCTCCTTGATAATTGCTGTCGCCGTGTCCAGTCTTCGCAAGTCCACACCCTCTTTGATGTGCTCGAAGCCCAGCTCCTTCTCGTCCACGATCACATAGAACGCGCCCCCATACGCGACATCCACTAGGATATGTTCCTTGCCGGCTTGCCGCAATTCTGGCCATCGCAGCCCCTCCGGCACCGCTATGCGAAGGTTCGTCGCGGCCGCGAAACTTCTAACGCTGATAAACCGTACTGTGCGTTCAGGGTCGGACATGACCCTGTTCCCTTGCGGACCGATGGGACCGTTACGTCCACTACCCCGCAAGGAGCATGCAAACGTAGGCAGCATTCTCCCTTGACCTCGTCGAACTGGACTTGCTTGCGTCGTGGAAAGATGTCTTCATCTTCTGTATCGACCAGGAACCTACCGAGCGCAATGGTGGCATGCCCACACATAGTTGAGTACCCCTCTGAGCGCATCAGTACCAATAACTCCCCGTCAAACAGAGTTAGTATAACTCTCACCATTATGACAGAATAAGACGCCAACATCCGCTTTCCCGCTGAGCGTGTGTTCGGTTTCTGGTACGATGATTGCTCCGTACATCTCCTTATGTCCTCGAGGTTCTCGCATCAATCTGCATATCTCGATCTTAGTGAAGACTCGCAAGCTCGAAGAGTAGTACGATGAACTTTTCCCGTACCTCTGGCGAATGTCATCGATCTTGTCCCTGGCATGCGCTCTCTTCTCTAGAAGAGTGCTTCCTTCTAGCTGCGGGTAACCTGCAATGATGATCCTAGTAGGCTTGATAGATATCCAGAGCAATCAGATAGGCTGTTTCGACGATTGCTGGCTGTGATTGACTTACCTCCCCTCCAGTATGCATCTCCACCGTCTTGATCACGGTGGTGCTACCCAGGGAGTACTCGCCTGACGAGATCTGCGCGAAGACATCCATTTATATGATACAGCGAGGTCGACAAGTAGGATAGGGATGAAGCGGAAGGTGAAGTGCAGCGACTCACGAATGCCGGCGACTGCCTACGCTATCATTAGACCTGCGAACTAATTGGCAGCGATTACCTGGCAATCATGTGTTCCACTTTATTAGCGATATTCTACGAGCTATTCTGCCTTCATCATATCGACATATACAGACATGTATATCGCACTACCTCCAGTCATTTCTGGCTCGCACCAGCTGCTGCGTGAATGGCTATCTTCATGAACGACTGAAGGCCGCTTAGAGGTTTAGACGCCTGAATGCGACGCCGCGGTCACGTGTGCAGTAGAACGAACTTGCCGCGTGGTGGCGCGCTTGGACTTGCGTTCAGCCACGAGCTTCCGAGTCTTGCGATCTCCCAGTCACTGCGATCTCCCCGAACTTGTCCCCTTCCTCACATCTCACCTTCGAACGCTCGTGTGTTCTTGAATCCGATCCCAACGACGACAGTTAATGCCTGCAAAAGCCCCCTTAACATCGATTGAGGTCAGTCTTTGTCTCCCGCACATCTCAACCACCCCACCTCGCCTCTAACTCGAGGCTCAGTGCACATCTCTCTCCCACCTACACGACGAGCTCGCCTCCGTGCAAGATGCGCTGGCGTGCACAGAGACAGAAGATACGTGGGAGGGGATATCGCGTGCACTCTCCCGTCTCGCTGCGCTGTGCAACGGGAACGCTTCTACCTACCCCGCTGACCTCGTCGCCGCCCTCCGTGCCTCCTCCCGCCCGATCAACAGCGCCCTTAACTCTGAACGGACGAGGTTGTCTGGTACGGCAACTGAGTCTATTGGAATGGCGGTGAACGCACTCGGGCGTGCGTTCGAACCGCTAATCCCGCACTACCTGCCGACCCTCCTCACGCTCTGCACTCGTACGAACAAGGTGTTCGTCACGCGGGCGAAAGACTGCATCCACGCCGTCATTGAGCACACGCAGAGTCCCTCTATCTTGCATTACCTTGCAGAGTCTACCAAGGATAAGTCGGTGTCGCTCCGCTTGGCAGCGGCGGAGGCCGTCGTGCTCTGTTTGAACAGCTTCAACCCGCCGGACTTGGAGCGGGAGTCCCGTGCGAAGGAGATTGAGGCGGTCATCCGCGTGACGGCCGTAGACGCGAATGCGGACGTGAGGAAGACGGCGAGGAAGGTCTTCGATGCTTATAAGATACTCTTGCCTGGAAGGGTACAGAGGTGCGTGCTGTGTCTGCGATGTAAGGTTCACGGGCATGTCTCTAACCATACGATAGCTTCACCGATCCTCTGACACCGACTATCCGCAAGTACCTGGACATCAAGAACACTGCTACTGCCCGCTCTCAACCTCCCAGTCGTCCCACATCCTCCCAATCTACCCGGTCCGGCAATAGCGAAACCCACGGCTCTTCCCATCCTACATCCTCTCGTACCCATCAAACTTCCACCGCCGCCGCCGTTCGACCAACGAAGCACTCTCGCACCATCTCCACTTCCTCTACCAACGCCGTGCGATCCATTCGTACACCCACCCCTGAAGTTGGTGTCGTCCCCAGTTCCAATGCAACCTCGTCACACGACGCCCCTCGTCGCGCGCGCGAAGAGCCCAAACGTGTCGGACTGGCCAAGCTCGACATGCCCCCGCCCGACTACATCCCCACTCGGTCGGCAGACAGCGGCCCGCAGCCGCCGCTCTCCGCGACGGACCTCTACTTCCCGCACCATGCTGCCCCGCTGCCGTCCGAACGGGTCGCGTCGGGACCGCAGCGGGTTGCTCTCGTAGACAGCATGCACCCGAGCAGCTCAGGCACGACCACGGGCCCCGTGCGTTCGGGCCCGTTCAGGCCGGTCATGCTTGCTACTATGAAGGCCGGAGCGAGCTCGGGCGCGGGCTTAGAAGAGGGCGCGGAGAAGAAGGAGCGCGTCGTTGGCGGGGCGAGGCGCGTGCTGAGGCTCCCCGAGCCTGCGGAACCCGCCCCGAGTAGTTCAACCACTACGACCGCTGCCATGTCTGCGGAGGATAGAGAGAAAGAGAGGGAGAAGAACGCGGCGTCCCGGCCGATCCGGCCGAGAGTCATCTCGACGAGCAAGTCCACCCCTGCCGTCCCGCTCCACGCTGCGAGCGCGGCGGCGAAGGAACGAGAGGACGCGCTCAAGGCGAAGAAGCTCGCGTCCTCGCAGGGCGCGTCGGCTCGCGGTGCTACTGGCGCGGGGTCGTCTACCGGCCCCGCGGCGACTGCGGCAAATTCGAGACATGCGAGGGCGGCTTCTGGGGGCTTGCACACGATGACGGCGAGCGCGAAGGCGCGGGCGGCGGAGAGAGCGCAGGAGAAGGAGAAGGCTGCCGCGAAGTCGCGTGCGGTGCCGTCGTCTAAACCTACCGTTCCGCCTCGTCCGGGTGCGGGCTCGACGGTGACGGTGCGGGAGAGGACGCGTGCAGTTTCGACCGCCAAGTCCACTTCCACCGCCGGCGCTGGTTCGAAGGCTACCACGAGGGACTCGAAAGCGCAGGCGCAAAAGGCGGCGGAGGGCAAGTCTCGCTCGCGGGCGGGTACGCAGGAGCCTTCGAGGCCGTCGTCGAGGGCGCCTGCGGAAGTGCCTCTGCCTGAATCGCCTAAGGCGCAAACGAAGGCGCTCGTTCCTGAAGAGGACGCCGCGGATGTTGCTCAGCCTGAAGACGACGAGCCTGTCACTGAAGAGCCTGTTGCAGAGCCTATCAAAGACGAAACGGTGCCGCAGGGTGAGGCAACGGAGACAGTACCTGCCCCTGCAGAGGTGCCCCTTCCCCCCTCTCGTTCTACATCCCCATCTTCACCGCCAGCTCTTGGAGAGCCTTCTCCTCCCACTGAAGTACAGGCCGAGGCAGAAGCAACGCCCGAGGCGGACCTTGCCGCTGCCATATCTTGCGAAGACCTCATCAAATTCGACGATACTGTGATCGACCCCAACGTCCTTGCTCCCGCACTCATCCCACTTCCTCCCTCCGCCTCCTCACCACAACCACCCTCTACGCCCGAGGTCGTCGTCCACACGCCCGAACAACAGCAGAAACATCGCGCCCTCGTCGAGCAGACGCCGATCTCGGCGCTCGTCGCGTCCATCCAGCGTGGCTTCCTCGGTATGCACGGCGTCCCGCTCTCGCCTATGCGCGAAGAGGAGGAAGTCGAGGACGAGAGCAGCATCATCGTCGATGCTCGTCCTGCTGGTGGGGACGCCGACCCGGACGGGAAGGTGTTCGATGACCCTGAGCCTGTGCCAGCAAAGGGGCCCGTGAAGGTGCAGCCATTGTTTGTACGGCGGGGTCGGAGCGTTCCTCAGCAGGTATGAGGGCGGAGAGATTATATGCGGTTGATAAGTGCGCTACGCATGGCGAGACGCGATACCTTAGGTCCTTACACTAGCTGAGCTTACCTGCGATGTTGTTGCTGTCGTGTTGCTTTGCGTTGTGCTATATGCATGGCGGAGTGTTGTGTACGAATAGAGCTACTCGAGTATTCCATGATTTACCTGACAACAATTGCCCAAGGGAAGAGAAGGGCAAACTTATGTGCTGGGTCTGCAAAATACGAGCGGTGCAATCTAATGGGGCTGTATTATGCAGGTGTAGAGATATGGCCGAAGAAATCGAGGAGCCACCGAAGATAGTAGTAAAGCAGCGACGCTACTGTTCTAATGAAGATGAAGGGCAGCAGCTGAGTTCACTGAGAGGAGTGCACAGAGTCAGAGAACTCACCCTAGTTAAGCAGCTCAATGCGAGAGGAACAGCCTTCCCTTGGCACGCCTACGCGCCAGCATTTTCCGTCCGTCTACACTCCGCTTGCGAGAGAGGAAGCCGTGCTTGCGCTTGCGTTTCCGTTGCGAGGGCTGGTACTCCTGACCCTTGGTGTTGTGTCGGACCTGGAGGACCGGGGCGAACAGTGATGGAAGGTTGAGGTTGAAGCGTGACACGAGCGAGCCGAGAGGGAGTAGGGATGAAGAGGAGAAGGAGGTGGGGAGGAAGGGGCGGAGAGGGGTCACGGAGGAGGTGAAGGACGTCGAGGCCGTCGCTGCACGCGGGATGACTGCCGCGGTGGGCAGCGTGGGCGGACGGCTGAGCAACCGAGCGAGTGACGGCGGTATGCGCGGCATGTTGGTTTCTGAATGTTATGTATAAGTTTAGAACGATGTATGGAGAGTCGCAAAGTACACACAGAAAGTAGACAGAGTGCCGCTGCAACTGTCGAGACCCGCCGGCTTGGAAGATGTGGACGAGTGAGTGCAAGAACACGAAGCGCCCGACAGAGCTTACACTGCGCGACCCTTGACACCGCTTGGTTTGAGCACGCTGGTGGACAGAGGGCCCCCGGGGAGCGGGTGCGATGGCCTGATTGGGCAAGGACGCGTTGTGAACTTGAGCGTTCTTGTTCAGCCAGTCTCTCTCTCCTCCCGTCCTCCGCCCTCGCCCCCTCGTCGTCCCCGACAGCGTCAAGACACCCGCATACGCCGTTCAATGACCCCTCATGTCCGTCACTCCAGGTAAAGGCCGTGTTTCCGGCATACCGACCCCCGGAAAGCCCAGCAGCATCCCGACCCCCGGCCTCAGGCCCCGCTCCACCTCCTCCGCCGCGCAGCGTCCGACGGTGGGCCCACACGAAGACGAATACATCTCTAGAGCCTTTGCGGACGCCATCCGTGCGAATGACCCCGCTCAGCACCGCGGGCCTCGCGCCAGCGATGCCTCCTTAGCGTCCTCCATCTCGCCGTCCACATCTACCTCATCCGTTTATACTGGCGCCCGATCACTCGCTGCAAGCATAGCGCGCCCGCCCTCCGTCGCGTCCTCTTCGTCTGCAGTCAGCGCTGGGTACACCAAGGCACCCGCCTCTGCGAGCGGGAGAGTCTCGGCGCGTCCCCCGAGCCGCCAGTCCGATGTCTTTACTCGTAGCGCAAGCAGGGCGGGCCGGGCGTTCGAAGTGGGCGATAATGTCCGGATCGAGTCTCTCGGATTCGAGGGCGTCCTCCGATATGTGGGCGAGATCGATGGCAAGCCGGGCATATGGGCTGGCGTCGAGCTCAGTGGCGGCTTTGCCGGCAAGGGTAAGAATAATGGTAGCGTTGCTGGGTGAGTCTATTTCTGTGAAACTAATGTCCCCGCTGCGCCCATGGCCTCCTTTGTACACACCCGAGGCCTGCTGTTGGATACAGTAATAGTAAGCAGCCCAGACTGGCCCTGCGTCTGTGTGTCCAGATACGCCTGCACACACTTTGGGAGTATTGTCGTTGGCCTCATGGCAATCCTTGCATAGACAAGGTGTTGTCCGGCTTCAGGATGTCCGAGCACATCCCACGGAGGGCAGAACACCAGATGCAGATCGAATTAGCGATTTCCGTCTCTCAGCCTGCCTGTACGGTGGTCGTGTGCATGCTGACACTTTGTCAATAAAGAAAACAATATTTCACCTGTCCACCTAATTGCGGTGTCTTCGTGGCGACGACGAAGCTATCGGCACCCACCGTAGGAATTTCCATGTCCCGACCCTCGTCCGTTGCGTCGACTCGCAGCGGACGGATGACTCCCTCCTTCTCCGCATCCGGCAGGATGACGCCCTCCGCTCTCTCATCACTAGGCAATGGCCGCAAGACCCCTTCGATATCCAATGGCCGGGTCACCCCTTCAATAGGCAACGGTCGTGTAACGCCGTCCATAAGCAATGGTCGCGTTACGCCTGCTGCCTCCACAGGACGCAAGACGCCCAGCATCCCCACCCCCGCCGCGCGTCCACGCCCATCTGCGACGGCTGCGCGGTCGTTTGTCACCCCAGGACGGACCACAAACATACAGGCGAACATTACCCCAGGCTCGCGGGCTTCCAAGTATGTGGGAATGACTGCGAAGCAGCTCACCTCTCGTACGACTACAGGCAGCCCCGCGCGAGGGGCAGGTTCTGCGAGCCCTACAAGGTCGACCGGCTTTGGCTCGCCCATTCAACCCTCCCGTCAGCTCTCCTCACCCACTCGCAGCATCTCTGGCTCCCCGTTCAACACACCGAAGGCCCTTGGTATCGCCAGGCCTTCCGGCATCGGCATCGGAATGCCATCCACTACACCCTCAAAGACCCGTCCCTCACTCAGCAACACACCCCGTGCACGGATACCCAGCGCGATCGCGATGCCGCCGCCTGCGTCACCCTCGGGTACCTCTCTGTCCAGCCGGTCGGTGTCGTTGAACGGCCCACAAACTCCGCTCGATGCTCCTGCTCTCACAGATCTGGAGATGAGCGGAAAGGCGTTGCAGGACCGGATCGCAGGGCTCCTTTCGAGCAAAGCTCCCGCTAGCCCCCGCCCGGAATCGCGCACCTCGTCTGGCTCTACCCACCTTGCAGACCTACAAAGTCAAGCTGAGCGCTTGCAGGCTCGCTTGGATGCTGCCGAAGATGAGAACCAACGCCTCCGCACTCGCGCAGAAGGTGCAGAGCGTGAAGCGTCCCAGCGCATCGAGACCCTCGTCACAGAGCGTGACCAACACGCCGCTCGTGTCTTCGAGCTCGAAGCCGCCGCGCGCACCGCCGAGCGCACAATCTCAGAGCGGGATACAATGATTGAGACCCTCCAGCGCGCAGCCGAACAGGCATCGAAGGACGTGGAGAAGGCCCGCGCAGAAGGCGAAGCGCGTCTGCGTGACGTACAGTCGAAGCTCGACGATCGCGACGCGCTGGTCGCACAGCTCAAGGAAGCCGTGGAAGCGCGCGAAGGCGAGCAGAGCGAGAGCGCGGCGGTGCTCAAGGCGAAGAATGCGGAAATCGCGCTGCTCGAAGCCCGTGTCGAGAAGGCATACGCGGAGCTCGAAGAGGAGCGCCGCGAGCTCGGCGGGCAGGTCGACGAACTGCGCAGGGCAGGGCAGGTGCGTAGCAGTATCATGTGTGGTCCTGTGTACACGCCGTTAATTACTCGGCCGACCGGTTGTATAGGAAACGATCGCGTTGTACGAGGAGCGGCTAAGCGCAGCCGACTCGCGCCGTTACGAGCTCGAGGACCTCGTCGCGTCGCTCGAAGAACAGCTCCGCTCGCAAGCGCGTCCGCCGTCCCCTGGCTCGATGGCGCGCCAGGCAGCATCGGCGGCGGAGATCGACAACGAGATGCTCCGGGACCAGGTGCAGCACCTGCAGAAGAAGATCGCGACGCTCGAGGACATGCTCGAGGACACGCAGGCGGCGAACGAGCGCGAGGAGCTTGCGGCGCGCGAGCGCGTCCGGCGGTACAAGGAGCGCGAGGAGGCGGTGCGCAAGGAGCTGCTCGAGGGCCAGAAGGAGGTCGAGCGCGTGCTCAAGTCGGAGGAGAAGGCGCGCCTGCGCGTCGAAGAGATCGAGGAAGCCCTCCGGGAGAACACCGTCGCGCTCGAGAACGCCAGGGCGGAGATCGAGACCATGCGGAACGAGATCGCGGTGAGTTATGACCTGCACAATGTAGTGTGCTCAGTGTCACTGAGAAGGATTGGGGATGTGTGTGTAGCATCTCGAAGGCCTTGCGGCGACTGCGAGCAACTCTGCGGAGAAGCTTGCCGAGCTCGCGCCGCGTGCGAACAGCGAGCGCGCCAAATTCCAGGAAGAGATCGCAGAGCTCAGGCAGCAGCTCGCCCAAGCGCGCGCGAGTGGTGGCGATCCTGCACTTGCCGACGAATTGCATTCACTCCAAGAGGACAGGCAGACGGTGAGCAGCATCACTCTTCAAGTTCGGGACTTGTGCTAAGCGTGATTACGGGACCAGCTGCAAGAGTCCCTCAAGCGTACTCAGGCAGAGCTCGCCGACGAGCGCGCAATCGTCGAAGAATTGCGTGCACTTGCAAACGAGCGTACCGCAGAACTGGACACGATCCGCAAGAAGCTCAACCGGGACACGCCCGTTAATGGGCACGAGATCAAGACGCCGGCCTCACCTTCGTCGAAGCGTGATTTGGCCGTGGCGCAAGATGAGATCAAGGGACTCAAGTAAGCGTTAGATTCATACGCTGGCACAACTGTTGCCCACTCACCGTAATGTATCAACAGGCATATCGTGCAGGAGCTGCAGAAGGAGAATGCGGCCGCCGAGCAGCGGTGCAAGTCACTCGAGGCGGAGAACAAGATTTTGATGTCTGAGACCGAGCAGCTTCGTGAGGTGCGTCCCCCCTTCCGATCGCCCCTGTTAGTGTTGCCTTACCTTGTATGGGATATCAGGACTTGAAGGCACTTGAGGAAGACGTGGAGCGCAGTCTTGCGAGAGAGGAAGCAATGCTCTCGGGCGAGGCTGAATCTTCTCCATCGACTCCCTCAATGGACGATGTCCAGGCTCTCCAGCGCAGCTACAAGGAGCTCAAGACTAAATATGAGGTTCGTTCTCCCTCCCATCTCGACACAACGGCCCGCTAAATTTTCCTTGACAGACTGAGGTCGAGCAGCTTCGCAAGAGGCTAGCAGACGTCGAGATGAAGAGCGCGCGCCAAGTTCACGATGTTTGTGTTTCATCTCGCCTATTCGAAGCCTCAGACGACGCTGACCGATGATGATACACAGCTCAACAAGGAGATTGGCGAACTCGAGTCGCTCATCGAGTCCAAGGTTAGTCGCCCCCGATCCCCCCTTGCCAGCGATGCATCTAAGCTCAAGCTTTTGCCTCCTAGATCTACCGCGAGGACGAGCTCGAGCGCGAAGTCGACCGGCTCAAGGACAAGCTCGCGCGGAGCCAGAAGAAGTCGTCCAGGGGCCTTCCCGAGGAGCCGGCGCAGCGTCCGGCGTCCGTCGCCTCGACGCTCTCCTCGACCGTCGGCCAGTCCGGCGACGAGGCGGTTTGCGAGATCTGCGAGCGCCCGGGCCACGACATCTTTACGTGCGACCTGCTCAAGGAGGACGCGGCGCCGCCGTCGCGGATGTCGAGCCGGGCGAGCATGGTGTCGACCCAGGACGACATGTCGGAGGTCATCTGCGAGGACTGCGAGGAGCGCGGGCATACGGCCGCGAACTGCCCGCACTCGCTCGACGTCTTCTAATTGCAGTCCATCGCACTCAACACCATCGTTTACCCCGTCCTCAGTCCTGAATGCTTTCTGTTTTCGCTTCCGGACTGTCTAGCCATATTCGTCGTGTTCCAACCCATCGTCTATCCCCAAACGCAACATGTAGCAAACGCTCTCTCTTTCAGAAGTTCCCCGTTTTCCTGTGCGCTCGATCCTGCAATTTGCATAGTCACACATATACGTTCCTTCGGCACCCGGTATAATCGTCACATTGTATCTTCTATGTGCACATTCGAATCCCTCCCCTCCCTTCGGCGTCGGTCTCCCCCAACACTAGCGCGCGCGTTTTTTCCTCCTCCCTTCGCAGCGCTCGGCACTTGGTTAGTACACGGTTCGCTCCTAATCTACATACCCACTTGTTGCAGTTGTCTCCGTCGGTATACCACCACTATCACCCAGCATTCATCTGATCAAGCTCTCTCACCATGATTTTGCAAGTATCTGATCACCTATGGTTATCTATCTAGCCGCGCGGTGTCGTCTCGCGTCGCTGCGGCGGGAGGTTGTGCTGCGCTCTTGAAGCCGATGACGTCATGGTATATCGAGCACGTAGTAGTCGCCTGTGATTTTGGCAGCCCCACTCGAGTGACTGCACTTCGCGTCCGACGCTGTCCGACGCCACTCCCATCACTGGCCTTTGCAGCGGTCGCGCAACGTCGGTGGCGTTCGAGAGCGTCCTCGTACAACGTCAGCGCGCTCGAGTGGGGCGGCACATGCTCACATCCACGTTCGCACCACGTAGTGGGATCCGTATAGCAACTATGTCATCGTCGCCGCGTCCATATAAGAAGCCTGGCTAAGCTCGTCCGAGTCTACCACAACAACTGCATATCGCATCTTCACAACCACCTCTCACAACTTCACGACTACTTTTAACGACCACTACTTTTTCATACCACCACCATCATCATGTCCGGCTACAAGGCAAACACTGACGAGCCCAAGTACGTACCCTGCGCCTCCCTGACACCCGTCTTCATCATACTGACTTTGATTACAGCAAGACCACCGGCCAGTACCACTCCCTGAAGGGCAACCTCGTCGAGACCATCGGCGACCTCACCGGCGCCCAGTCCTGGAAGGAGTCCGGCCGCCAGGAGCACGTCGAGGGCGAGACCGAGTACAACGCCGCCCAGGCGAAGAACTACGTCGAGGGCGCGGCTGACCGCCTCGCCGGCAAGAAGGACGCCGTCGTCGGCGCCATCACGGGTGACCGGGAGCAGGAGATGTCTGGTAAGTGATGGCTTGCGTCGATATATGTGTCTGAGTGTGAGGGTGCTTACTGCGACGTCCGTACAGGCAACGTTCGTCATGACAAGGGTCAGGCCCAACAGGAGATGAACAAGCCCTCGGTCTAAAGGGCTTTCGCGGCGCACTCCCCCCGCTCTTCGGACGCATTGCATGAATGTACTTGATCTATTGTACCAGTATCTGTATACCCCTGCATAATCGAAAGCATTAGTAACGCATACCCAGCGTTGATTTCGAGCGAAGTGCGGTATTTTGAGCAAGCTTGTGCATAACATCTTGGCGGACTTTCGCACTATGGCGATAGTGGAGAAGTCTTGTGGGCCTTGTATAAGGAATATTTGTTGAGACATAGATCGCATATGCACCAATCAGACGCTCCCGTCGGCGCGCATGGGCCCAGTAAAGGAAAGCGTCCACCCGCGCCTCCGCCCCCTGATTGTAGAATGGGCCACGATTCCAACCCTTGCCAACCACATGTCACAGATACTGAAGGGCAGCGATACTCACCTGGTCAATGCGTTCGTCCGGGCTGCCTTTCGAGTCGGCACAGCCACCACAAATCTGGACGACTCCGCACCAAACTAGACCTGAGACAATACGGCTGCACATAAAGCGCCGCCATCCGTAGAAAGTCGAGAAATGTGGCATGAGCCACCCAGCCCGCTTGGACTCAGGTGACAAGCCGCGCGCAAAGCGATCGGTCCCTGTGCCAGATTTGAGGCTGGTTTAAGAGTGTGCATAAATAAGGCGTTGTAGCGTCTGGTCGATGGTCGGTATAGTGCTACTCGAACGCAAGCACCCGTCGCAGGTTCCAGTGGTAAGTCACCAAGTCACTCCTCTCGGCCACTACGGCGGAAGTGGTTCGGTCGCGATGCACTGTGTCCGTACGCCGTGCAGTGCCGAAGGGGATCAGTGCTCATGGTCAGGAAGCAGATCCACTTGCTGAGAGGTTTGTTCTCACAGAGTCTCCTGTGAGACCAACCGCTCCGCTGGTAGCTCCGGACCCTGAGCGCACTGCCCTTGCAGCAGCGGTTGCCTGATCGAAGTCACCCTGGCTCTACTATGCGCCTTGCTGAAAGGTTTGTCTGCCTAACGAGTGTCACAGGCAGAGAAACCTCTCCGTTGATTCCTGATAGGCTCTTCCCGGATCGCCGAGCCGTGGTGGCCACCGTATGCCATGGCTCCGCCGCAGCTGCAAGATGATCCTGGGGCTCACTGAGGAGTTCATCTTATACTTGAGTACAAGTGGGAGATTAACGGCCTCAGTTAGTTTGGGAGCGTCTTGCGGTACGCGAGGCGCAGATATTGGGTGGGAGCAGTGTGCGCTGCCTCGACATGCGATGCACCATAGTTCAGTGTTAGATGTGGAGTATCGTCGTTGCTAGATCGTGCGATAGGCGTTGCTGCTTCGGATGACTCTGTAGGAGCGCGCCCAGTTGCGATGAGACGTACTCAATCGCTCGCGTGGCACACCGCGAGAGCTTGGTACGTTCCCTACAGATACGGTGAAAGGCGCCTGGTGGATTGTGTCGCCTCGAGATTCCGGAGTAGTTCCTGTGTAACTAGCAAGTCGCAATCCTAGAGCAGTCGCAGCGCTCACAAGTAGACGTATAGCTCACCAATGCGTTCGCCGCCTCGAACCGTCGTGCTCAAGTAGTAATGGTTGGCAGCTTTCGGCCGTGCTATCGACACGAATGGTTTAGTGCTGGTGAGTAAGTGCCGGAGTGGCGGAGACAGCAAGGCAGCTACGAGGTATATGTGCGAGGCGAACGACAGCTGTCCAGGTTTCAGGCAGCTGGCAGGTTATAGTCGTGCAGTCCACACTGCGGACGGTTCACAGTCTCGCCGGGGAGCAGAAGGGCCGTACAATGTCGTCAGATAGCGAATGACAGTAGCGAGACTCGTTGACAGGCTTGTTGACCATAGAGAGGGTCTAGTATGTGCCCGTAGCTGAGATATAAGGATCAGATGTGTTTAGCCTTGACGAGAGCTCCAAAGGACATCTTGAGGGCAAACGCGCAGGTGCGAAGACAGTAGTAAAGATGATAATGGCATGAGGTAGAAGAATAGACTAACAGTTTGAGCCACGTTATGTACACGAGCTGGAGGTTGACTTTGCGGAGGTTGGCAGTGGCTGACTGCGCGATCGAGAGCGATCGTCGGCCAGACAGCGGAGCCCAGGGTCTAGACGGCCATGAGTACGTCGCATCGGCCTCGGACTCTCGGAGTCGTCGTAGTCGCCAAGGTCGCCGCCGTGCTGGAACGCAGGGGCGACATGTTGCACAGCTTCACGGGATGCTGACACGGCGGTGCGTACGCAGAGCTGGACAGAGACAATGATACACAACGTTAACCATCCTCCAGCAGACGACGCCCAACCATAACCCCACAGTGTCGGGCGTCTATACCCCGCTCCGACATCCTCGGCGGGATTCACATGTCTCGCGCTGGTGCCCCGAGGGGGAGGCGATCCCAGTCCGCGGGTCCTGCTCTGCCATCAACCAATCCGAGGGTCAACCGCTCGGCTGGCGGAGGCAATGCGTTCCTCGTCGTCTGCCTCTGCGACCACCCCGCCTTTCGTTGGCCCTCATCCTGTACCGTCCCACTCTCATCTGAGCTAGCAAGATGTCTCTAGAAGAGTCACTGCGGGCTCAGCACGACCTGTTGACAGACGCGTATCAGAACAACATCGCTAGTGCACGAACTATCCAACAAACGTTGTTGAATGATATCCTTCCAGGCTTAGTTGATGAGCTCGAACTGGACGAAGAGAGCGAGGCGAGGGCAAGGCTGTGGCTCAACGATCTGGGTACGTTTCGCTTACACTTATGGGTTAGCCTAGAGTCAAAACCTTGTTCAAACATCCACATGCTGCTGTCTGCAGAGTCTATGTTCCGGCTGTTCAAGGTGAGCAATCTCAGCCGTGCGATTGGAGCAATCTACCCACCGGACAGTTACTTCCAGCGCCACAAGTTCACCGTTCCATTCACCTTGGAGCACGCGCGAGATACGCTGCTGTGGCGGCTGGCAGTCATCCCTGCCGACCTGCCACCTCGTCCCCCATCTTTCATTCAGTGTCTTCCGCTTGAGCATCGCGATCCATGCGGCAGGCCTGTCATCGTCGTCAGGCTCGCGCAGCTCTTCCAGTTCTCGGGCGATGTTCGGGAGGCTCTCGTGCACTACATGGAACGCCTTCGCTTAAACCTTCAATTAATGAACCGCGTCGACGCGCGAGAAGACGGCAACCGTATGCCTATTTTACAGTACGTGGCCTTGTTGGACATTGGCGGCATTTCCGTGCAGAACGCGGTACGTACGCGCCCCCCTCTAATATACGCTTACTCGAGATGAGAACATCCGTCACAGAACATGGACTTGATGACTTGGTACATCTTCGAGCTCGTGCCCCGATTTCCGGGCATGCTCGCCGCTGGTGAGTGTTTACAGGCAATCAAGAGATGCACGAACAGCCTGCCGAGGCTCTGATGTTTCCAGTATTCATTCTCAACTATTCTTGGGCGCATTCTGGCCTGTGGAACATCGTAAAGTACGGACACGAACACGCTCCACCTTCTGCTCCGTGCGTTTCAAGTTGACGCGTGATAAATGTCCCTGCAGACGAGTGCTTCCCCAGCCCGCGCTGGCGCGCGTGTTTTTCCCTTCGGGGCAGGAATTGCTGCAATGCATGCCGCCGGCCGGTTTGCCACAGGGTTAGCCCCGGTGATCATCTATCAGTCCACCCCGAGCCGCTCGCTGATCGTCTGTCACTGCCAGAGTACGGCGGCGCGCTTCCCTCACTTTCCGCGCTCGAAGATCCACTTGCGAACGTCGTCGTCCCGACCGCGCCTCCCGCGCCTTCGCCCAGCCAATGCCCGCAGCGATTGCCGCCTAGCAAGCCCGAGGCGACCGACGCGGCTGCGTCAGGCCCACCTTCGACGACGGCGCACCTCCCGCGTGTGGGCTCTATCGCCGCCACCTCGCATCTGAACCCGTACTTTGGGTACCCAGTGTCCGGCCGGGACGCTATCACACCCCGACTGCGGCACGGCCGCCAGCGCAAGCGCGACCTTCTCCGCACGCTCGCAGGGCTTTGGTGGGCCCGGTGGAAACAGCACGTCTACGCCGTTCTCTGCGTCGCCTTTGCGCTGCTTGTGATCCTATCATCGCGACGCCGCCGTTCGACTCCGATGCGTATCCTCCGGTGGAAGCTCGCCCTGCGACGTCTGCCGGGTAGCGCGTCGGGCTCGGGTACGGGCTCAGGCTCCGGATGACGCTGCTCGTCCATGCATTGCGGCGTGCCGTGGTGCCTCAGCACGCCGGGGACGCTGGGGACGAAGAACGTTTCCCTAGAACGTCTGCTGATGTCGTTCGAGCAGCCGCGGAGATGGACGTCGATTGCCCAGCGTCGCAGCAGCAGTGTGTTTTCGCCCTCTGGCCGAGGCTCGCTGGCCAGGCTGCGAGGCCCCTGCCGTGGCAGGAGCGTTGCCCACCACGCTGCAAACACAGTTTGATTCAGCCGCGTGGCGATTCCTACATTTGGCTGATATTGTGAGTACTGTCCGTCCGCCAAGCTTCTTCCGGGACGCGGCTCGAGCGTGTCCTCTGTTTTCTGCCTGCTGGTACCGTAAACGCAGCTTCTGACCGTTGGCCATCGGCCCGCCCACCAGGGTGTGCATGTGTCATTCCGTCAGGCAATCCTACCGGTCCTCCGCGTCCTCCCCATCCTCATCCTTCCCTATCATTACCGTCTAAACCCGTCATGTATCACCCGCGTCCTGGATATACCAAACATGACGCGCCGCGTTGCGCACCCAAGCTCCAAGCTTTTACGGCAGGGCACTCAGACGACAAGGATGGGAACGCCGTGCATCGTTTGCGGTCGATCGTTCACGTCAAGCTGTCCATCTCGCCCCAGGTGCGTGGTACGTGCCAGTGCCACTCGCCCACCACCACGCACGCGTGTCCACCAGCCCAGTGAGTTGTTGCTGCGCCTCTTGATCAAATCGCGCCTTGTCATCCCGTCCCATCCCATCCCGTCCCATCTGCCCGCAGCGCCCGGCTTCTAGCTCCCGATCTCTGGAGCGACAGACGTTGTTCTGTTCTGTTCGTCCGTTTTTTCTTCTTCTTTGCGCGCTCATTCGTAGCCATCGATCCATCTCTCCGCGAGCCGATCGTGACAAACGCCACGCACTCAACCCAGAGCTCGCGTGATCCACCTCGTTCAGACGGTGCGCTGGGCCACACACAGCGATGACAGATTCCCCGGTCGCGGGAGCCTGAGGTCTCTCCATGTCCATGATCACGCTGTGGCACCTCAAATACCTCCGAGAGATACGGGGTGGAAAGGAGCTGCGTCAGCCTGCGGGCGATATTGCGCAACGCAGAGGGGCCGTCTTCCCGCAGATGCCCACGGTCATAGCAGCACCCTAGGCCTTCTACAGCGCACACACGGTCATGAGCAGCCAGCCCTCGAGGGCCTTCGTCGGCAAGGTGTGGCGTTAAGGTTGCATTACCACGCGCATCGGGTTGGCAGATGCGTGACGGAATTGACGCCGTCTAGATGCCAACAGCAACAGCGTCCGACCGCGTACGGTGGGGCCTGGGTGTACAATACGTGCCAGTGCACCAGTTGACGACTGCGTCCGACGCGTGCTGCTGCTTCTCCTGCCGCATCCGCGTAGTATACGCCGGCGCCTACGCCAGTGTGGAGTCTTCCGTGCGCGCGTGCAATGCCCAGTGACAGCACCTGTCCCCTAAGGCCTAATTTACACGCAAACGCTGAGCGTTCCGTCGAGTCGGTGCCAGTACTAGTGACAGTACTCCTCCTCCCAGTCTCCCACCGCTCGGCAGCGCTTACCGTCGCACGGACGGGCCCATCACAATGGCGTGTACGTATACGTTGTGCGCAGCCCGAGGGTGCCAATGCCAGTGCACCAATGCAACGCAACGCCAGCACGGAGCGAACTCGCGAAGGGATAACGGCATACAGTGGTATTCTGCTACGGCATCGTCGACGCGGAGGCGCCCTGGCCATGGCAGGCCAGGGCGTCGGACGGTGCAGGCCCACCACCCCAGGTTATAATTCTGAATTCATTGCGCGATCGGAGGCTGATTGCGATGGCGTGGCGTGGCGATCTATGGGTGCACCGTGCACGCCGTCCCGGGCCTGCAGCTCTCGCGTTTCGCGATCTGACGCAGCGCAGCGCGACGCAGACGCAGGAAGACGCGAGACGCGGGACACGGCTGGGAGACGGCGCGTCCTTCTGTTCCGTCTCTGTGCATGCCATCGTCAGCGAAGCCCTGCTGAGTGTGTGATCACTGATCAGTCATTTGCGAGAGCGTCACCTGCTTGAGCCTGAGCTAGAGCTAGAGCCTGAGCCTATCGATAATGCGACGCGCCCAGGGTGGTTGGTTGGCTCGACACGGGTGCGGTTGGGGCGAGCGCGCTGTCGACGTCTACGTCTACGTGGTTACATTGCCGGGCATGCTTGTTGCTGGGAACGCGTCGCGTCGCGCAAGCTTAAGGCGAACAACCAGCAACCAGGCCCTGACGGCTTCAGATAGGATCGTGAGCGAATGTCGCGTTGGCGGCTGCCGGAGCAGCGATGTCGACCTGGGTCCTGCAGGGTCGATAAACTTCAGACCTGTACCATCACGCTCGCGCAGAGCGATATGCATGTTAGGCGTGCCTGCCCCTGCTGCAGCGAGTGCCGAACGCGCCATTTGCATTAGCGTGTGTTCCTTGTTGTCGCAAGCGGCTTGCCCGAGATGGTAGGCAGCACGGTTATTCCGCACGTACGACGGACGCGACGGAGTCAGACGGGCGGAGGTTACAGTGGTGGCACGTCTCAGCCGTGGGCGCGCTAGCCTGAGATGGGACGCGGACGTTGGGACTGCTTACGGCTGATCGATGGGCTGAGCGGGACGAGGTGGTGAACGTTACTCGTCGTGATGGCTGAGAAAGCGGATGAGGGACGGGCAGAAGCCACCGCCGCTCTCTTCGCTGAGCTTGCGCGAGCCAGGGGGCGGCGGTGGCGTGGACGGAAGCAGGCGGCACGAGGCTACGGGCGTCGCAACGTGTCTCCGTCAGCCTACAGACCTTGTATTCCACCTCCTGCCCTTGCCAATCGCGAGCCTTGCACTCGTCCGCCCGCGCGTCGCGGCGACTTGGGATGCTCGCAAGGCCCACACAACGCAATGCTGCCGTCACGATCGCTTCTCGGACGTCCTGCGAGTGCCCCACCGTATCCTCTTTGCCTGTTTGAGTAGAATGAATGACCTCTCGTCGCTCCGTCCGCCTTTTGGGCGACGGAGGACGGCCATGTTTAGCTATAGAGATGTGAGAAGTCGCCGAGAGCGGGTCATTCGTCTACAGTAGGTGAGCAAGACGTAATCGTTGAGTGAGTGCAGGGATAACCCGCCGTGTCCAACACGCTGCTACCGTTCTTCCAGCACTCGCCGTCCCAATAAAGTACAGGTATCATCCATATCGTCTACGACAACTGCGCTCGCGCGCCGTCTTGTCGGCGTCGACAGGCGCGCTGCTGGCTCCGCGCCGAGAAGGGGTATTCCGGATGACATAAATTACAAGAAGTACTCTGGCAACTGGTGGAGACGAGGCGGCGATGTCAGTTCGGCTGCATACCACCCGCCCACCACGATGTGGCCAACGGGACGACGACGGACGGACGACGTACCTTCCCTCCTGCGTTCTGCGCTGCCTGGTGGCTCGGTCCGTCCCGCTCGTTCTCCGGCGCAGCCTGAAACACGTTGAAGAACATCGACCCGCCCGGGCCCACCTCGAGTATGCTCGCTGAGTTCCCACAGCGGTAGCAGTAATTTGGCGCAGACCACACGGTGGACAGGTGCTCATCGAACAATGACGTATATCCCTCCATGCACAGCTGATGCGCCCGCAGGATATGCGCCATCTGGTTCGTCTCCAAGAACTTGTAGACAACGCCAGATCCAAACGTGTACCCGGCTCCTCTGCGATCGGGCGTGATAGGCGACATGAGCGCTGTGCATTGTGAAAAGAAGACAAAGCAGGACCGCGCAGCGTCCTCACCGTGGCGATATGGCAAACTCTTCCTTTTCTGCGTCAGGGTCCGACCAGACCAGGTCGGCCATGGGACCCTCGTGTGGGATTTCTGCGGGACGCATTAGCCACATTCGACCTATCCGGCAACCAACACCCTGAGCGCACCTCGAAATCGATCCACGACCTTAATTTGATCTATGGTGTGTATTGACGGTGACAGGCCTGGCAGCGAGCCACGATCAGGAGGCAAGACACGCGTACAAACAACGTCACCCTTACCGCCGTGCACACAAAAAATCCTGTCGTCGATGACCACCGAGAGGGTCAGAAAGTCGAACATGTCCGTGAAGTATGTCCAGACATGTGATCCGCCGTACTTTCGTACGCATTCGGTGTAGAAGCCGTACGTCTGCGCGCGAAGCGTTTGAATGATGCACCGTTTGGGGGGTAATTGGATGGACGGTAAAAGGCATTTAGACGTACCTGCGTGACCGCTCTCGACTCGTGGTTCCCTCGGATAAGCTGCACTCTATCAGGCCAGCGAAGCTTCAGACACGTTAATAGCGATATCGTCTCGACGCTAAAGAGTCCGCGATCCACATAGTCTCCTGCACGTCCGGTGAGGAGGCTCCGAGTACGGGATTCGGCACGAGATCACGTACCGAGGAAGAGATAGTTTGTATGGGGGGCGTAGCCGCCTATTCTGAAGATTTCTATAAGGTCATAAAACTGGCTTGAATGGCCTCAACCGGTCTGCACTCACTCGGACGGCGTGACTGCTCACCCATGGATGTCGCCCACGACGGTAACTGGTGCGCTCACATGCACGACATTAGACTCGCGCATGAGCACCTCCTTTGTCTTTGCGCATATCTCTCGTAGAAGGGCCTCGTGCAGGAGCTGTTTCCGGAGTAATTGTGCGATACATGCGTCGAGATCGAAGGGGGCCATGGAGTCTAGACGGTCTGCGGTAACTTGAAGCGAGTCTCTGCTGACTCGCGGCCCGCAGCGTCTCCCAAGATATTTGGTCTTGTTGACGCTCTCCGCCGCGTTTGGTAGCCGCCGGCAACCAAGGACTGCGGTCCAGGGGATCCCGATCAGGCAAACACTTATACGAAACGTTTCTTGTCTCCCCTGGGTCTTGTCTGCTGTGGTCCACCGTGAGCCGCAATCCGCTCCGGACGCTGCACGCTTAGCGTGTCTCTTGACATCCTCGTACCTTGCGATGAAGCAAAACGCATCTATATGACCGTCTTGGCTCCATAACGCAGGACACACCCTCAACAGCGGTTCCTCTTGAACTGATATTCCGAAGGTTTCTATCAAACAATGAAGGCAGCAATCTATCACAACGCCCGCGTCCCTATCCTTCAAATACCGTACATGTGTCTTTGGCACACTTCACCGCTACTCAACAAACCCGGGCCCCGTATTGAATATTGCCCTCTTCGCCCGATCGTTCGTCGCCTCGTGAATGCGTCTTCTCCTTCCGGAACCATGATTGGCCCCTCCCCGCGATAACCCGCTTCTATGTCAAGCAAGCTGCAATGTTCCTGGGTACGCTCTCCGCTCGTCCAAACCGCTTTTGGGTCCACGCCGCATGCGCATCCATATAGTCAGCTTGAGGACGAGGTCTCCGTGTTCCCATTTTCTCTCCTCAGACGCGCGGCCGTTCTGACGGCTCGAAGCGCTTGCACATTTCCGGCCCACTCTATACCATCGATGGAACGTATCGATGATACTAACGGCTCGTATCCCCATCGCCCTTCGCGTAAGCAGTCAACGGACTAGGTTCCGGCGGTAGACATTCGTCTATTCAGTCGGCCATTCTTCCCGGGTCGAAGGCGGAGCCAGGCCCAAGCATCCCGACCGCTACCCTGCCCACAGCTAAGGAACGGTGGAGTACGCAAGCTGCGTCCCCTTCCTGTGCCCCGCAAGGTTATGTCCTAGCCTTCGTGTGCGACAGCTTCCAGGCGGCATTACCACCCAGGACGCCCCGCGAATTTCTGCTCTGGCCACCCCCGCGGAGCTACGATCTCGTACCGTCCTCCTTTCTGATCGGACCGTTGACGTATCGTACGTGCGTTTCCTCCGGCAGCACGAGACGTGCGCTCGTCCGAAATCTGCAAGGACGAAGCCCTGCGGGCGGAGTCCCATTCGTCTTGAGCCCTCTTCCGCCGGCCGTGGGGGGAGCCCCCGGCACGCGTCCAATCAGGAGGACTCACTCGCGATCGATGACCGCTGCACACGTACAGCTGCGTGTACGCGCAGCCGCGTCCGCCTCGGGCCTGGAGGAGCGAGCTTCTTGAGAATTAAAAATGCCGGCGCAGTCGAAATAAATTCCAACTTGATCTTGGCTTGGGTGGGCGTGCGTGCGTGCGTGAGCAGAGATCTCCCATCTGAGATGCGCGATCTACGGAAATACCGAGAGGCCAGCTGCTTTCCGCAAGACGGTTGACTTTCGCTTCCAATGGGTCAGTGGCACATTCCCCGCGCGCTGGGCTTGGGCGCCTGTCGTGGGCGTTGTGCCCTTGTATTTTGTGCTATCCGCTGGAATGTGTTATTGATCAGAGTGATGGCATCTTCACAGCCGTCGTGTCTTGTTTACACTTCTCACTGCTTCTCCTGGCCCTTGGGACTCGTGTGTTGGAGCTTGTTCTTCTAGAACGGCGTCGTGTCGCATATTCGTAACAGCCCAGAGGCACGAGTGGGCGTACCGGGAGTTGCCGCCTGTGGCCGCGGTGTACCCGCGACGGAATTGGGTATGAGTGGCAGGGCCTCTGATTGATACATGTCTCTGAAAACAAGGTCGCCAAGTTGCGCTAGGGTGCATGCGGCTTGCTAGGAGGGGGACAGGGACAAGACTCGAGACCCGACATCAGTGCAAGACGTAAGAGCGTCGGGGCCCACAACGGCAAAGCATGAAGAATGCCCAAGAACGCGCGATGTGCCACCGGGGCGGAGGAGAGACTGGAGGCGCGGAGACTTGGGGGACTGGCTGAGCCAGCGATGGCCGACTCTGAAGACGGCAGGTGGACTGCAGTATGAGGAGAATCAAAAAAAAATCGGAGAGAGGGACGGAGAGGGTAGGGGAGACGCCGCGCGTACTACGATCGAAGCCTGCCGCGGAGTACGTGCGCCGTCCGGGCTTGAAGCGAGCGACGGGCGGACTTTGGGAGAAGGCCTGTGCTTGCTATGTGCGGAAGGAGGGCAGCTGAATTCGCGTACCCGCCCGCGCCTGCCGGAAGAGCGAGTGGAATCTCGCATCGGCCGCACTGCATGTCTCTCCTCCATCGCAAAGGCAGCAGCGATCCCATTCTCGTACGGCCATGTCAAACGGACCGCGCTTGATACATCGCGTCGATCTGCTCCCACCCGGCACCGTATATCGACAGGTTTGTTTCCCAATCCACCAGGCGTCCCTCCTCCGTCCACAATATAAATCTCCCCTCCTCCTCCGTTCCTCCGTCGGCCCTCACCGCTCCCCCTCTCAGCTCGTCGTCTGGAATGGTTCTCCTGCCTGCCATGGACCCCCACTATCCATACTACACCGCCACCAACACAGGCCAAGGCCAAACGACCTCCTCCGCTCAGGACCAACACCCCCACCAGCCGCAACAGCCACACCCGCACCCGCACCCGCAATCGCAACAGCACCACCTCCGTCACCACCAGAGCCAGGCCCAGGCCTATCCATCTCGTTCTCCCGAGCCGTCTGCGGGACATGCGTACACCTACCCGCACACACAGCTCCCCTCGGGCCTCCCCGGAAACTACTCTCCCTACGCACCGCAGCACCCTCAGGGCTCTTCATACCACCCACCCACGCCCCAGGGAATGAGCGGCACGCTTCCGCCGCTCGGACACGGCCAAGGCTACGCTCGCGGAGCCACGCAAGGCGACAGGTACGACTCAGGGTCCCAGGGAGCGTTCGTGCCTTCCATAGGTCAGTCGTCGCCCGCTCATCCTGCCCACGATGCCCGCGGTGTGCTCATTGACGCGACCCTCCATGGCAGGTCCCACGCTCCAGGAGCTGCCCTTCACCCCCGGGCGCACGGCGAGCGCAGGCGCAGACCACTCGCAGGTCGCTCGTCACAGCGGCAGCTGGGGGAGCACGCACGGGTCCTCGTCCTCGTCCAGATCTCCGCCGCTGTACGACCGCCGCGGCATCCCGTCTTCGCCCACATACCCTCCGTCTCGCAGCGGACCTCAGCATCCGTCCCTGTCGCACTCCACGCAGCTCATCCCGACGCCCGCGCAGACGGTACAGACGTACCACGGCTACAGCTCCGTGCCCTCGTCTCCCGGAGGCTCGATCGGAGGGCCCGTCGTCGCGGCCATTCCTGCTGCGTCGGGGTCCGTCGCGCCCCAGGAGCGGTTCTACTGCGACAAGTGCGACAAGTCGTTCGGGCGGGCGCACGACAAGAAGCGGCACTACGAGAGCGCGCACCTGCAGACGCACCACGAATGCCGGTTCTGCCACAAGTGCTTCAGCCGGAACGACTCCCTGAAGCGACACCAGGACAACGGGTGCGAAAAGGACCCAAACTTCCACTCGTGAATGGCACGATGACGTGCACTAGCCCGGCCACCTTCTGCTACAGTACTCTATTTGTTCGATAATCCCCCTCGCGCGCTGCCGCTCTTGACAACCCACCTGCATCATGACACCGTTCCCGGCTTCTGCGCCCCGTAGTCACATTGCTTTGCTCGCCCGTGATAGCTGTCTGCTTCGCTACCCTACCGTACCATAAACGTGCTTATCTTCGATGTACCTCCCGGGACGCCCTCTTCGGCTACTGTCGAGACCCAACTTAATATGACTGCGTCTAACACGCTCACAGTGGGCCTGAGCCGGAACAGCCCGCTTCAAGGATACTGCGAAGGACAGAACATACGCTGACACTGATTGGGGGAAACCCAACCCACCCTCCCGCCGAGGGCGCGCAGCTGAGGCATGGAATGGAAGATGGCTGCAGTCAAATTAATCTCGGGCAACTGGGCAAACGGACGTCAGCAACGGGCTGAGCATCACGCGCCCTGCGCAGCAGTTGCGATGCGGTCGTCCGAGTGCGAAGCTGGGCGGTGCCATCGCGCCCGCAAGGGCAACTTGAGCGCCATGGCCAGATACGACACGCGCGGCAGGCCACTTCTCGTGTACGGTAGTGTGTGAGCGGGTGATACAATCGCGCTTGCATGTTGCTGCTGCTACTGGATCATCCATCGACGTCGAAGCATCTCGCTGTCCTTCGGATTCTCTTCTTGGCATCTAAGATCGGGGGCCACTGCTCCCCTGCTGCTGGCCTATCCCACATATGATTGTGTGCACGGGCCCCGATCCGGATCGCGGACGCAACGCAGCGGAGCGAAGAGCGCAAAAAAGTGGTGCACACGTAACATATCTGTATCACCGGGGATCCTGTCGCCGGACGTCGGTCGAGTGAGCGCGTAGGCGCGGTCGGGTTGGACGTTTTCCTCGAATGCATCGCGCCCCTTCGTCGGGCGACCGCCGCGGATTTCGCTCGAAGGGCCTGAAGAGGGGAGGGGTTTAAGCCTATAGCCGACCTTGGAGCGAGATGGGAGGTGCTGCTGGTCGGGGTGCGTGTACGTACGTACACGGTCGCAGAGCGAGGGTGTCTTCCGTCCGGCCGGCGGGCTGAGGCCCCGAAAGGTCGGGACTGGGGGCAATGAGATAGGGACGAGTCACTGCTTTGCCTGCGCAAGCCATGTAAGCTCTGCATTCCCGTCGCCAATCGCGATACCAATCGCCGATGCGGTGCAAGCCTCGTCCACAAGCTCCTGAGTCGTCATCGCGTGCCTTCGGGTTCGCGACGGGTACGTGCCCGGGGCATGCACGCACGAGGGTGGCTTCGACGCTGGCAGCAGGGTGCGCCTCTTGTGGCCGGCCGAAGAGAGACGGATGGTTCGCGAAAAGAGTCGCAGGGCCCAAGCTCGCCGCGCAGATGGGAAGTCCTCTTGCGCTCTCCGACGCCTTGGCGCGCGCGACGCATGCTGCATGTTCGCACTTTCCCAGCGTCACACGTGCTGCCGAGGGCTGCTCGACCCGGCACCGGGCGCGCTCCACACCTCATTCGGACGGCGTCGCGGCGGAGCGAGCAGACCGTTTGCCTGAAGCGGGCGTGCGGCCTGTGAACACACGTCCTCGCGTTAGCACTACGCGAGGCGCATGACCAGCCCCCTGCCTCAGCGCACCCGGGCTACCACCCCGACTCGCTCAGAATGCACAAGCCAAAGCCCATCGCGCTCCCTTCGATGGGTTCTCTCGGTCCAGCACCTGCGCGCGAGAAAGCCGCCCGGTCAGCTGTGCCGACCCTATCGCAACATGTAACCATTCGTGGCCGGAATCCTTTGCTGCTCGGCTGAGCGTAGAGCGGAAAAGGGACGCGGTGTACGCATCGAGACCCAACCTACGCCGGTCGGGATCGATGGGCTTGATAACCCCTAGATAGCGTAGCGATTCAGTGCGCGACCGTTGAAGTAAATGAAGGTGCCGTCGAAGGAGGTTGGACTTACGTCTCAATCCGGGATTCACCATCCGCGTCCTGATCGTGTGGGCGCGACATCCCCGCGGGGGCATGTGCAGTCCCAGTTCGCAGCATGCTTCGACTTCATCCCGCCTGACGGATAATCACGCCCTTTTACGAGAGCTGTCCGTCCATTTCTCGAAGTTCCACTTCGAAGGATCCACGGTGGCCTCGGGTCACCCTACACCTGGATACCAGACGCCCGGCTGATGACAGGCTGGGTGCGTCAGTAGCATCGGAGCTCACAGGTGCGGAGAAGGCGGCTGGGCTGATATAGGTTGGCTTCGCGTCGTATGGAGAAAACGCAATGCTAAGATAGTCAGCCGTCGCAGCGCGACTGTCCTGAAACATGTAATTAGGGAGGAAGGCACTTGCCCGGCAATGCCATGAAAGCCCGGCTTGTGTTCATTCGTTCTAAGATGAAACTGACAGGGCCTGATGCTCACCGGCCTTCTCTTGGACGTAAACAGGTGGCTTCTCGAGACGAATCGCAGCGTTACGGACCGACGCCTAGATCTGTGTTCTTCGCCTAGGGTCACATTAAAAATTGCTAGACGTTTAGTTAGACAATTTCCAGCATGGACCTGGCCTGGAGGCAGGGCCGGAAGCTTTTGTACGGCACTTGCTCACGGAATGCAGGGCCGATGCACGCATGAGAGGACGGTCGGCCAATTACGAAGAAGGGTTGCACAAATCCTAGTCTGCGCGCTTAGAACAGTCAGACGTTCTCGAGTTTGGTATCACATACAGTACACGTACGAAGCACAATACACTCCCGGCCGGGTCAGAGCGTAGGATGAAGCCAAAGAAAGAGGTCTACTCGTCATCGTCATCGTCCTCGCTGCCCTCGTCGTCACTGGCGTGCGTGAGGCCCTCGATCTGGACGCCCCCTCCGCCCTCGCCGCTTCCCCCTTCGCCTTGCTCGCGCGCGTCTGCTTCTTCGGCCTCCTGCTTCTTCTTCAGCTTCGCAATCACCTTGTCGGCGCGATTGAAGATGCCACCGGTAGGCGCACCGCACGCCGCGCACTTCGGTGTCTTCGCGAAGCGCTTGATCGCGCATGCCGAGCAGAAGTAGTGCCCGCACCGAGTGACGACGGGGTCCGTATACGGCTTCCGGCAGAGGATGCAGGCAAAGGGGATGTCTTCGTCGTCCGAGTCCGAGTCCGACTCCTCCTCGGCCTGTTTCTTCGGGTTGGCTGCCAGCTTGTCGAGCTGCCAACCTGCCAGATCTGAACGACAGCTCCGTCAGCGCACGGATCGCGCACGGAGCGAGCGCACACGGTACTCACACGTCCCCCGATCGTGCAAGAATTTACACGTATCTCCGAAGCCGCAGTAGCCGGTTTCTGGGAGTATGGAAACATTCGGTCAGTCGGCCACCATGCGCCCTCGGCAATTCCGACCGGACGTACCTTTGTAATCCTTGCACACGTCTGGCTGGTAGTCCACAATCGTCACCGTGCGGATGGTGCTATTGTTCGACCGCTGGGGGCCGACCCGCATGGCCTTCGGTATCTCCTTGTTCTTCTTGATGTGCGACTTGTACGCCTTCTGGCCGTGGTACATGCCGTCCTCGGGCACGTCCTCATCGTCGTCGTCTTGCTTCTCGCTCCTCCGCCGCTTCGCCAGCAGCTCCTCTGCTTCGTCACCCTGCAGGATCTCCAACGCTGCGTTGATATGCGAGCCCTCGGCGGTCCACTTGACGTCCGGCCCATCGCGTTTCGGCTCGTCGTCGTCTAAGTCATCTTGCTGCCGCTGAGATGCGGTTCGTTTCGTGCCAGCGCTGAGCAGGTTGGCCGTGGACTTTCTAGACGGGAGCACGACCTCAGACTTTGAGGAGGAGGGCACAGGAACGTGAAGCGCGGTAGCCGGTGGCGACTCTGAGCGTTTCCTCGCTGTCGCTGGGCGGCCTCGTCCCTTTTTCTTGAAGAACGGTACGGTGACGTTCTCTGTTGAGGCCATGCCTAGTGTATACGAAAGCGACGCGACGAAATGCGAGAAGACAGTCAACGGAGAACGCAAGGAGACGAGGACACAGGACACAGTGCAATGTAAGTAATTGGACCCTCGCTAAGCGTCATGTACGGTGGCTGAGGGCGCTTACATATGCTTAGTCAGTGCCTCCATCAATACGCACATGGGCGCTTAAGGTACTACGCCTACGAGTCACTGCTGATCAACAAATTCAGACATGACTTTGACATGGTTGGTACCCACGCTGGTTGACTCAGTCGTCTTGCACACATCGTCACTATCTGACAGACAACATGCCATAGGTGCAATATGATAAAATATGTATCAAAACACAAAATCCCATTTCTGCGACACGTTTCGATCCTGGGCCGTTTGACTACACCTCAGTCAAAGAGCCTCTTGGCAACTGCGACATATGACTACGGTCAAGGGTATCGTCGCACCAGCAACACGGCGTACAAGAGCACCTCACCTCCGCCCGCGCTCGATGCGCGCCTCGCAACCTCGAGTCGACCCCAGCTTATGCCGCATCGAGCGCAGCTAATTCGCCCGCCTTCCCGCGACCCGACGCGCCCTATTCGCTCACCATGTGCACGCCCGTCCGACACGCACACGCTAGAAGGCCCCGCTCCCCATCGCGACCGGACCGACCGCGTCGCCGCCGCCGATACATACCGCTTTAGGGGTACATCGCGCGCGCCCCATCTTCTAGTCTTCGCGCAGGCAGACGCACGCGCCCTACCACCGAGTCGATGCGATTTCCAGCTCGCGTTCCTACCTCCTCGTGTCTCGTGTGGCGGACCTCCCCGAACTTGAACCTCGGGAGGCTTGGTGCCGCCCGGGTGCTTGCGGGGCAGGTGCTTGACTGACGGGCGAGCAAGGGATCCTCGCTTCGCTTCGCGCCCCCGCAGCAGCGCTGCGGTAGTCCTCGATGCCCGAAACGGCCCAGGAGACATGATACAGTACCCCGTAACTGGTCCAACAGTGATGCTGAGCGACCTCAGTCCGCGCTGTCTACACCCCCGACATGTGTCGACATGTCCGCATGCGGCATTCCCTACGCCCGCCCCTGTGGCTGGGACGTCTTCCGAGCGAGAGTCCTCCGAGCGTTCCCGTCTCGGAGCTCGGGTGCGCACGGCAGGTGTACGTCCTTGCCGTCAGACCAGTGTCATCCGAGGGCACTACGAACTCGTCCGACATCGACGACGTCGACACTCGGGCCTGTTTCGTCCGCCTACTTAGGGACATGGGCCTGCACGCTCGATGTTTTCCATTGTCAAGGATAATTCACAAGTGAGTTTCGTTGGCAATGAGCGAGCGTCCGAGGTACGTCCACGCATTCACATGTCCCCACTCCAGCCACTCCCCACTCTACTGACCGCACTGCACCCTCCAGCGTCGATCATCGCCCGCGCACCCCCCAGCCCTCCTTCCAGCGCACCACGTAAGGCAGTGGGCGAACCCGGGAAGGGGGAGGGCCCGCCTGGGGCAGCCTCGGGTCCCCGCCGGCCTTGTTTGACAACCCAAGTCAAGTCGAAGCCGCGACGGCGTTAGCGTTCCTGGCTGATCTGCGCCTCTCTGCCGTGCAGTGGCAGCCGCTTCCCAGGAGCCAGCTCTCTCAGGCTCGCTTGCAGATGGACGAATGGGCTTGCCTGGGGGTACTACTGTACTATCCTTGGGGCCCTGGGGTCCCGCACCCGCCTTCGAATTCTAGTCGATGCTTGTCGCCACACGCTGCGCTTCTCGCTCGTCCGCTGGCGCCTGTGCGCGTGTCTTATTCGACAGCCGTGGCGTGCAGCGCACCTCTCCTGGGTCTGCGCTGAGTGCTGCTGAGTCTTCTGGTGGGCCCACCGCCTATTGAAGTGTGCGTTCTGTTGCACACGCCTGCTGGCTGAGCGCTGGACACCCGCAATAGCCTCTCTGCCCTGTCATTCATGTCAATGTCATTGTCGAGTACGTGTACGTGAAAACAGTCAGTACGTGTGTAGTTTGTCATCGCTACAAGGGTCGCATGCACGTCGGCACCGCTTCTAATCCCAGGGGGATGTTTCCGGCAATGTGGCTTCCTCCGTTGGGGCTCCGCATGTGTACGTACTCGTAACGGTATAACGGGATGCTTCTACTTCTTTCCGCCCTCGCCGCCTTTGCTGCCATTGTCGATGTCATCCCTCGCCGCAAATTCGCGGCAACGCCATCAAGCTACAACCTTCAGACCTCAAGGCCTCAGGCCTCGTGGTGTTCATGGGTGCGATGGTTCATTTTATTAAAATCAGGAACTGCAAAAGTCAGACTTGGATGTCGCAGAGCATGCTGCGATTGCGGGGCTGACGTTGTCCGGAGGATAGCGTGCCGTTGGTGTCGGGTGTTGGCCAGTCGGGTGTGCTTGCGCCCACGATGGTTTCTTGTCCGATGACTGTATCTACGACAGTAGGTCCCGGACGAACATACTCCGTGCTTCGTATATAGCAGAGCGGACTCGTTGTATATCAAACCTAAGCAATTGTCTAGGACAAACCGACTATCACGTACTTGAAGAGAGCGATATGAGGGCGAGGATGCAGGCTGAGATGCAGTTAGGCGGAGTGACAATGTACAGGTTAGTCCGGGCTCGGAGAGATGGAGCGTCTCAGTGAGCACGCGAGAACTGAGAAATATAGTGGGAGTATTTGTCACATTCTTCAGGAGCTGGATCTGCGCCGACCCTAACGTGAAGCCCTCTGCTTCACGTTAGGGTCGGCATAGAGCTGAGCAATAATAGCGTGGCGACGAGTTGGATCGTGGCTAAGTAACCCCGTGTCCTCCGCATCGACCGTGAGGTATTTGAGGTACCGGGCTACTATCGGATCCACCTAGCGCGAGAAAGCTTGTGCCTTTTGCGTCTGGACATATTATTGGGAAGTGAGCAAAGGCAAACAGCTGGGCGACCCGAAAAGTTAGAGTTCATGTTGAAATCAAATGACACCTTTACTTATAGATGGGCGAGCAGAGTATATACTAGCATCGGCGTAATCTCGGCGTCTGTCACAACTGCCGGTAGGCATCGCACACCACTCGCATTCACCTAATAGCTGCTGCTACGACAAGAAAAAAAAGGGGATCTATGGGATACATGGCTTGGTAGACTTCTCATCTGCGCCCTCGTTGCGCTGTTGTCCTTTGGCTCGCCATTACCACGCGCGCATACTAGTAAGGAACCGGACCACGGGGGATAAGACCACGAAGAGGCACGCAGAAGCGCGCAGGAGAAGTTGATATACAACAAGGCCAGTAGTACGACCGCAACACCTGACGTGTTGCGGGGGCGGGACGGGGAGGGGTGGGTGGGGGAGTGTGGGATCTCGGATGGCGAGATCGCGGGAGGGAAGAGCACATAGCAAGCAAGCAAGCGGCCCCAAAGACTACAACAAGAGTGAAGCAGAAAATATGGGAGAAGGGAACAAGCAAATAAACAACATCCGCGCAGCGTGTAACATCGCGCTTTACTTGGATTCCTCTTCGCGGGGGCGCTTCGTGCCTACCGCGGCGCTGTCCACGCCCGCAGGTGGCTGGATCTGCTGCAGCTGCGACTGCTGGACCGCGCCCGCGCCGGTCACGCCGACGACGAGGCCCTTCAGCCAGCCGTTCTCACGGCGGAGCGCCTCGCACTCCTTCTCGAGCTCGCCCACGCGCACCTCGAGCTCCTTCGCCTTGCGCTCCAGCGCGGCCTCCCGCTCCTTCTTCTTCAGCCGGAACCGCGCGGACGCGGCCGTGTTTCTGCGTCGCTTGTCCTCGGCGGCGGTCATGGGCGTAGCGGACGACTTGTCCTCGGGGCTCTCCACTGGGCTCGCGGCCTGCGAGACGTCCGAGGGTGAGGACACGGACGTGCGCGCCGTGCGGGCACGCTTGGTTGTGTTGGTGGTAGTAGTGGCAGTGTTAATTGGGCTGGGAGCCTGTGATTGCTGTGGCTGGGATTGCACAGGAGGAGCAGGAGCAGACTGTGCAGAGGCCACTGTTCCTGGACGGAAGGACGCCGCATGCATAGAGAGCAGCTGGGCAATCGTGCTCGCGGAGGTAGTGGGGAGAGCCGTCTGCGGCGCAGGAGGAGGGGGTGCCATGAAAGGGTCGATCCCGAAGCCCGCGAGAAGGCTGTTGATGTCGAAGTTCGGGAGCTGCTGCGCGGTCGCGCCGTTCGTAGGAGGGTGCGCAGGGTGTACGACGCCGGTGGGGGGTAGCACGGTTCCCATTACCACGTTCTCATGGGCTTGCGTCTCGGCGATACCGCTGCGCGAAAGATCGTCGTCGGCGTCGTTGTAGCGCTCGGGATCATCCTCGCTGCTTTCGTCCAAGCCGCGTTTGCCATCAAGGCTGTCTTTGTGGCTTTCTCCTGAGCGGGAGGAGACAAGGGGCTCGTCCGACTGGAAGTTAAGGTTCGTCCAGAGGTCGAGCTGTGCGTTCAAGTCGGGAAATGGCGGGACCGAGAGGAGGTCGGCGTCAGAGAGGTATGGGTTGGGCGGCTGGATGGGGTGGACGATGTTGAGGCCTTGAAGATTGGATGGTGCCATCGTTTTAGCTAGTTTGCGTGCTTGCGGAAAGAAGTGGTGTTAGCTAAGAATGGTGACTTGCGATTGCAGCTGGCCCGAAAGTCAGCGACCATGGCGCGGTGTTTGCGTCTAGGTGAGGCATACCGAGTGCACTGCCCGAGCAGACCTGGCAAGGGTCCTGGGAGAGGGCTCTGAGAGAGGTCTGAGGGATGTGTGGGGATGATGGTGGTAAGAAGGCGTAGAGGACGTGTAGGCGGCAGACCGCTATCTCTATCTACTCCGCCCCTCGCAAATTACTAAGGGTCTCGGCTTCTGCGTTCCGGCTTCTCTACATCCTCCCCAAGCGCCCGTATCCACCACCGGACAACAAGCGCCCGTGCAATGCGCCACACCTCTTACTTCGGCCTGACGTCGCCTCGCTATCATCCCTCCTCTCGAGCTTACTACGGGCAACTGAAACTCTCTCTTTATCACCCTGCACAGAGTTGGGCCGTGCGCAGGACGTCGACTCCCAGATCGCCAGGGGAGAGCTGCAGATGATAAGTGGCCGTTTGAGGTACCGTACGGAGAAAAGAGCAAAGAGGGATGATCGGGGACTGTGGCAGAATACAGATCGGAGTGCAATTCATCGATGGAAGAGATCCCGCCCTGGCCGCGCGAGCTGTATTCCCAGTTTCCCAGCCCCTCCCCCGCCCGGAACAATTCTCTGTCCGCGAACTGACTCGGCCACCGCCCGCAAAAGCCATCCGCCAGCCCCGCCAATCATTCGACATCCGCCCGCGCAATGACGAATCTTCCCCCCGCCCACATGTATGTTTTCGTCCTTATCAGCACAGGCGGAGCCCCGCCCCGCCCCCCGCCCCCCGACGTCGCATTGTCCCCCAGGCGACCGTACGCGTGTGGCGGGCGCGTCGACGTCGGGATCTGTAGACGATCCTTCCTTGCCAGCGTCAACGTTCACACCCATGCCGTTCGCGCGGAGAAACACCCAGAAACGCGCGCACCTGGCTTAGTCTGCGAACAGCGCGAAGACCGCCGGCCTCAGTCAGCTGCCCCGACGGGCTTACCAACCCATTGTTTCCCTCTGCGCGCCACGGCCCGTCGGACTCGAAGTGCTCAAGGCTGCTTGGAGGCGGACCGGCGGTATGCGCGCGTGGTCCCAAGCATCTTCTAGAGATAGCGCGTCCCCAGAAGGACTAGAATGCGCAACAAATTGCCTTTGCCAAGAACACCACTTTTATAAGTTTTTTTTTCTAGTACTAGGCGGTCTAAGCTTGAGTTGGTGGCATTGGCCGCCTGTTTGAAATGATGTGAGTTCCTTCTCTCCATTGCTGAAGAGGCATGCGCTACAAACCATACATTTCAATGTAATGATGAAACATCCTATTGATGGCACTTGACCAAGCTCCCACAGATAAGGAACATACTACAAGACAACGATAGATTGTATATTACGGGTCTCGACATAAACAATATGGGGGTGAAGTCCAGAGACGACGAGACGAGGGTAAATAATGTACGGTGCTCACGACGGGAGAGGGGAGATAACGACTATGTATATATTCCGACGCCGCGTCCCGCCAGGATATCTTCAGTACTTTCATTACGCTGCTAGTAGGCGACGACCACGACGGCGGTGACGAGAGTTACGCACGAGAACGAAACCAAGCGACTCAAAACCTTCAACCTTGTCCTATGTAAACGAGCGTCCATAACGTCACACAAGCGCACCACACTACCACCACGACGCGCGCACACCAAAGAAAGTCGAAACGCATCCCCGTGCATGGCCGGCTAAATAGCCACGGCCACACAGGAGAGCGCACAGGTAGTAATCGTAGGAGGGCGCGTTCACAGGAGCTGCTTCCAGCCGGCGTCACGGCACTTCTTCACGAGACGCTTCACCTCCTGCGAGCGCGCGCGCGTGGTGACGAGGAGGGTATCGGGCATGTCGACGATGACGAGGTCGTCCACGCCCAGGAGGGAGACCAGCCTTCCCGAGCCGGGCACGACGATGCCGCCTGCCGCCTGCTCCGTCACGACTGCGGGGAGACGGGGACGTCAGGTAAGCGCAAGGTGCAAGGACGGACGGCGAGGCGTATGGTATGGAAGGTCACGTACCGAGGCCGCTGTCCCCGAGGATGCGGGGCTGGTTCGACTCTGCCGGAAGGAGGTCCGCGAGCGAAGAGAAGTCTCCGACGTCGTCCCAACCTGTCACAGGAACGCAGTGTCGTCAGCACACACGTTCACGCCTCTGAAGATGGTAGAAAAGGAAACTCTCGACTGACCGAACGTAGCGGGCACGACCGCCACCCTGCGGTCCAGCGCCGCAGGCTCCGCAACGGCGTTGTCGATCGCAATCTTCTCGAGGCCCGGCCAGATCTCGTCGAGCACCTTCTGCCGCATGCTCTCGTCGTCCCAGGCGCGCGCGATCTTCTGCAGGCCCTCGTGCAGCTCGGGCTTGTACTCCTTCAGCAGCTCCATGAGGAACGCCGCCTTGGTCACGAACATGCCCGCGTTCCAGCGGTAGTTACCCGTCTTGATGTACGCCGCGGCCGTCCGCGCGTCGGGCTTCTCCTTGAAGCTCGACACCAGCCGCGCGTTGGGCGCGTCCTTGAACCCGAGCTTCTCGCCCAGACGCACGTAACCGAAACCGGTCGAGGGGTGCGAGGGCGCGATACCGATCGTGACGAGGTAATCCTTCTTCGCCACCTCGACAGCCTCCGCCACGGCGGCGAGGAAGGCGTCGTCGCCAGAAATCATGTGGTCGGCGGCAAACGAACCGATGATCGCGTTGGGGTCGCGCTCAGCGAGGATGGCCGCAGCAAGACCGATGGCCGCCATCGAATCTTTCGCGCTGGGCTCGCAGAAGAGGTTGTGCGGGAGCAGATCGGGCAACTGGTCCTTGATGCTCTTGACGTGCGCCGGACCCGCCACGATCGCCGTGCGTGCGGCGGAGGAGAGCGGGATCAGACGGTCCCAGGTAGCTTGGATCAGTGACCGGCCCTTCAAGGTCAAGTCAAGCAGGAACTTGGGGTGCTCCTCGCGGGAAAGCGGCCAGAGACGCGTCCCGGCACCACCGGCGGGGATGACGACCCAGAAGCCGGGGATCTCGCGGACACCGAAGTTGAATTGGGTGAGTGCGTTGTCGCTGAGCGGAGATGGGACATAGATGCTAGGAGGGACGGCGAGGGAAGGGACGGTGTTCGGCGTGAGGAAGGGCGACTTTGCGCGCAGCTGAGGGCTCCCTGGAGCGGGCGTGGTGAATCCCGGCGTTCCAAGCCTGGATGTGCCGTTGTTCTGGACGGTGGGTCAGTACGTTCTCGGAAGACCTGGATGATGCGCAGTCAAAGTAAACCTCTCCGCACTTGACGCCTCGGCCAATCAATACCGGCATGGTTGTGCATGTGCATGGTCTGCGGGGAAATGTCTCCCACCCATACAGCCTTCGCTAGACACGGTTCACGGTCCAACAAAACGCGTCTCGCCTATTCCGGCGTCCGAACCCCGACATAGACTCGCGCTCGCCATGTAACGCCTGCCGGTCTTCGGCTTCGGCGCTGTGTCGATCACCACGCCGTAGAGGGCCTGCGGTGGAGATGCGGAAAAGGATTCCAGACGTAGTGCGCAGCAGTGTGCCCAAGGATTCCGGCGGGCGGGCGACCGAGGTGGCAAACGGAACGCAGGACCTACCTGGATACCCTCCCGAACCTGGCGTTCGAGGCTCGCGTTTGCCTGGCGGAGTTCATGGCACTCTGAGCGCAGCTCTGCGATCTCCATTTGCTACGGTCCGCAAGCAGTCAGAGAAGGTCCGTTAGGTGCTTGGATACCGCCACACTCACCGACTTGTGTACGGCCTCCATGATCTGCTTGAACATGAACTCGATCGCAGGCCCGCCGACGGCCTGCGCGGCAGGGGCGGCTTGAGCAGCGGGAACCGACATGCTTCGTTCGGCGTGCAGAGGAACTGTTGTCGTGGTGGAGGGAGGGAGGAGAGGATGGCGAGGAATAGAGGTGGCGGCGGAGGTAGTACTTGTATAACTTGACACGTCCGCCTTCTCGCCCAGTGCAGCGCCTACCGAGCGAGCGGCTGCGCACGTTCTAGCGCGGGCCCGGCCGAGATCAATTCAGCGTGGGAACGCACTCTATTTCTATGGGCGCCATTCTACTCAACGCCGCCAGCTTTCGCGCCTCGACATCTCTCGATATTTACTCGACGAGCTCTCATTTCAATGCTTGGACGAGCACCTGCGTGCTGCTACTTGGCAGACCAAAATAGACGGGTGATAAAACTGATATTTTTCTGACGTGCGAGCGGCATTGTATACAACTTTGTAAGTGAGTGTTCTACATGCAGCCACAGGCGTTCTGACATAGCTGACAACACAGTTGCTTACAGGACAGAGTACGTGAACGGCGATTTGAGGCTTGCGCACATGGGGCATGTGTGACCTAAGATAGGACCAAGCACGAGCGGCTCTGTGGGACATTTGAAGTCGATAGGGACGGGGGCGGATGTGCGGTACAGCTTGCTATCGTCGCTCATAGTAAGGCTTCCTAGACCTTGGAAAGGTTCAGCGTAGACTTCGGCGGCTCCGAAGCCGAGGGTCGATTGCTTGCGGCTCGAGTCGACGGTCCTTGCGTTCGCTCCGCTGTGAGGCATCCGTTGATGTCCGTAGTGAAAAGGTAGTCGACGGGCAGTGTCTCGCGTACGGGAATGAGAGCTTGTGTACGCTCTTGAGCTGTGTTCCGTGAAGCTATGGAGGTACAAATACGATGCCGAAGAGGACTTCTTGTAGTACACTCGCTTACTGCCGTCGCCGTCGGAGGGACAATCGGAGTCTCCGCGCTGGATTCCAAAACGGTTCCGTCGGTGGTCCGAACGTCAGGCAAGCGTGTCCGGTGTGGATGCCTGTAGCGAAGAGAAGGAGTTGTAGCTGACAGTCGGGACTCGGGGACCAAGAGGGCGGTCTCACAGACAGTCAACGACCAATTCATTCACGGCTGTTGGCCACCGCATGCTGGCGACGCCGGTGGATCCTTCGCGGCGCTTTCCTTTTAGTCTCCGCAGTGCTCGCCGTCGCCCTGCTCGTCGTTTGTGTATCCGCGTGACGTCCCCGGCCGGTGGTTCAGAGCGTGGTCACTGCTCTAGCCTGTTCTTGTATGCTATGATCTTGTGATAAGAGGCCGTCTGCTGGAATCTACGCATATATCGATCTTCTACTAAGTCTTGAACGCCATCGGGCTGCACAGAAGACAAGGGTCAGCAAGCGCAACTTGCACTATCCCCCAAGATCTGAAGCCGGCGGACAGCATACACTCTATGAAGCGAGCTCGACGACAACGGTGAGCGTCGGCTGGGGATATCGTACCACCAGATTGAAAGAATGACACACGCCTTCATATGCAGAGCCAGACCCCTTTTCCGAGCTTCATCATCAAGACACTCGCAACGACAAGCTTCTCAAGGGTGTGCACGCAACAGTCGCAAGACTTCACAACCCAGGATGTGAGCGTTCTAGGCATTCAGAGATTATCGCGACCTCGCGAAACGTCGGACTTGTTGTCTCGGGGGACACGAAAGCTGCTCGTCTTCATTGAATCTACAATCACAAGGTGACTGCATTTCGTTGCCGGACCATTGTCACCCAGAAGCAAAAGAGCAAGCTCAACGGCTATGGGTGTTGGACACCATCAAGGCCATACGCGACTTGCTGAATAGCCCAAGTCGTCATATGTCACGTTACTCGTCCAGAGAAACAGAGTTATTCAGGATGTCTAGCGTATGGGTTGGAGACACGAAGGGAGGTGTATTCGCCTGAGTCCATCCGCGACGACTAGTCAAACTCAGTCGCGGAGGGACTCTCGGCATACACAAGATGGTATCCTTTCGTGCCCCGCCGATTCCTTCCCTTGTCCATGCGGTCGCGCAACGGAGGTTCACCATGCGTTCGGCATGTAGCCTTCTCGGGACCCAATTGATCTTGGCATTCAACAGTCTGGGCACTCACCATGTCAATGTTAGAGCTTCCTTATGCCATGCCTGTTCTCTTCTGCTCTTGAAGCAGATCCGCGCGACAACGACGACCGTTCGACGCCGTTCATGGCCGTCCTTGTTTAGAATCATTGCACCGATGATGAACTTGGCGACGGCTACCGACCAGTATAGGAAGTGGAGATGATTTTGTGCAGGTACGAGATGCAGAGGACGTGGAAGGGTCGCCGTATCGCTGCTTCACGATGCGGAAAGCTCACAAGGGTTGTCGGTAGCTTCCAGTCGGCCCTGTGGGTGAAGCGTATATCCCTGGAACATGGCGCTGGAATGGACTGGAATACCGCGCTCGCCGGGAGCAGTGTTCCTTACAGGTAGGTCTCTAGCCTTCCAGCACGACCTGAAACAACGGTGACGAGCCGTGCAGCACAGATATTGATAGACAGTCAGGCAGCGCATGTCGAGTTTCCGGGTGCGGAAACCGCCAAAGTCTACAGGGGAGAGTCAACATTCTGGCGCTTGGCCCCACTGGCCCCGCGGTGAACCAGAACCACAGTCACGAACGCGGACGCGGGCGAAGCCGTCGCTCGCTTCATGCCCCTTCGCAGGCTGGTCCTGCCCATCCTCAGTCTGCAGCGGCCCCCCGCTTTGCTGACCCACCCCTGTCGCCCCATCTCGAGCTCCCGTTAACTCTCTGCCGACCTTTCAGGGTGCGGCGGCCTCACGACTGCCTGGACAGCTCTCTCGTTGACCGCATGGCCTCCGTCGTGCTTCTTCATATTCTGCCATATCGACGTCTTTCACGCATCCCTACGCTTGGCCCGGGTACTTGGCCTGCACCTGCACGTAACAGATTTGTGGTTTAATTTTGACCATATCTGCTGGGGCGGTGGTAATTATGTCCAAGTTGGAACATGGAGATGCTCTGGCTCGTGACCGTGCTGCTGGCCTACCCGACTTCCCCAACGGCATCGGACTCGATCTTCAGCCCATCTCACCGCCTGCGCCGCGTCGCTCCCCCGATTTGTGGCAGAAGATGCCGTAATGTTCCGCCCCGTCTATCCCGCTCTCCGCCGCTCCTCCATCTGAACGACAAACGCGTCAAGGCGGCTACACTCGCAAGCAGCGCTACTGAACGGCGGCATGTGCTATAACGTTGCTACGCCACCGCGATTTGCAATATACAGGCTAGATGTGAGTACATTCGCATTCGTTCGAGGCACGGGCTCGCTCACCAGAATGTGACTTCCTAGCCGTACCTCAAAGTTTCATAGCCGCTTTGAATAACTTGCCAAGAAGTCCCGGCTATCGACAGCTTTCCGCCGACTTGGCGACAACGACCTCTCGCATTGGGAAGCAACAGCCTAGGCGGGGCGTCTTGATGGTTCTGACCCCAAAATCTGGTGGCGGAGGAATACCGTCCGCGTTCTCCCCACGGACAAGTTCCGGGGCCAGGCTGGTGTTGCGCTATCCGCGGTCAACGCACGAGCCCTCCCTTATCCACGCATGCGCTGGTAAGTCGACACCCAACATCAGTACGCGCAAGGCCCAGGTTCTGCTCACGTACGGATTACACGGGTTGTGCTTAATCTGTGGGTCCAAGCTTAGGTTCTTGTGAATTTCCGGTCTCGCCGGCAGTTTCTGCTGGTTTTTGCGACAATCGGGCTGATAAGCCTCGCACAGTGGACCATTGCTCTCTAGAACACAGGTGTCAGTTCATGCCGCTGCTTCACACACCCGCCGCATACGTTAACCAGTGAAAATACCTTCTTTAGTTCGTCGAGAAGGACATGTGTACTCTGCAAGTCAAGCATCGTCTGCGTGGGGCGCGTATCAACCGGTCTCTATCACAACATTAGTGGATTTCCCGTCGGCAGCTATGTCGCCGCTCGTGATGCTTCTGGACCGGGCACTTCGGGAGAAGACAGCCCATCGCGCACCGTGTTGCGCCCACGGGGTTCTCTGAGGTGCATATTTCGCGTTTCACTCTCCTTTAGTCAATTCAAACATTCCTAGATTGCGCAGGACGATCGAGGATGTGTGCAGCGGCGTAGCAAGCGGCCGCACCCCTCTTGTCGCGGCCAATCTCTCCCAGGCGTGCGCTTCTGTGGGTGCGAGCGGACGCTCGACGATGCGCCCGTGGTCCGCGCCCTGAACCCCATGGCGAGCATCCGCGCGTCACCCGGCTGGTGAGTATTTCCATGTAGAGACTCGCGGCTCACGGCTAGAGCGGTCCTTGATCCTGGTGCTTGAGCATCGGAAGCCGCCTCGAATTAGAGGCGAATCAGCGCTCCTCCCGTACGGCCTAGTTCCCTAGTCGCCGTTGTGGACGCGACAGGCAGCGGCCCTTAACCAACCGGTGTTGTTTACGTCCCGGAGGATCTCTATACAGCACTGCGCAGAAGAGTCTTCATTCTCCACTCACCACGCGATCGACCGTACCCTTTGGGCAGTCATACTCCTGCGTATCGCAAAGGCGAAACGGCTGTAGTTACTCAAATGAAGTGACTGGCGATATACACGCATGAACGTCAACAACTCATTGGCCGGTTGTGACGCCGCGGGACTGATCGACTGATGGCTGCAAGCGCCGCGGGATATTTCTTGACACTCGGAACGCACCGATTTCATTTCTTGCGTTCCGGAAAGCGTATTCTGATCCGTTCTTGCTAGGATAGGAAAGCAAGTTCACTTATGCGACTTGGCACACGGCAAACACGGGCGCAATTGACTACGAGCATCTCTTTAGCTATAGGGTAACTCACTTAGTATTAGCGAGCTTCAAGTTTTCAGGTGTACAGTCACCGAGTTTCGTGCTGTCACGCAGAGTCTGCGGTGGAGCACTAGAATCCGACCCATTGTCGACAAGCCTTAGAAGTTTTCCTGGTGAGCATTCCCGTTACTTGATTGAACTCTAGATGCGCCGCCAGGAATTCTCGGAATGAAGGCACGATGCGACCAGCTTTCGCAGCAATACGATCATTACGGCCAACGTCTTCCACTCGCCGTTCCTCGTCGCCTCATGCCGCCTTCATTTCTAGACATGTGTCGGAGTGAATTGCGACCTCGGCCTTCCTGAACCTCCCCGTAGCCTCGAATTCCTGAAGCACTCTAGTCTGGTGGACAACCGATGCAGGGACTGGGCAGCATAGCGGCCTTCGTCCTAGCCGGGTTGGACGATGTGCCATCGGCACCCGAAGGGGCACCGCGATTCCTCCACATACAGCATCGACGTCTGTCCACGTTGCTCTCACGCGCCTGCTCGTAACTCTGTTGTCACCGATTGCGGCAGTTTGACTGCTCTTGTCGCGTCGCGGCCGTGCGAGAAATCAGCGCCGCAGACCGCCGACAGAGGCTCATGCTACCTCCACACTGGCAAGTGATCTCGGCTGCGTGCTGCATGACGTGTCTCTGTCCCTTCTCCGAATGGGTCCATCTCGAGCGCACTAACCGTCGACCAATCGACGGCGGGCGGGCAGAAGTCGCACCCAGAGCGAGCTTCAGGCGCTCGACCCAGCCTTTTGGATCTGCCGTACACGGGCAGCCTTCTCTATTCTCTGAGAACCAGAGGACCCGTCGCAAAGGATGGGAATACACACCCGTTTTCGCCTGCAGTCTTTGTAAATCGAGGCATCGTGCACTGGCGCCTGATCAGGTCAAATTCACCTTCATGGGCATGCGTCGCTGCTTCCGGCGCTCGCCCGGTGCAAGGGGCCCTGGGATGATGGGCCCCTCTTCTCCCGCTGTCATGTCGCGCTCTGGAAATATTCGCGAACAAGGTTGCGGGCGTATGCTAGGGTCACTGATACAGTCGCCACACCAGGTACGACGGCGCCTGCGCTGATGGGATGGGACACTTGATTAAGCTTCTGACGTAGCCCCAGCCGGATGAGGCATCACGCAACCGGTACGTCTCCCAGTTCTCTGCAGAGAGGGCACCATGTGGATTACGGTTCGTACGTACAGCACTCACGCCGCAGCCCAGCCCAATCTCCGAAGGCCCGAGGTGGACATACTAGAATGCGCGCGTTCGCGCGGTGGACCCTACGCGCGCCTTGGCCAATGGCATGGACGCAGCAGTCCCAGGCTCCAGCAGCAGCAGCAGCAGCACTGGGCACGACGCACCGAGTGTCCTTCTATTCAGTGATGGGAAGCCGTCCTGGCGCCGGCTCTTGGCAGCTGCCTTCATTCCTTCTCATGGGTGCCTTCCGCGTGGGGGGCTGGGGTCATCGTTCGCCTTGACGCTATCTCGGGTCCATCCACCCCTCGTCCGACCGTGCTGAGAGCGGGCGGGCTCGTGAGCAGCGCATTCCTGCCTTCGACCCTGGCGCCCATCCTCTGCTGTTCTCACCGATCGACCCCAGCGCGGCGGCCCTGTCGCCTTCGCAGCCTTCCTCTGCACGCAACAAGAACGCGTACGCGGATGCTACGCGCCGCGCGGGCCCACGTTGAAGCCTCGGGCCTCTCGCCGGCCGTGTCGTGCAGCGGTTCGTGTGCCCCTTCTTAGCGTTGGGTATGCCGCATTCGCGTCGTCTGCAGCATGACGCAGTGCTGTATCAGGTTCTTGACCGCGGCCTGCGCTGCCGAATGGGGCGGATTACGTCTGCTGGGCTATCCTTGCAGGGGCGAGGTCGGAAGGCGTGGAGAGATTGACAGAGTCTTCGTGAGCTTCCGCGCCGCCTACGGCGCCAAGCAGGCCCGAGCTCTGCGCAGAGGACGAGGATTGCCCACTGTGTACATCACTTGAGCATGAGAAGGGCGTCGCTTAGAGCTAAAATTACCTACCGAGCCATCCACCCTCATGTTTTCACAGGCCAGTCCCTCAGGATCGCTTCTCGCCTCTCCCTCGGCGTGGGTCATAGCTCTAAGGGCTGATGATCGCGCCCAACAGACGCGCCTGCGGCTGTGGACACCGCGTATGGAACGGATGAGAGAGCGAGAGCTGTATTATCGTATGTCGTACGCGGTTATGATGTACATCCTCCAGTCCATGAGTAATGTGTCGTTATCGTCGGATGCTGTACGGCGACCCGTCGCACATCCGACGTCCAAGCCCAGGCCGAAGGCAGAGAAAACCAATACAAGGAGCACTGCATGAGATACAATACAGATAGCGAGCGCGAGCGAGCAGAACAAGGGCAGATACTAGATAGCAAAAAGTCCGAGACAAAGAGGCCAACGTGCGTGCGTGTCAGACGAGCGCCATGCTGTACTGGAACTGACGGAGCGCCTCATCGTCGACAGGATCTCGGGCCCGTGGGGAAATGTTTTGTAGATACTCCAGAGGTGCGAGGCGGCGGTCGGAGACGATCCGGCCAGGCGGGAGCGGCGCGGCAGGCGCTACTGGTGGTGTCGGTGGAAGGGAGATGGGTGGTGGCGAGGGATAATGCCTATCGCTCCCGACGCTGGAGCTCGGGCTTGAGCTGGACGACAGTGTGGGGGACGAGTCCATCCCGGAGTCCCTAGGCGCCTGCGGGATCATGAAGTTGTCCGCTAGGCCGCTCTGACGCGCGCCCCGTCGGTTACCATTATTGCGTGCGCAGACGTATCTATTTGGCGGGACCTTGACCATCTTGAAGACGGGCAGATCGTCCACAGTCGCGAGCGACTCCAACGATTCCTGCGTGTAGTATGCGTCTGCGCAGGCCGTTCGATAAGCGGCAGGTCGCTCCGAGGAGATTGGGTGACTCACTGAGATGCCATTTCTTTGAGTTCTTTGGGTAGTCGACGTAAACCGAATACGTCTGCTTGATGAACTGTGGGGCGCTATAGAGACGATCGCATGAGGTTTGAAGGGGAAATGACAGTGGCACAAATGCTTACTTCCTGACGTTCTTCCTGTGAAGAATGGAAGTACGTGCTGGGCTGTCCTTCTCATAATAGATCAGGAAGTTCTAACACCACGATGTCAGGCTTGGGAGCATAGGCAGGATAGACGCGCGGAAATACTCACATCCCGAGCGCGAGACGGGCCCCAGCTGCGCCCCTCGGTGAACCGTTGAATCTCTTGGCCGGTGGCTTCGAGCGGATTGGAGCTTCGCTCTTCCCAGACGTAGATGCATCCGGGGGCGAGCGCGAGGCGGTCTTCGTCAGCGAGACGGTGCATGACCATGGGTAGGAGGCCGGTAGCGACGGCGTGGAGTATGAGCTCCGCGTCGCGGACATTGCGGACGCGCATGCCGGTGCAGGTGGGGGTTTGCCGGGGCATGACGAGAGAGAGGGAGGGGAGGCGGAACAGTGGTGGCGAGGGGATGATGAGCAGGAGAGTCGCCCGAGGAGGGTATTTATGAGGATCGCTGTGGTGGGATAAGCGCAGGCATCGGCAGGAAGATTCTCTCTTCAGTGCAAGTACGAGCGCTGCAGATAAAGTTGTAGAAGCAGGGTGCTAGCGAGAGGAGGGGATACTCCGGAGACGTCAGACGGAAAACTCTGCGCGCGCGGGCTGGTCTGCGAGGTCCGGAAAGAGAGATCAGGGTGCGGATTGTGGCTAGTCTGCTGCCAGTGCCAGTGCACCTGCACGATGGCCCATTATGCACCTCAATGCTTGTTGCAATTCCATCATCTCGAACCCAATCTCACCTTCATCGGGTTAGGTGGACCTGCGCCGTGAGAACATCATCTTTCCTGGGGAGATAGCGCGGTCGACATATCGGGGTCAGGAGACATAAAATCCTACGTGCTGGTCTGCGCCGGAAACGCCGTCGCTGCAGTCTGCCGTTTCGACCTGCAGCCCGACTTGGCGTTGTCTTTCCATCTACTCAAATCGACCGCCTCGTGCCGCCCTCAAGCTCACCCATGCTGTGCCACGCGCACGCTCGTACCGGCCTCCCAGCGCTTTCCCCCGTTTCTCCCGGCGCGCCCTTGACCTCTTCGATGCCGGCGATACGACCGCCTGAGAATTCGGTGAGAATCGGCGTACCCGTCAAGGCATGGTGCTGCCCAAGGTGCGCCGTTCCATACGTACGAGAATGAGACCGTCGCCTGTGGAGCAAGCTCATGATGGGAGAGCAGAGCCTATCTGAGAGGGCCCGGCGTTTATTCACGTACGTGCCTTCTTCTCTTAGACGCCCGGCCTTGGCGCGCGCACCAACGTGCTCGCGTGGCCCGCCGCGGGATTCGTTCATACGATCAAGAATATCCCAATGCGGTCACAGCTTCGCCTTGCTCCAGTTCGCGTTCCCTTTGCTGTCCGTCCGCTGTTACGTCTACCTTACCTCTCCATCTCGTCTCATTCGCTGCATAGGCCAGCTGCCGGCTCACTCGTTCTGCCACGCCTGCCCCGTCCTTGACGGCTACTATGGATCATTTTCTGTGCGTTTGACGGATAAACCCCGGAGGGGTGCATTGTCACCGTCCACAGCCGCACGGGGACGCGTTAGGTTAGAACGAGATTAGTGCCAAACTCTCATCTGCGACAGTGGATGAACAAAGATTAATTTCCCGCGAAGCTCACAGATCAGCCACTTTCACAGGTGAGGCTGCTGCGCGCGCTCCTCGAAAATCGCACTCATATATCCTTTCGTGGTCCAGCGGCCTCCTGGACCTCATTCACCTGTGACAGATGCCAATTCAAACTCGTAGACCGGCCCCGTCCCTACCGTCCGCAACTCCACATGTATCGTGCGAGTGATGCTCTGCGCTAATGCTCGATTGCCGCCTGTGTCCACGAACGGCCGTCCTCGGCGCTGCATGAAGCCTGCTAATGCCCTTCGGAGGGAATACGGCGACACCGGGGGCGCTCTCGACCACAGAGCGTCTTCCCACCGGACTAGTTTTCGTCGCAGAAAACACGGGACCCTATACTCCCCGGGGCCTGTGAGGTGAGCACCTTGAGAAACCGCTGCGTCGATCTGTGCGTGCTTCTCTGCCTCCATCCAAGAATTGCATATTCCCATAGCGCATCCGAGCCCTTTGTTGCCGGGTGGTCAGACCTTCCAGACTCGACCGTTCCAACGCTCAATGCCCCTATCTGCACGGGCAGCCCATCTTCTGGAACGAGAAGCACAAATAGGGCGGTCGGTAGGATCGCACACGCCGTCTATCGCGCATATGCCATTGGCGCGCCGCCCTTTGCATCCGTCAAACGGTACGCTGGCATGTTGTCCTTGTGATGCCAACCGCTGTAACGCGAATGATATCACTCCTTTCATCTTAGACTCAACCTTGACTTCGCCTGTGCATATGCCGCCGGGCTTCGCTCATGCAGTCCTCGTGGCCCACGCGCCGCCTGGGCGCGGTGCGGGAGAGTTTCTACACAAGTGATCAATTGTGTCCGGATGCGTGAGTGTCAGACCATCTGGTTCAACGTGATCCACATCTGACGCTCGCCCCGGCTGTCCAGCACGCCCTGCCTGTGACGGGCATGCTGGCAGCTGATTTGGCTCTCTCCTTCCCAAATCAACTGATTAGCCTCGCAGGCGCGGAATGCCTAAACTCACCAGGAGAACGGGCACGTCTGAATAGGCCCGCTCGCGTTCCAGGGATCGCGTGGGTGGCCGCTCGGGCCATTGCGCCGACGTCCATGCTTGATCCAGGCAGAGAACCTCACGCTTTTGGTACGTGCTGGGCCCCGTCGGAGCTGTAGTTTCCGGCAGCTTGGCCGGCGAAGCGCAACCGTTCTGGCGAGAGGGCCGACCTCGACGCCGGGGCGGCGACGATAAGGTGCAAGAGAAGGACGTCGGCCTGCCAACGTGTCTACCGAGCGCTGGTGCCGACTGCCCGTGCAGGACGAGTGCGGTCGGTGGCTCTGGCTGGGTTCTGCGCAAGAGTTCCCGCCCATGTTCTTGTTCTGGAGGGACCGCGTCCGATCAGGTACCGAGGCGCTCCCTACGGGTTAGTACGTCTCGATATGGACATTAGGTTCTCTCGGCCTGTCCTTCCAAGCAAGCGGCGAGAGGGAGCGATCGGCCGCTCGACACCTATCGCGCCCATCTGAGTTCAGCCGAATCCCAGTAGGGCCGTGGTGGACAGCGACGCGAGGCGTGGGTGCAACTCTATGTTCTCAACACGCCGATTTCTCAAGCTGACGTATTCGATTTATATTGGCTCTAGGAAATGGGGCCCTGAACACCGTATGTGGTTATCCCGACCCTGGCGCTACAGGGCCTCATTCAACTGCACGCATGCCGAGACGGATACGCGTAGAGGTCGTGGGTCGTGCGCACCCTCGATCGCACAGTGCAGTGCCTTGCGCACTTCTTTCGCTGTGCAATCGGTATCCCTGCTCCCGTGGAGTCGTCTCCACCCGCGGGCGCTCTGCCAATACGCACGCTCGTCCGTAAAGGCGAAGGCTTCCCAAAACGGTGCAAAATGGTAGCGCAAGATGACTATATACAGGCGGGTGAAACGCGTCACCCGAGCGTGCGTGAAGGGCTTCCGAATACCGAGGTGAAGGTCAGATTTACGTGCGCACACGCGCCGTGCTCACGGATTATACTTCGCCACCCCAGATCTCTGCCCATCCTCTATTTGCAGCAGGTCGTCGCTGTCGAGCCAACTATCTGGAAAAGGGCTTCATTTACTCTGTCCTTCAGTCGCTCGCGATGAGATGCGCCCCCGAATGAAGCGAGGCGGCCGCGACTGGGTAAAGTGCCTCCCTTTGAGGCGACAAAGTTCTGCTCAAAATCGACTGCACCGGGTCTCTATGCCTTGTGACACGCTCGTGTTGTGCGTTCCATAGGTCGAGTAGCCGACTACAATCCTCATGTGCCCTGGACCCTTTCACGCACGCTGCATTTTCGTCTCAGCGAAGGTTTACCGGTGCGTTTCGGTCCATCTCGAACGACTGTATTCGCCCGACTGACCGCTATTGGTCGGAAGTTCCGCCGCTCGCTCTCATCTCTCTCGCGCAGCCTCGTCCTAACAAGAACGTGTCTTGTCTGCGTGCCAGGCCCAGCTGGAGTCGCATATGGAACTCATCCGCTACGGAGAGGAGGCTTAGCGGCACTGCTCTTGTTCCTGTGAAGGTACGAATGCACATTGAGTTGCGTAGCTTGCTGCGTTCCTGTTATTCCGACGTATACGCTTGCTCACTGATCGAGCCAGGGTCGGAGAGTGCGGCACCAGTGCGGGCACTCGTTCTCGGCAATCTTTGTGGATTTCTACTGGGAATCGTTCTCATCTGATTGTCAAGGGGAAGGCTCGTCTGGGCATGGCATCTGTGACAAGGCATGCTCAGGCCAATATAATGGATCGGAACAATATGGGACCACGGACAAACGCTGACGAGCTCCACACCGACCGCACGTCGCCCCTCGACGAGCGTGCGGCCGCGCGCCACAGGTCGGGTTCGTGTTAAACATACGTCTAACGTTTCAGGCGAGGCACTCTCATCTGGGCCCTGCACCTAACCAAAACGGTCAAGACGCTTCCCCTTGCAGCGTTGATAAACGCGTCGACGGCTTCGAGAACATTAGAAGCTGGAAGCTGATGCAGGTGAGCGAGCCTTCTCTCGCCCGCTGCGCGCCGGGCTGCCGGCCGCATCTCGCGTTCGGGCACGTTTGCGCCCAGCACGCAAGACTAGTACCACTGAATACTAAATATTGAATACCGAACACTGAACTCCCCTCCACAGCACGCCTGCCGCCCATAAACACGCGTGACGGGCTGATCAGCTTCGGTAGGGTGCATTAACCTTCAGGGTGCCTCCTGTATATGAAGCATTCCGAGTCTACGGTCCCACCTACTCTATTTGTCCACGCTCTCCCGAGTGAGAGCTCTCTGTCCGTCCCTCGTCCTCTGTGCTTTGGGCTGGGCTGGCTTCGCCATCCAGTCGCTTGCCTCGCCTGCTTATCGGTCCTCACGCTCGCCCCGATAGGTCAACGAGGCTATTTTGAGCGGCATGGGCGCCGTCCGCCCGTCAGCTGCAGGGCAGCATTACCCAGCTTGTACGTCTGCGCCCGCCTGCGGATACCTGAACGCTGTTCAAGTTCGAACGAGCTCATTCATTCGTACCTTCGCAGCATCCGATTAGCTTCCGTCCGCTTCTAGGCCGCTGATATACTTCGATTTGACTAGACAGCCCAGGTACGTCGGCAGCAGTGAGCCAACCTTGCGCCGACGGGCGTCCTCCGCATGTCATCCTGTGGTCGGCGGTGGGTGGCGGAGGGGGATGTAGGCGACGCCAGCCTTGTCGTTCGTTCGCCCACGTTTGGAAAGAAACGGCCCACCGTGCTGGGAACTGGCACACCGGCTGGGGTATAGAGTACGTCTGTGCCCCCATCCGTCGAATCGTATCGTGCCTGTGCGATCTGCTGACCATGTCTTCCATGTCCTTGTCAAGCAGTGCGAATGACAATCAGGATCGGGCCTTGGCTGCGCTGTTCGCGCAGAGCTTGGTTCCGGTTCCCATCATCGCGCCCCTCGGGCCCTCTTCGTCAGTCCAGCGTCATACTGCACAGGCCCTTCCCACTCGCAAGATGTGAAATGTATCCGAGTCCGGGTAGGATCATGATGCCCATGTTCCGCCATTCAGCCGTCCCAGTCTCGCGGCGGGCGACCGGCCTCGACCCACGCCAGCCCTTTCGTCCTTCTCTCGAGCTAAATGGTTGCCCCCCTTGCTCACTTCCCATTGGACAGCACGACAGTCATGGTTTGCGTGCAGCTGACTCGGCCGCGCAGGGAACGAGCGTCTCAGGACGAGCCAGAACTTACACGTCGCGCCGAAGCCAATGCCGGTGGTAAGCTTGCACGTCTTCTGGACGCGAGATCTAGAAGAGGACCAGCCAGCGACTTTCTGTTCTCTCCCTGTGGCTGCTTCTGATTCATGCCATCCACACATTGGGTGCGTGCCCTCTTCCGACGCACGCTCATCTTATGCTCTTTCAGCGAATGTGACCTCGCTAGCCGTACCAATCACATCGCGGACCGCTGGCGATGCAGCCTGGTGTCTTCCAGCCTTCTCGCAGGAGACGTGGTCTAGGCCTGGTGGCATCGGCGGTCGTTGATCGCACTCGCATAGCTTTCTGCCTGGGCCGTGCGCAATCCAATGCGTCTCGTTTATCTCAGCTCGTATCATACGGTGCCAAGTGTTGGGGTCCTATCGCACGACACGCTTCTAGTGGGAGTCGGCATGACGGTTCAACACTCGTGTGTGGTTGGGCCTCGGGCGAAGTGCCGTGCTCTCCGTGGGCACCGGTTATATCGCTGCGGCGGCTCTCAGGCGGTGATGATACAGAAACATCCAGCTACAATTTCCGTTAGGTCGTGCTACACATGTGTTTTCATGCTCTGAGGGTATGTGCGAGGTATGCGTGAATCAGAAACCCTTGTTATGTCCGCCCTTCTCGTAGAAGTCCTCCAGGCGCTTGACGATGCCGTCGAGCGCCGCGAGCCACCTGTTGAGCTCCTCGTTGAGCTTGTCGGCGGGGACGGAGGGACCGCCGGCGGGGTCAGACGCGAGCTTCGTGTAGAAGTCGGCGCGGTACGGGCACGCCTTCATCGCGACCTGCGAAGGATCCCCAACCCCAGTCAGTCAGTCACATGCGGTGCAGGCGGGAGAGAGGAAGCAAGTTGGGGACTGACAGAGAAGATGCCTTTGACGACGAAGTTGTGGAACTTCTTGAGCGTTGCCTCGTACGATTTGCTGAACGCGGTGGAGAGTTCCTCGGTGGGGTTCGCCTGCGCGGCCTGGAGGGCCTTGCAGGTGAAGGAGAGGCCGCGGAGGAGCCACATGAGGCCCTCCGTCGCGGTGCGCTTCTTCTCGCCCTTCTCGTTTACGACCAGGAGCTCGAGGGTGGAGGATTGCTCGGGGGCGGCGTCATAGCGAGCACGGACTTTCTACAGGCCATGGTTCAGGGCGATCGTGCGAACACAGGCGGGATCAATACTCACAGCGATGTTCCCCTTCAAGTCATTCTGGACAGGAGTGAACGCGGCAGAGCCGAGGAGATCTTGCACACTCTCAGTTCCTTCTGTGCCTCTACCACATATCCATTGTGCTACTCACCAAACAAGCCCACGACGCCCTGCGCAGCTTCGAGGAAAGCAAGAGTGTCGACGCCAGCGTCGGTGATCGGAACGTCCGCGAAGGACTACTTGATCTTAGCATCTGGGACCTGGACACGAGCAGAGCGGCCTTTTCTCGCTCACCTTGACAGTCTCGAGGTAGGGGGCCATAGTTGAAGATAGATGGAGGTTAGAAACAAGGGTGAGTTCGCTGGCAAGAGGCTGTATGCTCGACAGACGAGAGATCGCGTAGGCGATACTGGCCACTACCAGGCACCCAGCAGCGAGTGATGGGGTGCTTTATCTTATCTTATCTCATTACAACAGATCACAGATCCGCTTTCTTTGCTTACCGTTGCGTGCTCGGAAATTCAATCCGCCCAACCTTGAGTGCGATGGCCCCTCAGACCCATCCCGCGATCTCTCAGCCCATCGCAGCGCACACTCAACCATAACGGAGAGGAAACAGCATGCCGCACGCAGACTCAGCGATGATCCCCGCCGGGATCGACAAGGCCGCGTTCTGGGCTCACGTCCACGAACAGCTCAGCCACCTCCTGGACGGGCAGCGGAATTGGGTGTGTTTGGACTTGTGTATCGTCGTTGCGCCCCCCGACGGGCTGTTGCTGAACCCTGCCGCGCCGGTACCCAGGTGACGAACCTCGCGAACGCGTCCTCGCTTGTATTCAATGCCCTCCAGGCCTTCCCCCCGTTCGGGACCGGCGAGCGCATGGTCAACTGGTGTGGTGCGTCGGCTTTTCTTTCCGTTCGCTGTCAAAGACCACATGTGCCGAGATCGTGCTGATCATGTTTACGGCGACCCCCAGGCTTCTACCTGAACTCGGACCTCTTTCCCGCGCCGAAGCTCACCGCTGCGAAGGACGCCACGGACGGCCAGCCCGCTAGGCTCCTCCTCGGCCCCTTTTGCGGAAAGCCCGCCTGCCAGCTGATCCACGTCTCCCCAGGCCGGGTGAGAGGCGTGTGCGCCGATGCGTACTGCCAGAAGAAGACCGTGCTCGCCCGGGACGTCGACGCTTACCCCGGACACATCGCCTGCGACGGGGAAACGAAAAGCGAGGTCGTCTGCCCGCTGCTGCTGACGGTGGATGGGGAGGAGCGGGCCATCGGCGTCCTCGATCTCGACTGCCTCGCTCTAGCGGGCTTCGACGAACAGGACCAGGCTGGGCTGGAGAAAATTGCAAGGCTGGTCGTTGACGCCTGCGACTGGTAGGCCAAAATCGCCAGATGTAGTTTATCACAGATGGTCCCAATGGGCGGCCACCCACGTCAATGCAGCATCATCGGACGCAGCTATATCAAGCGACGGACACGAAGCGGTGTATATCGAGCGCATATCTACACATATCTACAGCAACCACAACACACGAACCGCACCATCCGCGGTAACACTGAGCCTCCAGCCCATCACTGCTGACCCTATTGTTGTTGCTGCTGCTTCTGCCACTCCAAGAATTCGTCATGGCGCTTCTTCTGCAACGTCCACTCCTTCTGCACCTTCTTGCTCGCACTCTTGCTGAGCTCCTTCCCCTCCCCATCCGTCAACGGAATCCCGTTCTCGTCCCAGCTCGAATACGTCCCCTCCGGCATGTTCGGTGGCCGGAAGAGCTCTTGCGGCGGGATACGGCCCTTCTCGAGCGCTGCCAGACGTTTCTGACGCTCTGCCTCCACCGCGGCCGCCTTGCGCGCTGCCTTCGCTTCCGCCTGTGCGCGCTTCTCCTCGCGCGCCTTGATGAGCTCTTCGGGGGGAACGAGCTTCACCAGCGCCTTGCCATCTACGTCAGGGACGACAAAGCACAGTCGGAGCGCACAGGCCGGAGGGGCGATGTTGCGGACGTAAAAAGGAAGGGAAGCCAATGTCGAGGAACAGAGTTTGGGGAAGCGGTCAGTAGTTTATCAGACATAACGCGCAGGCGCGTGGAAGCACGGACTAGCGTACCTTCCTGGTCGTCCAAGGCCACGCCCAGCGGCACGAGATCGACGTCGCGGAGCTTGTCAGAGAGCGCGAGGATGTCCTTGAGCGCATTGTCGCCCTTCGCGATCGCGAGCTTCCGCACACCGTCCCTAAAGGAGGATAGTGTCCGAAGGTAGGGCATGAGGATCTCCTCCCGCTAACAGAAGCATCGTTAGTATGATCCCAAGGCGCCAACCACCCTCCCCGAAACCTGGCCTAGTGCCGTACTGGGGCAAGCGGGGGAGGTAAAGAGGCAGAGGAATGTAGACTGGGACGCACGTTCACGCTGCCCTCTTCTGCGCTTCGTTCCTGACCCCAGCCGATTTCTTGCGTCTCGCCCTCGCCGAGGCCAAACATGCGAAGCATGTCACCGACCCAGCGCGCGACGCGCTGCACCAGCCCGATCTCAAGATTGCCGCCGGGGGTCTTGAGGTAGACGTTCGTCTTCGACACCAGCTCGCGGAGGACGTTGATGGCTTCTGGGGTGTTAAACGAGTCGCAGAGCGCTGCGCGGAATGCGGCCTGGCTTGCGTGGAAGCTGAAAAAGGAAAGTAAAAAATGAATTGAAGTGATGATGAGCACGTCTTGTCTATTGTAGGCATTAGCGAGCCGCAAGTTCACCTGTCAGTGAGCTCTCGCTCGGGCTGCTGGAAACGATTCTTCCCGTCAAGCTGCGGACCCTCCGCTTCTGCTTGACTGACAAGCGCTTTGACATTCGTGAAGAAGTTCTGCCGTGATCATGGTGAGGGTTTACGACATGCACGCAGATGGGGGATAGAGCGCGCGGAGAGTTTTAGGTTATGATACGTACGTTAAACGCAATCTCGATGCCCCGCACTTCTCCCGTCATGAGCGACTCGGAGAAGTCGACCTTGGAGTTCCAGAGCTGGGTCAGGAACGCCAGCCGCAGCTGACGCGCGGTGTACTTCTGCAAGATTTCCTGAAAACAAGCGACAAGGGGTGCGCGTCAGTATACGGTGCGAGCACGCCGGTTGTGCGAGACGCTCTACGACAGAAAGGCCGAACTTACATCGATGGTGATGAAGTTTTTGAGCGACTTGCTCATCTTGAGCCCTTCGATATGCAGATGTCCCGTGTGGATGAAATAGTTCACCCAAGCGGAGCAGTTGTGATAGGCCTGGTGACAGGTCCCGTAGCCGTGGTCAGGAGCACGCTGGCAGCTGATTGACAGACACGCGTACCTCGGACTGCGCCATTTCATTATCGTGGTGGGGGAACGCCAGGTCGATGCCGCCGGAATGGATGTCCATGTTGTCTCCAAAGATCGCAGACGCCATGACCGAGCACTCAATGTGCCACCCTGGGCGTCCCGGCCCCCACGGCGACGGCCATGAGGGCTCGCCGGGTTTGGACGCCTTCCATAGCGCGAAGTCTGCGGGAGAGCGCCGACCGGTCGCGACGGAAAGCGCCCCTTCACCCTCCTCGAGGAGCTCGCGGTTCCCTTTGCTCCATGGCTCGAGCTTCGCGTACGAGTGGTTGTCGGCCTTGTCAAACGCGCGAGTGTCGAAGTAGACGCTGCCGTCGTGCTCGTATCCGTACCCGTTCTTGACGATTCCCTCGACGAATGAGACGATCTCCGGCACATACTCCGTCACGCGCGTCAGTGTGTCTGGGTCCCGGACGCGGAGACGGCGCATGTCCTTGAAGAATTCGCCTTCCCAGAATGCTGCTAGCGAGCGGAAAATAGTGTGGTCGCTAACAGTACTCCCGAGCTGATATCTTGTGAATGAGGTTACATTCCTGCAGCGTCGTACTGTATACTGACCTCCTTATCCAAAACGAGAGCCAGGACGTCTTTTGCGACGTCAATCAGTGCATGCGCATTCTCTACACTAGTTTGGCCAGACTTTAGTTGTTCGTCTGCTTGGACAAGCGCGTTGAAGGTGGCATTCTAAAAGCCTTGATGAGAGTCTCCCCATCGCTGAGACGCTTGCTTGACTTACGGAAGCGTTGAAATGCATCTCGAACTTCTCATCTCTTTGCAGACCCTGCTGCCTCCACTCCCTGTCGTGGAAGCGCTCTACGAGTTTCGGCCACTGGTCTTGTTCACTACCAGCGGATGGACGATCGGACTCCGACAGGCCTTTGGCGACTTTCGAATGCACATAAGACGTCCAAGCGGAGCGTACTTTCTCGATGAGTTGCGGTGTCAAGGACGACGTTTCCGAACGGAAGCTTGAGATGAGGTGGTTGTGGCGAGCGCGCAGGATGATCTACGCAGGGGCACCGTGTATCGCAGCTTAGATAGTGTAATCACGAGGGAATGAGGACGACGCACCTTGTCATCAATGTCCGTGATGTTCATAACGAAGTGGACATCGTAACGGAAGTAATCCGTCATGATTCTCCGGAGGATGTCCTGGGTGACATAGTTCCTATGTACCGGCAATATTTCTCAACCAAAGGGCGTGGTATGATGTGTCGGATCAGGACGCACCTAGCATGGCCCATGTGCGACGCATCGTACACAGTGGGTCCACAGTTATACCACTTTACATGACGTCCGTTGATCGGGACGAATTCCGTCTATGGCAGGCTAACCTCAGATACGACACCGCGAACAGACGAGATCTTTGAGTGAAGACCGACTTTGGTACGCGTGAGCGAGTTATAGACCTTGAGCGTAGGCTCCTGGGCCTTCTGGGCCGGGAGTGACCATGGTGGCTGCTGAACGGCCATTGAGCTGTTTCCGTGGGTCTTGCAGCGCGGTGCGTATACAGAAAGCTGCCTATGGAGTACTTTACAAGGAAGGGATAGATGGAGGCGAAGAGACACAAGCATCCAACGAAGAGCAAGAGGGTTCCAGGGCCGCGCGGAGTCAGTACTCGCGGCGAACTCGGATGAGTCGATTGTAGCCCAAAATGAGCACAAGCCACTTCTGCAATGGCAGCTCGTCTATGGGCGTCTATCGGCAGTACTGCACTGTTCCATATTCGGAATTTCTATCAAACCACAACGAGCGCTAGTGGCAAACTTGAACGTGAACCACATTGACCACCAAAATCCCACTGCTGCCAGCCCGCGCTCGGCCTCAGGCGGCATTCGAGTCGTGGCAGACAAGGCTTAGAGCTACGACTGTTGACTAGGTCTCCTCGGTGGTCATCTAAGGTCCTTCTCTACACACGCATCTACCCGAGAACACCTGCAATGGCTACTCCGGACCCCTAATACCCGACTTCCTGTGCCACATATCCGGTTCTCCTAGTATACCCGCCTCAAAGCCTGTATACCGATATCCCCCCTGATCACCGCAATCATACCATTTGCTGTCATTACTCACCGATCTGACCCTCCTCAACTAGGATATCGCCGTGTCATTTTGTCGAGAACATGCAAAGTGGACAGCAGAAGCTACACTGCCCCTGACGTTCTAGACATACAAGCTGAGGCCTTCAGAACTTTGGCAGCGCGCAAGTTCTCACAGTAGGCCACGGATGTATATGGATCTCATGTGGTCTGCGCAATCTGACGGAGGTGCAAAGTGACAGATATCCGAAGCATCAGAGTGTTCTTCCCCGTACCGCTGCGGTGACTACTCGTGCAAAAGGCTTCCTGTGAGCGGCGCCGTATGTCGGAGGACCTGACGTCTTATTGAGATATCTGCCGTAAGGGAGCCAGCACATGGTGGTGAATATCTGACCTTTGGGCCGTAAAACGAAATTCTACCCGCCCTACTTAAGCAGAGAGGGTTCAGCCCATTTCAAGTCTCAAGTCTCGACTCTGAATCCCCAAGATCTTTCCAAGCCTGCTGTCGTATTCTCAATGAACGGTTCATTCTTAGCTGATGCTGCCAGTACATTCGTACGCAGTGGTGTCCAGTCTCACCTACTAAGCCGCGCACTAATTTAAATGCCTCACATCCGGACGTAGGGCGAATCGGGAGTTACACAACTTCAACTAGCCCACATCGTACCCATCCCACCCAACCCGCTACTTGAATTGTGCACGATGGTAGTATATAACTCGCCCGTCCTCCGAGATGCAAATGCTGACTGCTGCTCTATTCCTAGATCATACCGCAATCCGGGTATAAGCCACGCCAACACACCGGATCTCTCCACGCCCCGATACACTTTGGGATTCCGTTGAAAGAGGCCTTCAACCAGGATACGACGGGCCTTATCGGTCATGACACTAATGCTTTCTCAGCCACGATGCGACTCCCACAGAAAATGTCAATCGTACTCCAGGTGAGCCATCCTACATTGAATCAATCCGGTCTAGCTCAAACTGTGTGCTCAGTTCTGCGAGTATGATTCGCGCTACTCTCGTCAAGTGAATATTCTCAGAGCGCGTTCTACTCCTCCTACTCGAGGACAGCTGGCGGCTATCTTGGCTCGAGAAGTGCACCGCTTTCTAGTAAGCACATGTGCTGCTCCGCAGGGCTTACATTAGAATGGTTGACCTGATATGTCGCAGACAGGTGCTGCGCAAGCAGGCAAACCTCTCCAGTTTGGTGGACGGTACATCGTCGGGCTAGAAGATCTCGTCCTCGTCGACGTCCAGCATGTATCAAAATCCACCCTACAGCCTACGATTGCGATTCGAGCTCAAACCATAGCCTAGAGTTCTTTGACATCGCAATGACGTATCTCCTCAGCGGTTTCCTACGCTACTGTTGCTCCCGGTGTATGTCAAATTTATTGTGGCGGAGCCACCCGGACACGAAGGCACCTCCAATGCGGTATGCGCCTTTGCCGATAGACAAGGCACATTACGCAGTTAGGAGGACCCATGCAGAGCCAATCGTTGCGAATTTAAAGTCACACAGCTTGTACTGCGGCAGCGGCCCAGATACACCACTGACCGCCTCATGGCTTCCTTCGAGCCCCGAAGGCAGAGTGCAGCGAGTAGTGTTTCCCAGACCCTCGCGCTTCTCCGGCATGATCAAAGTACCACATGCACATATAGAGCTATCTTGTGGGGACGACCCGCTGAGCGATGTTGAGGAACTTATGTATGTCACCGTCATAGAATCCTCATCTTTGCGGACATGTACATCATCTTCGCGAGTTGATCATACATCAAAATTGATCAAATATGCCACACATGTCAGATTCCCTAGGACAACTCATTTGCGCCCATGTACAGGATCCTTTCCTTCCATTGGGCTAGAACCCAGCTCGGCCGTGGGCCCATTCAGAAATGAGCACCCCTGCAGTCATGTTCAACGGCGGAAGCTTGAACGCCGGCGCGTCAGTGGGCGATTGAGGTGCGCCGTCTCCCTGTGGCTTTGCCTCGTTGCCGTCATTCCCAGAGAAGATTGACCCCTGGTCCCGCCGGGTGAGTGTCCGCCCCTCCCTGTGGTTGAGCACGTTGAGGATTTCTTCGCGCGTATACCATCGCGCCTCTGTGGAACGAAAAGGTCAGAAGATGCTGCTATCTGCGGACTCATGGCGGTGCTGACCTTCAAGCTCATTATCGAGGTCGGTGCGTAGCGGCTCGGCGGAGCTTGCAGTCGCATAGAAGCCGGTTAGGAGGGTCGAAGGGAAAGGCTTTCAAGTGTTAGCCGTGACACCGTCATAGGCAGTATCACATTACGGCAAGGCGACTCACCCAGGGAAGAGTGGAGTGATACCGGACGTTCCAGACCTTTACACCGGCCTCTTCCCATAGTTCCCGCTTCACTGCGTCCTCGAATGACTCTCCCGGCTCCAGGAAGCCAGACAAGCATGAATAGAACTTCTGCGGCCAAGGTCTCTGCCAAATACCCATCAAGCGTCAGCTCAGGGATGATAACCTCACCCGGAGCAAAATGAACGCACGTTTCTCCCGAGGAGGATCTTATCGCCTGACTCGTCGACGACCGCCATGACCACGACCGCGTCCGTCCGCGGATGCTCAAAGTTGTGCAAGCCCCGCGCGGTCGGACACGGCTTTCTACCGGTGTTGTCCGCCCAAGGCAGGAGCGAAGAGCACGACAGCTTCCATCCGGCCCAGATGGAGTACACCGGAGATCCGCACGCAGGGCAATGCTGCACAAGGGATCTCGGTATGTAAGCGAGCCTCGATCGTCCGCTCGCTACGGGGCGCGGGGAAAGCGACGTCTACAACAACACACATACCTTATTGCGCGCGTTCCAGTCCGTGATGCTGCGTGCCTCCGCGAAGAGCGCGGTCTCGACCGCGTCGAAGCTTCCCATGGCCGCCCTTGGCTCCGAGAAAGATAACTCCGCGCCCGCTTGCGCCGCTGCAGACTTGTGCAGCACGTCGTCCACTTCGGCCGGGGGAACGTCCGAGACGTCGAGCGAGAAGTACGGGGTGCCGTGGATATGCGCGAGAACCGTCTCCGCGCTCGCTTTCGCGCTGAAGTCGGACGAGGGCAGCGCGTTGGCGGACTCCGCGCTCCCCGTTTCATGCAGCCCGAGGAAGATGATGGGCGTTCCGCGCAGCCGAGCGGCCGCCAGCCTGGGGACGTCGGCGGAGGCGAGCTCGCCTGCGTTCTGACCTTGTGAGAAGAATGGTTCCGGTCCCAGGAGCGGTCTCACGTCGTTCGTGGTTAGGCGGGCGAGGGTTTGCTTCGCGCTCGCTTGGGTTTGGAGGAGCGGTTGACCTTCTTTAAAGACAAGCCATCGCGTTGCAGGGATGCTTACGACCGCGTTCAGGAAAGTTGATGAAGAACGGAGCCACGAGAGGCGGTTGATGAGGACTTTTCCATACGTGCTAGGGGTTGAGCAGGGAGGTCAGTTAAGGCCCATGTGCAACAAGGAACTTCCTCACGGTGCACTCATCCTGGCCTTTTCGCGAGTGGTCCTAGCAAGGTGGTGTATACTGGAGGATCAAGGACAAGACGGCCTGGGGCAATCTTGCGCCGCTATATTGTACTTCAGGCCCGACGTTTGTGCAACCCTGAGTTCCCCGAAGGTACCAAGGGTATACAAGGCGTGATGCAAAGTCCGGTATACACCGAGAGGGACCGCAACTCAATCCTCCGAGGAAGAGGGACAACACGGCAATGAAGCACTGTCCGAACTGATGCATGTGTGCTCCGCCCCTATTATCGACCTGCCCCAGCGCTCGAAAGAAGCATACCCCATGGAGGTTCCGGGAGAGTGTGTGAACGCAGCAGCAAGTCCGGGAACATCCACAGCGGCGTGCTGAATTGAAACGCGTCCATGTGCGAGAGTGCTGCCTGCGCCGGGGGGCATCCGCACCCCGTGTAGCCAATGCGGGCAGTCCCGGGAATACTACAGGGGGTTGTTACTGGAAGATTGATGGCTCAGCAGCCAATGAGAGAGGTCCGCACTATGGCGGCAGAGTCACTTGACAGACCACGGGTGACGTACCCGATGTGAGTGGTTTGCCAGGCGGCCCGTCGCCGCTGCAGACTGTCTGAATGAGGTTGTGAGGTTGTAGGTGATCTATGTTTCGGACTGAGATATGAAGAAGTGGCTCGTTCTCAGCGTATCAAAGACGGATGACACAATTTCGAGGACGGTTACAGAACAGCGATTGATTCTCACACTACAGACTCACAATCTGCAAACTACTCAATTTCACTATCGTTTAGTCAATACTTTTGTGCTTCACCCCTGCCAGACAGCGGGGCCGGGGATGGTGTAGTTGTACACGTTCTGCGATAACAATCAGTCAAAGTAGGCTGCATGGTATATGAGCCATAACTCACAGTCTGGGAGTAGACGTCGATGTCGACACCAGGGTCCGACCTGCCAGTAACCGTAAGTACACTAGCCATGCATTGAAAGCATGAACGGGATGCTTACATGCTGTACGCGCCGGGGAACTTGACGAGGTACGAGCCGGAGGGCTCAGCGGAACCGGAACCAGTGACAACCAACTGCGCGCACTCTGGGTAGAATTGCGGCTGGTTCGGGGTGTGGATCGCGAGGAGCTCGTGGCGGAGGAAGTAGTTGCCGGGCTTCAGGGAAGCCGGGATCGTCGTCGTCCAGGTATTGTTGTTCGCGATGAGCTCGCCCTGCGCCCACTGGCCGTCCGCGACGCTGCCGGAGAGGAGACCGGCCTGGTCGATCTTGAACTGTTCGCGAAGTGAGCCGTCAGTGGCCGATAGCACTCGTATAGTGAGAATGCAAAAATAGCGTACCCAGCTGAGCGAGGACGGCGTCGCGCTGGTGCAATCACCGTTGCAGTTCGCCATGTAGACCATGACTGGGCCAATAGAGTGGGGCCATTGGCTGTCGTTCTGTGTCAGCGCGCTTCCGTCAACCGCTAAACGCCTGTAGATACTCACTTCCAGTACGCAATGACCTTGGAACCAGCGGGCACAGTGGCCGACTGCTGGCCGGAGCCAAGGGACGCTCCGTTGTTGTTGCAGGCGAGGAACGAATCGGTCGGGTCGGTGATCGGGTTGTAGGTGTCCCACTCACGCTGGATGCTGGACTGGCCTACGGGTGTGTTATAGGCCTTGAAGCTATAAAATACAGGTCGATTAGTGAAGACAACTAAAAGACACTGTAGCATTGTTGCTTACCCTTCGTACCACTCGCCGTTGATCTGGTATTCCAGGACACCACCGTGGGCGGCAACCTGGCTGACAGCGAGAGCAAGGGCGGTGAGCGCAGCAGTCGCAAACATGTCGAAGAGCTCGTGTTCGTGTGTTCAAGAGGGCTTTGCAGCACGGTGAATGACACTGCAGGCTTGCATCCTTATATACACGCAAGACTTCAGAGCAGGAGGTGTTGTGTGCAGCACATCGTCGCGACGAAATTCCGTTGTGGTAGACCTGGAAAATATATGGGATTTACCTCGGAAAGGCGAAGACGGTTGTGCGATGCGTCGCATGGTCATACGAACGTTGCATCATCAAATCAGGCCAGGATGGAATCACTAGGATGCGTCTATTTTGCAACGCTGTGTCTATATTCGTATCACACGGATCCGAGAGGGGTTCTGTGTCGTCATCGTGGTCAGCGAAAGAAGATGGCCTTAGTGGACCGCAGCCCGGCGAGTGAATTCAGAACATGTCGCCCCATGACATACGTTGCATCCTAGCAATGTCTGGAATCATCGAGAAAGACATGCGCCTGTGCTCGTTCGCTGCCATGGTGAAAGTCTCGGAGATTTCGTGCATTGCGCAGAGGTCACTGGCGAAAGCAGATTGAGTACACTTCATACAAACACACTACCTATGACGCGTCCGCATGATTCTCCCTAGGGTATGTTCGCGCGAAGACCGGAATACTGGGTTGAGGGCCGAGGCAGGCTGCAGCAGCTAGTCCTCTTCGATGATAGTAATTCGTGGTGCGTCAACGACAGGAACAGGCGGCGCGTTCGATGTTGAGGACGCGTTTGCATCCTCGTTCGTTGCTTGCGGCATGGGGCCTACGTCTTCATCGTCCTCCTCTTCATCACTGCCCTCCTCACCCGGTCGGCGGAACACAAGTTCCTTCCCACTGACAAGTCTCCGTTTCTTAAGCGGCACGTCGGCGCGTTCTCCACTTGCTTCCGAGCCTGCACCGACTCCATCCTGCTGCGCGCTGTCCTTATCGGTCGCCTTGCCCTTTGCGCGTTCTTTCTTTTTCTGTCGCTTCGCGCGGTTCTTTGCCGTCTTTGCCTGAGCCTGCTCTTCACGCTCGCGTTTTCGTCGCTCAAATTCGGCCTCTACGGCTTCCTGGTGACACAGAAAAGAACTATGATTAGCACATTGACGTGCATTTTGTGCCGAACGTTCGATAGCTCGGAACGCAGAGAACGAATCTGCGTACCTTCTGCGCCTCCTCCTCCATGAGCTTCAACCGCTCATATTCTCGTCGCCTGCTAGCCTTGTATACGTGGAACTCTCCGCTGCCAGCACCTGCACTAGAGCCCTGTACGTTCTTCATCATCTCTCGTGGTGGCCTGATAGCCTTCTCCTTCGGGGGAGGAGGGATATAGGCGGGTTTGGCAGGGTCCTTGAGCAGCTTCTCAAGCTGAGCTCGTTGTTTGTCAAGCGGCGTGGCGGCATGCCGATGCGCTGAGCCACTTGGGGCAGGCGAGGGAGAATGTGAGGGAGAAGCAGACATAGTGTGCAAGGACGATAGCCGTGCAAGACGGTAGGTGTGGAAACTGGTCTGAGTCTGGGGAAGCCACAACGCTATTAGGCGCTCATGCGATGTGAGCGCTTTCTGGCTAGCGTGGGTACTACTGGTCAGTGGTAGCTTAAATCTACAGCATTCCGTAGTCCACCAATCGTCATGATATTACAAGATGCTACATACTGGCCATGGAAAGCAACAGAACGGACATAGTGAGAAGATGCTACTCTAAGATGGGCATGATAACGTGAATACGATGGTCGTGCATGGGGGCATTAGACGACTGTGAACACAATGTCAGCAACATTCCGCATACTGAGTAAAAACTCCAACGTACGGAGTACTGCATTGACACAACCGTCGTTTTCAGGGTTGTTCGTGATCTGCGCGTACTTCCCGAATACGACCTTACCGCCTGCGGTGACCATACCCAACTCGGAGACATTGACTTCGATGACCGTTCCCTTTGTGAGGACACCCAGTTGCGTATACATTGGCGACTGGGGGTTCTTCTTGACGCCAAGGATTTGCAGCTGGAACGTAGCCTTAAGGTCGGCTGTGAAGCAGAAGTTGTCAGCTCGTATCAAGCCCGATAGTCGTTCTAATAGATCGACTCACGATGGGTGACGTTAGCCTTCTTGTAGCGAAGTGCCATGGGGCGAATGAAACGCTCCATCTTCACCGGCTTGCGGGTGAAGCCCTCGCCAACAAAAGTCGCCTTCGTGACCATCCGCTTCCAGGCCTTCTTCTTGCTCTTGCCCGTCCGCATAACCTTGAACATCTCATCCTCCGCGATGCCCCTGACCTTGGGGAGAGGGACGGCATACTTGGCGGCCTTGTCTTTCCGCTTCTCCTTGATGGCGGTGGACAGGGCCTTGGCATCCTTCTGACCCTCACGGTCGAGCAGGTAGGTGGGCAGCGCGCCCTCCGGTGCGGATGAAGAGTCCTTCTGCTTGACATTGCGCTCATCGTGCGCCTTGAGGGTCTTCTTCATCTGCACCTTCTCAGCATGGCGCTTGGCATGCAGGATCTTCGCCTTCAGACCGAATGCTTTTTGGGCGATCGCGGATGAGCGGTGGGCCTCACGAGCTTCACGTTTCCGTCTGAGAGTGGGAAGGGATGTGAGAAGAGATAATCAGCAGTTTTAAGATCGACCACGCACTTCCGCTCGAAGTAATCCAACCGCCGACCATGTCGCTTAATGTGCTCCTCGATGTACTCGTTCTAAAGAAAAACTAGTTGAGCGAGGACCTCGTAGCCCCTGTCAGGTCACAACATACCTGAGGCTAAATTCCAAATTCATGTGAGCGAAGATCTCGATGCAAAATGAATGATGAACATACCATCGCGGGCTGGAGGGAAGGGTGAGAGAGGTGGAGGTGGAAAGTAAATTCGGACAGGCGCCTACTGACCCGCACTGGAAAGCGATAGCACGTGACGTCAATACAGCAGCTCGCGTCCACGTCTCTCCTTCCCTCGCAGCAGCTCAACTCACGCCGCGGCAGACGACCTCTCTCTTCTTTTCTCTCCCTTCTCTCTGCGTAACGATGTGGCAAGACAACAGCGCGGCATACGGAGCTTCATCTTCGCAAAACCAGTATTACCCTCAGCAGCCCGTCGCGCCGCAGCCGGGCGTGCCTCTGCAGTTCTACGCACCTAGCCCGGTCGGCAGCACGTTCTACAGTGGCTCGCGTTCTAGTCTCGAGGGTCACGTTGGTGCTCAGGGGAGTATACAGGCAGGTGGTGTACCTCCGGGGTATGGTGGAAATATACAACTTGCTGGTGGATGGTGGACGGCATTTGGAACGGGAGGCTTCGAGGGGGAACCTCCTCTGCTAGAAGGTGCGTGGCCATCTGTCTAGAGTTGCAAACAAGAGGCTAAGAAGGTACCAACAGAACTCGGGATCAACTTCTCACATATACGTGCAAAGTCCCTCGCTGTTCTGAATCCGCTACGACGAGTAGACGAGCATATCATGGATGATGCAGACCTCGCAGGCCCGCTTCTGTTTGTATTCTGTTTTGGTACTTTCCTCCTCTTTGTGCGTATATTAGCAGCATCGTTAGTCGTGTGTGTCCATCAACTAACTACGACGACACCTACAGTCCGGCAAGCCTCAGTTCGGATATATTTATGGGGTCGGCGTGCTCGGCTCGCTGTCTATCTATACCCTCCTCAACCTCATGTCAGAAAAGGGCATCGACGCGTACCGTGTCGTCTCCGTCCTCGGATATTGTCTACTACCTATGGTGGCTGTAGGCGCTCTCAGCGTGGTGGTGACGCTAGAGTGAGTGTTTCCGTCCGGTCTGACTTACCAACTCACTAATATATACATTCTAGCGGTATGCTGGGCTACGTTCTATCCACGTTGTCCATCCTTTGGTGCACATATGCAGCTTCGGGAATTTTTGTAGCCGTGCTGCGCATGTCAGACCAAAGACTTCTGCTTGCATACCCAATCGGTTTGCTGTACGGCTGCTTTGCTTTGCTCAGTGTATTCAACGTCGGAGTTGGCGGCGGATCAGCGAAGTAATCTATCACTGGAGGACTATATTACTCGAAGGGCGCCGTCTGCGGCGGAACCTACCCTTGCTCGAATTCAATTTTGATACGTTCGTATGAGGCCTAGGGGATCCCGCGGACAAAAGTATACGGAGTTTCGATAGACAGGTTTGTTTCGTAATTTCACCGTCAAAGGCACGATGTTCAACCCGACTGATTACTTGGCTTCCATATGACGGGTTTACCTTCGGAGATTCAATTTAAAAGAGACTTTGGAGTTCAATTTTGGAATGCACAGGCGCTCCGACATGGGCACAGAAATTATAATGGCCAGAGGTAAGATGAGACCTTCAGAGCAACACAGGTATTCATGCAATCTGCGGTTAAATATGCCAGTACTGATAGACAGTACGGGCGCAAGGCACCTGCAATCGGACTCCTGATATTAAAAACCTGCTGTCACAAAAGGAACAACGTTCACCGCCATCATGTACAACCTGGCTAGCTTGCTGTATACGCCAAATACTAGGGAAGAACCACAGCTGAGACAGTCCGAGAGGTGCATAGACAGCCCGGACAGTGATGGATTATCAGCGATCCATTCATCAAAGAAATGTCCACACGTTCAGCGTGCCCTGGTGCAAGCTCCTGGCCGCGTTCTGCAAGCCAGCGCTCGCTAACACGCGTGAGATGGTGTCCGTTTTCACTTCCAGATGAGAGAGGATGCCATCGGCAAGCTGACTCAGAACCACAGTGCCCGTCAAGCTCTTCTTGCTGGTCTCTTCCGGAGTTTTTGGTTGAGCGCGGTGGAGCGCCCCGAAATATCTGCAGACAGTGCACTTGTGCTTCAACAATCGCATCTGAGTTCTGAGACTTGCGACCAAAGTAATGAGATAACCTTTAGGGTCAAATTCCTGCAGTAAAGGTATATCGCAGACAACAATAGCATCTATCATCTTTACAACTCATGGGCACACACGTGTCAGCTGTTGCGGCTGCAAAGCGCACGCCAAGCTCGTTCTGAGCATCTAAAATCTCCCTCGGGGTGTCCGCTCACGAGCTCAGAGGCTCGCCACGGCTGTACGCGAGCAACTGGGCGGTGCGACACGTGTCCTTCAGCTGCTGCATGCTAGCCACAAGTGTTCTAAGCCGGCGCACAAGCCCGCCCTCTTTGATGGACATGAAGACGGTGATCCAGTGCATACCCCGGATTTAAATAATAATAAAATAAATAATAAAAAAAGATGCAGTAGACGAGGGGGATCCGGGCCGATAGTGTGTGGCGACGGATGTCAGAGCGCCCGTGTGTTCCGAAGTTGAGGTTGTCTTCTTTAGATTGAATCTCCGAAAGTAAACCCGTCATATGAAAGCCAAGTAATCAGTCAAGTTGAACATCGTCACTCGTGCTTTTGACGGCGAAGTTACGAAACAAACCTATCAAAACTCCGTATATTTTTGTCCGCGGGATCCCCTCATACGTTCGCCCCACGCGCACAAGTTACTCGCTCATGGGTTAGGTTTGGATTACTAAGATATGACATGGCGCAGGATTTTGGTGTTCAGGCACGGGGGGTGAGAGCCTTGCTCTTCGAGCAAGGGACTTCGAGCAAGGGACTCGGACCTCATCTCTAAACTATATTGGAGTGCGCATGACATATGATCCATGACGAGGGTATGAGATAATGGGTGAGTATGTGATGCTGGCGAAATTATAACTATGGTATCCTATGTCCAGTTTCTAAACTACAAGGGTATACGGTGAGCTTCGTCCGGACCATTACGAGTCTCTACCAGGCAAAGGCGCTTCATCCGCTCCCCGCGTGAGTTGCTTGCTGTACAACTTGAGCAGCGCCTTCATGATCTCCTCCGTCGGTAGCGTTGCGTACTCGTGCACGTACTGTGGCAGCGAGTCTTCCAAACTGAATCCAGCCTTCTTCATGAAGAAGGGATGCATCACGTCGGGAGTAGCCTCGCCTAGTTGCCGCATTGTCAAACGCTCGATCTTCCTGTCGTGAGGCTCGTACACCAAGCCCTTCGTCTTCTTCGGTGGTGCAGTAGATGACAACGGCGCGCTGATCCCGGAGCCGGATGATGCTGCGGAGGTGGGATCCGCGGAACTAGTAGCAGAAGTAGGCGACAACACCTTCGAGGACGATGGCGTTGCATATGCTGTCGAGATCTTGAGAGGAGCCAGCGGCGCAGTGAGGGAGATATCCTCTAAGGAGTGTGCAGCGAGCGGGACCGTCCTGGTAGATATCGAACCTCGTGCTCGAGGACGCGTTCGGATGGGACTGAATGATTCCAAGGCGCCAGCGTCATCAACAGGCGAGACTGTCGTTCCTCCATGCTCGTGAGTCTTCTTCCGGAGCGACAGCGCAGTTTGCGCAGGGCTAGGTCCAAATCCTACGTTAGCGGCAACGCGGGCGTCTGCGGACGCTTGAACTTGCTCCATCTCTCGCGCGAACGTTTTCCGAAGGACAGTGAGCCAGGAGTACAATGCCATGTTCAGCGAGATGTAGATGTCCTCGGCGTCCTTGAGGTCTGCCTTCTCGAAGCTGCTCCTGAAGTCGTACGCGAGCACCCGCTGTGTGCCATCCCGCCTCTCCGTACTCCGCATGCGCATGCTCATTGATGGGAGGCCAAAGATTGTCGCCTCCGGTGAGCCAGTGACGATAGCCTTGAGCCAATCGGGAGTATCGAGTTGTTGGTCTTTGGCAAGTGCGTGGTGTAGCTGGGTGATCTTCGAGATGGTGATGGCAGAGAAATGCAGGCGGAGGTCTCGCGTTGCGGGCTCGTTGCCTCCCAGGATGACGCGCTGGAGGCGAGCATGGACGCTTGCCCCGACGAACTGCGCCAGTTCTGGATCTCGCATGGAGCGCGGGAAGACGATGAGCTGGAGCCTCTCCAACTGCAAGCTCATGCGCTGTGCGATAACATAGGAGATCCCGGCCTCCGTCTCCTTCAGCTTCGAACGCGCAGACTTGAACATCGCGTTTGCGACGGCGGAAAGCGGGTTGTCCGGCTTAGGCGCGTTCGCGATGCGGAACGCCTGAGACTCGCGACTCGCGCCTTCCCTTTGGGAGTCGAGGTTCATCCGGAACTTATTGACGTACGACACCAGCTTGGGCACTGTGCCGACTGTCATGATGGCGAGGACATTGGTGCCGGAAACGATGAAGTCCAGATGCACACGCCTATCCTTTGCAGGAACGTCTGACGAGATCTGGGACCAGTCGTCGTAGATGTAGACGGATATTGGCTCGGCGCTGTATAGCATTGACATTAAGGATGAACCAGCGACCGTAGAACAGAGGCACGTACCGATACTGAATGAGCTCATGGTATTCTGAATCAAGCTTGACCGTGAACACTCCGCTAGTCATCGTCAGATCCAGCATACGTCCTCCCGCTTCCCGGGCGTACTGGCTGCTGTTGCGCCGCACAGTCTGGAACTGGAAGTTGGGCATATTGGCTTGGCCAGAGAGGTTACCGGAGGCAAGTATCGAGAGTTGCTCAATTGACAGGGACAATTCCGACAAGACCTCCGTGATTTTGGTGCGAACCAAGGCGTCATCCAACGTAAGTTTGATGCTGCTGATAGACTGCCCCAGATCTACGTCTAGTTCCACACGTCGGAATCGAATGAGGACTGCTGTAGTCAACTCTTGCTTGGCAGACGGAGGCGCCAGAGGTGTGGCCAAGGCGCTCGGAGGGTTTGATGGTCGCTCGGAGGGCGTCGACCCTCCACTGAAGACGGGTATCCTGTCCAACCACACAGCCTTGAAGCAAAGGACATCTTGCAGACGAGAAAACCGGATACCGCCAGAGAACTCAGTATCCAGAACGACCGAGATTGAGCTGCTGACCCGTCCGGCGTCTGGCTGATGCTTCGCGAACGCCATGGAGAAGTTCAGATTGCGAGCGTCGAGCTTGACACAGTCTTCGCTGAGGAAACCGTGCTTGAGAGCGATCGTCAAGCCGCCAACCGTCCCGGTAAATGCGACGCGGCGAGCGCCAGGAGCGATATCGATGATGAAACCTCCACTGTCCCAATGCAATCCGGCGATGACGTTCGCGTCGGGGCGGCAAGTGAAGAGAAGCTTGGACTGATCGATACGAAGACTGAAGCTGATCTTCATGCTAGACACTGGGTCCGCCTGGCCAGATACACGAGCGGGAAGTTCGTCGGCGGTAGCAACTACGGGTAGCAGACCATGTGGTCTTGGCCCCGGGGATGCTTGTGGGCCTTTCCAATTGCTCGACCGCATATGATCTTCAACCTTGGTCACGAGTTCGGATATGAACGGTAAGAGAGACGGTCGCAGAGTGTTCTGACTGGAATGGATGGTGCTCTTGAAGACCAAAGTTGAGGGTTCCGCAGGCTGGCCATTGTGGAGGAGCTTGTGTACGGCGGGGGTAGCGCGGAACTCTCCCCATACTGACACCTCCGGAAGGTTGAACTCTTCGGCGCCATTAGCATCTTCGCCACGTCCGTAGACAAGGGTTGAGAGAACGCCTCTACGATGCGCAACACCCGACTCCTTGCTGTGCATACGAACCTTCCCGCTGGCGAAGGTCAGAGTCAAGAGTATGTTTGAGGTTGGCAAGGCACCGTATCGTTCCTCAGACTGAGTAGGCTCGACGCGAGGACCCATCTCCGTACTGGGGGACGATCGAGAAACGCCTCCGCCGAGCCGTTCTACCCGGTCTTTGCCTCTCCGGTAAACGTCCAGCAACGATGAGATGAAGTCGGGGATCGTAGAGTCGACGTCCAGTACGAAGCCGCTAACTTCCGCACCTATGCTCATCCTCCGTGATCCTGCAACGTGCTCCGAACGGACTTCCGCAGTCATATCGGGGTAGACTAGACGATTGCGAGTCTTGTGGTTCTCCCCTGAGAAGTCAGCCGAGACGCTCTGCCTGAAGCTGTGGACACTTCAGAAACCGTACAAAGGCCATATAGAACCGGACTCACCGAGAGACGAATTGGAAAGCAAAATTAGTCACAGATGCTTGTCCGTTTTCTCCCAGGTGACTGCCAAAGCTAAGACGCTTGATAGAGAAGAGGAAAGCGCGGACAGCGCTGTCATCATGACTACCTGATCGTGGCATTTGCAGATCCCGAGCCAGCGAGAGCGGGAAAGCGACGCCAATGTTGTTGATCACGAGAGAGACTGTGTATAATTCTAGCAATGATTTCTCCGTGGCAGACTGTTCGCCAATCTTCACGTCCAGAGTCTTCATCAGGCTCCGCGTTTTCTCCTTGAACTCTTCGAGCTCACTGGCCCGCTCTTCTTTACGGACGAGGACTTCGGCCTAGGAGACAATGAGCCTTGTCATATAATAGATAGCAGCCAAACACTATCCGTACCTGCAAGTGATCGATGAAATCTCCAAGTTCTCCTATGGAGCTCGGTTGCATCACAGCATGAACCTTGGCGACTGAGAGCTCGAAGTGGGGTGCTGAGCCACCCGCCCTCCGCTCCATATGAGCGTCGAAGTCTACTCGAACAAAGGCAGACCGACGGTCCCTATGCGTTGGTCCAGGAACCGAGAGCCTCGACGCAAGGGAAAGAGCAAGGTCGGAGAGTTTAACATGCCAAAGCGTGCGACCATGATTACTGATACCGCCGCTAATGTCGTCGCATTCGAGGAAAACCGTCGAGGCAAGTCCTTCGAGCCCGATACGGAAGCCCTTCATTTTGAAGGAGCCGTTGAACTTGATCGGCGGCTTGCTTCGCGATGGGGAAGCTTCAGCGGAGTCGCTATGTGGATCAGGCCGCTTCTGTCGGGTTTGCTCGATGATATGTAGAAGGTCGTTGAAGTCTTGCCCGGATTTCTGTTGTACCGAAAGGAGAGTATCCCAGTCGGATGGCCTGACCGACATGTGGAAGAACTCCACTAGTGCTAGGCCCTGTAGCCCCGCACTGTCGTGTCGTCCGCGAAGCGTGATTGTAGGTAACTCCAGCCTGATGCTAGAGCTGGGATTCGGGTGGGCATGGTTTCGGCTCTTCGAGATCCCGAAGACATGAGGTCCCATCTGCAGCCCGAAAAGATGTGCACCTCGACGTCGACTATCGTTCATCAGGAAGCCAATCGTTTCATGCATCTCCCAAGAGAGCCAGGTGCCGTGCATGACTTGAAGGGTGGCTCGCACAGATGTGACCGATGCCTGAACTTGGAAAGTCACGAGTCTAGGCGAGAGGGAACCATGAGACGGCGGCGGGCGAGGAGACTGGGGTGGCCCGCGGAGCTCGGATACAAGCGCACGGACCGTAGCATCGAGTCCTGGAAGGTAGTCGGACCTCCAGCCGTCAACGAAGCGGTAGAGGCGTAGCGCGCTTCGGGGCACATCGAGGTGTAATTGCCCTAAACCGACGAACACACGGAAGGTGACACTGCGAGTGGCATCATGCTGTAAGATGACGTTTGTTCTCCCGTCCGTAAAGGTTAGCGAGGCGAGGACATGCTCCTTTGTCTGGCCTGGACTCGCTGCACAGGCCTCGATCGATGCGCCACCAAACATGAGCGAATGGTTGGTCGATATATCCCATTGCGAGTGTTCCTTGGAGGGACACTTGGCCAACAGAGATGAGGCGTACGTGACATCGGAATTGCGGAACCGGAGAACGAGTTTTTCCGTGGCCGCAGTGAACGTGAAGGAGCGCATCGACAGTGTACAGTCCACAGAGAGCGTTGATGAGGGTTTGCGTGAGGGGCTCACCGCACGCGGCGGAAGCGAGTGTCTATCGCTATCGGGCAATTGGATAGGGCGCAACTCCTGGAGCGCAAGCTGGAGAGGTGTGCGATGTTGCCTGTACTCGCGTAGGAGTATCTGAGCAAACTCGACGGCTTGTGGGTGAACAGTGGAGGAAATATGGTCGAGAGATAGACACAATGAGAGACGTATGAGGCCACGCCGTTCTCGATCTCTTGCAAGTGATGCGGGGTGACCCTTGTTCGCGACGCCCGTAGCCGCTTGAACGAGGTCTAGAGATTGGTGGTGGAGGGTGACAGCGATGGGTCCAGCGACAAAACTGCTCTGTACAGCTTCATCAGGATGCCGCAATGCTAGGCGAATACCGGCAAGCGTGAAAGAAAGAGCTTCGTAAGGGAGACTCCACGCCTCCTTCGCAACAGGGTGGTCCGCGGTTCGTGGCGCATGAAGAAGGTCCTGTAACAAAGTCTGCTGCGAGATGTCGGAGGAATCGTCGTCCCCACCCACACCAAACCACTGATTGTGTAGAGTCTGCAACACGTCTTCGATAGAAACATCGTAATCAGCGTCCCGATGCATAGATTGTACTGCTTGTCGCTCGCGCTCGTCCAAGAACCGAAGGCAGAATCGCAGATACACCAAGAACTTGAAGGTAATATCCTTACGTAAGTTGTCGGGTAGTCCGTGTTGGACCAGGTATGATGGTTGGATTGTAGAGAGGGGATCGACCACAGAACGCTGGCGTGAGTATGTGAGGATCCCATGTACGATCTGGCGGTCCGAGGACGGCGTCTGGCCAGCCAGGTTGCGGTGGGTTACCACTATGCCGCAGGAGAACCTAGCAAGAACAACGATGGTAGCCAGTACAAGATCGGGGCCGGCGTGGCCAATATCAGCAGATAAGACCCCAAGGGAGACAGACAGCTCGTTCCGTAGCATAGAGACAAGAGTAGGGCCAATCGATAGCCAACACTGCGCATTGGAATCTTGTTTGTAGCTTTGTCGAGCGGGTGGCCTGGAATGCAACGAGGCGGATATGGATGAGAAGGCACAAGCAATAGCCTTGCCAGCTGAAGGGTCGTGGCCGGAATGAAGGCGTGCGCGTAGGTGTACTCCATCGACGTATAGTTGCGCCGCGGTCAAAACAGAATCCCCCGGCGTGGAAGTGGGTGAGGGGGTCGACTGTACTAGCTGGAGCGAGCGAAGCTGAATCGAGGGGACCTGAATGTCGAAGCACGTGGTCCCGTCCACCGTCTTCGGTCTGCTTTTGAAGGCTTTGATGTACTTCATAGTCAACGCATCGATGCGAAGCTCTGGGCTCAATGGCTACGAAACTCGAGGGTGAGCGAGCAGCATCGACAAAGAGTTTTTACGACACAAACACTGGTACTGATATCCCTCAACAACTGTGTCACAGCCGGTAGAACCAGAGGGGTCACCCATACCCTGAAGCCACGCTTCGAGCGCACGCGATACGTCGACACGTCGACGTCTTCACTCTCTTCGCGGGGGGTCCCACGCCAGCTGGGCCCGATGATCATGGCATGGGTAGCACTGTCAGTGGACCTTGCAGCGAAACTGTGAAGATGCCGGGATAAATCCTACAGAATACGCCATCAACGTATGCTTATGAATATAGGGATCCGTGACCCACCCGTGCAAGGACAAACGGTGATGCAGTCCATGAGGCGGGTCTTACCAACATCCGACCCTCGTAATGTCTGCAGTAGGCACCGTATTGGTTCATGGAGGGCCATATGGGATCTGCAGAGCCGTCTGCATCATTGAGTCAGCGAGGTATAGCCACTATAGCTTGCTAGAATGACTGAGCGTACCCTCAACATCCTCTTCATAGTCAGTTGACCAATCCGTTAAGTCGTCGTTATCGGACTCATCACCACTGGACATGTCTTCGTCGCTCAGAACGTCGACGGCAACATTCGAAGGGCGAAGGTTCCTGGCACAACTGAGCGTCAGTCGTGGCGTTCCCTGAGTAGAATGCCTCGCGTACGCTAATTGGGCATCCCTGACGGCATCTGGTAGGGGATCTGCGTCAGATTCGGAGAGATCTTCTCGAAGCGACGGGAGGGGAGGGGCTAGGCGGTCTTGCATGGCGTCAACAGGAGACATCCTAGGTATCCGGATCTGTGGGAGGTAGAAATCGTTGTCCAGCGCCCCTCGACCTGCAGGACCGTGTTAGTCGTATAATAGCAAAACGATACAGGTCATACCCGGCCGCAACGTCGATGATTCCGTAGGGTCGTACTCTTGCATGTAGAGAATCTTCGCGCGCCCGGTTGGAGCGTCTTGTTCGGAAATAAACTCCGTCTGTTTACGAGCCGATTCTCGCCATCCACACGGAGTGGAGTAGATGTCTAAATCCACGTCCAATCGCGCGTCAGCAGCTTCGATCCATCGGGAGCGATCCTGTTTGGACGAAAGCAGAAGCTTCGCATTGCCTTCTGGTAGGCGAAGGCTCGTGACCCGACGGAATGTTTTGCCTGCAAGATCGTTGGTGTCCAGTCGGAGTCCATTCGGCAACGACAGCTCCGCGGCAGCTTCTCCAGCAAGCCACACCACGTTGACCGTGTCAACTTGGACTTTCAAGAAGGTCACTAGAAACGTAGTACGTCAGCTCCGCTGTGCTAGACGGGCGAGGAGAGCACCCACCGTCAGGGTCTGCGGGAATGGCATATTCCTTCGCCGGCGCGTTGAGCGGATCAGAGAAGTTAAGGCCAAAGGCGGAACCAACGCTCGACAATAGTCGTGCCTCGTGAGCGTTGACCGAGGCCTTAACATCGCCGACGTGTATTTCCCAGATACAAACGTACGTCGCAGCCGCGGGGCGAGGGCCAAACAAGCGATTAGCAACAATATCGAGGCCTACGGCACTAAGTGAGAAACCTAACGTCACGAAGACAAGACAGCATACCGTCAATGACAATCTTATCCCGCCGATTGCTAAAGTGGACTGGAGGAGAGAGGATGGTGTCGTTGTAACAGTGCTCGCTGATCCTCCCGGAGAGGGTATCCAGGTTCAAGGACATCTCTGCATTGCATGAGCGCCGTGATCACAAACTCGAGCTTATGTGGCTCACCCATGTAATAGTCGTTGGTCCTGAGTAGTAGCTGTAGCATCGGCAACGAGAGCATCAAGCAGGGACCAAGATCCTCGGGCGAGTTCTGGGCATGCTCATGATTGTATTTCTCATACCCATGGTATCCAGCGGGCAGGATCATCAAACCATTGTCGATGTCCAGTCTGAGCGTCACTTGCATCGCATTGGACTGAATTCGGATGTGAGCTAATGAATGCGTGTAAAACTAACCGAGTAATTCCTCACCTGCCCTTCCCTGTATGACAGGTTTATAGGATCGCCGAGAGGCTGTCCTCTCTTCCGCTTCTCGAGGTACTCGGTCAGAGTGGAAAAGTGAGTGAACGACCCAAAGTAATTGTCGCGCAGGATCATGAAGTAACGAATTGTCCATCCGAATGCCTTGTAGACTACATCGCGTGCCTGCGCGGATTGCTTCAGAACACACGTAGGGTCATTACAAGCCATTCGACTTACCGAGAAATCCAGTTTCAGCTGATCGACGTACTCCGGCTTGACTTCGGCGAAGTAGCGGTATGATCCCTTCATGTTCAACATCCCAATGCGGCCTATCCGACTTCGGTCTGGGACAGGGGACAGGCTGGTGATGTTCCAGCGAGGAAGTGACAAGCTGAGGTTCACATCAGGAGCATCGATCCAGAACGACACCGTGGTAGCTTCGGGACGATACTTGTTGAATGGCATGTGAATTCCGCTGGTGAGGTGTGTGCCTCGAAGGGTGAGTAGCGCTGCCGGACAGTTAGTGAAGACATTCAAGCAAGTTGACATTGCCATACCATTGTCTTCTTTGATGAGTGGCTTGTCGATGATATTGTGGTCATTCACGTAGAGGTTGATGTCGTAGTTATGCATATCAAGGTCGACGACATATATCATCGGCGTGAAGAGGTTATAGTCGCTCGGAGGTCCAGTACTCCAGTCCTTCCCAAGGTCTGTGAACATGTTGATATGATCGCGCAGAAGGTAGAGGCAAGGCTGGCGCAGTGATATAGCGAACGTCCACTGTCTCATTCCGTTCCATTTGAGCGGGGCGGGAAGATGACTACGGATCTTAACAGCAAGGCGTGTCAACCGTCACCAACACCTGAGAGCTGAGGCTGAATACTTACTCTGCAGGTCTCCGCGGTAAGTAGTCGTATGTCGTTCAAACTCGACGTCACCGTGATAGTATCTAGGTGGACCTCAAGAATGGAGATGTAGCCCTTCGACGAGGCGACCATGGGCACGATGTAGCTGATCGTTGAACTATCGCCAGCGCGAACATGGATGGAAGCTGCTTCACGTTTCCTTGGCCGATCCTTGACTTCGGCCATGCCGTCCCATTGCCAATTCTGTCGACTGGACGTCACAGCCAAGCTTGCCAGATCGAAGCAATGGGCATACCTTTGAGGGTTCCCGGAAGGGTAGTTGCAGGGTCACGCCATCGCGTAATTCAATGAATACCTTCATGCCCGTCCACATGCGCATGTCTCCTGGTTTCAGCCGAGGTGTTGGCTGTGCATCCAAGTATGTGGGAGGGAAAAACGCATGTTGCAAAACGACCCTGGGAGTTGTGTAAATCCAGGGTTCTGTGAATAAGACTGGTCTATCCGTACCTTTGACGGTCTGCCCACGGACCGTAACGAATGAATCCACCCCGAACGACGACGTCGACACCCCATTCTGGTGGTAAGTCCCCGTTGCCAATATCGAATGGGTCCAGGCTCTCATCTTGAGCATCCTGGCCGGCTGCAGGAGGAGGAACCACGCCCACCACGTCCGCATAGTACAGCAACTCCAAGACGCTAGCTTCGAGTATTTTACGCTCAACCGCATATTCTAGCGTGGCAAAATCTGCGCCCAGTGGTGTCTCCTCGTCCACCATCTTATGCTGCTTCCGCCGGCCCCATGTCTGTGGATGGCTCATCCCTGCAATAGGATGGGTATGAGAGGGAGGCGCGGGTAGCGTTGTCCATAGGCGCAGGTGTTGCCAGACACGGTGGAAGGCCTCAAAGGAGAGATAAGAGGAGCGACGTAGAGGGGCGGTGTCAGAGCGATTGACGTGCTCGTGGGTGCGTCGGCCTATCTCTGACATAGGGCTTGTGTAGCTCTCGTTCTCTACGTACGAAACGGAGGGACCCTGAAGCTTGATGTTGAGGACTTGTTTGTACATGTCATGCTTAGAGCGAGCCTGGGATCGCATAGTTAGCATTATTTCAGGCTGATTGTGGGATGCCTCTCGCCTCGACTATGCCGTATGTGCCTTCCGCGCGTTGGAACTCTGCTGCAAGTAGGTTGGGCGTAGAAGCATTGCCAATCGTGACCGCTCCTTTGATGACCTCCAGGCTTATGGGGAGTAAATCCTTGGGATCCAAGTAAGGCAGCTGCTGTTGCAACCAGCCCACACCTCTCTTAACGAAGGTCGGCGTTCGTTTGTAAATGGAGGACACGAGAGAAATGGGCGGGCCCAGGATAGACGCTACAGAACGTGAGAATCGCAATATGCCTATGTCAAACAAACACGTACGATCTCGGAACACGGACGTCCTGCTGAAGATTTTCCTCACGGACGGAGCACCGTCAGGGACGGGAGTTGGCACCGGAGTACTAGGCACGTCCGGATCAAGCTGGGAAACTATATTATCGAAGGCGGCAGTACGGTTGTAAATGAACCATTCAAAACCCTGCAGAGAGACATGCACGCGGCATGCGAGCGGGGAGCTGTGCTTGCCTGCGGCGTAATTCAATGTTCATCATGGTTTGTTGCAAGAAGACGTCAGCGCAAGAGAACATACCCAGTATGTCTTCTCCAATGACGCGGGCATGGCTAAGGTCCTCTTCCTCCGCAGGGCGGCGTATCCAGTACCGCCATGAAATCTGCGCTTTGACGACACGGAAGGTCTGGTTACTTGAGTGGTAGCGCAGGTCCTTGATGAGTATCCGGCCTCCAAGGATGGAGAAGTGTATGGACCCTTCAATACACAGCTATGAGTATTCCCCAACCACCATTACCAATGGAATATATGCCTTGCCTAGTTCGACCCATATGCTATACTCCGCCTGGTTCCAGAGAGCAAAGCGCGCCAATACCCCGAAGAGGAACGCGAAGAAGCGGTTCCAGTAGAAGAAGTAAAACACGAGTACGATGACTATGAGCGCAAATACCACAAGTTCCACGACGTTGAGCATCTCCAGTAGCTTGGTGAACGACCGTTACCGCACGAATGCGTCGGCGTAGGGCTAGCCTTCTTCACAAACTAGTCGGCGTAGTCCAAGTCGCCAGTAGAGTTATGGATGAGCTCGGATGAAAGGACCTCTCCGCGTGAGTATATCCCAGCCAAGTAGTACGCGCACCAGACCTCGGGCCTCAACAGCGAGCCACCGACAACCAGAGATGCAGAAGGACGGGACCGTTCACGCCGGCCGGGGACTGGAGAAGGTGAATTCAGAAGCGCCCATGCGCGTCAGAGACGGACAGTCCGTGTATGGGCGCCTCTTAAGTTTGGTCCTCCCGTTGAACTCACTGCGTACGTCCAGCCATCTTCCACGCACTCAACGCACATACGCACACGCACCGGAGTTACCTCTACAGGATCCTGCACCAATAGCAGTTGGATCACAAATAAACCAATTTTAATGCAAGCGGCCACGACGTCAACCACAACGCCGCTGCGGCGTCTCGCGCTTCACACCACTACCACCTGCTCTTCGGCCGCTTCTGCCTACGGAAAGTGTATCCTCGCCACCTACACCGATGTGTCCAAAGATGCCTGCAAGGAAGAATTTGCTAAATTTGGAGCATGTTTACGCGAGGCTGTAAGTGGTGGTACCGTGTCTCGCAGGCCTCTTCTCACGCCCAGTCTGATCGTTAGATGAAGCGCAAGTGGTGAACTTTGGAGCAGTTCACGGCTCACGAAGAAGGTCGTCCATGAACAATGTTCCTCTGGCTACAACCCAGATAGCTATTAAATGTATACGTAGCGATATGCAAGAGCCGCGCTTCCAGACCTAGGTCACATCCTCCAGCCCCAAGCCACCAGGGAGTCGTCTAGCCTCCTCTGTGGACCCTCGCCCTCTGCTATCCAACTCTCTCCTCGCACTGCTTTGGGACGCAGTATTCCGACCGTCTTCTGCAATTCTTGTCGCCGTCCGATCACGACGTTGTGCACGTAACAACATCCGGAAGCTCGCGCTCAATGAGGGGGGAGCCGTCGTATTGGGCAGGGGTAGAAAGTCCTCAGGACGACTGGTTTGTCGAGGGGATGGGTTCGGTGGGGGATGAGCGAGGCGCCAGAGGAGCGTTCGAAGGCGGAGGTCTATGATGTATTCGGTCCCATCTTCATGCAGTGGGAATTGAGGTGGTTTGATGTGGTCACTGAGAGGCGACGGCGGCTGCGGCGTGGTGGGTATAGGTTCAGGACTAAGGCAGTCCGGGGTATCGGGTGGCAACTCGCGGGAGAGAGACGTCTCGTACGAGATCGTCGTGAGGATGACTTGCAAGAGTATGATGGCGAAATCCAGGAAAAGGAGCGATGCGCGCGACGGGACATGGTCTAAATTGTCATAATGTAGGAAGTTACGTAGACTGCCGTGAAGTAGAAGTGAACATACCGACACCGACGAAGTCAAGGATGTAGGCCCGTCCCGCCTCCGTGCTCTCGACTGCATGATTGTACACCGACAGTGCATTTGACCCCAAGATGGACAGGACTCTGAGCGAGTAACCCGGCCACCATGCGTGCGGCCTGGTACACTGAATCTGTACGACGTAGCGACATAGGATTGCCCAAATGCTTGGATAGAGGAGGAAGGAGACTGCGTGCAGAGTATAGAGCAGGGAGTCAAGCTGCAAGAGGGTGCTAGTCAGTGCATATCGAGACCATTCCGCGGTGAACAAGTCCTCACAGATTGTATGATATGCTTCCGCTGGGCATAGCGCATAGGCATGACATGTATGTATGCCGTTGAGGTAGTCCGAGGATAGCGCGCTCGCCGTCGTGTGCGCTACTAGCAGTGGGAGAGGGGAATGACTGGTCACTGCTGCCCGAGCTTGACGCGGACATTCACAATGGCAAGTCGCGGACTGCGCGAGGTATGACACGATTCCGGAAAGAAGACTCTGAAGAGTTTCCGGGGTCCTATACGCGGGTCAGTCACACACGCGTAAGCATCACATTGCGTCACACCGCGGAAGTGGCCCAAGTCGCGTTCGTCGCTGCGCTCAACGACGACGGCCTCAGCCTCCTACCTGCTGTACTCGACAATATCCTCGCTGAGATCGGTGCACTCTGCTTGGAACCATTATTGACGCGTTCTAGCGCAAACTGTACCTGCGTTGCTTAGCTCTCTCTGGTTTCCTGGCTCTCCTTCTCCGTCTTTGCGGGTTCTTATAATGTCCACGAAGGGCCTCAGGCAGACTAGGCTCTCGTTTGCCCCGCTTCCCAAGAAAGATACCCATACATCAAGCACACGCAATGACTCTGCTTCCGCTGCCACTCCTACCACTGAGTCTCCCTCGAAAACTCCGAAGCCCAAGAGAGCTAATGGCCGTAGTCGCGGCAATGCACTGGAATGTGTAGAAATTCCGCCACCACCAAAGAGGAGCTCTCGCATTCATGCCCGGTCGAAAGCTACCCCCACAATCTCTTCCCCGGCCAAACAAAACGCCAGAACGACTGTTGCTACTCCGACCCAGGCGAGGAAGCCTTCTCTGAAGCGCAAGTTGTCTCCGGCACCAGACAGTGATAACGAAGGAGCAGAGGTGCTCCGTGCCTTGGAGTTGTCTGAGAGCTCACGCAGTACCAGTGAGTTTCTTGCATGATGAGAGACTAAGAGCCTAATGTAACGCGTCATGGCAGGAAACAAGGAGCGGTCCCCACCCAAGAAGATTCGGCTTTCCTCTCCAGAATCTGATCTGACGCCATTACCGTCAAGTTCGGCGTTCTGTGCAGATCCGGAGGAACTCGTACCGACGAGCCAGTCAGACGAACAGGAGCTTACACTTCCCCGAATACCCAAGAGGGACGCAGCCGCAGTGCAGGAAAGTGTGGCGAAATGGCGGGAAGATACGCATGCTAATCCCCCAAGCCGAGCGCAGTCTCCTCCACCGCTGGATCCCATACGTACATCGTTCGACGACGAGGAACCCATGGAAGTAGACGGCGTTGCCTCTTTGCGGTTGTCCACAGGCAGGCCCAGTACACGGCTGCCGTATCCACAAACCCCTCGTTCTTCCAGCGACGGCAGCTCTCACCAAGCGTGCATCGACGCGACGCCAGCCACCGCAGCTGAGCCAGCAGTCCTGGTGGCAACACCTACGAGGAGTCGGCCGTCGGCCGTTTCTGTCGCGTCTCCCTCCGAAGCATTCAGCTCTCTCACTCCCCCTCCTTCGAGCGACCCTATATCTGGCCCCGAACTGGAGGAAGAGCCCCAGGTTATCCAAGCGCTTGACGTGAAGAGCAAGACGGAAAAGCTTATTGCTGATATCAAGGCTCGCGCTTTGGCTGCTGCACACTCTAGCCCTGAGCAGTCTATGCTGGATCTTAGCGCGCTGAGTGACCCGGATTCGGACTCTGACAGTAGTGATGATGGTCTTGGTCCCCGCGGTGGTCTCGCCGTAGCCTTGAGCAAGGGTGTAAAAGGCATGCCTGGGACGAAGGCGTGCGTAGACTCTTGCATGCATATCGCCGAGGCGCCTACATTGACGTCCTACTGCGTTTACAGCGCTGTTACTCCATCCAGAGGTGGCCCGCAGCCGGCCGAGGCCGAGACCTCATCTACATCAAGATACAACCTCCGTCGTATTTCACCCAATAGTGCCAAGCCTGCAGTACCCATGCTGACACAGCAGCGCAAACCGCGTAAGAGCGATCCTCTAGACGCTCTCCTCCGTGAGAAGGCGCGCGAAGAGCGCACAGGTACTGGCATGGTTGCAATTCGTGACGCTGAGGAGGCCTATGCGGCATCACGAGCGAAGGAGAGTCTAAAGGACGAGATGGCGGACGAGGAAAGTTCAAGCAGTGATGGCGACTGGGACGCGGAACTTGCGAGTTTGGGACCTGCTGCAAGGGGTATAAGGAAAGGCAAGTCTGCGAGGGCAACGGCGCGAGGTAGGCCGCACAAGTCCACCGGTAGTGATGACGAAGAAGAACTCGCTGGTATCGATTGCGAAGCCATCCTTGGATCCAAGGGAGGCAAAGCAGTCGGCAAGATTCTTCAGCGTGACATCAAGGACAAGAAGGCTCGCGCGCTGGCGAAGCTTCATGAGGAGCCCATAGGTGTTCCGCTTTGGAGCGCTACGCCCGAGCTGGAGGTCACCAATGAGGGCATGGACGTGGATTCCTCCCTACCGCCCCTTACCGCGGGATCGGAAGGCAACAGCGTAATGCAGCTGCTCGGTAGCGCTATTAATAGTAATGGTACGTGCAGCGCGGGATTCACTGTTGTCCTAAATCTAAACGACCGCCACGCAATCTAGATTCTGCACAGGTCTCTGCACTGTTGGCCGCTGGATGTATCACCTGCCTGCAATCGAGTCAGCTGCAGACACTCGTATCCTGGCTGTTCGACGTCGGTGCGTGTCTTCTGGCTGTGCGTCTCAGCCTCCCGTGTCTAAACGCACGAACTATAGCTTTCGCCGATATTTGCCCAACTCTCAGCAGGCTCGCATATACCCAGCTCATGCGCATCCCGTCACTACCGGAAATGCGTCCGCCTGGCTTGCGACCATCCTCCGTATTGTCAGCTCTTGTCCGTCTTGGCGCTCCCGCTTCCATGCTCTGCAACTATGGTTGGACCGTACCATCTCAACAGCCATCCAAGCTTGCGTCAAACAGCGCCTGGCGAGATGAAATGGTTTATCGTCTGGTAACCCTTGTCGGTGCCTTCACTCAGTATGTCGTAGCAACCATCGCTGCAAGGCGTGAGCTTACAATCTGCTCCTGCAGTTCGTCCATGGGCAACGACCTTCTCGAAATCTTCCTTGCTATACTCCTTGTTGGGATGGATCCGATGACGTCTGAGGAATTGTTGACGGAGGTGCGCAAAGTTTGTGATCGCATATCGATTGCCATAGAGGTTGCCCAAGGCGATACGCTAGAATTGGTGAGTTGTATTCAAAGTATGCAATTCGCAGTATACCGATTTTGTTCCAGGAGGCAGCACTATGCGAGAAGATAGTTGCCTTCGGCAAACCACTCTCACCAGCCAACCAAGAGCGCCTTGTCTCCATCTTCCCGTGTATCTCTTCCTCCACCACACGCATGGCGCGGAACGTCTCTCGCGCCTTGCTCATGGTAACTGCGACGTCCCCGCGATCGTACGAGAAGCTCCCCGACCTGTCCCCCGTTCTCGACCTGGTCGCCCCTCCTGCTGGCTCTGGAGGGTATTTCGACATCGCTGGCCACTCGGACAAGGAAGGCTATTACGACGCGCTCACGTGCCGAGTGTCGCTGCTTAGTCGAGTTTTGTCCGATATCGATGCGTACACCGCTCTTGAGATCCAAGCCGCCAAGGAGCATGCGGCTCGAGAGAAAGAACGGCTAGCCAGCGAACACTTAGAGTCTCAAGAGGACAAGATAGAAGAGAAGGACGATAGAGAGTCCCTGCCAGTTCTTGAACGCATCCGAATACAACTTGAAGAGTTGCACGGGAAAATCTGTACGTCTCCTTTTTTCCACTGCCGCAACCTAGTCTGACATAGAAATCGTAGTCGATACCAAGGCTGCTCACCTCGATCGTTCACGGGCCAAGGCTTCGCTCCAGCGCTTATACTCACGGGTGCATTACCAACGATTGGCAACGTTGAAGTCGCGGTCTGGCAATGGACGTCCCCGGAATCTACATGGATACTTCTCCGGTGCCGTGAAGAAATCTTGATATCGCAGCGCCTCGCCGTCCCTCCGACATACATCGCATTATATTGAAGCAACGCCTGCTCGCTATAATCCTTCGAAGCGGTACTATAATGGTACAATATTCCAGAGACTTATTTCAGAGACTACTAGCACACGATATTTCCATCTTGCATTGGCTGTGTTCGCGCTGTTTTCTTTCGACATGTTCACATTTCTGACACTCGTGTATCATATTGTATCCGATGCATATTCGATGTTTAGACCTTTGCACACTGCTTTTTGACTCCCATCGGCCGCTATCCAGGCTCTTCACTACAAATGCATGCATACTCGAACGATATCATATAGAGGACGTCACGATGATAAATACTAGTAGTGAGAACATATACGATCTACCATAACCGTCAACCATAGCAAGACTAGAAACACAGGAAGGTACATTCTCTACGCCATTGATCGTGCTACTGTGACTGAAGTCAGCAATGTGTCCCATACGGCATCGCCTGCACGAGCGATGCAACCCTTCCCGAAGAAGGTCATGTTGTCGAACGGTTGCTTGAAGGGTCTCATCGCGGCGCCCTGCTCCAGGAGTGCCATGGAAGTGGGCTTCGTGGACACGAAGAGCTTGAGGAAACCCGTCCCGCGATTGATACCGTCGGCGAGAGAGAATGAGAGCGCGTCGGACTCGGTACTTCCGGATCCGATGATCATCTGCGACCGTCGACGGAGAGGCGCATTGGACGACAAAACATGAGGGTGGTAGACCATGGAGATGTTGTAGTAGCCTCCTGCGTCCATGTACGCCAGGTATGGCCACAGGTCCACGCCGGAGCGGTTGTGCAAGACGATCGCATAGATGGCGTCGGCCTTGTGGACGAGTTCGGCGCGGCCGTTGAGCAGCAAGTTCGGGCCAACGGGCGTCCACGTGGAAGGATGAAGGCGGTAGAGCTCCATGCTGACCATGCTTGCGAGGGGCTGGGCGGGGTTAGTGCGGTGGAGATGCATGTGGAAGCGAGCCGCCGCCTCGACGATCCGCAGGTCCGTGCGGGTCTGCGCGCTGGGGACGTGCACCTCTTTCGCGCAGGTCCCGACGATCAGAGGATCGTGGCGCTCCAGCGTGAGCCCCTTTGACTGCAGCGAGACGGCGAGGTCCGCGGCCTTGGAGGGTCTCGCGCAAGAGATCGCGACCGCCGGCTTCGATTGGAGCTTCTGCACGAGGCGTGCGCGGCGGCGCAGCGAGAGGAAGGACGGCTGCACGTCCACGCGGAAGGGCGTCTCGGTGTTCCACCGCGTCACTTGCGCCCAACCGCCGCGCTGCGCGTGCTGCCCTGAGTGGTCGGGTTCGGCGAGACACCACGTTGCGAACACCTCGGTCACGATAAACGCGCCGAGCGGCAGGTTCAAGGAACCTCTGTGGTTGTGAGGGTGCAGGGACATTTCGGTACCTACAGTTATGCCGTGCATCGCGCCTGCATCAATGCGCAAGTGCTTCTCGTCGTGCGGCGCAGCCGCAACGAAGCGGGTGTCGGAAGCGAAGGGTACTCCGTCGAAAAGGATCCTGTCGGCGTTCGCGCCAGAGCATACAGCGTCCTGATGGTCGCTCATGTAGGACCGGAGCTCGAGAGGAAGGTCGGCATAGGTCAGTTTGTGGAGTGCGCGGGAGTCTTTGAGCGCCATGAACGCCGATGTGAAGTTCCCGCCGTCGTCCCGCTCTACCGCCGCCCATCCGGCAGCACATGCCGCCAGGACAGTATGAGAAGTATGAGCGACACCCGTAAAGCTACGGGCCCCCACGGATGGAGCCTTACGTGGATGAGTACTGCCTTGCCACAGCCCGGCAAGCAGATCCTCTGGCTTCGCCTTGCGGGTGGGTGTATAGCGGATAGCGCGCCGTTCCAAAGGGTCGATGTGGCCGGAAGGAAGAGAGAAGCAGGCATCAAGGATGACGGTGATGTTGTCGCCCTTGACTTCGGCGAGGTCCCGCAGCATAGCATCAAGGGATTGGTCGCTGATTCCCGCATTGAAGCGACCGGGCGAGATCTTGGTGTCGTAGTCATAGGGGCAGAGGACAGAGACGTCCCCGTGACCGTGTTCGAGCCACGCCGACGGAGCGCGAAGGCTGCTCCCGTGCCCAGCAAAATAGACTATTAGTGCATCACCTGGTTCAATGGCAGGGTTGTGGACGAGGTGGCTAATGAACCGATCCTCAATGTTGCGCTTGGTCGCCTGAGAGTCGAGCAACGTGCAGATGTGACCAGGAGGTACCAGCAAGTCGTGGACTAGCCATTGTTCGACCCGACGAGCGTCTTTCTTCGCGGACCTGAGGTTCCAGATGTCTGCAGACTGGTACTCATTGATGCCGATGAGGAGCGCGAACGTCTGCCTCTTCATACCTTCGGAGCCAGTACATCAGCTTAGGATTGATATGCAGTAGTGTACGATACTCACTTGAAATAAGAACAGGAGTAGAACGAACGTCGGGCGAGTAGTATAGGATAAAGGATAAAGGCGTGAGTGGCGGGCCATGGTCTCGCCAGGCACCCCTTTATGCGGCCAGTTCGACTGCGTTCAGTAAACACAGCTCTATCGCACGTGGTGCGCCACTACTCTACCGCAGCGAAGGCGAGGGCTGCAGTTACATGAGATACATGCGCCTAGAGTACCGACGGACACGCCGCCTTGCCGAGCAGTGTGTCGCCATCGATATGAACCCGCCGATCGCGGGGTTTGAGAAGCAACGGGTAGCGGTAACCCTTGCGCGCGAGAACCCCGAGGTGTATTTGTAGTTGCTATAGCCAGCATCCGCAGGACGGAGGTCGCAGGAATGAGGTATTCCGCCGCACACACGACAAGGCGGAGCCACCACGCATGTAATGCATCCCATGAAAGTTTACGGTTGTTCTGGCATCGCAGTTGGCTTGACAGCGGCATCGAGGTAGCTCTGTGGTTTGAGCGACTTGCCTGACTCGGTCCTGCTTACTGACAATGACGGACGAGATCATCGAGGCCGAGGCCCGACGCTGGACATGGTTGACCAACGTGTGCCAGTTCTTCGCGAATCTCTCTTTGAGGCAGGCCTCACCGCGCCCATGAGTATCCCGAACTTTCGAGACAGATAGATGAAAGTTGATGATAGTAGTTGTGAGGTCGTGTATGCACAATGAAGGTTAAGAGAGAAACACAGAAACACAATCGCCACAGTCGCGTTGCTGGTTTCTTATATCGGACCGATTATCCGGACAGCTGCCTAAAGTGGCTAAACACGAGCTGAACGGGCGCTCCGATGACCGAGCCGACTCGACTGCTCTCCGCCACCACGTACTTACCACATACCAGGTTCGGCCAAAAGGGCTGCATTGTTGGAGTCCATATATATGCTGACAACTACTTCATAGACATACATAACTTGCTCATTGGTGGCAGAGGCGTGTGGCCGCTGGTTAATTCGCAACATACACACCGCCTGGTTGCTTTGTAGACACCTTTAGTACCCAGGCAAGTCTCCATGAATTTCGTCTGTCAACAGTGCAAGCAACCACTGCACGTAAGCACATCTCTCACAGGTACTTTGTGACTCGGATACTGACATATCTATACAGCTTGACGCGTCTCTAGTAGACCTCACGCCATCGGCATACGATCTCGTCTCGTCGTCCCTGCCTCCGTCCCCTTCATCTTCGCATGGACGGCAGCCCTCTGGCGCGGAGAAACTAGCACAGCTGCCCGCTCCATCCACCGCAAAGACAGCATGGAGAAACTCCGTCCAGGGCTCGCCGTCCTCCACGACGTCGTCGCCCTCACAAAGAAAGCAGCCGCAACGCGCGCCGATGCACCCCAATGAGTCATTTGTGCTCCTGCAGGACAGTGTCATCCGCAATATTCCCTCACAGCTTCCTGCTACTCCACATGCGAAGCGTCCGTCGTTCTCCAAAGGCCGCACGGCTGCGCCGGCGGCCCCGGCACACGTCCCCGAAGAGCCTCCCCACCCGAATCCCTCGCCCCTCTCGCATCACCTCAGATCCTCGCTACGGCTGTTTAATCTACTCTCCAGCCGGACGGACCTTGATCACCCGCTCTGCGCAGAATGCACGCACATCCTGCTCGGCACACTTACAAGGCAGCTCGAGGAGACCAAGAAGGAGCGGGATGGATACATTGCCTTCGAGAAGGAGGTAAAGAAGGAAAAGGAGCGGGAAGGCTCCGGCGTGAACAGGCTAGAAGCTGAAGCGAAGATCGACCGGCTCAAAGAAGAGGAACGCCTTGCGATTGAGCAGCTCAAAGCCGCCGAACGCGAACGCCAGCAACTCGAAGAGGAACTGCAAAGTCTTGAGCGTGAAGAGAAGGCCTTGGAAGAAGAGGAAGCAGAGTATGCTATGAGAAATCATCGTCTTTCGATGATCCCAGCTGACGAATAATCGCTAGATTCTGGCGTCAGCACAACACACACCTACTCAAACAAGCAGAGCAGGCCGATCAGTTGGCGGCTTTACGAGCGGCATACGGCGCAGACTCAGCTACCCTCGACAAGCTCGAAAGGACAAATGTCTACAATGACGCCTTCTGCATCGGCCATGACGGTGTATTCGGGACAATAAACGGCCTCCGCTTGGGGCGAGTACCTGGCGTGCCTGTATGCGTCACGTTACTGTCGTGTGAGCATATACTCAGACTTGTTTTCTCAGGTCGAATGGGCCGAAATCAACGCTGCATGGGGCCAGACGCTATTGCTACTTTACACCATCGCGCGCAAGCTCGACTTCACCTTTGAGAAGTGAGTACTTGCACCTCGTGATGTCAAGTGTTCCCACTCACCACATCGCAAAGTTACCGCCTAGTCCCGATGGGGTCGTTTTCTCGCATAGAGAAGACCACGGGGGACAAGGCAACGTACGAACTGTACGGCTCGGGCGATCTCCACTTTGGTCGTCTGCTGCACAATCGCCGCTTCGACTTTGCGATGGTGGCGTTTCTGGATTGTTTGAAGCAGCTCATCGACTACGTGAAGTCGCAGGACCCCACAGTCGATTTCCCACATCAGTAAGTCGTCTGCATCGCGTTCGCCGACGTGCCGGCAGCTGACGTTACGCAGAATTGTGAAAGATAAGATCGGCGATGCTTCCGTCAAGCAGCAATTCAGCCAGGAAGAGGCGTGGACACGAGCTCTCAGGCACGTCCTGCTTGCACTCAAGATCCTCCTCAAGTGGGCAACGAACGGCAGCAATGGTTGATAGACGTGTTCATATTGCCCCAGTGATTGTACCTTCTCACACGTTCATCTGACTACGGACCGGAGTAGCTACGGATTTGCGAAGGGTGGTTTCGGGTTCGGTGGGATGCACACTACACTGAATGGCTAGCTATCTGCACACCCAGCTGTACAATAGGAGATCTGTTGGATTGTATGTGGCTGTGGACGATCGGATGGAATAAGGAACGGCGTATGGTTGCACGTTCCAGCTGAGTTTACGTCCTCGCGCTAAGCGGGCCACAGCCGGCGGCTCGTCGGGGAATGTGCGATCCTTCTCAGAAAAGCCACGCATCTCCTGTACGCCGATGGCGCTTTCGCGATGCCCGCGCCCGAGACCTCTTCGCTGTGTGTTTGGGAGTCCTCCATTAGCTTCGGGCGGTGCTTGGGACCATGTGGGTCGAGCTTGGGAAGACTACTAGAGGAGCTCTGGCCGCGATGGCGAACCGGGACCGGACCGGTTCAGCTCTTGTACGTCCCGGAATCGGGAATGGATTGCAAAGTGTTGCACCATAGCTGAGTAAGGCCTCTTTAAATGCCGAGCTAGATCTAGCACTAGTTGTCTTCCCGGGTTTGTCAGCCCAAATATTCGCCAGTTTTCTGCTGCTATATCGCCTCGCGTCCTCTCCCCCCGCGGCTCGACTCGGAGTCCCTCCGTACAATCACCTCACCCTCCTCCTTCCCCCGCGCAATGGGTCTCCTCTCGCTCGGGACGCCTCTCGTCTGGGATGAGGCAAAGCAGTACGCAGATCACGTCAGGTCTCACGGGATCACTCAGTTCCTGCACATCTGGGATCGCGTCAAGGACAGGTGCGGAGACGAGCTGCTGTGGGGGGACGAGGTACTTTTATCCACCACCATGTGTCCGCCATGCCGCACCGTTCTAATGAATTAAACGCGTTGTTCCGCCGCACAAGATCGAGTACATGGTCGCCGTCTTCGACGATCAGGAGAAGAACGCTAAGCTTTCCCTCCGCCAGACCGAGATCCTCGCCAAACTTCAGGCGATAGTCAACGACATTGTCTCCGATCGCGGCGAGTCGTACGTCCTCCCTTCCCACTCTCCGAGCATCACTGTACATGTCCTGTGCACAGCGACTCTGTACCCACCTTCCACCCGGAGTATGGCCGGTTCATGCTCGAGTCTACTCCCGGGTCGCCCTATACCGGCGAGCTGCGGGATCTGCTCTCGGTCGAAAGCAACATGCGCTACCGGTATGCCGTCTCGCGTCCGTGAATTCTCTTCGCGCATCTCACTCCCGCCAGCCGCCACCTCGCGCGCAAATACCTCAAGCCCAACGAAATCCCCTTCACCATGACGTCGTTCCCGCGCATGGGCGTCCCGGGCGTGTTCACCGAGCCATACTATGATCCGATAGACGCGGTGTCGAGCCATAGCCTGTTCTTGCCTGAAGAAATCACCAATCCCCATGCACGTTTCCCGTCGGTGACTCTCTCTTTTGTGATCAGTCCCAGGCTGAACCTAGCGCGTCTTGTAGGACCTTGACCGCAAACATTAGACGAAGACGGGGGTCCAAGGTTGCTATCAACCTCCCCCTGTTCATAGACACCCATACCCCTCGACCGTTCGTAGACCCCACAATCCCATGGCAGAGGAACGTATATCCGGAAGACTCAGGCAAGCCCCCACCATTTTCTCATGCTCTCTGTTATCAGAACTCAATCATACTGCAGAGGCCAAAAAGGGCGCTGCACTTATAGATCACATTTACATGGACGCGATGGGCTTCGGCATGGGATGCAGTTGTCTACAGATAACGTTCCAGGCCTGCAACATTACCGAGGCGAGGCGCCTCTATGATGCCTTGATTCCTGTGGCACCACTCATGGTAAGCCATCTGTTTCCTGAAAGTTGTGGCGCCGGCGAGCTGACAACTCGACAGCTGGCGTTGACTGCGGCGAGCCCTCTCTATAGGGGATACATCGCCGACGTTGACTGTCGCTGGGATGTGGTCTCCGCAAGCGTCGACGATCGCACAGAAGAAGAGCGCGGTCTGAAGGTAAGCTTCTCTTGGCATTACTAAACTATGTTGTTTCTTGACGCTGGCTACAGCCGCTGAAGGAGAATCGGTTCCGCATACCCAAGTCGCGCTATGCAAGCGTTAGCTTGTACATCTCTGAATATTGGATGAATCAGCCGGCGTATAATGATATAGACGCGCCTTATGACTCCGCCATCTTTGAGCGATTACGCAAACATGGTACGTTCGCATGTCTGCAATCCTGAAAGTCTCGGGCTGACTACGCCGGTGTCATTCAAGGCGTCGACGAGCTGCTGTCAAAGCACATCGCACACTTATTTATCCGGGACCCTCTTGTGATATTTTCGGAAAGTATAGACCAGGATGACACGACTAGTAACGACCACTTTGAAGTAAGCGTCTCAGCGAGGCAAAGGCTCCGTTGCAACTATAGCGCTGATTTTTGGTCAGAACATACAGTCCACAAACTGGCAGACGCTGCGTTTCAAGCCGCCGCCAGCGAACTCGCCTATCGGCTGGCGTGTCGAGTTTCGACCGATGGAAGTGCAGATGACGGACTTCGAGAACGCTGCGTTCTCGGTCTTTGTTGTGCTGCTCTCCCGCGCCATCCTTCACTTCAACCTGAATCTATACATCCCCATCTCCAAGGTACGCGCCATCTGCCGGGTTCCGTGTGCCGCGCGGGTGTAATCGAGGTGCGCAGGTGGACGAGAACATGGCCCGTGCACAGAAGCGAGATGCCGTGCACGCGCAGAAGTTCTATTTCCGCAAGGACGTCTTCCCTCCCGGGCCGTCACAGCCATCCAGCGTCGTGTCGTCGTGTCCCAGCACCCCGGTCAGCGAGCACGGCGGCCCGATCCTTGTGAACGGGGTCAATGGGAAGGAGAAGAAGCTCCGCAACTGTTATCCACTGCCCCCGAAGCCGGACGACGCGGCATTGCCGGCTGCTGTAGAGGATGAGTACGAGGAGATGACGATGGAAGAGATCATGAACGGGAAGGTTCGTCCTCCGTCCGCTTGTTCATCTTGATGTAATTGACCGCATCTGCCCTAGGGTGCCTCCTTCCCCGGATTGCTCAACCTTGTGTACACATATCTCGAGACCCTTGATGTAGACGAGGAGTCAGCGCAACGGATTGAGGAGTACTTGGACCTCGTCAGGCGAAGGACCAATGGTAGGGATGCGATCCATCTGATGGCGCTGTGATTGACATGTTTGGTATCTTAGGTTCCCTTCAGACCGCAGCGAGCTGGATACGAAACTTTGTCCGTTCACACCCAGCGTACAAGTACGACTCGGTGGTGAGCCAGGAGATCAACTACGATCTTCTGGTGGCTGTAGATGAGATGTGGGTGCTATTCGTTTCTAAGCGCTGGTGTATCTTGGTCACTGAGGCTCTGCGATGCGTTAACAGAGAGCGCGGCGTTCGCAAAGCCCCGGATTTTCTTCCCGAGCACGGTGCACGCGCGAGGCAGTGAATATCATTGTGGTACAGGTGGCGGCGGTAGCCATGGACAGTAAGCAGTCAAACTTAACGGTGTATCCTATCGCATTTCCTTGGCTTTCGCTCTCCTCAATAGCATGCTGATCATTGTACGCCATTGTGAGTTGATCGTCACACTTTCAGGGGCATTTGCGTCGCGTGCGTCAACGCGCCGAGACCTCAGGCCTCAAAATGCATTACAACTTGGAAACTGCTGTCGACCTGTGTTGGTCTGATCTATTACACTCGGTCATCACTAGGCGTCCGCCACAGCACTATACGGAATTGAGATGCAGGGGAACCCTGCTCTAGGCCGATGAAACTGACAGAACTCTACAAGCTGCAAGGGAATACAGGTCCTCTGGTCCATCTGCCGTACGGATGGCTTTGAGTGTTGGCTGTTGCGCACTGAAAGTCTTCTGCTAAGATGATCCTGATATCATAACCTCTGTATGCCGGTATATCAAACTACCTGCCTGATCTCGAGGGCATGGTGTAGCCGCGTCGTAAGTGAGCACGACCCCTAACCCCTATCCATAGCTTGCACGAACACCCTTAGTCCTAGGACACCGCCTTGACAGCAGCCGATGTCATCTACGATGCCGTAGGGCTTTGAGTTCTCTGGTGGGTTATCTCCCACATGCACATGCATTCGTTGTCGGCACTGACGGTGAACCGTAGCCAGGGCAGCAGATGAATCCTCAGCAAATATACAATGCCCACTCGATCCTACGCGCTTGTAGGCTGACTGGGCCCGAGTATACGCTGCCTCATGAGCTGCGATTCTGATCCATTATTCAATATATTAAAACACCAGTGCAAAGAGGAACGCCCACAGACGCTCCCGGGCACAGACTCAGCGCGATCCTGCAACCGATCCACTGGTGTGCGGATTTAGATACCACAGCACGGCTACTGCCAGTGGATTCCTCTCGCCTCCATCATCCCCGACACACACACTCTCTATCTCCATCCCACTTGGTCTTTCTATCCATTGTCGATGTCAATTCTCCGTGCAGTATGGCTCGCGCTCTGTTCTCTTCTCTGCTCCCTGGCTATCGCGCAATCTACGGCTGAGACTTTCTTGCCCGCTACCATCCCGTTAAGCATTCGCTCGCCGTTCATGAACGTATGGCAGCAAAGCTTGAAGGGATTGGACGGATTCAGTGGGTCCAGCGCCTACTCATATGCAGTACTCGTGCGTTCCTCAGTGTTTTTAATGTATAGGTTCATTACTAACACGCATTTGTTTCTCAAGTCCGAGACTATGGGTTGGGCCGGGATGATCAGGGTGGATAATCAGACGTATGCATGGATGGGAGGGAATTTCTACACCCCTCCATTATCCGCGAACGTTACAGATGTTCGAATCACCCCAACCCGTACCATCTTCGTCGTCCAGGCAGGACCTATGAACGTCACCGTCACATTTCTTTCTCCCATCGAGGTAAGACATCTCTCGCGCGGTTACTACGGCGCGCCGAGCCCGACATGATACCCCCTAAAGCCTTCCGACTGGGTCCTGCAATCACTCCCGTTCTCATACGTGTCTGTGGAAGCCACCGCTCTAGATGGCCAGCCACATGAGGTGCAGGTCTACTCGGACATCAGCGCAGGTACGTCATGTTGCATGTACTCAGAACTGGCATCGTTCTCGATCATGACAATCGCACCTATAGAATGGCTGTCGGGCGATCGAAGTAACCTCGTTCACTGGAGTCAGCAGTCGACAAGCAACAGCATTTATCACGAAATCCAACTCCAATCTCCCCAGCAGGGCGTTGAAATTAACCATCAAGCACAGGACGGCGTTTCCTACTACGGGATGGCCATTGTGGGTTGCCACTTTGAAGTATTACCCGTCATGCTCCGCGTAACGATTGCATTCGTAGCGACCCGGCATGTCATGGCAGATCGATATCGACGGGATCGCTAGAGCGCAGTTCCATGACTACGGAGCATTGACCAACACTTCCTGGGCGGCGATTGCTCCCATCGTACCGTAAGTTGTTTTGTGCGTCGTGGCCCGCTGCTGTCATGATATCCCCCACAGTAATTGCCCAGTGTTCGCCATTGCTGTAGATCTTGGATCAAACGTTCGCAGCTTCGAAGCGGTGACATGGGCGGTTGGTTACGTCCGAAATCCGTCGGTCTCGTATACGAACCCCAACGGCAACGTCCAACAGCTTAGGCCGTATTTTGTCACGCGGTATGGTATCGATAACATTAGAGAAGCTGTAAGTGTCGTGGAGTTAAACGCCGAACCTATTTGACTTGACCGTTGGCTCTCAGATCGACGATTGGACGACATCTTTCTCAGATATTCAGGCGAGAGCCATCGCATTAGATGCGGTCCTCGTGGGGAATGCCTCGGAAGTTTCATCGCATTACGCCGATCTCATCTCACTAGTAGCACGCCAGACGCTAGGCTCCTTGGAGATCACGGTTTCTACAGATTCCATGGGACAGCCCAATGCGTCGGACGTGAGGATATTCATGAAGGATGCTGGGACATCTACGGCCACCGAGTACGTTAGCCACTTGATGAAGTCTTGCGACGTCTATTCATCATTGTTTCAGGCGCGTCAATCCCGTAGAGAGAATCTACGCTGCACTACCTGCTTTGCTCTACTTCAATGCTTCCTTGGTTGGCCCATTGCTAGCGCCTCTACTAGATGCTCAAGATAACTTGACGAATACGCCATATGCTGCATCGGATTTAGGTTAGCTTCCCTCCGAGGCATAACGACTTCCCGATACATTTATTACTGTTGCTGCAGGGCCTGCATATCCGAATGCAACGGGTGTCACTAACAATCCGGAACAAGGATTAGAAGGTAGGTCATACCTCCCTCCCTCGTGCCGTTCAAGGAGACGCGCATGGCTGATGACTTGGGCAGAGACGAGCAACATGCTCATCCTCCTATACGCACACGCACGATTTTCAGGCGACGGGTCATTGCTCAGTGCGCATGTTCGTGTATGATCTCCCCATAGGCTCGATTCCATCTGAGTTTGGTGATAGTACAACCTCATGAAGCGGTGGACGAATTACCTTGTCAGCGAGGCCTTGACCCCTTCCAACCAGTACGTCGGCTATGCAACATCTTCGCTTGTCTCCATTTAACGCGGCTTTCAGGCTCGATGCGGACAACCAGAGCAATACGAACATGACGAACTTGGCGATCAAAGGCATAATCGGCGTGAAAGCCATGGCTGAGATCAGTCGTGTGCTGGGGCAGGACGCGGACGCTCAGTTGTATGGCGTGAGTCGCGACGTGGTGTAGCTGAGACATGCAATTGATACAATGTAACAGAGCAACGCAGCGGCCCTCGTCAACATGTGGCAGCCCCTCGCGTCCTCGTCCGACTCACAACATATCCTGGGGGTCTATGGGGACCAGGGGTCGTGGGCGCTTATGTATAATATCTATGCTGATATCCTCCTGGGTACCAACATCGTCAACGAGACGGTATGCGTATGCATTTTAACGATTCCCGCCTCCGGCCTGACCATCCAACAGCTACTGAAGAGCCAGACGGCTTTCTACAGTACTCTCTTCAATTCGGACGTCTGTGAGTGCGAGGGTTGAGCTGGCTCGCGATATAGCCATGTGACTGATATCAACGCAGTTCGCTCCAATGGAATCCCACTCGACAATGGTATTGGGAACATTACCAGTTCCGGTATGTCTGCACAAGGCCGGCCGTCCTGGAGCCGTACTGTAACCACTCGAATTGCCTCTAGCATGGCAGTTGTTCACCGCCGCGACCGTGCACGATAATGGCGTCCGTGACACGCTGATCGATGGTGTTTGGACCATGGCTAATGGTGACGCGATAAGCGGCCCGTTTCCTGACGTGTATGACGCGAGTACGGGAGGTGATACCAGCGGCAATGCCGGGTAAGCCCTGTTCGGGCCCCCAGCTTACCACCGTCCCCTACTAATGCATTTCATGCGCAATGCAGGCCTGCTGCGGGGGGATTATTCTCATTACTAGCCCTGAGGTGAGTGGTAGCTGGTTGATATAGCTCAGTACTCTGAATGCCTCGCAGTCTTCCCAATGTAACCATCAAGTTTGATCCTGCCCAAGTACAACCGGCCGCGCAGCCTTTGGGACATACCAACGGCCAAGATGGGGGCGACGGTCACCACTCACACAGAGCTCCGAACAAAACCAGTGTCATCGTAGGGGTTGTAGTGGGCAGCATTTCTATCGCCGCTGTCGTTGCACTCGGGGCGTTCTTTCTTCGCAAACGGCGATGTAGATCCCAGCTAAACGACGAGAAATTACACGCGACTTCTGATCCCCCTCGGCGTCTGCCGACACTCTCGTCGAATCGCTTCGCACCAGGAAGGGATACACCCATATCGCCAAATGTTCGGCCTCGGGACGAGGGGTTCTCCATTGCAGCCGACGCCTCAACCCAATCAGCCGCGGTTGAGTCAAATAGGGCCCCCATGGCTGAACGGTACAATCACCTTGGTAGGTTGCCTGCCGGACATGGAATGCCGCTGAATTTCTATATGAAGGCTTACCTGATGCGCTCGTATCTGTAGCATCTCCCTTGGAGTCTTCGTGCACAGCATCGAGGGCATTGTCTATGTCAAGCACAGAACCTCTGTCGCCAAGCGAGGTACAATCAAGAAATGGGCACCCTGGTGCACGAAGCGGACGCCCAGGTGTTTCCGACTCCGATACAGGCACGCAGTCCAATGCATCGACAATCCGTACGGACGTTCTAGGGCTCCATTCGGCGGTGGAGATCCTGAGGCAAGTTGTACAGGAGATCCGTGCGCAAGGGTTTGAGCCGCCGCCGGATTACGCCAGTATTGGCTGAGGCCTCAGGCCTCAGGCCTCAGGTGCTGCCGGGTTTGCGTGGTCCATCTGTTGAGGTTCGTCGTTGCTATCCCTCGCGCACTCTGACCTGAAGTTCTTACTTTGCTGCAGGGACTAGGAGATAGCATATGGACCGGGACTAGAGCTCGTCATTAGGTGGGTAGTGTCACATAGTCCTAACTACTACACTGCCCCACTCGACATCATGCTCGTAACTTGGAACATCTAGCCAAGGTATGCAGACCTCGTTAGTAAACCTGCATGCCGACACAAGCCGAGTGAGTTGGACGACATGACAGGGGACTGAGGAAGGCTTGCACCCTTGACTAGCATCCTGAGCGCTGCTTTGCACTATGGATACAGCGTGAGCCATGAACATAGAAGTCATGACTGACTCGGACGTTTGAATTGCATTCCAGTCAACTTAGAGACAACGGCGGCCTCCCGGGTAATTTGCGTCCTGCGTTCTCGGATAGATTTTCGAGGACACTATGTATCTCTACCACAGGGTGCTCCTTCCTCGGACTATTACTTCTCATCTTGCCAGTATGCATCATATCCCGATTCCCGAGAATTGATGATGTCGACCGCCGACGACAAGGGGCTGCCGGCTTGAAGCGCTTCAGCGCTCATCCGATGACGCTAGCGCTGAGGTTGACAGACAACATGTTGCGGCGCCCCAGCCAGATCCAGCCTGTCGCCCGCTCACACCCGGCACACGAGTTCGACTCGATAGCGAGCCAGAAGACCGATTACAATCTGGCAATCTCACGGTAGCTACGGGAATTGTAAGTGTTATTTGTTTTGCTGCGCTCATGGGTCTCTGACTCGGACATGACATGCCTTGGCGTGATGACAGAGAGCACGGCGTATGAGGGCAACGAATTTCCTCACTGGGCACTGCTAATGCTCCACACGCGAGTCGGAAGTAGTAGAGCGCATGGCGATATGGACTGATTGCTCGAAAGCATTGTGTGACTCTATGAACGATAGACTCGAAGAGCGTGCCACCGAGTTACCCCCTGCGTTGAGCGTACAAGTGAGTCATTGTCGGGAAATTTCCCCCTGGGTATCAACTGATCAAGAAAGAGGCACTTACAGTTCAAAAGTTATGCGGCATCCGACACCTATCATGATGTAGCGAAGCTGATGCGTCTGGCGACTATCGCTCTGAGGCATTCATGCCATCTCCCAGGCCCTTGGACTTTCGCCCTATGTGTATCAATCAATCTGACCTGACGGTGGTAAGTCCAATCTCCGCATGCCTCCGTCACCAGAAGCCGATCAACAATAGTAGCTGGACATAGAATGTCCACAATCCAGCAAATGATATACGATGTTTGCATGATCCTGTGCATCTGCTGTACACGGTTCGCAGCGATGGATATGTATGAAGGGCTCGTAAACGCGTGGCGAGCTTCGGTTCTACACCCGGCGTAACCGTGCAAATAGTCCACTGCGCTGTGGTTTTCCAGCAGTCGTATCTTGGCGACCAAGACCTTGCAACATGCGCAGACATCCCTCCAAGCTATCTATGTCTTCCTCCCGGCCGCTGTCGTCGTCCTCCCCTCCAATGTGGCTAGCGCTCTGGCTCTTGTCTCAGTCCTTGCTGGCGTGTGCCCAGTCTCCCGTGCAAACATTCTTCCCGGCTGCTATTCCGCTAAGTATCCGCTCGCCGTACATGAGCGTATGGCTGCAGAGCGTAAACGGCTCTACTCCTTTGTCCCAGTCATGGCCGCTGTTTTGGGGACTACAAGTGCGCTTTCCCATGTCCTGGCCTGATCTTTCATTTGTCTGACGATTGTGGTGCAGTCGACCATCGGCTGGGCAGGCAAGATTAGGGTTGACGGTCAAACATATGCATGGCTGGGCGGTGATGACAATCCGCCCTCAGTTGCGAACATCACAAACGTCCAAGTCACACCGACCCGCTCCATCTTTGTTATGCAGGCAGGGCCTATGAACGTCACCGTCACGTTCCTTTCTCCTATCGAGGTGAGGCGGCTCCTGTCCGCATCCCGTCTTGACTCACATGCGACTTGCGCAAGCCTTCGAACTGGGTCTTGCAATCACTGCCGTTCTCTTATGTATCTGTGGAAGCGTCGGCCCTTGACGGCGGGCCCCATGAAGTGCAAGTCTACTCGGATATTGGCACAGGTAGGTGAGATCAGAGCAACTAATCGACACCATCGCTGATCCGGTATGCACACTGGCAGATTGGGTCTCAGGCGATCGAGGCAGCCCCGTTCAGTGGAGTCAGCACTCGACGAGCGAAAGTATTTATCATGAAATAGACCTTCAATCTCCGCAGCAGGACGTCGAGATCAACCACCAAGCACAGGATGGCATCGCATACTATGCCATGGCAAACGTGAGGTGTCTGCCCCTAGTATCACTACTCGCTCAATGACGCTTTATTGTGTAGAGATCCGGTTTGACATGGCAGATCGACGTCGATATGACTGCCAGAGGACAATTTCATGACCACGGATATTTGACCAATACCTTCACAACAGCATTTGGTCCTATCTCACCGCAAGTGTTTCTCGTTTCAGCCTCCCGCGGTTCATTGACGGCCTTTGTCCGTCTTAGTGTACGTACAGTGACTGCATTTTCGGTGGACCTCGGAACATCGAGCTCTGGGTTCGGCCCCGTGACGTGGGCGGTCGGTTATGTTCGGAATCCGTCGATCTTGTACACAACACCCCATGGCGACATCAAACAGTTGAGCCCATATTTCGTCACCTATTATGGAGCCGACATTGGACATGCCGTCAGTAATTGCTTGCTTTGTTATTGGTTCTCTACATTGAATGCCGCCTCCAGATCGATGATCTAACAACATCCTTTGCCGATATTCAGAAGAGCGCCATTGCCTTCGACGAGGCCATCATTGCAAACGCCTCGCGAGTCTCATCTCATTACGTCGACCTACTATCACTTGCGACACGTCAGACGCTAGGTTCTCTAGACATCACAGTGTCGACGGATTCGACGGGACAGCCTAACGCTTCCGATGTGAGGATATTCATGAAAGACGTTGGGGCGGCGACTACAAGCACCCTGTATGTATACCACGTCACCTCGGTCTGAGTCTTACTACTGACATCGAACATACTCGCAGCCGTGTGACACCCGTGGAGAGATTCTATGCCTCGTTGCCGGCTCTACTCTATGTCAACGCTTCTCTGGTCGGGCCACTGCTGAAGCCTCTCTTGGATGCTCAAGACACTTTGACAGACATGCCCTACGCTGCGTCAGATTTAGGTTGGCTTCTCTCGCGATTTCATATCTGGCGACGTGGCTGAACCGTAGCTATAGGCGTTGCGTACCCTAACGCAACCGGCGTCAATACAGGCCATTCTAATGAAGGTGTAGAACGTAAGTCGTATACGACACGTTTGGGAAACCACTCGGAAAGTAATGATGATACAGAGACGGGTAATATGCTCATCATGCTATACGCACATGCGCGATTTTCTGGCGACGGGTCATTGCTCAGTTCACACGTAGGCCCTCATCCTGTTCGCACTCGGTTCTATACTCACGCTTCGACGCAGTATAACCTTACGAAGCGTTGGGCCGACTACCTTGTGAGCCAGGCATTGGCGTCATCCGATCAGTGCGTCCTCTCTTCATCGCTGACCTTGGTCGATCTGACCCCTGTCTCTAGGATCAATGCCGACGATGAGGGCGCCACGAACACGTCGAACTTGGCGATCAAGGGCATAATCGGCGTGAAGGCTATGGCTGAGATCAGCCGTGTGTTGGGACAGGATGTTGACGCTCAGCACTACGACGTGAGTCTTCGATGCGCGCATGTGTCTACGAAGCGCCATTGACACAGCACGACAGAGCCATGCCGCGGCACTCGTTGGATCGTGGCAATCGCTGGCAACGTCATCAGATCAACAGCACATTCTGGGAACCTACGGGAACCAGAACTCTTGGGCGTTGATGTACAACATCTACGCCGACCTTTTACTAGGGACCAACCTCATCAGTCAGACGGTGAGTATGACTTCGTGTTTCACTCGGCGACCGATCTGACATCGGCCATCCAACAGCTGCTAATAGGTCAGACAGAATTCTACAACACACTCTTCGACTCGGGTGCTGGTGAGGACAGCGGTTTTCGACGGCAACGGATTCTGTCCCTGACGTCAGTGCAGCTCGTCCGAATGGAATTCCTCTGGATAGTAGTATTGGGAATACAACCAATGTTGGTATGTTGCTTTGTGTATGTATCCGTCGAAGCCGTACTGAGACGACAGTCTGTAGCATGGCAACTGTTCACTGCCGCGACCGTGCAAGACGATAGCGTTCGCGACAAGTTGATAGAGGGCGTTTGGGCCAGAGCGAATAACAACCAAACATTTGGCACGTTTCCCGACATGTACGATGCTTCCGTCGGGACCGCTGCAAGTGGAAACGCCGGGTAAGCTGAGTTGATATCGCTCCGCCACTGTCTCCTTCTGACATGTAATCATGTGCACCTCAGGCCTGCTGCAGGGGGTCTGTACTCAATACTGGCTCTACGGTGAGTTTACATAGTGATAACGGTAATACAGGACCCTTAAGCCAGCCATTGCAGTCTCTCCAACGTCACCATACATGGAGATCTTGCGCAGAAATCACCCTCAGGAGATCCGAACGGAGGCAATACGACCTTGGGGAATCCGAACGGAAGCACTGCGACCTCTGCGAAATCGCACAGAAACAATGCGCTCCGCGGCATCGTGGGCGGTGCAGCCAGCGTTGCGGTCATTCTTGTGGTGGCGTTAGTAGCATTCCTCCTCCACAGACGGAGGCGTAGGGCTCAGGCTCGCCAGAAGCACGTCGACGAGTCATCTGAGCGTCGTCACCAAAAGTCTTCGCCGTATACTGATACACCACAATGTGGAACGCCGATGTCGCTCAATCCGCACTCTCGGCCCGGAGAGGAGAGGTTTCTTGCGAACGCTCACCTCCCAGACTCCTTCGCTACGATGGAGCCAATTGGGACCTCGTACACCTTGCCCAGTGGTAGCGATGAGCCTGGCGCCAGTACGAGCGGAACGTCACGTTCAGATCCAGAATCCACATACAGCACGGAACTGTTGTCGCCAGGCAGGTCGCGGACAAGAGATGAACACCTAGGTACACGACGCGAGCGGTCAGGCCAAGGCCGTGCTCCCAGCTCCACATCCGACACACACATCGACATGCCGCCGACTCGAAGGGACGTGCTAGGTCTCCGTGCGGCTGTGGAGAACCTCAGGCGCGCCTTGCAGGACATTCGAGCGGAGAGTTTGGAGCCGCCACCGGAGTATAGCGACTGACCTTGTGTTATGTTATCTGTGGGCATTTCACTCTGGTTAGGTCATGCCAATGCACTAACAGTCCCTTTAGTAGGAGACTTCGTAATATCGCCCAGACCGGTTGATACCAAGTAATCGCGTATTGTGCTTGACGCGTGGTCCCATGCATTTATACCATTTGCTCAATCGCCATCGGCTGGTATCCAGCGAGCCTCCACACGCTCCCCAGTAAACGGGAAGATAGCTCGTGCACAGAAGGGGGATGCCGCCCTCCCGCAAATTCCATGCTGTCGCGACCTTCGCGGCTTGCGTCCTTTTACCAGAATACGGCGGCCCGAACCTGACGGTATCAATGGTGGCAAAGAGTTCCCATCGTTGAATAGCCCCAACACCAGACGATGCGCTGCAACTGACAGCTGTGGAGGGAGACGATGAGACGGCGATGGTCGATAAGAGATTGCTTGCCAGGATCGTTCTCACTGGCTAGCTCACCCAATTATGTTGACCGCATCTGCCACAGAGAGCCTCCTTTCCCTGGCGGCTTGACCCGAAGCTGGATGTCGACGACTCGGCGCGGGGACTCGATGAATACCATCAGACGACGAACCGGTGGTGGAACTACAGGCGAATTTGACGGCGCTGAAGTTGACAAGCGTGTGGCGCCTCGGGCACCCTTAGGACCGCAGCGAACTGGATTCGGAACTTCGCTCGGTCACACTCGGCCTTCAAGTTCTACTCGGCGGTGAGCCAGGGAGCCAACTACGTTCCCGTCGTGGACGTAGATGAGATGTGAGTGCCGTTCGTTGCGCAGCGCCTGGATGTCCCGACTCCTAAACACCAGGAAGTACTGACGTGCCGAGCTGCGCCAACAGAGTGCGCGGTGTTTGTAGGGCGTCGGACTTCCCTGGACTGTTAGGCTGGGCATACCCTAAATGCAGGGAGCTAATCCAGTCTCTATCTTTCTGGAACACGGTTGGTTCGACTCCCATGGGCGGTGAATGTTTGAACGACGAACCTAAACAGCGTGCTGTATCGCGTCTCCCTGGCTCCCGAGCTCTCCCGCCTCTACTCAATTGCATGCCGCTCTCGTGCAATCCGGCCTTCCGCAAACCCGTTTGCGTCCTCGGGGCCTTCGCACCATGCGGGTCCACCCCAGCCGTGCACCTGCAATGATTTCCCAGGATGATCTGCAAGTTGGAAGCTGCAGCTTGACGCGAACGTGCCCTCGATCGATTGACCACAGTTATGGTTTTACGCGAGGGTTAGGCGGCGTCGTGGCCGACCGAAGGACCGAAGCTGGGCTATGTAGATGTCTCGGCCAGACAATTCAAGCAGGGTTCCGAGAATAGAAGTAGACGCACGATTGCTGGCTGGCCCCTCCATCTGTCGTAGATGTGACTCGGACGTCGCGCTCAAGTTGACAGATGCCGCGACCGTGTGTTGGAAAAGCAGGCGGTTAGTGCGATCCCTATGTCCGCCGTACCCGTGTTAGTCCATGCTCGAGTAGGTGCGTAAAGCGACACCTCTAGACTTTGATTGTCCTGGCAAGTACGAGAGCCCATCAGAGTGTGCCAGGGGAGTACGGTCGGTTGAGGGTCGAACGTCTCTCAGCGTGCAGATGGCGCCGGTTATAAGTTGACGTCAACGGCAGCCGCTTACATGCCATCAATACCGCGCAGGTTCACCGCCATTGACGATCAATGCGGCAACTATGCGCCGAAGCGCTCTGGTTAGTAAGTTCATTATTCACTGTACTTACCTTTACTTACCCGAATAGTTATCCCGAGTCTCGGGACATGCTGTGTTCAATTCATCCAGTACAGCAATCTCCCTTTCTAGCACATCAACATCATCATCACCGCGGGAACTAGTCCACCTGGTGAGTTTGGATCATCCTTTGCATGCGTCGGTCGTTCTCGGAAGCTGAGGAGAAACCGTAGCCAGGGCAAGAGATGTTCTATCGAACGACAGCGTGTGTGCGCTTGCACATCGAGCACGAGCGTATACTGCGTTCCCACCTCCAATCCCAATATACTCCATGAGCTACCCGACTAGCGTTTCGAGGCTGATGGCGGCATCGAACTGTCAAGGGTCCATCACCCGAGCGAGGGAAAGCCCAGGGACACCCCAAAGCCATACCCGGCCCAAGCGATCCACTGCCCGGCCTTGATTCACTCCTCGCAGCACGGCCTCGGGTGTCCTCCGGTGCGCAGGCCCCCCCTCCGAGTCGGAGTCGATTCGTCCCACGCCTGCTCTCTCTGTCTTCATCCTCTTCGCTTTCCTACAGGCTGTCGACAATGTCGCCCCCTCCGTTATGGCTCGTGCTCTGGTTCTGGTCCTTGTTCTCTATGGTTTTGGCGCAGTCTCCGGTGCAGACTTTCTTCCCAGCTGCCATTCCGCTGAGCATCCGCTCCCCATACATGAGCATATGGCAGCAGAGTACGAACGGTTCCACTCCCTTGTCTCACTCATGGCCACTTTTCTGGGGGCTCCAGGTATGTGTGATTGTCCCCCGGAGCCGCATGCTGGTTAGCCTGACTGATGCCGTATAGAGTATCATGGGCTGGGCGGGAAAGATCAGAGTGGACGGCCAGACGTATGCTTGGTTAGGGGATGACTATGGCCCTCCCTTCGTTGCGAACGTCACAAACGTTCAGATCACCCCGACCCGTTCTATCTTCGTAATGCAGGCAGGACCTATGAACGTTACGGTCACATTCCTTTCTCCTATCGAGGTGAGCAGGGAACCCGCTCCTTCAGTGCGTTTCGCTTTGCCTTACACGCAACTCGTCCCAGGCTTCGGACTGGGTTTTGCAATCACTACCGTTCTCTTATGTGTCTGTCGAAGCGTCGTCTCTGGATGGTCAGCCGCATGATGTTCAGGTATATTCAGATATAAGCGCAGGTATGTCATATCGTGTCTGTAAAGTCGACACCGCCACCGATCGCGACAAATGGACAGAATGGTTGTCGGGCGATCGAAGCAGCCCTGTCCGTTGGAGCCAGCATTCGACCGGACAAAGCATCTATCACGAAATAGATCTTCAATCTCCTCAGCAGGGCGTCGAGATCAACCACCAAGCGCAAGATGGCATCGCATATTACGCGATGGCGAATGTGAGTTGCACGGTTCCAGCATTTTTGCATTTCAGATGACAATTGTATTTGCAGAGGCCTGGCTTGACATGGCAAATAGACAGAGACCAGGTTTCCAGAGGGCAGTTCCACGACCACGGAGTCTTGACCGATACCTTCACAACAGCATTCGCGCCCATCTCGCCGTAGGTCATATGTGTATCACTCGGTAGTGTAAGTCACTGAGACCTCTGTCAGTACCTTCACAGTGTATGCCATCTCAGTGGACCTTGGAACATCAACCACGTTCGAACCTGTGACATGGGCGGTCGGTTACGTTCGGAATCCGTCCATCTCGTATACGAATCCCCAAGGCAAGGTCGAACAGCTCAGGCCGTACTTCGTCACGCGCTATGGTGTCGACAACATCGGGGGAGCCGTGAGTGATCATATCTTGTAGCTTCGGTTTTTGCTCAGCATAGTTCCCAGATCGACGAATGGACAACTTCTTTCTCCGATATCCAGGCAAGAGCGATCGCATTCGACGAGGCCGTGATGGGAAACGCTTCGAAAGTCTCATCTCATTACGCCGATCTTGTGTCGCTGGCCACACGTCAGACGTTAGGCTCCTTGGACATCACAGTGTCGACGGATTCGACGGGACAGCCTAACGCATCTGACGTGCGGATATTCATGAAAGATATTGGGTCGTCTACGGTCGCCGAGTACGTGTGTCCTGTCTATCGAGCCTTCTGCAGGTACCTAATGTTTCCACAGACGCGTGAATCCCGTAGAAAGGATCTATGCTGCGTTACCCGCGCTGCTCTACGTCAATGCCTCCCTCGTTGGGCCACTCCTACGACCTCTGTTAGACGCTCAAGACAATTTGACGACACCGTATGCCGCACCAGACATAGGCCAGTTCTTCGCGTTATATGTTATGTGCATCCTTGCTGACGTGATCGTACCTACAGGAGTCGCATACCCTAACGCGACAGGTGTTGGTTCTAGCGATCCCAATCAAGGCGTAGAACGTATGTCATGTCTCTTTACTCAATGCCCGCGTGCAGATCACTGATGCTTTGCACAGAGACCGGCAACATGCTGATTATGCTATACGCCCACGCACGATTTTCTGGTGATGGGTCGCTGCTCAATTCACACGTAGGCCCTGATCTTTTCGTTGCTCCATCATATACTTACACTTCGCCGCAGTATGACCTCGCGAAGCGTTGGGCCAACCACCTTGTGGACCAGGCGTTGACCCCATCCAATCAGTACGTCCTCTATGCACCACTTATCAGTTTCGTTCTAACTCCTGCTTGTAGGCTCAACGCCGACAGCCAGAGCGCCGCGAACATGACGAACCTGGCGATCAAGGGTATCATCGGCGTGAAGGCTATGGCTGAGATCAGCCGTGCGCTAGGGCAGGATCTCGACGCTCAGCAGTACGATGTGAGTCTCAGAGCGCGCATGTGGCTGCGACATGTGGCTGACACAGCATCATGACAGAGCCACGCAGCGGCACTCGTTGGATCGTGGCAGTCGCTGGCAACGTCGTCCGACCAGCAGCACATTCTGGGAATTTATGGGAACCAGAACTCTTGGGCGCTGATGTACAACATCTACGCTGATCTCCTACTGGGAACCAACATCGTCAGCCAGACGGTGAGTATTTCCGTTGCGATCATGAACCGACCCAGCACTGACTAGCTAGCAGCTGTTGAAGGGTCAGACGGCATTCTACAACACCCTCTTCAACTCTGGCAATCGTGAGTGCATACACCTCAGAAGGCGTTATGATATCGTATCTGATCAAACACAGTGCTTTCCTATGGAATCCCCCTTGATAGCTTCATCGGGGACACGACAAGCGCAGGTATGTATCATTTTGTCCTATTCCTGCTGAAGCCATTCTAAGTTTCCCTCTAGCGTGGCAACTGTTCACTGCCGCAACAGTGCAAGACAGTGGCGTCCAAGGCCGTCTGATTGATGGTGTCTGGGCTAGGGCCAACAACAATGGGACTGGAGGCACATTCCCTGACGTGTACGACCCCAGCACAGGAATCACTACGAGCGGCACTGCTGGGTAAGGGTCCTCTACTGCACCGTCGACTCCCCCGACTAACGCGTACCCTCCGGTCTCAGGCCTGCTGTAGGGGGTCTATTCTCAATACTGGCCTTGAGGTAAGTTCTCAACGTCATAGCGACGGCGCAGTTCCCTGAGCACCTCGCAGTCTTCCGAACGTCACCATCCATGTGGACCCCACCCAGGGACAATCACCAGGGGATGCGAACGGGAGCAACGGAAGCGACGGCCACCACAAGACCTCGATCGGTGCCATTGTCGGCGGGGTGGTGGGCGGCATAGCCGTCGTTGCCGTCGTCGCGCTGGTTGCATTCTTCTTCCTGCGCAAGCGGCGACGGGAGCACCAACTGGACGATGGCGAGAAGTTCGATGCCCCTGCTGAGCCGCACCGCCCCACGCTTTCCCCATATACCTACACCCCCCAAGGCGAATCGCCTATCTCACCAAATACTCATCCTCTGGAGGCGGGCGCGTTCGCCGAAGCCAACCTCTCGGGCCCCTTGGATACGATTGGGTCAAATACCTCCTTGGTCCCACCCGGCTCGTTCGACAGGACAGGGTTCTCCGGTTCGTCAGAAAGGCCGGGAAGCGGCGGGTCGTCGTCGAAAATGCGCGAGCGCGAGCTCAACGCGCGACTGGCGTATGCGCCCTCCATCTCCGGGTCCTCGAACGCAGCGTCAAATACAGGCTCTGCGTCGAGCAGAGACCCATTGTCGCCCAATTCCGAGTCGCGGTCGAGAGGGGGGCGCTCGGGAACGCGGAGTGGCCGCTCGGGTTCTGCGTTCGGGTCTGGCAGCGGCTCGCGTAGTAATGTGTCGCTGTCGCCGACGGACGTGCTCGGGCTCCGTGCGGAGGTGGAGAACCTGCGGCGGGTCATGCAGGAGATCCGGGCGGAGCGGTTAGAGCCCCCGCCCGAGTATACGGGTTGATGCTGTGTGCTGTGTGCCTGGAGTGTCGTGTCTATATCTTCTTGGTCGCGCTTTGTTAGTGCAATCGTTCCTGGACTACGCTGTATATCCTAGATATTCTTTCGAGCCTGCGCGGACGTCGTCTTCGTGACGTCGCTGCAGATGGACTGCATACTAAATATACCACTCACATGTTGTACTCATAGTTAATACTCTCATAATGAACACCATTGTAGCAAACGCCTGCCCACCCCGGGGCAACGCGCATTCGGTTTTAGCACGTAGGTGGATGGCACTACAAGGCGGTCTCTGAGTTGTTCCTCTGAGGGATACTATCCTGTACATGGTGGTGATACTCCATCCTCGTCATGAATACGTTACTTCCCTCTGTGCTTCTTGAACGTCTCCTGTACTCCCTTCCCCGCCTTGATGTCCTGCATGCATCGTTCATCGACCTCTCTGCCTTTGGCAGCCAATGTGATGACTGCATCAGCGAGAGCCGTAGGGACGCAGACAACGCCGTCCTCGTCGGCCACGATCCAGTCTCCTGGGGATACGAGAACCGCCGGGAAGTCCTCCTCCGAGACGTCAGGCCGGATGACGATGGGCACGTTGACTTCCGACGGGCGAGTGAAAGGCGACTGCCCGAGCGTCGAACGTCCCCTCGCGAACACGGGGAAGGAGGCCGCACGGTGCTCCGCGAGGTCCCTGCAGCGACCGGAGATTATGACCCCTTGCGCGCCGCGAGACTGTGCACCAGCGGTCATCAAGCCGCCCCATACAGCATTCTTGGCCCCTGCAGTGTATTAGACGATGCAAAGAATGTCTCAGCGCACACGTTGGTAAGCTTAGGTCAATGGACGTTACTAAACGTTGTGGCGCATTGATGACAATGACGGAGCCCTCCGTGGCCGTGTCGACGAAGTGCGCAGACAACTTGGGTGCGACGGAGTTGGTGCCCAGCACCATCTGGACTGTGTACGCGGGCCCGCAGATGCGGGTCGTCGAGCTCGAGTCCGTAGGGGACATCATGTGTATGTCAGGTATATGTCCGCCGTGAGGGCTCCCCAGCTTGATCAGCGCGTCGGAGATCTCGCACGTTGAGAACACGGCGAGTCTGGCCTGTATGCTGGCTGCGTCGGGAGACATTGCGATAGTCGCGGTTGCGGACGTTGAGCAAGTACGTGTGGGTGTACAGTATGGGAATGCATCATGGATGTGTTAGAGTTGGTGGCTCTCCGCTGGGTGCCCGCATGGGGGGGACGGACAATCACGAGCCTGCCTACTTAACCGTCGGATAAGGCTCGGATAGTTGAGGGACAATTGGGCTTATCCTTGGCTTATCCGTAATAACGTCCGCGAAATCCGCCCGAGTGCTCCGATCAGCCTCAGCCACCGCCTCCGAGTCCTCTCAGCAACTTCCCTTCATCCTCAGTTCCTACGCGTTACGCTGCTTCCGGGTCTCCAGCCTGCTGGCTTTCTCTTTGGCGATATACTAGACCGCAGCGGTACAACTTATACTTGGGCGTAGAATGCCTCGTCTGCCCGACTCCTCTGAATCGGCTGGCGAACCACTATGGAGCCGTACAGCTCGCCGGTCGCGCAAAGCAATACGCAGAGTGAACAAAGCCGTCATGCGCTCACATCACTTCCGCATTCCCAAGTATGACATGCCAATACGGTTTCGACCAGTAAGTAAGCATGTTGAGCAGCGTGATTGTCTCGTCTCGTTGACGCGTTTCGCTGCTGCTACAGTGGTTCCTGATATTCACCTGCCTCATTCTCGTCGTCCTGGCGTTGTTAGGCTTCACCAACTTCTCCCATGCGCTGCCCCTGAACGACAAAGTCATGCACTTTCTCTGTATGGGGACTGCGACAGGAGTGTTCTACTTTATATTCGACGTTGAGGAGTATGTGTACCTCCCCCTCTAAACCCGAGCGCTGCCATTCATTTCCGACAACCCTATCCTCAGGGAGGCGAGGCGCATCTGGTTCTGGCGCAGTGCGCCCCTAATCTTCTCAGGAATAGTTTGCTTCTTTTTCGGAGGCATTGTTAGCGAGATTGTACAGTCTCTGCTGCCGGTACGTTTCTTTGGCCAATCACTGCGCGACCAATATACTAATGCTACGCATAGTACAAAGAATTCCAAGTCGGAGACATTGCGGTCAGCACATTGAAGTTGTTCAGATACTCCCGAGCTCACACATACTTCGTAGGCTAACCTCCTAGGCTCAGCTGTGGGACTATACATTTCATACCATCTTGAGCGGTATTACCGGCACAGACGAGAGGTACGAGCTTCTGCACTCATACACGCACGGCGATATTAAGGGTGCTGCAGATTTCTCGCTTGTACCAGCCTCTGGATACCGATGGGATGTCGGAAGACGAGCAAGACTCCGATGTGGACGCAACGCAACTCCTTCCCCTGCACTACGAGCCGCGCCATCAGCAGAATCCCACGAAACCGAACCGCGGGGCGGGTGTTCCCAAAAGTGTGCGCATTGCAGACGTGTGGGATGAGCGAGAGGAACTGTTTGACATTGGAGACGAGAGCGACGAAGAGGACGAGCCGCGCAGCCGAGCGGGTCCGCCGCCTCCTCCGCCCAAGATCGTTGTCAGTGGGGACTAGGTTATTTATTGTAGTACTTTGTGGACTGGAACCTAATGTCTGTAGCTATACGGTGTTGGAGCACGACGTTTTGGAGGAAATTGCTGATTGTTCCGCTGCCTTTAATTCCATGAGGTCGATGGAGGCTGGGGACATTTGAGTTGCTGTGGCTGCAGGCTAGCTCGCGTGCAGCGGGCGCGTCTAGCTATGATCGCGACTCTCATCCATGCCGACATGTCTGGCCTCCTCTTCCGGCCTGTTTCGCTCAGCTGTGCATCCTCATAGCTCCTACACTCGTGAACTCTTGCGGCATGCAGCGCGCAATGTCGCAGGAAGTCGCAGGACGCGACCAAGTGTCCGTCGGGCAGCACTTTCGACTTCGACTGCACTCTCGGCAAGCCACGAAGAGCAGCGCACGCACACATTGACCGTCCTGCACAAGACCTCCGCTCTCATTCCCCGTATACTGCCAAGCTCAAAACGAAGTCCGGATGGGCCGCCCGTACATGAGTCCCTCCAGTTTTGGGAGGATGTACTTAGCCAGGTACACGAAGACTTGACCCTTTCCCCGGAACAAAAGGACAAGGCAAGAGTGAGAGTCGTGGGTATGTCGCAGGACTATGCTCCGCACGCACTCGGAGTGTTGTGTGCGTAGTGCTCACCGCCGATTGCGTGCAGTGTACGGTGTGGACGAACATTCGGGCGTGAGTGACTTGGTAACAGCCCTCCTCGAGGACCCGTTCGTCTCCGAGGACCAGAAGAGAACACTACGCTCGCGTTGGGATTCTCAGCCAGAAGGAAGTCGTTATGTGAAGCTACAGTGCGTTCTCCTACACGGCTTCTCATGCTGCCATAGCCTTACCCTTCGCAGATATGGCACTTCGCCTTCTGGCGAAGGTGACATAGTTCACATCCAGTCATCCTGGCTACAACATTTTGGTATGCCATTGGAACTGTCAGAGCTTAGGCCCTCTTCTGCGTCCGAGAGCGCGAAGGCACTCTACACGGCTGACGTGCCCATTATCCTCTGCAACCCTACTTTCACTCCCTTACACTCGATCCTCCCTGTTTCCCCCGAACCGCTCCCTGTCACGCGCAAGCACATAATCCTCGCCGTTTCTGTACCATCTCCGACACACTCCGCCGCGGGCGCGCAGGTCTCACATATTACAACCCTTGCCGCGCAGGAGGACCTACGCGTGGTTCCTGTTGACCCCGCTCGTGCCTTGCACGGTCTGGAGCAGCTCGGCTATGGTCCTGCCACGCCTATATCTGTGCAGAGATACCAAGACGACGTCACAGGATCCAACGTCGCTGGCGTCACCCACGCCGTGAAGGCCATTCTCTCGGGTACCACGAGCAATGATACGGGCCTCACCGGATCCTCGCGCGTTGTCGCAGTACACATCCAAACGGGGCGCGCACTCATTCAAGACGCACTGACGACCTGTCGCGCCGCCTTGCGCCATGCAGAGCTCGAGGCGGACACCGTCCTCACGGGCACTAGCTCATTGCGTGGGCAGATGGAAGAAGCCAAGGCGAAGGTGCACTTGGAGGTGTTCGGGTCTCCTGACAAAAACGGCGACGAAATTGCAAAGGCGGTCGGGGAGGCACGGAAGCACGTCAAGGTCACGATGGACGCACTGCAGTGGTACAAGCTCTTCTGGCGGGTGGACGATATCCGCGAAATTGTCACTGCCGCTGTGGACAGAGCGTGGTGTAGAGACCTTGAGCGGAAGGTAAGCACCACTTCAGCTCTAAACAAATCGTATGGCGGGAACGCTCATCCTGCGCGTATCATAGCTGGTATTCCATGCTGGCCGCTTGGCTGCCCTGCAGTCCTCCTTCAAGGACTCGACATCTGCTCTCTGCCGCTCCTTCCCTCCATCTTCGCCTTACCATTCACCCGTCCTCCACAACACGCTCGAGCGCATCATCTCCTCGCCCTTATACCCGCTCACCGCGGGTGCGCTCACTGCACCGCTGCGTTCCCGCCAGAGTCAGCTCGGCTACCCGACCGAGCGCCTCCACGTCTCTGCCCAACGCGCCGTGATCACGATGAGCGGGAGCCTCCTAGGAGGGTTCGGTGTTGCCTGGGCAGGATGGGCCAGTGAACTCGGTCTCATGGGCGGACTGGTCAACGTGGGCATGGGCGTCGAGACGGCGATGGGCGTTGGCATGCTTGGCGCGGCCCTCGGCGTGCGCTGGGCCGTTGGACGGTGGGACAAGGCGAAGAAACGATGGTGGAGAGACTGGAATCGCGTTGGTGAGGGGTTGGAGAGAGACCTGAAGGTGAGCGCAAAACCCATACTGAGACTCACTGAGCGTGTTTGACATCGGTGATTCGTTACAGGCCACCTTGACTAGCGCGATGGAACAGCACGTCACTCTCGTTCCTGAGACGGCATGTTCTGGTCTGGAGAAGATTGTGACAAAACGGATGGCGGAAGTGCAGGAGCTGAAGGGTGAGGTACGGACCTTAGAGGCTGAGATTAGCGTACCCACCATTCCCAGTAGTACGCCTTAATGAGATGGGATGCTTTACAGGGCACCCTTTCGCATACTCCCTTGAATTGTTACTCATAGCACACTGTTCAGTTGAAGTCCCCTGGGCTTCTTCATCGCAGTGGGCGGATCGTGCAGGGAATGTCTAAAAATACACTGAGCGGGAGTCGAACCCACGCCGCTTGCTACCATGCTAGGTGGAAGGCAAGCATGATACCGTTTCACCATCAGTGTGTTGGAAACTAGGGTGCGCCGCAACACTCATCGCGCTGCACACTGTACTGTCACCAGAGCCGCAGGAGGGCAAAAGAATCCGACTAAATGTGCAATAATGAGGTGAATGCAATGTATCTAAGTAACAGTGGTGTACATCTAGTCCAGTACAGCGTACTTCTTCAAGTGTTCCGGGATCGCAGATTCCAGGCCCTTCGCCTGTAGCCACTTCTTGGAGAAGAGGCGACTCTGGTAGCGATATGCGCCGTCGCACAGGATGGTTGCAATAGTCTTGCCTACGGAACGGTCAACAATGCATTCAACGGATGAGAGAAGACAAACGCATACCTGGTCCAAGCTTCTTTGCAAGTTCGACGGCAGCAACAACGTTGAGCGCGGAACTCGCACCGAGATAGAGACCTTCGGTGTCCAGGAGATCATACAGCATCGCTATTGACTTCTCGTCGGGAATGTGCAGAGCGCCGTCGATGTTCTTCACGAAGGTACCCAAGTTATTGGTGATACGGCCCTGGCCGATACCTGCCAAAGTACGAATCAGAATCATGTTGTCCGAGGGGGCTACAACAAAGCTTACCCTCCGTGATCGAACCACCACTGCGTTCTGTGAGCTTCCCTCCGCTCGAGATGTAGCTGTAAAGCACACTGCCAGGCGGATCCGCCAGCCACACCTGCGTCTTGCCATCGCTCTTCTCCTTCAGCGCACGGCCAATGCCTGCAAGCGTGCCGCCAGTGCCCGTCGCGCAGATGAAGGCGTCAACCTTGCCCTCCGTCTGCTCCCAAATCTCGGGTCCGGTCGAGCGGTAGTGCGCCTCCGCGTTCGCGGTGTTATCGAACTGGTCCGTCCAAATCGCGTTCGGGAGGCTCTTCGCGAAGTCGCGCGCCTGGTGGTTGTAGTTCGCCGGGTTCTCGTACGCGACCGCAGGCACTGGGTGCACCTCCGCGCCGAGCATGCGCAACAGATCGATCTTCTCCTGGCTCTGCGTGGGTGAAGAAGACGGGGCGATTTACGTTGGATGGGATGCGCGCGAAGGGCTGCTGAGGAAGGTTACGTACCTGGGTGTTGGGCATGAAAATCACGCAGCGGTATCCCCGCGCTCTACAGACGTGGGCGAGTCCGATGCCAGTGTTACCGGCCGTACCCTCCACGACCGTCCCGCCGGGCTTCAAGCTACACACCGTCAGTCCAAGTCCCGAAAGACCGAAAAGAGCGTGTTACACTCACAGACCTCGTTTCTCCGCATCCCGAATGACGCCAAGCGCAGCACGGTCCTTGACGCTGCCACCGGGATTCTGGAGCTCGCTCTTTGCGACAATATTACAGCCTGTCTTCTCGGAGAGTTTATGCAGGCGAATCTGAACGTGATAGTTGTTTGAGCGACCCGTTAGTTGGATTGCGAAGGAGACAAACCAGGGGTGTGTTGCCTATGGCACCGACGAAGCCGTCGACGGGGCGAGAAGTGAACGCGCGCGCGAGTGGCCGCGCTTTGAACGCAGCAGAAATGGACTGCATGGTGGTAAGGGAGTAAGTGAAGACGGTGGCTTCCGTCCGGAAGACTGCCGGAGGATGACAGGGGATTAGTATAGCAGGTGGCCGGCATGGTTGAGCTGTTTATGAATGGCCGGTCGCAGCGAAGGCGTCATCATTAGCAACGTTCTCGCCGCCGTAGATGCTCTCGCTTTATGTAACCGTATTTCAAACCACCACCTCTGCTGTCAAATCTCATCTGCCCCACTGGACATTTCGGCGCATATCTCAGAGTAGTAATCCTGTACGCAGCGAGCGTCGTTCCATTTTGCATGGCTCGGCGAAGTCTCGGGCAGTCTCGGACTCGACTTTGTTTTCAACCCCAAGCTCCGGATGAAATTGCGAGAAGGACAGGCAGGTGGGTAGTAAAGCACAACTGTAACAACGCAGACGAAAGACGACAAACCAGAAGGTGAAGCAGGCGGGGCCTATCCATTAAAGTGCGAATACATAGGTGTATCATCGAGGGGAAGTGGGTAACACATAAACAGGAAGAGAAAGAGTAAGTAGGTGGAGAGGCAGCTAACGGGAGAGCGGGAAACGTGTGGACTGGCCGTCCGTCGTGCGAGCGATCGTGCGTCATGCGGGCCGTGATATGGTCGAGATCACCAGAGACATGTCGGGGTATAGAGCAGAGTGAATAGGGAATACCAGCCGATTTTCCGGAAGCAGAATATGAATGGGGCCAGTTTACTGCTGGCGTTTCTTCACGTTCTGCGAGAGCCATTGAAGACCCTCGAACAGACCCTCACCAGTCGTCGCGCAACTGTACAATCCTGAGTGGTGGTCTCACAGTACAATGAGTTGACGAGGCTTACCTTGGGTGAACATACCATGACCTGTCACGCATACGGTGGAGACCCAACTTCTCAGTGACCTCCGCCGGTGACATTGCTGTATTGAGGGATGCTCAACCATTGCCCGGGTATTGCAGACGAACTCGACGCACCTCCGGGCAAATCCTGCTTGTTCGCGAAGACCAACAACAGACACTCCTTCATCTCACGATCGCTCAATATGCGGTGGAGCTCCTGCTTCGCCTCGTCTATGCGCTCGCGGTCCTGGCTGTCGACGACGAAAACGAGACCCTGGGTGCCAGTGTAGTAGTGCCTCCACAAAGGCCGGATCTTGTCCTGCCCTCCGACATCCCACACGTTGAACTTGACGTTCTTGTATGTCACCGTCTCCACGTTAAAGCCGACTGTACGTCACGAAACAAACGCATCAACCTACCGCCCATACTTTATTCTAGCACAATCAAGACGCACCTGTGGGGATAGTCGTGACAGACTGGTTCAACTTAAGCTTGTAGAGGATGGCTAGAGGAGACAGGCGCGTCTTTCAGCACCGCACGGGGGATCACACAATGACATGCCAACTCACTCGTCTTGCCCGCCGCATCGAGTCCCAACATCAGCAACCGCATCTCCTTGTTCCCAAAAATCTTCCCTAAAGCGTGGGACCATGGCCCCTCGTCAGCACACATATCGCGCGGTCGCACGCCTAGCTGCCACGGCGCAGAGGCGCGAGCAGGACGCGAAAGGCGAGAGACGCACCCAAGGCCTTAGAGAGGTTGGCACCCATGACTGGCAGCGGATTGCAGAAGGTAACGAACGACGGGGGGTGAGAGTGTGAGGAAGAACGGGAGAGTCAACGACAGAGCACGGTCGCGTCGAGCAGGAGCCGCAGAGTGACTGTCACTCCCCCGCCGTCTCACCAGGCGCCCGTCGCCGTCCTCGGTGTGGACCCCGGCCACCCACTATCAGGCCACTTTGGGGCCTGGGCGCAGGATCTGGGATAGCATGCTGGCTGGTGGCGGATTGAAAGAGCATAGCAATATTACGCAGCGTCATAGAGCTAGCATAGGTACACAACACTCCAGGCGTACTCAGGTGGTATACACAACACGCAATCCAAGTCCCAGTATAACATATGTACTCTCCCGCCAGCCAAAGTCAAGATGACGGCTGCACCGCACGGGGCGAGGCCAATTGCGACTGATTAAGCACCTTCAGCCAGCCCTCGCCCATGTCCGACCGTAGCGCCTCGATGCGCGCGCGGAAGGCGTCAGCCTCCCGGAACTGGCTCTCCGTCGTATCCTCCTTGCTAGGCTCGTAGACAGACGCCGAAACGCGCGCACGCCTGGCTGCTGAGCGCGACATAGTCGGCGACTTGCGCAACGAGCCGTAAGAGGATGGTGCAAACGCGCCAGCAGTATCAGCGAGATCCGAACTCGTCGCGGGGGCAAACTCGGTCATATGTCTGCTATGTCGCGACTTCGGCTTCGCAACTGGGATCGCCTTCACAGCCGGTGCAATGGGAGGCGACGCCGTGCTTTGCTGCGGTTGAGGTGGAGGTGGAAGCTCAGATGCCGCAGTGTGCTTCGTTGGGCTGGCCGTCCGTGGCGCAGTTACGGGACGCGACGAACTCCTCGCACTGCCGGCGTGGCTAGCCTCCCGTCCGCCATCCAAGTCCACGATACGTTTGTTCCTCTTCTTCCGCCCTCGCGCCACTGCTGCTGCTAGAGGCGGGGAGGTTGGTTGGGATGCAGGGGAGTCGGTAGGGGACGAATGGAGTGGGCTCCCGCGAGGGACCGCAGTAGAGTTGATGACTGACGGGCTACCGACCGGTACTACCGGAGGCGACTGAGCAACAGAGATTGGTCTCGAGGATGTCATCTGCTCGGGTGGGGGGGAGGTCAAAAAGCGCTTCTCATAGAAGCCGGGAGGGGATCCGTCAAGCAGGATGCTCTTCTTCTCCTTCCAGAAGTAGTCAAAGCAGCGGACACGGTAACCCTCTTCGATGTCAACGAGGGGATTGCCTTCAACCCATACTTCTGCGATATTCGGTAGAGTAGCCAGACGACCAATCTCGGCGCTCTCCTCGATAAAGTTGTGTCTGAGATCAACGCGCTCGAGTGCGAGGAGACGTTCTAGTCCACATATCGACTCCAACCGATTCTTCGCTAGATTGAGGGTAAGGATGCCTCCGAGCATCGTGTAGATACCGAGTACGGAGTCAATCATGTTGTCGGACAAATTGAGGTATACGAGGTTGTAGAGCGCAGAAAGGCCGGACGGAACGGATACCAGAAGATTAGAGGAAAGGTCGAGGTGCGTGAGTGATGTCAGATGGGAGAGGAACGATGTCGGAAGAAAGGTGAGGGCATTGTCAGCGAGGGACAGGTGGCGTAGGAAAGCCCACTTCAGGGAGGGCAATGGTGGGGTAGGAGACGGCTTCGGGGTATCGGGTTCCTTGGGCTCAAGTTGACTATCATCCTCGGCATCCTCGTTGTCTTCTGGTACGGATTCCGGCAATCGTGTGCTGTGGAAGGACGACTGTCGGGACACACCTCGAGATATTCGCCGAGACTTGGTTGAGCTGATCTTTCCCTCACGCCTGGCCTGGTCGTCGAGCACGGCACCGACGAAGACGTCCGAGGCATCCTCTATCCCGCTCCGCTTGATAGTGAGGCTCCGAAGACTCTCAGCCAGCCTATCCCAGCCGAGTATTGTCCTAGGGTCGATATCGGCGCACTGCAGGCTCTGGAGGTTCTTGAACGCATCGAGTGGCAACGCGTTCTCGTTGGGAGGCTCGTTGGCCATCTCCGCAATGATCTTCGCTTCCGGCGCATGAATGGAGAGAGCGGGGACCTTGGTGAAGCTACTATAGATGTACTTGAGCTCGCTGTCCACACTCGGGGGCGCGGGTCTGCCCCACCACCCAGCACCTAATGAGAGCCGGGACACGACTGAAAGCGAAGAGCGGAAGGAAACAAAAGATAGTGCATCCGATTTGTCTCCGGTTGGGATATTGATGTAGTTCATCGGACGGGCAGGGTTGTCGACCTTGACGTCTAGCGAGCCAACATCGAGCCCCAACGCCTCCATACGCATGAGCAAGTAGAAGAGATGATGGTGATCAAAAGAGAGCACGACCGGTTTGGCGGTGTCTACGGCAGAGGTGTCTGAGGAGAACCAGCTAACAGGGTTGAAGACGGACGCCTCGGATGACTGAGCAGCCTTGGTGCGTCTTCTGCGTATCGGTGCCGCGGCGGCGAGTCCCGCTTCATGGGTCCGAATGTACTCAGCGATGCGCCGTATGTATTCGTCGGCTGGTTCGTTGTCCATGGCGAGCGTAGCAGTTGATGGAGAGAAGGAGGTTCGTCGCGCAACGTGCAAAGTGTCCGAGAGGAGTGAGGCCCGTAAAGCTGCTTATTACAGTTTCATCGGCAAGAGGAGCTGTCGACCCCGGACACCGAGCTATACGGGCGAATATGCGATATAAATTTCACACTGCGGTACACACTGGATGTTAAACCAACCTGGAAGTTGCCCAGTACCCTGCTAAGCAGCACCGGACAGGACACCTGGAGGCCAGAGAGCGGAGGGCACGATGCGGTGGAGAGTAAGAGGACAAGTGCCAAGAAGCGTTACCGCCGGCAGCGCACTCCAGCGCACTCCCCGCGCCGTCCTGGCGACTTCGGGGCTGGCGCTCCGGAGACTGGGGTGGAGCGCCGGTCACGTCGCACGTGCTCGGGACGCGTCAGTGCGAATCTACTTTGCACGAGCGCCCGTTTTGCCTTGACCTCTATCACTCATCAGCCCCGCGTAACCATGAAAATCACCGTAAAGACACTGCAGCAGAAGGTCTTCCAGGTGGGTAGTACAACCTGGCACTCTACAGAGAGTACGCTCTTACCGCCACACATCGCTGTAGATCGACGCTGAGGGCTCGGACACGGTCGCGGATTTGAAGAGGAAGATCCAGGAGACCCAAAGCCACCCGATTGAGAACCAGAAGTTGATCTACTCTGGTCAGCATTGCTACCCCTCCATCGCGTCTCAGAGTACTCACATATGTTCCAGGCAAGGTCTTGCCGGATACGAAGACTGTTGAATCATGTGAGATCAAGGAGAAGGACTTCCTGGTCCTCATGGTATCGAAGGTATGTCTTTATCGTTTACACCACCAATACCGGCTACAGAGCCGACATCGTTTTCATTCGTATCCAGCCCAAGGCTGCACCCGCTGCTGCTGCTTCTACTAGTGCGGCTGCGACAAGCACTACGCCACCAGCTGCCGCTGCTCCTGCCGCCTCAACTCCTCCTGCCGCTGCCGCCCCCGCTACCACCCCTGCTGCCGCTCCCCAACCTCCCAACGCGCCTATCCTCACGCCTGCGCAAGCCGCCCCCGTTCAAACTTCTGCTGAGCCTCGTTCACCAGGCGACTCGTTCCTAACTGGAGATGCTCTCCAGTCCACGATCCAGAACATGGTTGAGATGGGCTTCGAGCGTGAACAAGTAATGCGTGCGCTCCGCGCGTCGTTCAACAACCCTGAGCGTGCCGTAGAGTATCTATTCAACGTATGCTATTTCTCTGAATACATATCTTTATTCACAGTATGCTGACCAATCCATCTTGACTTAGGGTATCCCTGCGCATCTGGACCAGCCCGCGGCTCCTGCTGCCCCCGCTGCAGCACCAGCGGCGCAACCTGCCGCTCCCGCAGCTCCTACCGCTGCTGCTCAGCCCGCCCAGCCCGCTCAGCCTCAGAACCTGTTCCAACTCGCTCAGCAGCAACAGCAACAGCAGCACCAACCTGCTGCAGCCCCCAACTTGGGTGGTCTCGGCGCCGGTGCTGGTGCAGGTGGTGCAGGCGCGGCCCTTGCAGCGCTCGCGAACCATCCCCAGATCCAGCACTTGCGCGAGCTTATGGCGCAGAACCCAGCCCTTATCCAGCCCGTCATCCAGGAACTTGCTGCGCAGAACCCACAGCTTGCGCAGCTGTTCGCGCAGAACCCCGAGGCCCTCGCACAGATCCTTGGGGGTGCTGATTTCGGAGACGACGAAGAGGGCGGCATTCCACCCGGTGCTCAGGTCATCCAGGTCACCGAGGAAGAGCGCGCTGCGATTGAGCGGGTACGTACTATATATTCATGAATGTGGGCCATGACGAGTTGATGACGATCTTCCTCAGCTCGAGGCGCTCGGCTTCCCCAGGCAAGCTGTGATCGAGGCGTACTTCGCCTGCGATAAGAACGAGGAGATGGCGGCAAATTACCTCTTCGACAGCAATTTCGAAGACTCTTAGATGCTGCCGCTAGCATATTATTGCCGCCTGTTGCGTCCACGACTCGGTACCGGGGTGATGGAGGATTGTGCATATCCAGATGTCTATGTAGCTATTTGTCTGCCGTGTAACCATGCGTATAACAGCTGTTCCCTGACGATGTAACTTTGCCGTCACGCTCTCTCAATGGCTTGAAAACACATCACTGAGTTGCGCGACAACACGTACAGATAGCATTGGACAACAACAGCTAGAAGACATGGAGGGGAGGGCATGAGAGAGTAGTACTGTTACAAGATGGGGTTTAAGATAAGCATTAGGCGACTTGATCTAGAGTTCCTTTTTGCCCCGTTTAATACGGAGTGTGACTGGAGCAATTCGGTTAATAGGCTTCAATCCTTGAGAACGCCAATGACCGGTATATTGCAATGTTGATGAGATTTGCCGAACTCCCGTCTGAAGCAAGCATGGCGACCTCTTCAAGGTCCTCGAGCACGTCTTTCAGCTCTTCTCCGCGTGCCGATGCCCATAGTACACGGCAAATCGCGCAATGTAGAGCAAGGTATGCCGGGTTCGGCAACGGGGCATCTGGAGCGGTACTGAGGAGCTTGACCGTCTTGGGGAGCCCGAGGCGTGGCGCGACCTTGCCCCAGGTTCGGACGGCATAAGTGTTTGGAGAGTCCTAGGATAGGAGAGGGCGTGCATGTGAACAAGCAGGTGGCATGGATGATGGATACGGGACAGACCGGAATAGGTTCTAGGGCCACCTGGAGCTCGGTGAAGTATCGGTGTACACTGTAAAGCAAATGCCAAGCTCTCAGATGCCGACGACGCATTGCGCTCGAAAGCGACGTACGTTGCAGACAGCGTGATGACATTGTCAAGGGAATTGATCCCGCCGTGCATGAGCGCTCCGAGATCGATTCCTCCGAAGCACTCGAGCGCGGACCAGATGGAAGGTAGGTGGCCAGAGGTCGCCCTGGAGCTGTCACGGAGCGAAAAGGGGATGATGTGCGCGACACGGGTCACCTCAAGGCCATTCCCCGGAACAGAGAATGCTTCGGGACTGCATAATGCGTGAGCGACGTGCGGGCGGGCGGCAAAGCGGGGGGATTGGATGCCATGGTCCCATACTGGTTCCATACTGTGGGACGATTTGTGGCCTGCGCAGCAACTCACCCGCTGGCAATGCTCTCGGGGTCCAGCTTTCCCGAGATGACACACCTATGGTTGTCTCTGGTGGCAGCCTATGGGGACACGATACGTGGGTAGGAGACACGGAGGACGACCAGCACGACGGACATACCGTTTCGATGACCGTCTTCAGGTCGTTAATGGCCTCCGTCTCTGCTGGAGACCGCACATCGCCTGCAGAGCTCAGACCGCTATGTGAGAGCCGACTTCTGGGCTCTGGAGTCTTGCCGCCGGTAACCCGGACTGAGCAGTGCGTCATGAGTGAGTAAGGAGCCCCGGTAGGCGTTGCAGTGACGCTACCTGGCAGGATGACATTGCGCCAGAAGAAATCAGCTACCTGGCTGAGGCAGCGGCTGTCGCCCTCGGCCTTGTAGGAGTCGCCGCACTGTATAATCTTGTGGGCGACGTTGGTCTTGGCCCTCTCATTGGGAGCATATTCGAGCAGTGCCAGAAGAAGAGCCTGGTCGCGCAGGTGCGCAAACTTCCGGACGACGGTTGCTGCTTCGGCAGCCAGACTTTGGCTCTCTGTGGCGACGGTAAGGGCGGGCATCGTGTGAGGGAGGTAGGGAAAGGAGGCGGGTGGCGGAAGGAGGTTAGGGAGACATGGATGACGGAGTGGAAGTATTCGGACTACTTATTCGAGCTGCGGCCACTTAGCCTAGGGGCCGCTGCAGCCACGCGCGCGTAAAGCACGTGGACAGTCGCGTCGCGTCACGCGTCAGTCACTGTGACCACCTTCCCCTGCTCTCGACCATCCGACTCCGACGTGCTCAGAATCCGTACACCGCGCCCTCACTTGGCACTGGGCTTCAAATCTGACTACGCACGCTCACGCTAGGCACCTTACGATTTACTGCTCCTATTTTGTGTTGGACAGGCACCCCTGACCTCTTGATGCCCTGCAAATATGGCTGATGCAATACGTGCTCCCTGGATACTGGACTATCTCATCAATGTTGCTGAAGAGTATGGGGGCGACTTTTCTTTGGTGCCGAGATCAGAGAAACCTTTGAAAGCGCAAGTTATTAAGGTATAGACAACCATGCAGGTCTATGCTTGTGAACTGCAACATGCATATCTAACCGAGGAACAGTTCCTCACATTCCCTCCACGGGACAGCAAGGAGCCTTGTGTAATATGGGCCGATGTCTCTGACAAGAGACACTTCATACACGCCAAGTTCAGTCTCGAAGCAATGCGCCGGTATATGGAGTAAGTCCGTGAACATCCATTTGAGTCCATCTAATGCTTGTACAGAAGTACACAGTACGCCGGACCCATCACTTCACACAAGTCTGCCGTGGTGCGACTCATCAAGATCCGTCCAGCGTTCTCCCGCGTCGCTCGTCGTGACGGCAGAACCGGGATGACAGAACACCGCCGCATATACCTTGACGTGGATGAATTTGAGCTTCTAGGCTCTTCTGGAGAACCCATATGGGGCTCGCCTGTCGATGTTGCCCAGGACGCGGACATACGGGAGTGGATGCTTGGCTTGCAACAGGATGGCGGTGGTGGGTAAGTCTTCATATCCTAAGACATTGTTCGCCAATTAAACATGGAACGTAACAGCAACGTCCTCAAGCTCAGGAAGCAGCAGCATGCTTCGAAGTTGTCAGAGACCCATGTGCAACCACATCACCAGACCACTATAGATTCTATGGAGCTCAAGGTTCGTGTGGCTCGCAAATCTGCTGCCCACAAGGCAAGACCCTCCACCGGCGCGATGCGCCAACGACCAGTCTCTGATAAGGAAGCAGTTCGGAGGGCTAGCTGGAAGGTATGTCCTCAGCGTGGGTGAGCTCGGTTGAAACAAACTCACGGTGCATGTAAAGCGCCTACAGACGAACATGAAGTTGTATCTTCGTCCCTCAGACAGCGTTTTCCAACAGTTGGTGCTACTTTGCGGTCCGTGATCCTATGCTTAGTTCGTACATTTTGAGCTGACGTCAACCCCAGCGAATGCGGACAACAATGCTGTATGTCGGGTAATGGTGCCTCCCAAGCAGCATGATACAGCTCAGTTATGTCCGCGTAAGGACCAACTCTTTTCCATTACGTCTAGAAATTGAACCATTTCATAGCGTCTTCTCCTGAACGGCTGAGTGATGTACACCCAAAGCCATCCCAAACGCCCTCTTCAGCCCAAGAGCGCCATAGTTCTGTGCCTCGAACCCCGTCGCACTGGTCGCCCTCGATCAAGGGTAGCCCTTCACCTCAGCGGGCTCGCGAGGGAGACCCCTCTGATACCGAAGAGGAAGTAGACCATAACGAGCTTGCTGACGCCCGAGACGTCTCCGTGGACAAAGTCCATTCCAAGCCATCCAGCCACCCGCAAAACCTAAACTCGTTGGTCACGAGTACTGGAGAGGGCTCTTCAGGGAGTTCGGGAGGCATGCCTCCACCTGCGCAACGTGCCTTTACAATACCTGGTCCTGCATTACCAACGACATCTGCATCCTCGCCTCCCCGTGCGACACCGCCCGACTTGCGCAGCAGGTTAAGAGATGATCGTCACGAAGTCGAATCACTTCCTCCTTCTAGCTTTCCCCCTTCTACCTATCCACAACCTCGTTCCCCGATGTCATCGCCCCGTCCCACCCCAGCCACACCCGCATATCCCATACCCACTGTGCGAAGAGTCCCTCCTCCTCAATTCAACTTCCTACGACGTAATCCAGACGCTAGCGGAGACGGCCGAGTTTTAGTCGAAAATTCGGATACTGCGAGCCCTGGGAGCCACCGATGCTCACAGAGCCAAAGCCAAGGCGCATCTCAGGATAGTCGGTTGGACGAGGGTGGCTCTCAGGGCAGAGCTCCACCCCAATCCCAATCCAACTCGCAGCCACAGCCACAACCGCAGCCGCACTCGCAGCCGCAGAGACCGTCGCAGCTTCGCCAGGAGATTGAACCTATCTCTTCGGGGCGAGAGCGTTCCGCGTCACTCCCACGGCAGCCTTCCAGTCGCGACATTAAACACGACGCACAGGAGTTGAACGCGGCCGAGCAGACACCGGAGGAGCACCCCGATGACCAAGCCCAGCCTCGATCTCAGCAAAGTCTCTCGTACAAAGGAGACTCACAGAGCCAGGAGCATGCACTGCCCGCTCAGGTAGACTCAGCCGACGCACGCATGGAGGAGCAGCCGTCACTGGACGATACCCACCACCAGACCCCTGACGTCCAAAACACTGCGGCCCAGGACGGGTTCACGTCTTTAGTTCGTGATGAACGCTTAAGCTCTCCAATGGTAGTCGACAGCGGCGAGCGTGAAAACGTACCTCGCCTCGCTGCAGGGACGGCTCCAGGATGGGTTACCATGAAAGCCGCGGATTCATCCGAGGATAGCCCGACAGAAGTAGACGAACTCCTCTCCGATCCCCCTGCAGTCTCGAAATATGCAGTGGAATCTGCAAAGCCCAAACGTACGGCCTCGGCTCAGCGGAAGACTCTGCCGAAGCGTAAGCAGGCGGCGAATATCGCGACGGTAGGGCGGAGAGACCAAATCGACACGGCCTGCATGGATTCCGATGACGAAAAGACTGCGAACATGGTGGATCGATACACGAACCAGATCCGGGAGACTGCTCGTGCTCGGAGACAAGGTTCCGGCGGGAAACCAGGCGGCCTTCACGACAACCTCCCAGTGAGCGGAGAGACGGCTATAACGCTACATATAGCCGACGTGTGCGAGATGCAAGATACACGCCCAATTGCTCAGCCCAAGGCACACGACCCTTTTGTCTGGGTAGCTCCGACCTTTTTGCGAAACCATATGAACTCAAAGGTCTCAGACAAACCGTCCGTCAAGCAACCCGGAGAAACGATGTCGGCCCTCAGGTCTCCAGTGCCGCCCACCGCGTCTCGGGTTGAGACGAAGGTTCCGAAGCGGAGGCTCTCCTCTCCCGCTACTGCTGAGCAATCTCCCGTGAAGAAACGGAGGTTGTCTGGAGCTGCCTTGCCAATAGCCGCCTCGACCCCTCGCGCGCATACGACAGATCCGAATGTGCGAACAGCCGTCTCGAGACATGCATCGAGGATCTCAGGCGCAAGTACAACTGCATCTTCCCGTCAACGTCCTTCCACCTCTCGTCCGGTGCAGGTGTCGAAGCCCGCCCGTCCCTCCAAGGTCACATCACCACCACCACGTACCTCTACTCCATCCGTTCAACCCGTCGCTCACAAGGTGGAGGATCCTTCTTCACGAGTCGTAGAGTCTGCTGGGCCCTCCAACGTCAAGTACGTTGACCTACGCACCGCTTCGCGGTCTTCTTCGCGAACATCCTCTCGCACCTCATACGCTCCAGAGCGACCATCTCATCCAACACACGACCCGTCTACTTCGGCCGCGCCCCAGCGAAAACCCAGTGTCAAAGGCAAAAACAGCGTGAAGTCGTCCATCTCATCCGCTCGTGCAGACTTGGTTCCTGTCTCGGATCTGGGTTCTCTCGGTGCAGAGGTTCGTAAGGCGACGCCTCGTGTTGACAGCTCTGTGGTAGTACTCCGGGAAGCTTCTTCGAGTACTCCAGCTATTCCGCACCACGTATACGATTCTTCGCTGGAACCGACTCGTACTCCGGGCGGTCCGCCACTGCTTGGGTGGCATGATCTCTTGGACATCTTGCTGAAGACCGGTAAGGCCCGTCATAGAGAATCGCACCCGCAAGGCTAGGACGGAGCCAAGTGATACTCGGATATATGCCTGTTGTTTGTTGCTCGGGTTCATAGTGTGTATGTTATCTGTATGTACTCAATTCCGTGTTTGCATTCCGCCCTGGAAAGCCGACTACGTGCAATATACCAACGTCAACACAGCCTCAACGCCTCACTCGAGGCTTGCTTCACGTTGTAGCTGCCAGACTCCCCGACTTGGTGAACAGTGAAGCTTGCTGAGCCCGTAGACTGCACGTGATGCCGACGCAGAGTCACGCGATCGCGTCTAACGCGTGTGCGGCTCCGAAACCGACGCGCCTCATCCACCCTGTTCATGACAGCCACCATCATCGTGGTTCTGAGTATTCTCTTCCTATTCCCATAGCCACATGTGCCTAACTGCATGAGTTCTGCATTGCTACCTCATCTCGCGGGAGACCGACATGGACCCGAATCTACCCACCTCTACCCCGGATTCTGACAGTCTTCTCAGACGTCTCGCGGGGCCTTCAGTCAACAAAGCCGGGTAGGTGCTCTCACTGTGGGACGATCGTCATGTCCTGACGCTGAAAGTACCTCATCAGACTTGCAAAGGACCAGACCGAAATTAACCGTATTATCGCTGAGGTATCCAAAGGGTCTAAATTCTACGAGGTACTACGCTTTGCATTGCCGCCTAATATGAAGCCTCATAAACTACCGTTACAGAACGAGAAGCGTAAAGATAAGGAACTTACGCTCAGGATTGAACGTATCCTGAAACTGCGCGATGAGGCAATCAAAGGTGTCGACCTCAGTAGGCGTATTCATTTTGAACGTCTATTCCAGTCTCCTGATGTCTTTCCCAGGGAAAATAGAGCAACAGGTCGATAAGATGGTGTGTTAACTCCTTATGTACTCGTAGCATTCAAGCGCACTGACTCCACATTGACATAGATTGCCCAACTGGAGGCAAAGCGGGATTTGTCTCAAGTGATTGTGCACGTCGATATGGATGCATTCTTTGCTAGCGTTGAAGTACTCGACGATCCGTCGTTGGCCTCGAAGCCCTTTGCTGTGCGTACCATAGCTTGACTTCGGCGTCTCCATCTAACATAGACCATAGGTTGGCCAAGGCGTGATATCTACGGCCTCTTACGAGGCTCGCAAGTTCGGCGTACGCTCTGGAATGGCCAGTGCGTCACAAGTTTCTACCATCGCAACTGGCCTCGCATGACAGGTTGTTGTAGCATTCGTAGCGAAAAAGCTGTGCCCAGACCTGCTAGTGCTGTCTAGCCACTTCGACCGGTATAGCGAGATGTCTCACAAAGTGATGTCTATCTTCCGTCGATACGATCCTACGATGTGCGCTGCTGGATGCGATGAAGGATACCTCAAGTAGGCAGGCCATATCCGCATGACATGCGAATACTCATTCCACCTGTGCCAGTATTACAAGATATTGCGAAGAACACAATTTGTCCCCCGAGGACTGCGTATCTCAAATGAGACAGACGATCCATGACGAGACTCGCCTGACTGTCAGCGCGGGAATCGCCCCGAATAAGGTATGAGGACTGGGCTATACGTAGCAGTAACTCTTATTCAGGCCGAACTTCTCACGTTTCAGATGCTAGCGAAGGTGAATATCTTTCCTCCGCGCTTTCCGCTGCTGCGACACTGCTTGACCTTTCTCATTCTCCCCTCACAGATATGTTCCGACAAGGTGCGTGCACATAGTTAACAAGCATCCGGGTCTCGCTACAAGCAGCCGTCTGCTATCTAGAACAAACCAAATGGGCAGTATAAACTCGATTTCGAGCCAGATGCAATCAAGGCTTTCATGCACGACTTGTCGATCCGCAAAGTCCCCGGCGTTGGTCGCGTTAACGAGCGATTACTGGAGTCCATCGGAATCACCGTGCGTTCGTAGATTACCATGTCTAGCTGCGACTGATGCTTACCTGGTTTATAACCGGACACGTAAAGACCTGTGGCGACATCTTTCAGAAACGAGCTGTTCTTTTTCTCCTTGATAAGCAGTTCGGATTGGAGTTCCTCCTCCAGGCGTATTTGGGTATTGCATCCAACGTTGTCGAGCCAGGACAAAGGGAGGAACGCAAGAGCATTGGCGCCGAGAGGTACATCCACATTAACGGCACTGTCATCCCCTTCATATGTTGACCGACCATTCAGAACATTCAACGCTTTATCCGATACATCGAGAATTTATGCGAAACTTGAGGAGGTTGCTGCCGAGCTGGAACGCGATATGGAGGAGGGCGGATGGACTGGGAAGACGGTGACACTCAAGTATAAGCTGGACACCTTCCAAGGTAGGTAAATCGATAACGTTGCGTGAACCATTGCTAACGAAATACACCATCATACGGAAGTCTTTACACGCGCGAAGTCGTTTGACAGATGGATCTCATCAAAAAAGGAGGACTTGTTTGCGGTATGTCCGTTCTTCGATGGCCGCCATCCCATAGCTCAACGCATTAGTAGATCGGACAAGAACTCCTGAGGCCAGAGTTGCCATTGACACTTCGTCTCATCGGACTGCGGGTCACAAAACTGAAGGATTTGAAGGCCGAAGCCGAGTCAAAAGCTCGAGGTATTAAGAGGGTAGGGTCTGTTCCCCTCCAATATTCACACTGACGCTGAGCATTGCGCTAGTTTTTCGAAACAGCGCCGACGAGGTCCTCGCCTAGAAAGAGGCGGCGATCTAAAGCTTCTTCGATGGATCACGACGAGGATGATTTTCCGCGGCTGTCGCAAGACGGGTTTGCTACGTCCATGCCCGGATTCTATGACGATGCAGACACCAACGAGTTGGTATCTAGTACTGAAGACGCTATCACCGGCGTAGGGGTTCGAGCTCCGGTTAACCACGCAGGACCCTCTACTTCCAAGCCAAGGTCCACATCTCACCAGCCGCGCAGGTCAACGTCCCCTGATCCATCTTCCGTTTTAAAATCCATGGACGGGAAGCACTCGCTCTCCGTCAGCCCGAAAAGCAAGAAAGCAAGGCGCCCTGCGACAGAGAGGAACGAGCTTCTTCCCGTTGTTTCGTCCACTCGACTCGAATGTCCCATCTGTGGAAAGTTCCTCGATACCAACAACCAAGGTCTCAACGAGCATGTCGACTTTTGCCTAAGCAAGCAGGCAATCAAGGAAGCACAGACCGAATCCTTGAAACCCACTAGTTCCGGTCACCGCACCGCCGTAGACACAGGGCCACGGAAACAGCCTGCTCGATCCAAACCGGCCACAGACGGGCATGGAGGAGGATTGCTGAGATATAGAAAGAAAGGATAGTTAGATTGTCAATTTGTACGGCCCTTTTCGCCTCAGGATGGTGTGTCATTCTCGCGTATTTTGACGGGACGTGTCGACGTATCAAAAACATTGGCCAACGCCGGGATCGAACCGACGACCTTGGCGTTATTAGCACCACGCTCTAACCAACTGAGCTAGTCGGCCATATGAGCACTGTACATTTGTTGCATCCGGAGGCGTCTGGTAGATTGTGACTGATGATGGCAGATGATGTAATACCATCGGGCGATCATAGCGCCCGCTCACTGCTCTACCGTGGTCCGTCTACACTCACTCAGTTGTCTCTCTTCCCAACCGTCTGCCTCGATCCCACTTTTCAGATATCTGCCCTCGCCAACCACCTGCTAGTTGCATAAAGCTTTTGTCATAGCTTTTGAGGATCATGTCTGAATATTGGGTCTCTCACAAGAAGTACTTCTGCAAGTACTGCAACATTTACATCGCGGACGATGCGCCCTCTCGAAGACAACATGAGTCCGGGCTGCGACACAAAGGCAATGTAGAGCGGTTTGTCCGCGGGCTGTATAAGGCCGGGGAGAAACGCAAGCAGGACTTGGAGGAGGAGAAGCGTGAAATGGCTCGTGTGGAGAAGGTGCGCAGTCATTGCTGTTCACTTATTACAACTATGCCCACATCCACTAACTCAGGTCATTCGTACCATTACTTAGGCTGCACAGGCGGCGTACGCTCAAGATGTTGGAGCAGGCCTCGTCAAGCCTGGAAGCAGTAGTACAGCGGTGGGGCCAAGCACTACTTCTGCTGGTCCAAAGACAGCAGCCCCGAAGCCATCAGATCCGTACGCGAATTACACGACTGCCGAATTCCTTGGGTTCACAGACCCCGACGAAGAGCGCCGCAAAGCGGAAGCCGCGCGCAGACAACAGGAGGGCGTCGCAGGAGAATGGGAAGTAGTCGATGTCGTCTCCCCCTCGGCGGCTTCCGAACAACAGGAAGGCGAGTCGGACATCACACACGATGCCGCACCATCGACATCTGCTGCTCCCCGGGCAGGGGAGAAGAGACCCGCAGAACAATTTCCGGACGAAGAAGATACGCGGGGGTGGAAGTTGCGGCGCAAGGTGGCAAATGTAGGGCTGGGGGAGTTATATGATCCAGGTGCCCTCCCCATCAAGCTCAAGGTCAAGAAGGAGGAACCGGAGGGAGATGAGAAGATCAAGGCTACGACGTGTAGCTCAGGTGCGATTGGCTCTTCGGGTGGACTCTCGTCGCTCGGTGGGACGGAGAAGCCGAAGTGGTCGGCGCGTGGGTGGAACAAACCCGGGACGTCCTCGCGTAGCACAGTTACACCAGAACCTACAGGACCGGCGACACCAGGCGATCACCAGAACATGGGCGTTTCGGACCACAGTGTCAAAGCTGAGGAGCTTTCCCTTCCTGATAGTCTGCGCAATGAACCGGTCAAGACCCTCATCGAAAACCCTCCTCCCACGACCGTCAAAGCGGAGGAGGTTCCGCTCTCTGTCAAGTCCGAAATAGCAGAGCCTGATATGCCACAACCCGCGACCTCTGGAGGTTCCTTGTTCAAGAAGCGGAAAGTTCCCGTTGCAGGGGGAAGTAGAGGTGGTCGACGGTTATGATCTGCCGCTATTAGGGTAGTGATAAATACCACTGTATCTTTTCCGTTGCGGAGCGGGCCCTTGCCTAACGGTGACCCTAGCCAAGACCCTTTTCCTCCGCCTTGTTTTACGGAATGCGAAGAGTCGTAGAGGGTGCTTGCCTCAATCCAACTGACCTTTGGTCTTTGGCCACGTCCATCCCAGACAGTGATCGCTGAGATGAAGATATTAACAAGTCATTCAAGGTATGAGAGGAGGGACAGAGCAGTACAGAGGAAGAAGACGATGCGGGGCATTAATAGAACATAGAGAGCGTAATATGCGAGATACATCTAGAGTCCAGTGAGTGAGGCCAATCATTGCTGCGGTTGCATGTTTTCGGGCACTTGGAGATAGATGTCAGACTGCCTGCAGAGGTTACTACGAGCGAATGCTTACTTGGTGGTAGTTGTGGGCGGGTACCCTCGTTGAATACCCTTGATACAAGCACGCCGACACCCTCAAAGACACTCAAAAGGATACCACACGCTACTGCTGACGTGAGGGCACCGCGAGGACCGCCTGAAGACATATATTGTGAGTGGCGTGTGGCATATGATAGCTGGATACTTACTTCGCGCAGCAAGACATCCACCGGTAAGGAAACCAGAGATAATCGCATTCCACATGTCCTCCTTCTGCCGCCATCCCTTGACCGCACAGTCGAAGGTTGAGAACATGCCACCCCAAACACCGAAGTTGCCACCTGTTACGGGTGCACGAGCTTTGATGACAGACATGGCTCCGACAAGGCGATCGCCCTACGTGGCACACTGTCAGACTGTATTCATGTTGAGGAATTCACACATACCCTGGGCGAATTCCTTGCACCCTTGATACCATGCCAGATAGTACCACCGACGGCACCCATAGCAAAGGCACTACCGAAGTCGGAGAGGATGACCCAAGGGCTTTATGAGGACAGCACAATGAGCCTTAGTCCGTCAGTAAGTATAAGAAGAGGATGCTTGCCATGGGTCTCTAGTGTGATCCGCGTGGGCCATGTCAAGTCGTCGGCGTCGAGTACAAGGAGCAGCTGTTCCGTCACTTCCCCCGCTCTCTCCTCGTAATCCTTCCCGGCGCTTCACCCCATGTCCCGAAACTTTTGCTTCAGGGCAGGTGTAGATACATCACGTGCAGTCGCGTCGCATGTGACGTCGCGACGCGCCGCGACTGTGGCTGCTGTTGATCGCCATCCGTCTCGCCGCTTCCTCCCAAACCACCACTACCACCTTGACCACAAAGTACACACAGTATGGACAGACCGGCTTCTGCGCTAAGGCGCAAATCTCAGGTCTTCGTAGAGATCCCACCATCTCCGTTTCTCTCATCCAAATCTGGCAACGCGCATCCCCGCATACAGCCGGAGACCCCCTTGAAAGCGGTCACTATGAACGTCGATCACGTAGAACCGTCTTCTCCGCCCTCGATTACCAACAATACTCCCAATGGGTTGAAGCGCAAGTCAATGGGCACTGCTCAGGATTACCAAGAGGTCGAAGCCGGCGTGCAGGCCAAGACGAAGAAGCAGAAAACTAACGGACAGGGAGAGGAGGTGACACATGGCAAGAAGAGCAGAGCCAAACGCTCTGATCATAGCACTGATGCACAAGGGGAAACTGTTCGGTGTCATCAATGCACACGGCAGGTGGTCCACGATGGTACGGAGTATCAGCTAGTGCCTTCAACGTCGAGCTGAACGCAGGTGACTTGTAGCTGCTATTCACTGTTCGTCACTGCGCCCATCTGGTCAGCAGTGCGTGCTCAAGTACTGCAGAGCCTGTATGCGCAACAGATATCAAGCAGAAATAGACGACATCAAGGTTCAGGGATCCACGGGCATTACGGACGATGCGCGGAAAACCCATGCCGCCCAGGTGCCATACATATTCCGGCATGTTACCTAGTGGCTAGATCGTATCTTTCTTGACTGACATAGTGATTGCTGCACAGGTGCCCTAGGTGTAGTGGTTCCTGCAATTGTAGAATATGTAGGAAAGCACAGGGTCTTCCTGCGACAGGGTAAGTATTCAGCCTGTGTGTGCGGTCATTTAGCTTACGGTGCACCAGGGATATGAACATGCTGGCTCGCAAAGCAGCGAAGGCAGAGCAAACTACTGCTACAGACGTGAGTCTGCTTGATCGCGTGACGTTCGTATCAAACTAACAGGCGGGTCCGTACATCCAGGGAGTCAACGGAGCTGCTCATCGACCGGCGATGCTTCCCAAACCGAAGCCTCTTTCCCCCGCTAAGCAGGCCAACACGGTACCCTCCACTGGATCCGGTCCTCGTGGCAAACCCAAACCGCATGTGCTCATCCCACCCTCACCACAACTAGCACGGCGTAAGTCGGATCAGACCAGTAACGTTGCGCCGATGCCGCAGCGACGAGCGGCACGTCCTAAACGCGACGTGGTCCCCAAGGCAATTCCAAAGCCCATATGGACTCGGATGTCGACGCCTCTAACTCACGAAGACGCTCTACTACGCCTCAACATCCGAGAATTCATGATGCGCTTCTCCCACCTCACAGATACTGCACGAGGGCATCTCGAGGAACTGGAAGAACTGGGATGCAAGCGGTTTGGCTCGAACGATCTGGATAACGATGGGCCTACCTCGGGTGGCACTGAGCTTGTAGCCTGGGTCTCTGAACCTGCTATCAAAGCCATTCTCATCGGTCTCTTGACTCTCCTCTCAAAGGATCCTGATATGGATGAGGACTCATCAGCACTTGTCAAAGCCGTTCACAGCATCAAGAGCAGCGGGGTAAACTTGAACAAGATGTGGGCTGCTCTTTCCTCCCTGCGAGACGACAGCTCTATCTCGCTCCCCGACCCGCTTCCTCTTGCCACATCTGGGATTAGACACAGCACCCGCAACGCTGGTCAAGGGTCCTCACGCGCCCCCGTCGCCGTTTTCGCTACCGCGCAACTGGTACCTATCGTAGACGCACTCATTGCTCGAACCATCCATACCAAGGCCGTTCGTGAAGATTTTGAACGGGCCGTTGCCCAGGAGAAGGAGCTTGCCCGTGCCGCGAGGGAGCGCACTGCAGACGAGAATGCGCGGTGGAAGTCTGCTTCGGATGCCGACAAAGGTGTCAATAGGGCCGCGAAACGGGCGGCTCGCCTCGCGCATCAGAACGAGCTCTTGACGATCGAGCACGCACTGAAGGTCGCGTCTGCGGAGTGTATGCCTCGCTTCGGGCCGCTTGGTAGGGACGCGGAAGGGCGAGTGTACTATGCACTAACTCCAGGAGTGGCAGAGCGCGAGGCCGCCTTCGATATCTTGGAGGATGGTACTGGCGAAGTGAATTTTGGCAAGAGGCGAGGGGTAGCCGACGAGGCCCAGAGGAAGGGCATGCGGCATTGGTCATGGTTCCTTGCTGTATGGGGGCGCAAACCTGAAGGCGCAGACGTCTCCCAGACCGATGACGAGGAGGATGGAGACGAAGATGAGGTGGAGAATCCAGATGCCGAAGGGTGGTGGGGCTTTTGGCAGCCTGAGGAAGTCGCGAAGCTGTCCGAATGGCTTGGTGACAAGTACAGTGTCAAGCCCGAGGCCAAGCGACTCTCCAAGGAGTCCGACGACGTCGCTGTTATCGACGAAGATAGTACGCAACCACGCTCCAGTCTAAAGCCCCCTCAGCGTCAAGGCCGACCCTCGGGTGCCACATCCGCTGGAGAGACCTCCATGGCGTCACGTCCGGGCGTGCGCTCGTTCGCTTCCCTCGATCGCGAGTCCGATTCTGAAGATGAGGTATCGTCCATCGCGGACAGCTCCGACGGTGAGGACGAAGGTCAGAGCGGGCAAATGCGGCTCGACGCGCGAGGAGAGCCCGTTCCGCGGAGGCAGGACCTAAAGATCTTGGTGAAGAGCCTGAAGGAGTACGCCGACCTGCTGGAGTGGCGGATCAAGCGTGCTTCCAGGGAGACCAAAGAGAGCAAAGAGGATAGTCAGGCCACGAAGGGCAAGGGAGTACAGAAGGACGATGCTATCCCGCCGCAGTCCTTCTACGGCAGCTAGTGGGAATACGTGATGATTGACTGATTGCTCCGACTTCAGGCTGATTTGCTTCGTTCTTTGACCAATACTATAATACTGACAGTGTATACACAAGCTTCCACGTACGTTACAACATGATACAATATCGTTCATTCACACGAGTTCGTTTCGATTCCAGTTCGAAGAATCGTCATCAGGTATTGCATTGTCTGGCAATCACTGAAGCGAGTTCGTCCGCACTAATTGGGCGTTCAATGCATCGGCTCAGGCGCCGTGCGAGGATGGTTGCGAGAACGTGCTTGCACTAAGAAATAATCATCATCAGTACGTGATACCTGATACTTGAGTGTGAAGCACCGTTAGCTGGGTCTCCGAAAGTAAGACCGAGTACGCGTACGCCGGACATGTGCAATACGCCAGCGCGTGTCCTTTGCGCGACGGTAACCCGGGGAAGACAGAGTACGAGGCAGTCGATCCGAGAACTTCATACTGAGGTCTACCCCATGGTGGCTTGTATACAATGACACTGTCTCGATCGACGAGGTCCAGAGCCCCAAGGAGCAGCGTCTCTGGGAAGAAGAAACGCAGTTTCTCGACGGTGTCGTCGACTGCATTTTGGTACATGTCAGTACGAGTAAGAATGGTCCGACGGGAGGCTACTGGCACGTATCAGGGGTCATCTCCTCGAGCACCCTTTCGAGGAGTAGCTTTGCAGTGGGAGAGGCGGACGCCATCTGAGAACACGCCCGAGTTGGCAGGTTCACGTTCTAGTTGGTTGTGGGAGCGGCTACCGTCCACGCTTTGGGAGACGCGTGTGCATGTGAGCTCCAACATATTTCAGCAGGTAACCACTCACAGTGCGGCAAACTTTGTTTTGAAACGGAGTTGAGAGACGATACTGGCATTGATTGGAGGTGGCGAGAGGCAGGGATGGCAGAGGAGGGCGCGGGGGCGCACCTAGATCATAACCACTTCCAAAAGCGGGAGTAAATATGGGACGCGCCACAGCCACTGCGCGTCCCGAAATCCTCGATCACATTGGAGGCGTTCGGGATTATTTAGTATCCAACGCATCTCACTGCAAACAGCCATGTCCACACAGTATCTGTTTGTGTTTGCTCAAGTACACGACGAGTTCAGGATACCCGAACTCGAGTCGATCGCAGAGCTGCATGGGTTCAGCATCAAATTTCCTGATAGCCCCGAGGACAAGAAAACCGCCCGGCCGTTCATGGTACTCGGCCTTGAAAGCGAAGAGCATGCCAGGATTCTGTCTGAGCGATGCATCCTGATCAAGTGAGATTCCCAGGACAAACTTGCAGCGCTTGTACTCACTAATCGTCGCTAGGTACATTTGCGAATTCTACGCTCGCGGAAAGACCTACGAAGAGCTCCATCGGGAAAATCGACTTCGTGCACATCAGTGGCATAAATATGCTGCTGACACGTCTTTCAAGTTCATGGTTACAGCGTTCAATCATACCATCCCACAATGGCGCCAAAAAGATGTAGTCGAAGGCTTCGCATACATGGATTTTCAGGGAAAGATCGACATGAAGAACCCTGAGATTATCCTCACCTGTTTTGAAGAGTGTATGGGGCTATATCCATACGTTGTTCGATTTCTTCTGATACCTCCCACCTTGTAGATAGGGACAAGCATGGAACTACCCGGGCCAAGGACGAAGGCGACGGAGAGTTCGAGGAGGTGTGGTTTGGCAGGTTGGTGCGTTCCGGGCGTGCCTCCACAAACCACCTCGACGAACGGGCTGACTCTGAGAAAGATTGAGGTTGGTATGGCCCGGTCGCTCGTCAAGAAGTTCGATGTGAAGAAAAGAGTATACTACGGTAACACTAGTATGGAGGCAGAAATGTCGCTCCTCATGGCAAACCAGACATTGGTGCGGTATTAAACGTATGATCCGCCATCGTTCAGGCATTCATCTCTCGCATCAGGCGTCACCAGGAAAGCTCATATATGATCCATTCATCGGAACCGGAAGTATGGCATACGTAGGTGGTGAATCGTCTTGACGCGATGGCCCAGGACTAAGACAGGGGCTCGATAGACAACCGCACACTTTGGCGCCTTCGTGTACGGCTCGGACATCGATGGACGCCAAATGCGTGGAAAAGGTGAAGTTTCCTCATCGTTGTACAGCCTAGCGCTTGGGGTGACTCATATAATAGTTTGCAGTGAAGCCGCCTGGTATCATCCGTGCAGCTGCACAATATGGGATCGCTAATCGCATCATGGACCTGTGCACCTTCGATGTCACTCAAAACCCTTGGAGATGCGGGGGGCTCTTCGACGCAATCGTAACAGATCCACCCTGTGAGTATATCTATCTCACTAGCCTTGACGTGGTTGACCGTTTCCCGTGTTTCTAGATGGTGTGCGTGCGGGAGCGAAGCGCTTGGGACGTAAAAACGAACGTCCGACGCGGGAAGGTCCTCCACCAGTACATGCCCCGCGGCCGTGAGTCGTTACACTTTCACGCCCTGGTGACCATATCTGAACGCTGGCTTTTCAGTGATGATCAGCCCTACATACCTCCGACAAGGCCATATGAGCTTTCTGAGCTAGCGCGAGATCTTGTGCTACTGGCTCGGTATATGCTCAAACCCCGTGGTCGACTCGTCTTCTTCTTGCCTACTGTGACGGAAGAGTACAAAGAAGTCGACGTGGAAGCCATGCTCTGCGAGGGAATGGAACTTGTTGCGAACTCATTACAGGACTTCGGCTCCTGGGGACGTCGCGTGGGTCTGCTCCGATTGTCTGCCGCTCCAGGCTGGTGCTTACTGGGAGAGTCGCAGTTGATCACCATCCGGAAGACAACCGCCGAGAATTACCCTCCACCTACGTTCGACCCAGCTCACGCAGTCACCGAGAACGTGGCATCCCATATTCCGGCGCACAAGGATTTCCGGGAAAAGTATTTTCAAGGCTTCAAGAAGGGCGATACAGAAGAGGCAGATCAAGATAGCGAGAAGCAAGGGTAGAGCATTCGAGTAGCTGGGATAGTAGCGGGTACGATTATCTGGGAAGGGAAGCGTGAAGTAGGTAGAAGTCATGAAGAGCTTAGAAGTTATTGTATAAACAAAGAGATCGATGGAGCGAGTGGAGCAGAACAGAGCTTTCAAGAAGCCAACAAATAGAGAAAGCGCGAAGATTTAGACGAGAGGGTACGAGGAGCGACAAAGGGAAATCAGGGGGCCCCAATGTAACGTGCAGTGGCAGCGATACGGAAGTTCAGTGGAACGACGGTGTGCCTTCCACAATGTCAGATCAGTGCGTTCGGAAGGTCCAACGCAAGACTCACTCATAGTACTCTTGGATGCCGGCGCCATCCATGATGAGCACATCCCCCTGTATGTTGTCAATGTGTGAGTCACAGGAGTTCTGGAAGGAGCAACCTACATGGCGCAGGAAAAGGGTCATGGCGTTCTGGCTAGCGCCAGACCCTTTGTTGGCGCGGTACTTCTTGAGCAGCCTGAAGTGCATGTAGGCAGAGGAGCCGAGCGACAGCGAAGCAACGCGGGGTCCAAGGCCCCGTTCCGCGTCGCTATGGAACTACGATGGGGTGTCAATAGGTCATGTGTAACGCACGGTCGCCGAACAAACGTGACGAACCGCCATCTTTTGCTTCTCCATATAGGCAGCACTGAGGACCTCGTTGAACGTGTACTGGGTTTGCTCGGCCTGTATGACGCTATTCATGCGTTCCTGGATGAGGTTGCGTGCCTTCACAACAGCAGTGGGAGCCGCGTCGAACGGTACCGTGTTCGCAGTGCCGCCGACGTACTATAGTATTATGAGTTGTAGCTCGCTCACATACGATAGTTGCGGACCTGGTAGGGTTCACCAGCTGGACGAAAGTCAGTAGTCAAATGTGGCTGTTAAGAGTCTCTCTACGCACTGTTTTGCGAGAAGTAGTTGGTGAGGAGTGTTCCCCGACATTGGTGCTACGGTTCGACGTATGAGGTCAGGCGAAGGTAGGCGTAAGAAGATACGAACACTCCGCAGTGGCCATCTACGAAACCGAAGCTGTCCGGAACCTGCTTGCTCTTGATATTCTCCGAAGACCTCGTCCGCAACACGGTTGATAATTGGACTACCTAGGATCAAGTATATACGACCTCTATGGGCGACATGATGAGGGCTCGGCATCTCGGGGGATGATTGATTGCAAACTCACCGATTCTCAGGCAGTATGTAGATGTGGAAATATCCAGAGGCATTGCCTGTGATATATCTCTGTAACGCAGGGACGATGATACCTGAATATCCACCGACAAGTGTTCACTACTCGCATGGCATCGTAGATGGCCGAGGTACGTACCAGAGTCTTCGGCGACTTTGTGGTGCATGAAGTCCGGATTGGTCTGGCCCCAAAATTCCTTAGCTATCCTGGCTTTGCCTGCTATCTGTACCGTCGCCTACGGAGCGCGATGAGGAAGAGTGCCATCCCACAAGATCTCATCTTACATGGCAATTTTGGCACTCCCAGTGCTCCCATTTGAACCTGGCGTCGGGGAGTATACCTAAGTAATGTCCAAGAGAATGCGATACGACACTGACCGGCAGGACAAACGTCCGCATTGTTTGCAATGCCAACCCTTGCAGAAACGGCGGCTGGTGACCACGCCATCGAGCGCTTGTGTGGCTGGCGGAACCGGCGCAAGGTCTTCCAGCACATCATGGTTGCATGGGTGTGAGCCTTCCAAGAATGATCTGTCGTAGTGAAGTTCCTCGGGTGGACGGCGGCCGTCGATGAAGGTCCAGAATGCCACACAATTTGGGTGTAAACACATCCAGGATTGATACACCAGAGGTGACGTCTTCATGCACGAGGGGCAAACGTACGTGATCGTGGATAGCCCGTGTGGAGGGCCAGCAGTCCTTCCAAACTCGTCAGCGTACAGGTAGTTTGCTGATGTTCTAGACGACGCTTACAGAGAACCGTTCATGTACTCGTTCTGGAGCCACCAGGGATCGCGCTGCTTCTCACACCACTCGAAGGCGAACTTCCAGCGAACCACGGAGCGCCGTTCATTGTTGACAAGCTCACGTTCGGCTACCCAAGAGATGTTAAATCTGTATGGTGGTATGGGAGAGCAACTTACCCCAGGCATGGACAATGTGGTAAAACCCGAGAACGACATACGTATACCCCTTCGTAGCAAGGTCGTACGGGAACGGTACGTACCGATCGTCGATTAGAAGTACGAGGGGCCGCTTCATCTGGTATGTTCGCAGCAAAGCATGCACAGATTTGTCTTCCTCGCGCTGATCTTCGGCTTCCTGGAGCGCGGTCTGGCCCTTTTTGTTGTGGATGCTTTCGGCGCGCCCGCCCCTAGTTCTTTCCGTGATACAGGCTCTGCTTCGATACGAAACCTCGAAACACTCACCCATGCGAAACGATGAAACGACCACCACGGGCGAAGACATCGCGTCTGGTACACGGCTTGAGAATAGCGTGGCTTGGAGTGTTCGACAGAACTCACTTTGAGGAGAAGGCACTCAGGAGATAGCCCTTGACCATATCACTGTTGAAGTACACGCCTCCCTGGTAGCTCCGGAACCAGTCAAACGATTCGCAAACTTCTTGACGTGACTGGGGGCATCGCTGAGTAAAGAATACCGACAATGCCAAATGTATTGCAGACATACCTCAGCCCAGATGGGCGGTTGTATCGGTAACGGCTGCTTTGGAATGAACGGTGGGGGCTGTGGCGGGCGTACGACAGGGTTCGGCCTGGCTGCGACCTGAGGGCGGTTGGCGGCGGCCACTGTACGCTCACTGAGGACGGAAGTTGTCGCGCTACTGAGTGTAGCTCCGTTGACGAACGAATGGCTGAACAACGAGGGGTCTATCGACGGCAAGTCGGATGGCACAGCGATGTTGAGAGGGGCAGCTTCCATGTCTGTAGACGGTAGATTGCTTTGTACACGCGCCAGGTTGGTGTCGCGATTCGCAGGCAAACTCTTGCTGAGCGGGATGTCTTCTTCGTCATCAGAGTCGGAGTCCAACGGAGCGTCTTGAGCTCCGGAGTCCTCTGGCCACTCTTCGATTACTGCGACTCTGGTCTGGAGAATCAAGGCTGCCTCCGCCGCGCCTTGCCTGATGACTTGGTCCGCTCCCGGCAAGTCAACAGTCGTTCCAGGGGCAGAAGCATTCGGCGGCCGTGGCGCCATGTCTGCTAGCCGTGTACGGTTGGACTTCCGCCGAGGCAACTGGGCGATTTTACGCGCGGCGCCAGTAGCAGCCGCGGGTCCACCAGGTTCAGAACCAGTGCCGCCGGGATGAGGGAGCGCACGCTTGCGTGGATTAGCGCTCACGGAGAGCTCACTTGCAGCGTTCATATTGGAGTCAAGCCCGGTTGGACCTCCTGTCGGCAACTTCTGCTGCATGATCATGGCGTTGTTTAAGGCACCGATGGCATCCGAGGTACCGTCCAGCCGTCGTTGCTTCTTGGATGGACGCTCGGAGGCGTCGGGAGCGTTCAGCTTCTTGCGGCCGGTAGATGTCTTCGGCTGCGGCTTCGCTCGCGCATGTCCTTGGGATGCATCATCACAAGGTCGATCCCTGTCCGCCACAGAGAGAGAATTGTAGACATCCACTAAACTCTGCTGAGCGAGTGCAGCAGGGGGGACATGCCCCTGGGGTTGGGCTGCATTGGCCCTCGGAACAGCACCATGATGGTTTGGTGCTTTGGATTGGTGGTTCAACGTCCTAGATTTTTTACGGGACTGTGCACCCTTCTGCTGGCCAGTGGACGCAGCGTTCGCTATGCGCTTCTGTTGAGCTGCTATGTAAGCTCCCAAATCGTCGTCGTCGAGGAAGTTGCGCTTCGCATGGCGCTTGTAGGTATTCTCGGCTTTGGCGATCTCGGAGAGTCGGCTTGTGTTTGCTGCGGCCCGAGAGTGACGCTCGCGGGGAGGAAGGACTGAGGGTTGAGCCTTCTTCCGGGAGCTGCGAGCTTGGGATGGCTCAACAGCAGAGACGGCCTCGACCACGTCCGAGCTACTTGGTTCGCACTGAGCAGAGAATGCAATGTCGCCGCTAGTGTTTGGCACGAGATTTACTTGCTCCTGCGCGGGTGACATCTTGTGGTGACGAATCAAATCGAGCACAGCAAGACAATGAGTCGTGAACACAAATACCTCCGGACCGGTAGTGAAGGTGCCCATCACCACTGCTTGAACATGGTCTTCCTCGAAGATAAGTACATCTTTGTTCTCCTCGACGGCGTCTTCGGTGACAGGACAGTACGCCGGGTCAGGCCAGTCGGGCGTGCGCGTGTAGGAATCGGCTTCGGGACAAGCCACTATAGCATGACTGTCCTCTTGATGCGTGGCGAATGCCCCTTCACTGACAACTCCTAGGATTTCACACGGGGCTACCGCAGCAGGAGGACTGGAGACGCGAGTAGGGAGCGACGGCTCCTCTAAGTGTCCTCCATGGGGCGACGGCGAACGGGCTGCTCCTGTGTTGGTGGTTCCTGTAGCGCAATCGAGCTGCTCGACTACCACGGATACACTCTGTGGGAGAAGATCTGACAGAAGGTATAGATATCCGAAGCGACGATGCTTGCGTTCAGTGTTGACAACTTTCAGCGCAGCACGATCATCTTTTCTGTATAATTCCCAGTAGAAGCGCACGAAAACCTCGAGTGATTGAATGGACGCGACGCCAGATGTCACCTCGCTACCGATGGTGCAAGCGGCCGCGTCACCTTCGGGAGCGAACGCGAGTGCGATCCAACGTTCGGCAACGGCGAGATGCTATGTAGTATGGGCTAACCTATCAGTCATTCGTGCCCTACGACTAGAATATTGAAATTGGTGATACGCACAGCGGGGTCGTTCTTGATGTCTTGTGCAAGTTGACGACACCAACGGTCCCCACGACCACCATCGAGAGAACGAGCGTAGAAAGTAGACGCGAAGGGGTCATTTTCGAGGAGGCCACGGTCCGCCCAAGACGTGGGCTGCGTCATGATGACGGGCGAGGACAATGGGAGCCGAGGTCGACGCGTCAACGTTCGAGGTGGTGGGTGTGGGGATACTAGCACCGCGACGAGGTAGCGATACTTGTTGGCTGCCACATAAATGTGGACAAAATTAAATACCAAGAAGCGTATTCTGTTGACGCATTCACACCGGGATGATGACGGTCACGAGAAAGAAATGTGGGAAGAAGTGTCGGCGACCCTGACACTTCCACCAAGGCTCCGCGAACCATAGTAACTCGGCGCTTCAGACAGCACGAAACTCCGCGGCGTTAGTCCTGGAACTATCGCCGTCCAGCAAAGAGCGTGCAAAGGTCGTGCAGTCCATGCAGTCCATACTTCTAGTCTACGCTACGCCGAGAGGGAGCTAAGCGGAGGGTGGACTTTACTTGGTAAGAGCGTGCTGCAGAGCCTCGTACACATCCGCCTCAATGCGGGCCTCAACCTTGTCCTCCTCCGATCCATTGCCAGCAGCGACCCGCAGGGCCTCTTGGAGGTTAGCACGAACGGCCTGAAAACATGATTCAGTATGTTAGATGACGCGTCATGACGTGACAACGTACCTCTGCAGAGAACGCCTCAAGGGGAGCAGCCTCAACCGCGTTGATGGTAAGCTTGTTGTTGGGGTGCACAGTCGCAAAGCCACCGGACACTGAGGCACAACAGTATCATGAATACCACGTACGCATATGCAATGAGTCGTGTGTCACCCACCAAACCACTTTTTCGACTGGTTGCCGGACTCGATGACCTCAACGACACCGGGGCGCAGAGGCTCAATCGTTGGTGCGTGGTTGGCAAGGATACCCATGTCACCAGTCGCCGCCGCAACGTTTACTTGTACCACATCGGCGGAGGTGAAGATGGCCTGCAAACAGTCCGGAGTCACCCATTACGGTCTTGCAATGTTACCACTGCTGGCACGAACCTGGTGGGGCAAGACGAGGGAAAGGTTGATCTTGTCGGACGCCTCCGCGTAGCCTCGCCTGCCGAGCGCGAAGTTCCTGGGTGCTCTCCGAGCAGCAGCGGTGACAAGACGAAGCGCAGACATTAGTTTTGTGGCAGAGCGAGATGTGCAGGACGGTGAGCTCGACTTTGCGTTGTCCGTCCGACGGCGGCGAATGCCGGGTCGCTTACGATCACGTGCCATGGGTCACAGTGCGTAACGCTGTGGCGTCATAGGCGCCGAGTTCAAGCCACAACTGCAAAGAACCGCTGAACGGCCGCAGTGAGCTTGTCCACGATCCACTACTTGACCGAGGCACCTTCGAACTGACTTGAGATCGCCAAGTATACGAAACGACGATACCGCCGAGATGGTACTACGACAGCTGCTATGTGCAGATTGCAACTAGGTAGGTACAATGGAACTAACGAGAGCGAGTCGGGCTAGGCGCAGGACTTGGAAGAGGCCGCCGGTAGAGTGACTGCGTACTAGGTAGCATCGCTCCTGGAACGACTGCCAGTGTGGGCGGAGCCATAGGCGGCACTTGCGTTGGCATACGTCCCCCATCTACCATCTATCCGGGAAACATAAAGTGAGAAGACACGTTGACTGTGCTATCTCGCAAATACTCACCTTCCCTGCCTGCTTCTGCTTGGCGTAAAATGCGAATAGGTCTGCGATCTGCTGCTCGAGACCCTGCCTCTCTCTTTGTAGCCTCGTCACTTCCTGGGTCATCAGCATCACTTCTCGGGTAAGCTCCTTCTTGAACTCTTCCACGTGGACTGGGAGGCCTTAACTGAGCATCAGCAGAAATTACGGCCACAAATGATCCACCCACTCTGCACATTGATTGCGGTCGCTTCTTTCATTGCTTCAACGAACCTGAGCCTCTCTCCACGTATGTCGTTTGATAATTCTGAGGAAGGTAAGTGCCGACTCTGATGCTGATTGCGTGAACCTACCCGTTGCCAATGCTCTTAGCATCCTCTCCTGGTCCTGTCTCTGACGGTCGATCATTCCGACGACTGATTCAGTTGCTACATGCCATGTTGTTAGCGTGTCTATGGCAACTTCACACGGGGGCTACGTACTAAGCAAGTTGCGGGCCTCTGCGTTACGTCGCAGGTCCTCTTGTACCGCAGCGACTAGGCCATTGACCGAAGTATGCAGAGCGACTGTATTCTCTTCGCGCTCCGTGCTCTGCACGAGGAACCGCCGTATGTCGGAGAGCAAGCTTCCTGATGGAGCGGCGTCTCCTTCCTCTTCGGCGTCTTGCAGTTCTGGAACGGGTCCGAGATCCTTGCAGAGCTGCTGGACGCCAGCAGCCATGCCCTCGATTTGGGAGGTACCGTGTTTCACGAACGCTTCGAGCCACTGCAATTTGTTCAGCATGCAGGAGTACCAGCGAAGCATGCCATCTTACCGTGTTCAACTCGTTCAGGTACCGGATGCTATCGGTTTGTTGTTCCATCTGGGTCACTCGCTGTTCTTCGGCATCTTTGAGAAGGGCGAGAACTTCTCCTAGCTTCTAGTTCACGTCGTGAAGACCCTGGCGTGTGTAGATGATGCAATGGGCGTACCTCAGTCGAAGGCGCACGCTCCGCCTGCTCACCGGTATCACAACTACCTCCTTGGTCGTGCTTGGCTTGATACAGCCGCAAGAGATTGTCGAGTTTCTCATGCAGCTCCATGATATCGGGCGCCAGAGGTTCGGTGCCAGCTTCGCCGGTTGCACCAGCTCTGACCTTTGCGCCCTCGAGCAGACTACGCAGCGTAGCCAGGTCACCCTTGATCCCGACCTCCATATTCTGTAACTTTCCTTCGAGCATGCTAGGTCCCTCGTCATTCTGAGTTTGCAGACGGCGCACTTCAGTGAGCACTTCGTCCACCTTCATACGAATATTGACGATGTTGGTGCTGTCCGTAGCCGCACGGCCCTGTGGCCTGTCGACTCCAACCACGATCTTCTCAAGCGCGGTATGGGAGCTACTGACAGAAGAGGATCCTTGGATTTGAGCGGGAAGAGGAACCAAATCGGCCGAAGCAGGGGGCGAATTCGCCAGTGCTTCTAGCGCAGAGCGGATTTGCGAAGCCGCGCCTACGGAAGTCCCGAGGGGCGCGCTATCGTCATTAGACGAGTACTGCGACGCTGGAGACAGGATCCCATCATCCCTGTTGGGTATCCCGAGGAACCGACTACCACGACCCTCTCCATTTCGGCTGAACGCGCTAACACGCGGGGGCGGTGACCCAATGGGCGACGGTGGCTGGGTCGTCAACCCGCCTGAGCACGCTGACCTTGGCGAACCAATCTCTGTACGTGCATACGAGTTCAAGATCGAGGCGGCCCCGCTAGACGCCGTACTACCCTGTCTCTGTATCCGCGGTGAATCCCTAAGTTCCCACCTCCGCGTGGATGAAGAGACCGGACTGCTCGAGCGCGCGGACGCCGCGCTCGCGCTGTCAGCCATTTGCGCGAGACGCTGCTTCACGACGGAGCGCTGGTCGAGGTTCCGGATGGATGGACTTTGCGGGCGTGAGCCGGAAGGGCTGTCACCACGCGTGGGCGACAGGAAGGATGATGTCCCCCTCGCGCTTGTAGGCGTGACCGGCGGGGCAGGGAGTGGCGATAGCCCGGAGGGCAGGGTTGATGCCTGTCTGGCAGGAGAGGGCGCGGGTGATAGGTCACGGAGGTCGAGGCGCGGGAGAACGGGTCGCTCGCATGTGGGCACAGGGACGGCGGGAAGGGCGCGGTTTAGGTTTGTCGTTGACAGTCGGGATATATGGGAAGCGGTTGAGCGATCGGTTTCAGCGACTAGGGCCTGTGGCTCTGACGTCGGCGGAGGCTCTGCGGTACCGTTTGCGGACACTGCAGGTGAGCGAACTCTGTTCTCTTGCGCAAGCAGCACGGCGTCCCTGAGTACAAGTAATCAGCAGGTCGATTCCCCCTTCAGAGCCATCCACTCGCAGACGTCCAATACGCACCATATCGCGCTCACCCAGCCTGCTCGCTCCGTCACCCCCTCGACTGCGAACTTCTCTCTCGCCCGCCCTTCGAACAAGAGCTCGAATACACGCAGGTCCGGCCGGTCTACCGCAGGAAGCACCGCGCGCTCGCCAGGGTCCAGCTCGCCCAGCGCCAGCGAGCGCACGTCCGAGCATGCAGTGAACGGCACGAGCCGACTCGTCGGATTCCCCTGCGAAGTTTGCCATGAGACGAGGACGTGCGTCGTATGCAGCTGCGCGAGACACGGCATCCAGACCGGTGGCAGGTCTGAGCTCGCGTTCGGGTTTGTCTTGACTGCGTCCCGCTCGGACTGCGTCGCGCGGCAGAGGTAGAGGAGCGGACCTTGCTTCCCAGTGTGCGCTGAGATGGGCGAGACGCAGTTCCGCGGGTCGGTTGGCGCGAGCCCGGTCGAAGGAATCTGGAGTGTCAAGGATGGCCTGCTGGGGGAATTCGTACGCGTAGCGTCCGGTGACGTCTCGCTGGATCTGTCTCCAGCCCTGTACCGCGTCCCCGGCACAGACAGTGTCAGGCTGGGTGGGCTCTCCTGCTGCTGCTGGTCCTTGTGTGCGGCTTTAGACTTCTTGAACACCGACAGGAGGTTCCGGAACGACTGTCGTATCGGCGAGCGGCCTTTCTCCTTCGGTTTCTCTGTGACGTCTTGGCTCTGGGCACCGTCAATACTGCGATGTGTACGGGAGGCGACACTTGTCTGGCGGTTGCGCGACGATCCCGTCCCCGCGCGTCCGTCCATAGATTCGAATCTGCCTATGAGCTCCTTCGTGGTGCCCCTCCGGCTCAACGCGGCAGCGCTTGTGCGGCCCTCGGTATGGCTAGAAGTAGCGTTCTGCCGCAGCGGGATGGTGAAGTACGAGTCGGGATGCGCGCCCCTTGGACTCGCTGTATGGTCGGCACCGGGGTGGAGTGACCCGATCCTACTCTCGCGCACGGGCAGGCTGAGCCCACCCGACGGTGAACGGATATGAACGCCCCCGGGCTCATACCGCGCATGTGTGGTTTGTTCCTGGAGATGAGATGCCTTGGTGTTCGGGTGGTGGCCGCGCGCGCCGACGGAGAAATCGTCGAAAGGCGTGGCGAGTGGCGCAAAGCTTGAGTCGCTCCCTGTCGCGGTGCTCGCTCTGGTGAGGGCAGGCTGTGAGCCAGAAGACATAGCGCTCAGCGCGATTCGCAGCCGTGCAATTGTGGTGGCGAGACGCACCGAGCTCAGTCGGATGCAAGGCCCGAATTCTGAGGCTGACACTAGTACTGAAGGGACCAAGTCAGCTTGCGTCGTTGGAGGCGCAACACTCGATATTCGGCACCCTTCAGGCCCGTGCACATTTTCCAGCCTGATTCAGTATCAGCCTAACTTCAATCTGCCAGATGAAGGCTCTTTGTTGTACCAGCTAGCAGCCTAGCTCAACGCGGATGGCGAACCAACCAACCTTCAACGCACTGCGCATGGCTTTGGGTAGGCGATAAGCATGCAAGTTGGGCTCGAGACTCTCGCACGACGCACGGAGACGTTAGCTGGTTTGGTTCCTCAGTCACTTGACGGACCGCTATTCTAACAGTGGAGTGGGCTTGTCAGTTATGACTCAGCGACGATAGATCGCAGGCTGCCACAGGAATGTGTGCGAGGCGGAGTTGGCATATGCGCGTGCGGCAGTGCACGCTTCCTGAGCAGTCTATTGACCATCCAGGGATCCGCAGAAGTTGAATGCCATTCCCATGCCTTCTCGTCAGGATGGTCTGCGGGGACTGTTGCTGCGCCAGCCCTGCCGGGTGCACGCGTGTGCACTTCTCTCAAGATTACATGTGAGTTTTGCCACGGACTGCTCACACGCGGTTCACGTAATGTTACTGCTGTACATGGTCACTCTACTCGACATGCACAATCGCAGAAGGACATTGCGCGCAGCTGTACGCATACTTAAGCCCAAGCTTCGCACTGTGGTGGTAGTCACAAGCAGATTCAGCACCCACATTCGCCAGACAACAACACTCACCATGTCGACTCAAAGCACCAAGCCACCGCGCATCGTCATCATTGGCGGCGGCCCCAGCGGCCTCGTCCTCCTCCTCACGCTACGCAAGCGCGGCATCCCCGCCACCCTCTACGAGCGTGAGGCCGACAACCACTCGCGCGCCCACCTCGGGGGCATGCTGGACCTCGAGTGGGACAAAGGGCAGCGCGCCCTGCGCGAAAACGGGCTCGAAGCCGAGTTCGTCAAGCACTCCCGCGCGGGCGACGGCGAGGAGACGAGGATATGCGGCAAGGACGGCGTCCCCCTCCTCCACGTCAAGCCCGAGAGGACCACGTCCGCCGCCGACAACGAGTATGGCATTGACCTGAAGAAGGCGCGCCCCGAGATCGACCGCCGCGTCCTTCGCGAACTTCTCCTGAGCGCTGTGCCCGCCAACGCTGTCAAGTGGGGCTACGCCCTCGTCTCCGTGCGCGCGCTCGAGAGCGGCCAGCACGAGCTCACCTTCTCCAACGGGCACACCGCCATCGCCGACTTCGTCGTCGGCGCCGACGGCGGCAACTCGCGCGTCCGCCCGCTCCTCTCGCCAGCGACGCCCCAGTACCACGGCGTGACCGGCGCCGAGATCTCGCTCGCGCCCGACGTCGCCGCGTTCCCCGAGAACCGCGACATCAGCGACGCGGTCGGCCTCGGGAGCCTGTTCGGCACCGAGGGCGGGAAGATCTTCGTCGCGCAGCGCAACGGCGACGGGCGCATCCGCACGTACGCCTGGCACCGCGCGCCACTCGGCTGGGCGCTCCCGAGCGACGCGCAGGAGGCGAAGGCGGCCCTGCTGGGGCTCTACGCGGACTGGGCGCCGTGGGTGCGCAAGTTCATCGCGCTCGCGGACGAGCAGGCGATGTACACCCGCGCGCTGTTCCACCTCCCCGTGGGCCACCGCTGGCCGCACAAGCCGGGGGTCACAATCATCGGCGACGCGGCGCACCTGATGTGCCCCGCTGCGGGCGCGGGCGCGAACCTCGCGATGCTCGATGGGCTCGAGCTGGGCCTGGCGCTCGTGGACGTCATCGAGCGCGGGCTGGAGGGCGAGGAGAAGGAGGCGGTGATCGCGGCTTGGGAGGAGAGTATGGCGGCGAGGGCCGAGGTGTTCGCTGCGCTGTCGGCTGCGAATCTTGAGAGGAGTACTGGTCCAGGTGCGCCTCAGACGATGGTAGACGTATGGAAGAAGGTGCTAGCGGAGCAGCAAGCTGGCACAGCGAACGCGAACTGACCAAGCACGGTAGAACGACGGTGTATTCGATATTGTGAGGCCGTATGTAACAGATTTGCTGTTGACTATTGGAAAGTCCAATACAATGTGCTCCCTGGCGTAGTCACTTCAACGTTAGCAATCCAATTGCTACCTATATGAGGATCCCGTACAATACCGGTGCATGTGAGCATCATTGACAAGCAAACAAGCCTGTGAGGTAGGAAAACGGTGAGAAGCATCACAAAGCACCGCAACAATTGAGATAGACCTTGAAGCTGTCTTAAGCGGTCTGGAAGCTGGAATGTCAACGCGTTTATATAAAACCGTGACGCGGTGCAGGACAAAGCTCCTGTATACGGGAAGTAACGTACGAAACTAACGCCGCAGCCAGTACGGACCGGTCAAGCTTCAAAGCTTCACGTACTCTACGAAACATCCAGAAACTGGATGCAAGTAAGTTTTTGTACAGTATCGATAGATATGCAGAAAAAAAGAGAGAGAGAACGCGCGCGAGAGAGACAGAGGAAGAGAGGGTAAGAGCAGAAAGCAGCCCTTCGTTCTGAGCGACCCGGACCAACGTAGAGGCACCCCGGTATTAGCGAGCATGTATGGACATGGTACAATAAGGTAAGTAAGCGTTTGGCAGTGTATCTGGCACGTGAATCGGAGAGCAAATTAATGGTAGCAACAGCGTGAGTGCAAGAGGAGATGAGGGGCGGGATGTCCGTATGGTCAGTCGAGAACGAGAACGAAACGTCAGGCGTAAAGGGAACCGTGGAACCTCGATAGCAATAGCGCAGGAGCGAGTCCGAACAAACATCCAGCGACGCCGTCCAGCGCGTCGCTACTCGTCATACCCCGAGGGGGAGGTGTGGACACCGCCCCGTAAGGCATCTTTGTGAAGGTCATGACAATTCGTTCAGTGATCCTTCCGGCGCCAGTCAAAAGTGGCGTGGTCAACAGGGCTCGGATAGTCGACCTGCATGTCGTTCTCAATGCCCTTCCCGAGGGCGAAGCCCGGGCTAGACGGCAACCCAGCGCATGCGGCAGCGAACGCGTCCTCGTCGTCGGTAACGCACATGGGTGATGCGCCCGCGACGCTGAACGGCGACGAGGTGAGGTCATAATTGTCGCACGTCTGTGCACGCCGTGTGAGCGGGCGCCGTGGCGTGGTCGGCTCGGAGATGATCGTGGGCAGCACCTGCGAAGATGGCGACGACGACGATGACGGTACCGGAGGTACGGCGGGGAGTGGTGCGGTCGGCGGAGGTGCGGGCATGGGCGGTGCAGCGCGGCGAACCCCACGGCGAGGCCTACACGTGCGCAGAGTGAGTTCAGATAGAACGATGTGCTGTTGGCGTCGGTGATACTGACCTCAATAAAGCAGTGCCTAGGCTTCCGCTGCGCAACCTGCCTATTATGCCAGGCCTCTGCGTGTTGGAAACGGGGGCATTTTCCGGGCCTGCTGCACCAAAGCTCGATACCGAGCTGGCGGTGGCCGTGGAGAGTATGCTGGCGTCGCTGCCCGCACGGGCTCTGAGGGTCAGGTTTTGCCGCTGTACCGAGGCTACCGCCTGGCGTATTGGCACGGAGGACTTCATGTTCGTGAGCGGCGAAGCAGCCCCTGCGAGAGAGGAGCGTCGGCGTCGGAGGCGTGGTCGTGATTCTCCTTCGTTGGTCGATGCGGGTGCGGCGACCGAGATGGAAGGGAGTATTTGCGATTCATTAGAGGAGAAAACATCATGGACCGTCGCTGGGCCGGTTGGGGTGGTGTCATCCGGCGCCAGAGAGGATAGCGCAGCGCGAGGCGTGGTTGGTGATACTGGCCGGGGTGTAACAGCACGCGGCGAGGGCTGCGCAAGGAGACCAGATGAGAAGAAGGACGAGTAGAAAGTGGCCATGTTGTTGAGAGGAAAGCCGAGAGCGGTTAGAGAGCTATAACAACGAGGTGAGTGGAGTGATTATTCGTGGAGCGGCAACGGGTGTGGAGAGAGAGAGATGAAGGTGCAACGGGTTGAATGGTGGATGTACAGACGTGGGTAGATGTCAGTGGTGGTCGTGCAGAGGATGAGAGAGTGGTGTGAGGGAAGGTGGTGGTGGTTGTATGGCAGAAAGAGCTGGAGACGGAATTTGAAGAGAAGAGGATGGGTGAGGAGATGAAGCGGGTGGCGGCCGCCTTGTCCGAATTCCAACTCATTCACGCGTTGGCGCCCGTTGCCAATCAACGCGTGTCGCGTTCTGCTCTCCCACCACGCGTTCATCGTCTCCTTCTTGTCTTCATCCGTTGTCTCCACCGTCTCTATGCTTTGTTCTCAGCTTTGTTCGGGCGTAGCTGCATTGACTAGTGTACCTGCCTTATTTCCGTGGGCCGGCGTCTGCTTTGGACTTGCTTCCTGTGCTTTGCTGCTTCGCCCGCAGAATGCCCGCAGACATGGCGCCTGGTCGTGTCTAACCAGAACCTCCGGAGGAAGCCTAGTCGGTAGTCGGTGAGCCATGCCAACCAAGTCCTGGCCGCACCTCGCGAACGCCACAAGGAGAAGCTGCGAGGAATGCTAGTAACCCCCTATGTCAATATGCATGCGAACTGCAATTGCACGAACTGCAACTGCTCTTGCTGTGATCCTGACCTTACAAGCCGGTCGTGGATGATGTGTGTTTGCCTGAGGGGCTGTCAAAGGAGCTGCAATCTGCACTTGTCTGGAGTCTGGACGTTGTGGAACTCTACACGCTGAGGGTGGAGGAACCGAATAAGGTGAGGCAGCTGCCCGATGGACGGGGACATATGATGTCAGACCCCCACGTCTGCGTCAGTCCCCGCTCTCCCTCGACACACGACATCCTCGGCTCCAGCTGCCTGCGCTGCGTATAAGTACCCAGGGGCTCCAGGTCATGGCTCTGTGTCTACCTCCGCCGCCATCCTGGTCCATCTCTTCTGTTATACTTTAACCTTGCACGACCCACTACCATGTCTAACAAGCAACTCGATCCTTATACCGCCAAGGCCGAAAACGACAACCTTACCCCCCAGGAGAAGATTGAAGGTCTCCACTCCATCGTCAAGAACGTCAAGACGGGCATGCTCACCACTCGTTCGGCGAGCGGTCAGCTGCATGCCCGCGCTATGGCGCCTGCAGGACGTGCGTACACACTCCTCCCCGGCGACTACGTTTACTGACGTCACCATGACCAGCCGTGCATCCCGACCAGGTCAACCTCGTCTTCATCGCCAACCGCGCGTCGGCCAAGTTTGACGAGATTGAGAACGATTCACATGTGAACGTCGCGTTCTACGACGAATCCACGACAAACTGGGCGTCCTATGCAGGCATTGCTAAGATATCCCAAGACAAGGGAAAGATTGCCAAGCACTGGAGCTCCGCGTACGTCGTGCCCTCCTTGGCTGTATGCGCACTACGCTCACCAGACTGTATTCGTAGCACGGCAGCCTGGTTTGGCGACCTTGGAGACGGCGTTCACAAGGGTGACCAGAACGATCCTCGTATTGCCGTCATCGAAGTCATTCCTGTCGAGATCCGCTACTGGATTGCTACCAAGGGCAAGATTGGCCAAGCTGTCGATGTCGCTGTCGGCGCTGTCACCGGTAAGACGGCTGCGCCTGGAGAACTGAGGACCATCACGAGCGCGGAGGTGGGTCATCCATAGTAATTCGAAATGACGCGCATTGACACGACGCCGAAATGCTAGATCCAACTCGTACAAGGTCTGACCTCGAAGTGAGGCGGAATGAAAAGACTCGAAGTAGACTACATGATGCATGTGTATCAACATCCTGTACCATATTTGCACCGAATCCATGAATGTGTCTAGTATATGAACGTACGGAGTGAGATGGTCGACATATCACGCTCAAAGTGCTATCGATACCAATGCCAAAGTTATTCTCTTTGAGACGAGCGATTTCTGCGGAAGAGACTTGCTATTGAGCGCTACGCCATCAGGTTGGCCATGGGCATAGTTGTTCAGAGGAAAAAGATGCATAAATATTGAGACCCGTAGGTCTACCACTCCGGGAAAGCGTGTCATCCTTGTGCAGGGGCCATGCTAATCTTCTCTGTATCGTTCCAATTTTTTCGTATGTCACCCCGAAGGGGACAATCCAACTGGTTTGGAAAGGAGCGGTTAGGTCGTACTTTTGCATTTTGCCGAACCAGCGGGTCAGGCGTTTGCCGTGTTTGGGTGCTTAAGATTTACAGGACGCAGCTGGTAGCAGCGACTTCAAGCGCGCGCGACGGGTCAAGCTCAGTTGCAAACAGCGACCATGTCCCATCCCCTCCCGTGGTTTTTAGTAGTTGAGGTACAGCCAGAAACGCTTACCGCTTACCATAACTTACACTAACCCACCATCTTGTCATCTTGTCCAAGGAGTCTTGCAATAGACAAGCTTTGCTACGCTCATACGGCCCGCCAGCACGGTCCGCGCTCACCACGATGTACTACGATGTACCTGAACGTCTGAAGCGAAGGCTCAGAAGCCTGGAGTGGCATACCGCCGTGTACCGCTGAAAGCCTCACGGGGAATTTACTGACCCTTGTGTATCCGAGACTACTCCCTCCGGGCAAGTTTGCTGTCCCGCATGATGCACAACCTGACTCTAGGTACCGCCATTGCCCCGCGAGCCATATGCACCTAGGGCAGGAGGTGCTACACTTGACGCTTGGAAACTGCGCATGAGGGTAGTCAAGCGGGCGATATAAGACCTTCCTCGACTAGTCACTATGGAGCAGCTTGGCTTTGCAGCCGGTCACTCTCAGACGGGTTGAACATGCGGGCACCCAGGGACATGCTCCTCCTTACGGTGCCTCTGATATTTGCAGGTCTTGCCCTCGCCCAGAGCGAATGGGGCCGATGTGGCGGCATTGGATGGACTGGCGGCACAATCTGCCCCTCGGGGTACGTAGTACTCCCTCCCCACTCTCATAGTTGCGGCGTTCGTACAGGCGAGGTGTTGACGTTCTGCGGGCCTACAGATGGACCTGCGTCGCGCAGAATCCGTACTACTCCCAGTGTCTCCAGAGCACCGGGAGCTCCAGCGTCGGCACCACAAGCACGGCATCGTCTACAGCATCTACTAGCGTCGTGGGCACTACGACTTCTGCTCCATCGTCGCCTGCCAGCACGACGTCCACTGCTACGCTGACAGGCATTGCTGCGAGCGCTCCTACCATCGGTCCTTCCAAGACTGTAGGCAAGCTACCTGCGCTCGGGTGCGTGTTCGCTCTTACGCCTGATGAAACTGCGGCGCACGCGAGACTCACCATGGCTTGGCCCCTCAGGTGGAACGCTTGGAACGCGTATGGATGCAGTGAGTGCTCCTCGTGAGGACTTCAGACGTGTCGCAACGGCGCTGAGGCGAAGTCGCCAGACATCAACGAAGACAAGATCCTCGCCGCCGCCAATCAGTTCATCTCGCTCGGACTCGCCGACGCCGGGTACCAGTACATCAACATCGACGTGAGCGTCCCATCTCTCGTTTCCTACGCTCGAGGCTGCTTTTGCGCGATCCTAACCCCTTGCGTACAGGATTGCTGGTCTGAAATGAAGCGCGACCCGACCACCGGGCGTATCGTGCCCGACCCCACCAAGTTCCCGAACGGCATCAGCGGCGTCGCAGACCAGGTTCATGCGCTCGGTCTCAAATTCGGCATCTATAGGTGGGTAGCTTGATCCACACGCGCACATCGCAGGACTCCTCTTGACGCTGCTTTGTCGTCACAGTGATGCGGGTACGGCGACGTGCGCGGGCTTCCCGGGCTCGCTGGGCAACGAGTTGCTCGACGCTACGACTTTTGCGGAATGGGGCGTTGACTGTATGCATGTCGCCTTGCAATCCCCGAGCCGTCTTGACTGACCTGCACCGCTAGACCTGAAGTATGGTGCGTATCACCAATCCGGCTATGCTACTATGTCTCCCGTGTTCAAATTGGGCGCATATAGACAACTGCAACGTCCCGGGGAACTGGTCGGACAGCGGAGTGAGTGTAACCCGTTCTGCTAAATTAGCGACGACGGTGAATGTCTGACGGGTCACTCAGACGCCTCCCGGAGGGGATTGGTAGTACGTCTTACATCCAACATGTCCGAAAGGGCACGTATTCTGAGCAATGAAACGCCCAGCAACTCAAACTCGGCCATCCGCTACCGTCAAATGACGTACGTGTCCTCTCAATAGTCCTTCCCAAGCGCGCCTCAGGTTATTGTACTAACGCGTGTTGGACTGTCCCAGCGCGGCGCTCAACGAGACCGGCAGACCCTTCCAGTTCAACCTCTGCATCTGGGGCGCAGCAAACGTCTGGGACTGGGGAGCCCGCGTCGTACGTCCACATTCATACAGTCCACGCATGTAGGACCCGAAGTCTGACATCGAGCCTTGTCTGCAGGGCCACTCGTGGCGCATGTCGGGCGACTCGAGCGCGTCCTGGAGCTACATCACGAACATCCTGGCGACGAACGTGCAGCACCTGTCGTCGATCGACTTTTACTCTCACAACGACATGTGCGTATAGGTAGACGTCGCCCTCCCGCATCCGCCTTCAATACTAACTATGCATTCTGTATGCTAGGGACATGATGGAGATCGGTAACGGCGACTTGACTATCCAAGAGCAACGCACGCACTTTGCGGTATGGTGCTTTTTGAAGAGTCCCATTCTCTTGGGCACGGACGTACGTTCAAGTCAGAAATACAGCCTCCGTGTAATGGTATGCTGAATCATCGTACAGCTCAGCCAACTCAATTCGACGCAGCTCGCCATCATCAAGAACGCAGAGCTACTTGCATTCCACCAAGACCCCACTATAGGTGGCCCAGCATCGCCTTTCACGCCAACAGCCTCCGCACCGACTACCTCGCCGCCAGAGTTCTACGCAGGCAACTCTTCGAAGGGCATCCATGTCTTTGTCGTCAACACGGGATCCGCGGCGTCGAAGACCTTCGACTTTGCCAACGTACCCGGACTTGGGGCGGGTAGCTTCCATGTGCACGATATGTGGACAGGGACAGACCTCGGGGCATTCTCCGGCAGCTACACGGTCTCTGTCGAGGCTCATGACACCGCTGCCCTTCTCATCACCCCGGCCTGAAAGTTGAACGTTGAACCTGTATGTGATTGGTTTGCCGAGTATCGGAGGACGCGATCACGAAGATGTACCCGTTATAACGATATGCGACAGCTAACAATACAAGTCTGGAACTACAATAACATACACAACGTCTATCTGCTGATGTGGAATCCTATCCGACGTGCTCTACTTGTCCATGCCGAACATGTTCTTGGCCTTGTCCATGAGAGAATCCTAGCGTGAACGTTCAGAAATGTTGGGACAGAGACTTCCTCTCGAATTGCTTACCTGGTTCTCGTTGGAGTTGCCGCTGATCGAATCGCCCATCTGCTGGGTTGTAGACTTCTCGCTCTACATCCCATGCGTCTGTGAGTATCTAACTTCGGAACGTGTCCACATGTAGAGAGTGACTGACTTGGGGTTGCATAGTGGACGCGAACGAGTCGGCCGTGCCCTTCATGGAATCTCCCATCTGCTCAGTCATGGACTTCTGGGAGTCGGGCTATGTTGGAGGACAAAGTCAGGGACGATTCGTGGAGACTCGCGACGATACGACGTACCTTCATGGCGGAGGAAGCCTTGTCGGTGAAAGACTGTCTGCCAGTGTCGGACATGGTGAAGATGAAGTTGGGCGGTCAGTGAACTGGGGTCAAAGTGCGAATTGGGGAGTGGATTGGTCGAGTCAATTCGTCCTGCAAACAGGCCTTTATATATGCGCTGAGTAGAGTCTTTCACAGATGCGTTCGTCCGTCGTGCAGACGTCATTGTGATACACATGGAAGTGCGATGTAAGGTCACGCTAGGAAAGGCAATGCACCTCCCTGTCCGGGAAGGACGTCAAGTCAACGTCGCGCAGATCGTGGATCGTGGATAGGGAGGGCATCATGACTATGACGCTTAGAGTGCGTCGCCGAAGAAGAGTCACAGAAGTATAGTACTTCCATGATCCGCGCAGCGCGTAAAGCGCCGGGCCTAGGTCAACAGGTGAAGCGAGCAACGAAATGTCGCAGTGCGTCTGCGAGGCCATCGATGCAGGAGCATTGATTATAGATAACTCGACAACATTTAGTACTAGGCGCATATTGAATGACTAGCATGGTCGGAGAGGATGTCCGTAGCAATTCGCCCACCAAGGCATGACCATAGAGGTGTACAGAGCTCGACCGTGCATTAGAGATATGACTTGACTTGCTCGTCAAGCCAGTCACGTAACCGCTCCTGTTCTTGTACGTTTACTGCCACAGAACTCGGCTTGCCGACTCGCGCCCAAGGCTCCAGATACTGTAGGCAGGAGTCCAAGCATGAGCTCAACGCACGAGCAGGTTCACAGAGGGTCCAATGAAGTCTTACCTTTCCGTTGTAGGTCGCCGCTTCAGGGGCGCCTCCCGCATACAGGGGTGTCAATCCCCCATATTCGACCGGGTATAGGACCAAAGCCTCCTGCAGACGTTGTCAGCCTCTTCCATTCGCGAAGGGACCTGAAGGTGCGTACCCATATCCTCATATACCAAGGGATATCACCCCGAAAAATCTCGCTCCTAATGTTGCCAGGGTCTGCCGCGATCGAAATGACTTTGCTCTCCTTCCCTTCTTTGTTTGCGAAATACATGCTCAACATGACCGCGGCGAGCTTGCTTTGCCCGTAGATGTCGAACAAGTCGACCTTCTTCCGTGCGGGTCCGTCCACATAGGCCTCATAGGCGAGCTTTCGGGGCCCATAGTGCCCCACTGATGCGAGCCAGACCAAGCGCGAAGGATCAGAAGATTTGCCGGACGCTGATAGCAGGGGGTATAGGAGGCGAAGGAAGAGGTAGTGGCCGACGACGTTCGTGCCGAATGTCGCGTCGTATCCTTGGGCAGTGAGCTGGTCCCTGGGTGGCATCATCACCCCGGCGTTAAGATACAACACGTCTAGTTGCGACTCGCGTCTGTGGACAAAGGTTCAGTTTAGCACGAAAAAGCACGGTCGGGCACTCCATTCTGCAAGAAACTTACTGCTTGAACTCCTCAGCGGCCTTCTTAACAGCGTTCAGATCGCTGAGGTCGAGTTGTAGGAACAATGCCTCCTTGCCGGTCTCCTCGCGCAGCTCCTGAATAGCACGTTCCGCCTTTTGCTGGGAGCGCGCAGCGAGGTAGACTTTGGCGTTCTTCATGAGCGACCTCTTCACGATCTCGCGGCCGATACCCGTGTTGCCGCCCGTCACTAGAATGACCTTGGACGAGAGGTCTGGAAGGTGGTCTGGAGACCATGAGGGCTTCCCCGGGTAAATAGATCTGAGGAGGTGGTAGATAGACATGGTGGTTCAGTCAAGCAGGAAGCTTGAGAAATGTGGGTGTGGGGAAACGAGGGGTTTGGAGGACGCGGCACGTCGCCGCACGATCTTTATAGGCCCGAGTGCGTTGCCGTTGGGGCCAAGCGGGCTGCGCGTTTCCTCGCGGCGACAAGCCTCCGCATGATGAATAACAGTGACTAGGTCGATTGATGCATCTGACCGAGCAAGGGGGTGATCTGCGTCATGGCTCAGCATGGCTCGCAAAGAAGAGGGTTCCGACTATTTCGGATTCCTAAAGCGCGCAATATAGCATCCGAAGCGGACGTCCAGATTGCTTGCGTTGTGGTGGCAGTGCCTGCACTGCTGGCGTGCTCAGCAGCTCATTTGCCTAAGTTCTTACGACTATCATATAAGACCCGATAGAACGAGTATTCGTGGACGCGAGAACGTCTACAAAGTATGTGACAAGGTCATAGCGCAGGCCATGGAAGCAGGTGGCGCCAACAGGGGTCATTCAGAAATATAGTCGACGGCCGATCAAATTCAGAGTCGAGTCCGCTTAGACGCGAGTCCAGAGCAGTGCGTTACCCACTCCGAGCTTCTCGGACAGGCATTGTGCTGACGGATCGCAAAGCCACCGAGGAATGCTGACAAGACTGCACGTCTTCCGGGTGAGGCTCAACTCCATGCAGCTAGGTCGGCCGGGAACCATCCACCGCGGTTGCCTATGAACTTCTGGGTATCACCTAGAGGCAATCTCGTGGATAGTATTTGATTACTCGTCACTGAATGAGATTTTAAGAGCCCAAGATATGAACCTTGAAAACTAGGTGAGTAGTGTTGGTGGATGGTGATGAGTGGTGTTGAGTACTTTGTGGGGTTATCCGCGCGTTGAAAGTCAGGCCAGCCTCTCCTCGGTTCATATTGACTGCGGAGATGCAAGTGAGATGCCACATAGGCTAGCGCTGCAACCAGCGGCTGAGTCAAGCCTGGCAAGATTGAGAGGCTCGAACGCAAGGCTCTCCTCCTCAACGACCTCCTGATCGACATGCACAGCCCCTTTCCCAGGCCTCTGATGTCGAGGTGTGCGACGATCAGATCCAAAACTCTTACAGGCTCTCCTTCGCGACCATACGCGCCTCCAGATCTCTCTGTACCGCTTTTCACCAATCGCCTCACGCGTCACAAGTTGCCCGTGGTCGCAACATCCTGGACACATTCATGCTTACGCCTCCGCGGAAACCAGAATGGCTGAATATCGCCATTCATCCGAGTCGGCGATGTGACCTTATCGCTAAACTGATGAATCTGTCTAAGGGGCATGACGGCCCTGGGTACTGAGATGATGTTGTGCGACCTCTCAACGCTCTTTACCGAGTCCGCCACGCCGCGCTCGTGCGAACGCTCAATGCGCCCCACATGGATAAGCCTTTACCATTTGCTGCCAAGGTACGCCGAGCGCTGCGTATCTGAACATACCCGTCGAAGCAGACCTGCTGAACACGCCAATCACTGACTCCCAGGCCCAGCAGATCCCTCGAAGTTGACTGTTCACATCCCCCATGGCATCCTCATGGTAGACAGGCTGCGGTCCACCATCCAACGAGGCGCTTGCCAATTAAACAATCGGAGACGGACCACTCCTCCGAACTAGTGATAAACGCCGCAGTCGTCTGGTATCCTTGATCCCTCTGCACCGCATCAAACGACGGCTGTTGCCCAGCAATAGCACGACGGTGACCGGGCAGCACACGACAGTCTTCTTGACATGGCCCGCGTATGTTAATCACGCTCGGCGTTGTGGCATCGCTCCGGCGTACAAAAGGCAGTCCTCCTCTACGATGCCAACCGTCCGACATCTGTCGCCCCCCGCCCCCATCCCCTCTTCGCCTTCTTCTAGACCCTGGCGGTCACTTGTTGCTTATTCCTCGGTCCTCGTTCTTCGGTCCTCGTCACCTCTATTGCTTTCTCGCCTCGGCTGCGCCTGAGCATCCCCACTAAAACCCATCCCACCCGAGATTCTGAGCAACAGGCGACATGACGCGCATCCTCCTCCCCGTCTCCGTATTCGCCATGCTGCTCGCGTGCGCGCGGGCGGCGCCAGCGCCTCTCTTTGGGATCAACTTCGACTCAGGGAAGGAGAGCTCCGCGACGCCCACGCCCGTCTCGCAGGACGAGATCACGAGCACGATCCTGCGACCGGCGCTCTTCTCGCGCACCGCGTACTGTCCTTCACAGAACGTGACGAACTGGAGTTGCGGAGGGCCCTGCGATGCGCTTCCGAACGTCAAGGTCCTCGCGTCCGGCGGCGACGAGGGCGAGATCCCGAGGTGTAAGTGATTGGCGTGATTGAAGCGTGCCGCTGTGGCGTCTGCTGACACATGGACGGCACCGGCAGTCTTCATTGCGAGCGACCCTGATTCGCAGACGATCGTCGTGGCGCACCAGGGCACCGACCCCAAGAACATCCTCTCGATAGCAAACGACGTCGAGTTCGCGCAAGTCGACGCGAACACGACGCGCTTCCCCAAAGCGAGCAGTACGTCGCCCCCTTCACATTATCATCGTATTGCGACGCACAGTTTCACTCACCGCACCTACCAGGCGATGTGCAGCTCCACAGCGGCTTCCAAGATACTCAAGGCCGCACGTCCGACATCGTCATGTCCACAGTGCAGAGCGGGCTCGCCTCGACGAACTTCAAGCGCGTCTTGGTCACCGGACACTCGCTCGGTGCGGCAATCGCCTCCTTGGACGCCGCGATGCTCCGCATGGCCCTCCCGGACGACGTCCAAGTCCAGTCCGTCGTCTTCGGGCTCCCGCGCGTCGGTAACCAGGCCTGGGCGGACCTCCTGGACTCTCTGGTACGTGTGTCCGAGTTTAGCAACTGCCCGCGAACGCCGGCGTAGCTATCCGCAAGAATGGTCTGACTGACGTCTGCTGTGTCCTTCGCATCGACAGATTCCTGATTTCGTGCATGTTACGAACCAGAAGGACCCCGTGCCGACCGTGCCGCCACATGCGCTCAGCTTTGAGCAGCCGCAGGGCGAGATCCATATCACCGCGGTCGACGACTCGACGGGCGACGCGACGATGGTCGCTTGTCCCGGACAGGAGAACCAGGTATGCATATCGCACGTGTCCAGAGTCATTGTGTTCGGTGAACTGATTTCTTGTTGTGCTTTCGCTAGAACTGCTCGCCTGGTTTCTCCATCGCGGACATCGTGGACCTCTCCATCCCGAACCATCTCGGGCCCTATCTCGCTGGGATCTCGTTTGGCGACAAGCAGTGCCCGCAATAAGCGGTGACGACTCATATATGACCTAGGCGACCGACAAACTCTACCCTCCACCCAGCTTGAGTGCAGGGATGCCCGAGGACGAGAGATCGACGGGAGCAATGAGCATAGCATACAGCTGCTGAGATCCGCGTCTTGACGTAATCGCATGCGGCTCAATACTGTAATTGCATTTGTAGAAGTAGTAGCACAATTGGGGATATTTATTCGGGTATTCGGGGATGACAGACTCAGTAGATGGGCTCGGCGCGGGGGCGGCGATACGGCGGTGCGTTGTGGGTCCAAAGTGCGCCATTTTGCTAAAGGCTAGTGGATGGGATCTTCGGCGGGGATCTCGCCGCGGGGGCGCGTCTGGTGAACGTCGGCTGCTGCGAGATCAGGGTCAATATAGACGCGCTCCTGCCCGCGCGCCTTGACTAAGTTGACTGACAGCTGCCGGTTCACGAAAACCGCTACTTAGCTGCTTTGAATCGCCGGGTCTATTCATTGCAACTTCCTCGGCCCAATGACAAGCGCGACATCGCTTGTCGCGCGAAGACGGAGGTGTGGCATGCAGCACGCGCAGAGATCGGCAAGGGCGTACGAACGACGTCACGCGCTTCGCGCGATGCACGTCACCTGGTGCGCACCCTGGCGGACCTTGGCCGTGCTGAAAGTGAAGCTCTGAAGCTTGCCCGCTGTGGGAGCCGCTCTCGCTCTCGACGGTATCAGCACGGCCGGCAGAAGGAGCGTATAGGAGCTCCGAGCTGGGCTGGCCCAGTGCTGCTGCCATGCATTCCGTACCGCCGGCAAACGTGACCCGGACCCTCGGCTGGCCATGGGGCTGCAGGTGCCAGGCAGCGCGCGTGCGGGGTAATGACTTCAGGAGACGGTCCTCAGCGCCCTGACACTGACAGTGACTCGGAGTCGGTCGTCTGTCCGTCTATCTCGTCTTGACCTCCTCCTCCTATCATGCTCTCCTCTGGTCGCGCACCTCTCCGTTCCTCCAAGGTTGTCCTCAAGAACGGCGCAGGAGCTAGGTGAGTCGCATGCCGCTTAAGCTCATGAATTGTGTGCCGTGTGGCGCTGTGGTTCCCTGAACCGCGACGATAGCGCGTCCTTCTCGCTGGTGTTGCACTTCTCTCCGGGGACGAGCGGGATTTAGGTGGGCAGATCTATATGTTCACAGGTGACGTGCAGTGGTGCTATCGCGGTGTAGAGGCAGCAACTCTGGCGCTCTGTCATTTGCTTGAACACAAGACCACTGCACGACCATCGCGCCCGTCCCCGGGGCCCGTGTTGCCTGTCCTTCTCGCTGTTCTGGCTGGAGGCAACTTGTGGGCCGAGCGCCTTGTCCCACACTCTATGAGCGCGAATCATGGAAGGTGCAGCTGCGTGGGCAAGTGCTATATATTGCATGGTGCAACCTCGCGAAGACCCATGGGTTCGGGTAGGACACATCGTCGATTGCGGCGTTTCAGCACGAGACTGGTCCAGGTCTCATCTCGCGGCCGCGGTGTTGTGAGCGCATGTCGTGACGTACTCCGTCGCGTGCTTTCGCGCAGCTCACCCCGTCCAGACAAAGGCATGCAGAGCTTGCAGCAACGTAAAATAGTACTGTGGACCTGTGGCTGCCCTTGCCGACCAAGATATGGTGGTCGAGTCAGGACGGGACGGTGTGCCAAGAGGACGAATGAGTACGCCACCATGTCCGATCGCTGGCTGTAAATGGACGGACTGGGGCAGATCCCGGCGAAACGTTGATGCCTCGGACGGGGCGCATCCGTTATCGGCAGTCCTCCTTCCCAATCCGTGCTACTTCTTGCCCGAACGGCCTGCTGCCGGAGGAGGGTACTCGCCTTTGGCTTTGGCTGGACATGTGGCCGTACGTGAATCAGTTTGCTGATAATTCGCTGCGCTCCGATCCAGCACGCGGAGCCCCTACTCGACCGCCATCCTCTCCCGGCACTCGTCCCATCCTCAGCGGGGCGTCCCGTCCCATATAAGTACCGCACGTTCGACCACAGTTTGCGGACACTCCGCCCATTTCAAACACTCCCGCGACATGTCCTCTGCCGCGCAGTCCCACGCATCCCTCGTCGAGTTTGGCAAGCAGCATGTCACCAAGGGCCTTGGTCGCATCGTCGACGCCGTCATTACCAAGGGCGAGGGATCGTACGTAACTCTCGGGGATGGCAGGCAGCTCCTCGACTTTACCACCGGTATCGGTGTAACGAACTTCGGTATGTGCTGGTGATCTTAGTCTGCCGATCTGCAAGCTAGAGTCGTGATACCGCCTGTAGGCCATTGCCACCCGAAAATCAGCAAAGCAGCGGCTGATCAGTGCATGAACTTGGTTCATGGGCAGGTGAGTACTTTCCGGCAACGACTCGTCCACCGTGCTGAAATGCCCCGCTATACAGTGCAGCATCGCGTTCCACGGTCCTTACCTGGAGCTCATTCAACGACTTCTGCCCATGATGCCGCACCCCTCTCTCGACTCGTTCTTCTTCTGGAACTCCGGCTCAGAGGCCGTCGAGGCTGCCATCAAAATGGCGCGCACCTTCACCGGCAGACAAAACATCATCAGCATGCAGGGCGGCTACCACGGCCGCACTTTCGGTGCGATGGCCGTCACGAAGAGCAAGACGATCTACAGCGAGGGTTTCCACCCGCTCATGGTGCGTATAACCACCTAGTCTCTGCCGTCTCGCCGGATCGCTGAGCCTCGCACGCTAGCCTGGAGTATTCAGTCTTCCCTTCCCCTACTGGCACCAGCTCGGCGTACCCGCTGATACGCCCAGCTCCAAGCTCACCGAGATGTGCCTGAACCAGCTGTCTCTGTTGTTCTCGCAGGCAACCGCACCTCGGGACACCGCTGCGATTCTCATCGAAACCGTCCTCGGTGAGGGCGGCTATGTTCCCGCTCCCCCAGAGTTCCTGAAGGGCCTGCGGGATATCTGTGACAAGCACGGTATCATGCTCATCATCGACGAGGTGCAGTGCGGATACGGCCGCACGGGCAAGCACTACGCGATTGAATATTCGGGCGTGCGTCCGGACATCATGATCACCGCAAAGGTGAGTAGACCTTCTCCCGTTCTGGGGGATTTGCAGTAAGATCGATACCGTCTACCAGGGCCTTGCGAACGGTTTCCCGCTTAGCGGTATAATCAGCCGGAAGGAGCTCACAGACAAGCTCAAGCCTGGCTCGATGGGTGGCACGTATGCCGGTAACGCGGTAGCCTGCGCAGCCGCTGTCGCCGCAGCAGATGTCATGAAGGAGGAGAAAATCCTGGACAACGTCAACGCGCGGTACGCTCGACCTCTTCTCCCTCTCAGCACTCTCCGCTGACCTTGCGTCGTAGCTCGAAGGAGCTCTTCGCTGCACTGAACGAACTACGCGCCAACCCGAAGCTCGCGCCCGCGATCCTCGACGTGCGCGGCCAGGGCCTCATGGTCGCGGTCGAGTTCGCGTCGCCAACGGGCACGGGCCCGTACGACGCGTTCCGGAACGAGGCCGTGCCCGAGAAGCTCGCGAGCCGGGTCGCGAAGCGGTGCGTGGAGAAGGGATTGCTGATCCTGACGACGAGCGTGTACGAGGTGATCAGGTTCATCCCGCCGCTCAACATCTCGCAGGAGGACCTCGCGAAGGGCTGCCGGATCTTCGCGGAGGCGGTCGAGGAGGTCGTGCGGGAGGGCTGAAATGCCCTCGAGCATGAGTATTATCGGGAATGATGCGGACGATTGCTGATCAGCAACAGTTGAGAAGTTGGATTTACATTTGTACGATGGAATAGGAAGCAGCGAATCTTACATGGCGTGCTATCGCGCTCGACGTCATGGTGCCTAGAAATAGATTTGCATACGCCATTGTAGAACTTCAAAGGCCACTCGTGGTATGCACCGTGTTGAGCCGTTCACAACTTATACAGGTCTGGCGGTTCATGTTATGTCCATTCTGCGGAGTATGCACAGCTCGTATGGAGTACTCAATGCTGGAGGAGTTACAACGCCCGGCGCTTGGAATGTATACTGACGCCACACAAGCTGCGAAAGGCTCGCCTCTCTCGGCCTTTATGTAACGACCGCAGCGTCCGTTGTGAACTGTGTATTTTCGGCCTCGACGTCAACCATCATTCCGAGCCCTTCGCTGAGCTATCCTGATCGCACGCTGCCCAATCTCGTCTCTTTGTTCCCAAACGCACGCCGTTAACGCCTGCTGAGTTGCTGTTATAACGCGGGCCAAGTGGCGTGTTACTGTAAAACAGGTGCCGTGCTTGCCGCTCGCTCGCCAGGCCGGCATCGTGCCGTTCCCCGCACTTCTCCTCCAGGCCGCCGTCCTCGGCCACGGCTCTCCCAGGCGCACGCCCACCGCCCGTCCACACACTTTCTCTCCCCTTCATCCCTCTTCTCCATCTTTTCTTCTGGTCTGACCTCCTGGTCGTCTTCGCGCGGCCCATTTCATGCGCCATGCACGTCCCCGGTCTTGACATCGGGTCCGCTCTCAGTGGCATCGGCACGTCTGGCACTGGCGCCCCTCAGGCACGTCCCGGGATCGCAGGCAAAATGTTCCGTTGGGCCGCTACGCTCTTTATCGTCTGCCTGGCCGCCACCTGGGTCCCTCTTGCGCACGCCTACATCCCCGCGAGGCCGACGAACCAGACGAACGTCGCGCAGGCGGCGGGGCTCAACTTCTCCGATGTCTCCACGCTCGATATGCAGTGGTTCCCGATGGGCAGCTATAAGGAGAACGTCTCTTACCAGCTCGTTGGCGCGTACAGCACTGGGATCAACAAGGTGCGTTGTTAGTCTATCACCCTGTTGCGTTCATGGGCGGTCATGGAGAGGAGTGCAATGCACGTCTCGCGAGGATGTGTAACTGCTCTTCGTGAGGACTGCGATCTCATACTAGATGCACTCTTCACTCCGTTTGTTTTGCACCCCGGCTCTTGCTGCCTTTCTCACCTATCATACCAGGGAGCACTTGTCCATTTCTCCGAGGACCAGATGCCGAATGGAACGAGTGAGTATGCTTCAGTGATCCACGAGGTCGTGCAGTGATCAGACGAGGCCGCTTTCCGATGTGCATTGCAGCCAAGACGCCATGGATAGCGCTAGTCTCTTGTGACACCAATTCATCGCATGCGTCTATGGAGGACGACATCTTTACCCTGGCACAGGAGCGCGGGGCCGTAGCAGGGGTGAGTCTCTAATCAATCCCATGCATATTCTGCGCCTTTGACCGGGATGCTCGGCGGCACGCTGCTGTCTAGCTTCTGTACTCCCTTCACTCTATCACCTGCGTTATCAACTCCGAGTACTCCGATCCTGCGAAGTTCAATCAAGTGATGGACATCTTTGCGACCCAGTCGCTCGTATCGTCACAGTACGCACGCCTTCGCTCTGACAATGCAACCGACTGTTCTCACGCTCATCTCGACGTGACTGCGCAGAACCATCGAGGACCAGTTCCACGCGAACGATACAATCGCGTCCAAATACTATTGGTTCAGCCCAAAACTCCTGAATGAGTCTGCGCCCGTGATCAACGCCGCGGTCGCCAATGGGGCCTTGAATGAATCGGGTTATCTGTTCGCAGAGCTCAAGGCGTGGAACGGGACAGATCTTACGAATACCACCAGTCAAGGTTCCGGCGGTAACGTTGATAGTGATCCTGGTGACGGTGGCCAGCCTACCAAGAACACAAACACGAGCTTAGCAATGTGCGTATCTCGCATCCACTGTGAACGTAGAGATGCTCATAGATGGGGTTCAGGATTATCCTCTATGCCATCACTGGCTGTGTGTCTGCACTCTTTTGTGTCGTGATCATCTCGGGTGTACGTATCGACTTTGCGTATTTTCGTTAGGAGCCTTTTTGACAAGCTTTGGAACCAATTATAGGCTGTCAGGGCGATACGTCATCCCGAACGATACGGTCCCCGCTCTGCAGACGCCGCCGCATTTGGAGGACCTCCTGGAGCGCAGAGCCGCGCGCGGGGCCTCACACGTGCGATCCTCGACACGTTCCCCGTCGTCAAGTTCGGACGCGCAGAAGCGGAAGCCGACGCACCGATGTCGGGTAAGGATATCGAGAGCACGGATACGGGCGACCTCCACTACGCCTCGGCGTACGGCATGACGCAGTCCCCCGGGAAGGGCGGCGCGCAGGACGTGGAGGTCGAGCTGAGGGAGTGGCAGGTCGCCGCAACCCAGTTTGATACGGATGAAAAGGCCGGGTACCCTGTACCGCGATATTCTGGGCAGACGGACGAGGACGAGCCCGAGGACCCGTCGAAGCGCGCGAGCTCGTCGTCACAGGTCCCCCAGCCCATCCCGCGCCCGCCAAAACCGGCCGCAGAAGGCCGGGCGAGCGGGGAGAAGGACGTCGTGCCTGACGCGATCGGACGGGAGACGTGCCCGATTTGTATCGTGGACTTTGAGGAGGGCGACGACCTCCGCGTGCTCCCATGTGAAGGACACCACCGCTTCCACCAGGAGTGTGTCGACCAGTGGTTGCTCGAGCTTTCGAGTAGCTGCCCCATCTGCCGACAAGGTGCGCATTATACCCTCGTGACACATGCTCGAGAACATGCTCACAATTTGTATCGCACTCCTGTGTCATGTAGACTTCCAAGCGCTGCAGACTATGATCGCGTCGAGCGACGACGGCGACCACCTCGAGCCGCCACACATGCCTGGGGCAGCACGCCCGATCTCCACAGCGGCCGCGCGCTTCTCGCGATACCTCAAGTTCGCGCGACGGCGGAGGCAGCGACGCGAGCGCGGCGATGCGAGCTCGACCGGGCATGAGCCGATGCCTGTGGCGGAGGAGACGACGGCATGATGGGGATGCGTTTGTCGGGTGGCTTGAGTGTACGAATAGGATCTACGGAGGTGGGCAGCGGTAAGCGGTTATGGACGGACAGCGGGCCAGGCGTCCACGGCGATATGGATGGATGGGTGACGACTTCTCGAAGGGTCTTCGCCCGAGCGTCCGCTCGAAGCTTTACTTCGGCGGCTTGTGGGCGCGGACGTTCAGTGTATTAGTAGATGCGGAGCTGAGTAGTAGTCGCTTTGGATCGCTGTCGCCTTCACGTATGAGCTCTGTTATGATAAGTAATGTTGGTAAACGACATTTCTATAACGCTCGGCTCGCGTCTGCATGGGAAGTGCTAGAGCCTGAGGCCTGGTCACCGTACGAAGAAGATGGTATCGCAGATATGAAGCCACTCCGCGGACCCGGAGCCTGGTAATCACGTCACTGGTAAGGGTTGCATAGAACGAGACAGGTGAAAAACATACACTTCCTACAAATGTACGCAATGCAAATACTAAACACTAATACATACATATTTACTCCCTAACATTTTCCAAACATGAAGTTCCAAACCGTGCCAATCCAACTAACCCAACACGTACGCAAAGGAAGTTCACTAGGATGCCTTACGCCTGTGCGGGGGCCTAGTGGCAGCAGAGTCCTCTGTCTCAACATTGAAGACGGAGAGCTTCCTGCGCTTCGCCAGCTCGGGGAAGCGGTCGACGAACGCCGACGTAGCATCCTCCAAGAATCTCCAGTCGGAACGGTGCGTGATCGCCACATGCCGGAGCGTCTTTTTCCATTCCGTCGTGAACAGGGAGTGGATCACCTCCCAGGGCACACTCCAGAGCGACGCGCGGGAGCGGAGCGCGAGCGAGAACGCGACGTCCTGCAGAGGGCACACGGTCGCGGACGAGAGCACCTTGTAGACCCAGTGCAGATAGAACGGCTGTGAGTCGTAGATGTCGAACGACAGCGTGCGCAGCATCCGCGAGTCTTCCAGATTGAGATAGTCAACTGCGGACATGGTGAGTACTAGAGTTGGAACATCGCGTATCAACAAGAACGGACGTGATGCTTACATTCCCAGGGGTCATCCGTGGCTGGCAAGCAGAGACCACAGACGAACTCCTCAAGTCGATATCCGGCCTGTTGGATGTACCACCCCACGTGCCGAGCGTTCTCCGGGTCGCACATCGTCACCTCTAAATAGCGTGGGCTGACTACGTGCTTCGCAAACCATCTGAACAGCGGCCCATAGTCGGTCCGGGGGTTGCGGATGCGGAGCGTCTCCAGGGGCACAAAATGCTCCCTATGACTGACTGTGGGCGTGAAGTCGCCCTTTAGGCTCTCCCACTTTACGCCGGACAGGGTGAGCGTGCCGATGCGCTTGGCGTGGAAGAGGACGTCGGCGAAGACCTGGGTGTTCCTGAACGTGCAGTTGTGCAGGTGCAGCTCGCTGAGGTTCGTCAGCTTGGACATGCCGTCGAAGAATGCGGGATTGATGCGCGGCGGCTCCCAGTATTCGAGCCGGAGCGAGCGCAGGTGCGGGACGAGGCTCGGGTCTGGCAGCCACTCGCCCGGGGTTTCCCCCGCGCTGAGCCAGGACTTTGCGATGCTGCCCGGGGCCTTGCCGCTGAGGATCCACTCCCCGACCGCGACGCCGAGGTGGGACGAGCGCTCAGACGACAGGATGTCGAGCGCCGATTTCAGGCAATCGGGGCTGGTGATGCGGGCTCTCCTGAAGAGTTCGTACTGTGCGGGGTCGGTCCACGAGCGATGGACGTGTGCAAAGCTACACAGCGACTTGCGGTCCTCGGTCAGATAGCTGAAGATCTCGTGCTTGATTTCGGTGGGAAGGGCCTCGGCCAAGGGCTTGCCAGCCTGAGTGCCATGCATAGTGGTGGGGTAGTCCTAGATTGCCGCACAGATATGTTATGCTGGACGATTTCGGTTCTCTGGGACGCTACTTACCATACTCCCCAAGCTGGAGAGGTGGATGGAAGGCGTGGGTAAAAGGACGAGTGCAGTGGTGGGTAGTGGTGATATATGTCAGATAGTGGGTCCAAGCACTGGCAACCGAGATGTCGATCGTAGAGGGCACCGGCGCTCAATGCAGGTCGGGCTGAGTTGGGCCTTGTTCACCTTATGCGATGTATAGAAGGAGCAGACCAAGCGGTGTGATCAAGCGGAAAGGGCCGACTCGGAGGAGAGATTGGTGAGTACGGTAACGTTGCAGTGACCGGGACGCCGTGACTGCGGTAAGGAGGCAGTGAGTAATTGTCTCTCTCCCCACGATATCGATGGTGATACAAACATTCTGTACTAACGTTCAGGAGCTGGCCGACATACCAGGCTGAGGGTTAGCAGACTGGAAACGATGGATCATGGCAGCAGTCAGCTTGCCTCATGCCGCCGTCAAGCCCGCGGCCGCTTCGAAACCTACTTGACCAAGTAGACGCCCAATCAATCGGCATAAACGACGGAGCCGTAAGACAATAGCTCACCTTCCCCATTCACCACAAGGCTAGCGCACACAATCCACATGGCCACAGCGAGGTGTCCTTGTTTCTGCTGCCTGTCTCAGGTTGAAGTGATAGCTGATTACTACCGTACTTGGTACTTGCAGGTACATCATTCAGTGCGATACCACGTAACTCACGCGCATGATTCTTGTACATCTACTGTGGAGGGGATGTCGCGTCGAGGAGTCCTGAAGACATCCCTCGGCAGGCTGTTCCGCCCCCTTTCCTTTCTTCTTCAGTAGTTCTAGCACAGTTTCATATGTCTCCTGTGCCAGCTTCTGCGCATTCTCCTGCCATTCCTGCGATAAGTGCGTATTTTCTTCACTAGTGCCTTCACCTTCACGTCCGGAATTGTCTGGTTCTGCTTTTCTGCTGCCCGACCTCTTCCACGTGCCTCTTTGCGTTGCTAATAATTCATCTATCGGATCTTCTGTATTCCAAAGCAACTCCAATGCGGCGCTCGGAATACAACGGACGTGATGAGGGTCCGCCGCTCCTTCCATTGTGCGCATTGTAGAGTCTACATACTGATACACATAACACACACTAACTCATAGGTCTAAAGTCCAAGATATCTAGTCCGTGCCAATCTGCCCGACGTAATACCCACTCCAGAGGCGTCTACTGATATGCCCTGGGCCTAGTTGCGATAGAGTCCTCCGTCTCAATATTGTAGACTGAGAGAATCCCGCGTTTGGCCAGCTCGGGGAAGCGAGCGAAGAAGAATGGCTTGGCATCTGCGACGAATTGCCAGTGCGAGTGGTGCGTGATTGCAACCTCGCGGAGCGAGCTTTTCCAACCCGTCGTGAGCAAGCCATGGACCGTCTCCCAGGGCTGGCTCCAGAGCGTCTGGCGGCTGCCGAGTGCAAGCGCGAATGCGACGGTTGTGAGAGGGCACGATGACGCAGTCGCGAGCACCTTGTGGATCCAATTTGCGTAGTGTGATTGCGCGTCGTAGATGTCGAACGACAGCTTACGCAGTCTCGGGTTACACTGCAAAAACAGCCAGTTATCTTGGGCCACGGGGACATCATCGGTCAGCATCGTCATCGGGCCTCGCTCATGAACGGACGGGCTGCTTACCTTCTGGGCTCTGCTTTTGGACCGGCGGACAGAGGCCGCAGACGAGCGTCTCGAGCGCGGACCCGAGGTATTGGACGTACCAGGCCGCATGCCGACCGTTCTCCGAGTCGAACATCGTCAACTCCAGATGGCGCACTTTCACGCATTTATGGTCTACAAGCCACGCGAAGAACGGCCCGTAATTGTAGGGGGAGCGGATCCGGAGCTTTCGCAAAGGTAGCGTGCGTTGGGCCAACGACGGAACGGTTGTGAATTCGCCCTGCGGGCCATATCCAGGCGTAGGATCACCCCACCTCACGCTATCGAGGGTGAGCTCGGTGAGCTTCGGGAGATTGAACAGGATGGTAGAGAGGCATTCGCCGAGCATGAACGTGCAATGGTGCAGATGCAGCTGGGTGATGGTCGTCATGTGGCGCAAGGCACTGAGGAAGTCTGGCTCAATGTACAGCGGCCAGTCCCAGCAATGGAACCGAAGCGTGTGCAGATTCGGGAGGAGACCTTGGGGTGGCAGGATACGGGTGGGAGTAGCTCTCTCAGAATTGAGCCAGTATTTGGTAGTTCCTCCTGGGGTTCTGCCGTTGATGTCCCACTCTACGACAGCGTGGCAGAGCGAGGGCGCCTCGAGGGTACCGGATCTCAGGAAGCGGAGAGCCATTACAAGATCGTCATTGCTGGTGATGCATGCGCTCTTGTAATGATTGGCCGGCGTGGCGACAGAGGTCCGAGCGCGGAGATGGGCAAACCGACACAATGATGTGCGGTCTTCCATATGGCGGAAGATCCTCGACTTGGAGTTGTCTTTCTCGGATGTGGTGGGCGTCGCCGAAGGATGCATGATGCGGTTGTGGCGCGGTGGTTCTAAATGTTTGTCAGCCATGCTGCCCCGGGGGTTGTCAGGCATCTCATAGACCTAGAGAATACTCACCAAGGGCGTGGAAGTAGTCTGAGGTCGTGCTGGAGAGGCTGAGGATGACAGCGGGCAGCTATATACTCCAGACAGAGACAGCGAGTCCAAGCGGCCAACATGTTGGACGTAGAGGGCGCAGGCCCCCAAAGCGTAGGTCAATCCAAGCTGCGAATTGACCACCATGATCGTACGCTCAACGCCCGGGCCAAGCGACACAGTCATCTAGAGAAAGGTAGCTGCGATGGTTGGCAGTCACGGTGAGTAGTCAGTAAACATGTAATTCCCCAAGCATCGCTCACTGTAGTGGCTCAAGCCCTCCTCCTTACAATTTTGCTCGGTATGGCCAACATTCTAACCGAGCATGGGGTTACGATGATGGGAGCTGCGGCCAGGTCTGCTTCGAGCATCGGCGATACCCCCTGACCACATAGACGCCCGATCAGAACGGCACCACTAGAGTGAACCAGAGCCTTCGACCACAAGGTCGCTCACGGCCAATGCGTACGTGCACACGGGCCTCATGACCATGGTGAGCTTGGATCTACGTTGGACCAAGCACAGAGACACGCGCGATAGAAATCGGGATACTAGCAAGGCCACATACGATTATCCGACAAATACTACTACTGATACACAGAATCCTAGCGTCCAAATGTCGCGAGTCCTCAAGACGACTTCTTTGTGTCCTCCTTCACATCCTCGGTCAGCTGCTTCGCCTTCTTGCCTTTCTCCTCCAACACCTGCAGCACAGCTTCGTATGTCTCCTGCGCCAGCTTCTTCGCGTCCTCGCGTCGCTCCTGCGACACCTTTACGAATACCTTCACGTCCGGAACCCTCTTCAACGCTTCCTCTCCACCCGGCATCGTTCGAATCCAATCTTGCAGGCTCTCCCATCCACGCTCCAGCTGTTTGCTCGTCTGCTGCTCGGCTTCCTCCGCCTTCTTCTGGACGAATTCGCGCAACTCCTTCAGCTTCTCCTTGTTCTTCGCGCCGTCACCTTCCGCAGTCTCCTTCACTTTCTTGAAGATCTCCTGCGCACTCGAGCTGCTTCCAGAGAGCGCCGCGGCCCCTGCCGCTATAAATTTGTCCTGGTTCTCCGTCAAGAGCTGCTTGATCTCGGGGAGCTTGTCGAGGTACGGCCCAGCCTCTTTCACCGCGCGATTCCACGCGTCTTGCGACGACGCCTGCGCAACCTTGCGAACCTCTTCCGTCTTCGACTGAATAAGCTGCCTCGCCTGATCGAGACCCTCCTGTGAGAACCCTTTGGAGAAGATCTCTTTGATCTGTCGAGGAGACATCGTAAGCGTCACGACTTCTAGGCAACTCTCAACGCAAGCGCCTACCTGTTGGCTGGTCTCGTCGTACAGCTTCTTGGCCTCCGGGCCCTTCGTCTCCGCCATCCTCTTCAACTCGTCGTATCCGCCTCCGAGCTTCTCAGAGATCTGGGGATACTTCTGGCTCAACGACCCAAACGCATCCTTCCCTGCCTTCTCTCCAAGCTCTTGCAACTGGGTGCTGCGCTTCCTGAGCACGTCGAAGACCTTCATGGCTGTCGCCACGTCCAACGCGCTCCCGGAGTCCTTGACGACTACCCGTACCTCCTCATAGCCGTCGGAGACGATGCGGTTCACCTCGTCTCCATGCGAATCGCGAAGCTGGTCGATGGTGTCGAAGACCGCGTCGACGTGCGGACGTGCTCCAGGAATGACGGCGAGGTAAGAGCGCGACACGTCCCGCAAGTAGTCGAGCGCCTCGTTCGGACTCTTCGGGGCTTTCTCTGCGATGGTCGCCTTGGTCTGCTGGTAGTAGTCTGATACCGTCTTGGATGCATCTACGGCTTTCTTGACACCAGAGAAGTGGTACCATACGTAGCCTATGCATGAAATGGTCAGCCAGTCGCGTAAAGTCGTGCATGGGGATGTGCATACCTCCAACGAGGACGACGGCTCCTCCGGCTACGCCAGCAGCGAGATGCGAGCCACCGAATGACGAGCCTGGGGCGGAGGTCGAATTGGTAGACTGGAAGCGCTGGAAGGTGCGTCTACCCGCGACACGACGCGCCGCGACCGGATAGTAGCGCGCCGAGGCAGACTTGGCCGACGTGCGAAGCGTAGAGGCGTACATGGGTGCTGCTTGTTATGAGTTGGGTGGGGTACGGAGGCAAAGAAGAAAGCTCAAGATGGTATGGACGGCGGAGAACGCAGGACGCGGTATATATACTCGTCTGCGCGCAACGCGTCCTGGGCGCTAAAGTGACGCGCGGTGTAATGTCGTCAGTGGAGGGCGATGTCAATGACGTCATGTGCTCATATACATATGGGTCCAAGTTTCCTCAGGCTGGCGCAGTTCGGTATATCCGCCGCCAGTTCTGGGCAACCAGTACCACTCCAGCGCTATAGGGCTGCCCGCTCATTACTGTCTACAAGTCAACGCTTCAGCCAGTATGTAATAGTATGCCTTGATCGCAATATTGATATCACTATTGAATCCATACCCAAGTTCGAGCATACATCCGAAAATCTTGAGCATTAGTGGAAGCCCATCCAGCAACGAGCGCCCCCTTCGAAGTCATCGCACTCTACGTCCGACGCGCCCTGGTTAATGGCTTGAACGAGCAGGCCCGCGCACGCGTCGTAGCAGTTCGTCGGGCTCTTGTAGTTGTGACTGCCCTTGAACCAGCCTCGGCCGCCACAGTCCTGGCCGCTCTGTGTTGCCATCAATTGTGGTTAGCTTCACTCATACGGGATTTTGACGGGCAACAGAGACATACCCAGTTGTCCCAGCGGTAGTTGGTGAGGCAGTTGTGCAGGGCGACCTGGTCAGTTGCGCCCAGGGCGTTGTACTGACGGACGATGGACGCATTGGCCGACACCTGGGTGACGGCGAAGGCGACCATGGGGACGAAGACAGCAGCGACCTTCATGTCTGTTGCGTTGGAGTGGATGGGGTGGGTAAGGGAGCTGTCTCAGAGGGGTAAGTGCCGGAATCCGGAAGTGCAAGTCGTTCAACCCGCTAGCCAACTCACTGTTTGAGAGGATGTGAGCGGGTGATTGAGTGAGGACGATGTTGGTGAGAACGAGGGTGTCATCCCTGCTTTTATAATCTCCATGGTGGGCTCACCCATATGCTAGAAAGCCCGCTCCCTCGCTGCACCGACCGCATCCAGAAGTGAAAGGTCGGAGCGCCTGAGCTGTAGGCTTAATTTGGAATGTTGGTGAGCCAAGAGGAGGCGTGCGAGAGGAATGGGCAGGAACGATCCTCACATGTCAAGCACAAGCCCAATCCATGACAGCTGAGCGTCCTGTCTCCTAGGCCAAGCTCGCGAAAATCCACAGCAATAACGACCAACGTAGAAGCGGACCCGGCGTCGATCTCCCAGCGGCTCCGTTAGTCTGCTACCGCTCACCTTGTTGAGCGTCTAGCATACGCCCGCCGTCTTGGTCGGGGTTGAGCGCGCATGGACGATTACATCTTGAGGGTTTAATGCGGGCGTTATAGGCTTGGAACGAGCCGTGGTAGGAAGCCAAGAGCAATCGGGTATGCGACTGGGTGTCTACATAGTTTGTGAAAGCAAATTCGTCACAGCCACACGTACTGACCTCCATCCGATGTCTGGACGCTGGTAAGCGGTGTCGCTGGGCGGTACCAAGCAAACAATGCCAGCACCCCGCCCGCTATGTGATGAAACTTGGTCCTCATGTTTCAAGGAGTGTAGGAGAGGTAGTCCCGGGCGCACTGGGCCTTGGCGATGTTGGCTAGCACATCTCGTGAGTTCTGGGCTCCGTCGTCTCAAGAGCCCTTCAATAAGGTATCAGTGGCCTTGATAGTGAGCGCGAACTTGCATGAAAGTGGTCAATCGCCCCTTGGCGGCCAGATCCAAACGCAATCCTCACAGCCATGTGCCAGATTGACATCTACCACTAGCGATGAGCAGAGGGAATTCGCACCGTCGAGTTGTAAGCAAATTTGGCCTAAAGATACACGGTAACTTGAAGACGCACCATGGCTATGATATTGAGGGTCTCTCCCGCCTTCCTTAAATACGTCTTGTAGTTAAATGTCGCGTCATTGTATCGGCTTAGCTATATACGTTGCGGGCGACCAGATACACGTTCACAAGAGCACAACTGCATTCAAGGCAACTTCGATACGAGATCTTTCACGAGCTCGCCAGGGCTGCGCAAGTCAGCTGAGCATGCCCGAAGAGTGCATACCGGGTTCCCTAGGCCTGTAGGTATAGTAGTTAATTGGTAGGTATAGTAGTTAATTGACATGTAGAAGCTCTTCCCCGACAACTTACGGTCCTCGTTATGGACGTGTTCTCTGAGTTTGGTTCTAGTCTTCGTCCATATTGGGGAGGCGGTTGAAGCCGATAGCTTCTGATCCTAACATGAGCAAATACGGCACCGCCACCTTGTGGCTTAGACAGCATGCTCTCGGCTTGTCCCTGTCATATATTCACGACTGTGATCCCAACCTCACGCATTTGCTACCACTATCTGCTGCGCCGCTCTATTTCTCGTCATATACTCGCGTGCAGCGTACCCTTCATCTAAACGACTACAGTAAACTCGGTGAACGCCACCTCTTCTTGTGTGCATTGTCTGCAACATGTCAGGAAAGCAAGGCGCGTACGGCGCGCGCGCACAAGACACAGACTTCCGGAAGAAATGGGACAAGGAAGAGTACGCGGAGAAGGCGAGAAAGCGGGATGAGGAGGAGAAGCAGCGCATGCGGGAGAATGAGGAGCTGCAGAAGCAAGGTACGCCTACCTCCCCAGATTGTCCCCTCGCGCCCAGGCTCATGTAAGGGTGTATATAGGGAAGAAGCCACGAAGGACAAAGAAGGAAGACCTTCCAAAACCTACCGAGCTGATGAAGGCTCGAGAGACACCGTTAGAGCTGGACAAGAACTTGGGGAAGACCATCGTGGTACAGAACGCGGGCACGCGTGGCCCCGGCGTGCCCGGCTTCTACTGCGAGGTTTGCAATAGAACGTACAAGGACAGCTCGGCATATCTTGATCACATCAACGGTCGTGCACGTAAGTACATTCTGCCGTGTATGTCATGCGACAGGACCCTGAAGGACCCTGGTAGATCTACGCGCTTTGGGCCAGACAACGCGGATAGAACGCTCGACCCTCGAACAGGTCCGCGCACGAATAGCGTACCTACGCGAGAAGACGCGCGAAGCCTCCAATGCCAAGTCGTTCGACTTTGAGAAACGGCTAGCGGAGGTACGCGAGAAGGAGGCAGCGATTCGCGCTGAAAAGAAAGCAGCCAAGAAGGCTTTGCGAGAGCGCGCGCGAGTTGAGCTTGCCAAGGACACCGCCGCTGCCCCTGAAGCCAAGCAAGAAGACAACGACATGATGGCCATGATGGGCTTTGCCGGTTTCGGGACGACGAAGAAGTGACTTGGGACCCTGCGATCGCCATTGTCTGTACCATATTCATGCTGCTCTGCTGCTAGAGGATACAGATGCAGTTGTATTTCTAGATGCACACACACTACTGTAATACACTTCTCAAGACTGCTTTTTCTCCCAGAAACCCCGCGAAAGACGAACTCTACCGCCACGCAAGCGACAAGACGAACTTGACCTCGGCGATATCCTGCTCCTCCTCGAGAAGGACCTTGCGGTCCGCACCGCGCTCGCTCACGTCACGGGGCACGCTCCGGACGGTCTTCTCGATGACGTCCATGTACGCCTCCATGGCCGCGCGGATGTCCTCCCCGACGCCCTGCTCGAACGAGTAGAAGACGTCGACGTCGTCCGTTGCCTGCAGACCGGCTCGTTTCCGCAGCTTCTGGACGCGGTTGATGAGCTCGCGCGCGAGGTACTCGGTTTGGAGCTCCGGGTGGACCTGGATGTCGAGCCGGACGACGACCTCGTTGTCGGTGTTGGTCGCGAACTGTGCCGAGCCGCCCTCGGTCTGTTCGGGCAGCTCGATGTAGCGCTGTACTGCGAGATCGCCCGCGACGAGCTCGATGCCGTCGACGGTGATCTTGCCAGTGTCGAGGTACTTGCGCACCTCGTCGCTCGAGACGGATGGGAGGGCGTTCTTGACGCGTCCCAAGTCTTTGCGCAGCTTGCGGCCGAGTACGGCCCAGTCTGCGACTGCACGGTACTTGACGCCAGCAGCCTGCTCATCGGAGGTGAAGACGATGTCGCGGACGTTGAGCTCAGACTGAACGTAGCGCTGGAGCTCCTTGACATCCTCGAGCCATTCAGGCTCGGCGTGGAAGACCATGAGCTCTCGAAGGGGAGTCTAGTGCAAATCGCTGTTAGCGGAAGGATCAGATCCCAGTACAAGGACTTGCTCACCTTGAGGGAGAGGTTGTGGCGCTCGCGGACATTCCGCGTAAGCTCGATGACGGTCTGCATGCGCTTGACCTTGCGCTCAATCACCTCATCGAAGTACTCCTCCTTGACCTCGGGGAAGGGCAGGAAGTGGATGGAGCGCGTGTCACCGGCCTTGGGATCCTCAGGGATGAATCTCCGGAGCTCCTGGTAGATGCTCTCGGTCAAGAAGGGAGTGTATGAAGACTGAGGATACGACTAATTAGTATCACCATTCCCCCACCGAACGAAGCAAACACAAGCGTACCATTGTCTGGCAGAGCGTAAGGAGCGTCTCAAACAGAGTGTTGAGCGCCGCGATAGTGTCCTCGACACCATCCTCACCCTTAAGTCGCCGACGGTTGAAGCGAATGTACCAGTTCGTGAGCTCGTCAATAAGGTCGAGCAGACGAGGAATGATGGTATAGAGCCTGTATGCGGCCATCTCCTCGCGCACGAGGCGGATGAGGGACTGACACCGGGCGAGGATCCAGCGGTCCATGACGTTCTGCGAGACGGGTGCGTGTGCGTGGTAGACGAACGTGCGGCCGGTCGTCTTCTGTAGCAGCGCGGCCTGGCCGAGGAAGAAGCGGAAGGAGTTGAGCCAGGGGAGGAGGACTCGCGAGACAACCTCGCGGACGCCGGCTTCACGGAAGCGGAGGTTATCACCACGGACAATAGGCGAGTTGACAAGGAACATTCTACGAGTGAGCATATCAGTAAGGCGGTCTACTTTTAGGACATGTTAGCGTCTCACCTCGTCGCATCAGCGCCGTACTGGTCGATGATGAGGTTAGGGTCGGGGTAGTTCTTCAAGCTCTTACTCATCTTCTTGCCATCCCTGAAGACACCGTGAGTAACAATACTGAGAAATGGAGGCGTGCAACATACTCTGCGAGGACAAGACCGGTAACGATGAGGTTCTTCCATGGCGCCTTGCCAAAGAGATGGGTCGAGAGGACGAGTAGCGTGTAGAACCAACCACGCGTCTGGTCGATACCCTCAGAGACGAAGTCGGCAGGGAACGTCTTCTCGAAGAGCTCCTTGTTCTCGAAGGGATAATGGAGTTGGGCGTACGGCATGCTATACGATCCGTTGAGCGAGAGTTCTTGTGCACTTCGGCAACCGTACTTACCTGCCGGACTCGAACCAGCAGTCAAAGACGGCCTCAATGCGCTTGAGCTGGCCCTTGCCCTTCTGCGAGGGGATAGTGATGTGGTCGATCTTGTCCCTGTGCAAGTCGTTGATGCCCTTGACGCCCGACAGCTTCTCGAGCTCCTCGACCGAGCCAACGCAGACAATCTAAGTAACCACACCCATACGTCAGATACGTTCCAAGTGAAATATGCGAGGACACAAACCTCCTCCAGGTCGTCACTCGCCCAGAGCGGGATGGGCGTCCCCCAGTAACGATTCCGGGAGACGTTCCAGTCACGGGCATTTGAGATCCAGTTTCCGAAACGACCATCGCCGACGCTCTGGGGCACCCATCGGGTCTCCTTGTTGTTGGCAACGAGCTGGTCGACAATCGGCTGGACACGAACGAACCACGCCGGGATAGCGCGGTAGATGAGCGGGGTACCGGACCTGCATGGCTCGACTTAATTGAGTGAACTAAAGGACCAAGCTACAAGGGCCTACCTCCAGCAGAAGGGGTACGTGTGGTTGATAGTGGACTGCACGATTAAACGCCCCTTGTTCTTCAGCACCTTTTGAATTTCCTTGTCGGCGGCCTACAGTACCAATTGTTAGAAGCCCACTTGATGTGATTCAATCTTTGCATCACTCACTTTGACGTGCTGACCAACAAAATCGGGGACCTCCTTGGTGAAGCGACCTGCGTCGTCGATCGGACAAGGGGGAGTGTCTTCGGGACGGAGGACGCCATTTTCGATAGCGACTCGGTGATCGTCCTCACCGAACGCAGGCGCCTGGTGGACGATACCCGTACCGTCCTCAGCAGTAACGTAGGTGTCGTTGAGTACCCGGAACGCCTTGTCCTCGAACTGCATGACCGGTCAGTAGGACATCCGATGCGCGACACGGAGACACAGACCTGTTCGGTGAAGTATTCGAAGAGAGGAACGTATCTCCAGCCTTTCATGTCGGAACCCTTAAACGTAGCAAGCTTCTTGAACTTGGCTTTCTTCGGATCCTTGTAGAGGGTCTTGAGCAGGTTTTCGTGGATGATGAAGTTTTGATCCCGCTCCTGGTCGTGGATTTTGATGTAGGTGTAGTCGGGGTGAACGCAAAGGCCAAGGTTGGATGGCAGGGTCCAGGGCGTGGTCGTCCAAGCCAGAAGGGAGGTCGTGCGGTCATCTACAAGGGGGAATGCAACAGTCACGGCGGGGTCGTTGACTTCCTTGTAGGCGAGGTTCGCCTCGAAGTTCGAGAGAGGCGTCAAGAGTCCGGTGGAGTAGGGCATGACTTTCAGCCCACGATAGATCATGCCCTTGTCGAAGAGCTGCTTGAATGCCCACCACACGCTCTCCATGAAGGTGATGTTGAGGGTCTTATAATCGTTCTCAAAATCGATCCAGCGACCCATGCGCTCGACGGTGCGGCGCCATTCCGAGGAGTACCGCATGACGATGGCACGGCACTCAGCATTGTACTTGTCGATGCCCAGCTTCATGACATCGTCCCGGCAGGTGATCTCCAGCTTCTTGTCGATCTCGTGCTCGACTGGGACACCATGCGTATCCCAACCAAATCGACGGGTTACATGATAACCGCTTGCGTGGGCATGTCTTGTAACGATGTCCTGGCATGATCCTGTTGGAAAGCAATCGACTCCGATCGTGGTAGAGACATACCTTGATCGTTCCGGCCAGGAGATGTCCATAGTGCGGCAGACCGGTGGCGAACGGAGGACCATCGTAGAAGGAGTACTCAGGCCTGCCCTCAGAAAGCTTCAAGCTTGTTTGAAAGGCATCAATCTCTCTCCAGTACTCGATGACCTTCTCCTCCTCCTTGGCGAAGTTGAATGGTGCAGACACTAGATCGGATGTCAGCTTGATATCGTCTGCCGTCGTCGTGATTCTCTACCACTCACAATTGTGGGGTGGGAAAGGCATGACGGGCAATATGCCTCGACGAGGACCGAGCCCGAGTAATTGAGCAGCAAAGGACAGAGAGAGCGGGGCAGAGTCAGTTTATCTGCCCAAGTCATTTCTGCTCACTTTCTACTACTAGACAGATAAGCGCCTTGGACTTTGCACACGATCAGATCATCTCAGATCGACTCAATCTCTCCTCTCAAGCGCCTTCAAGCGAATTCGGTGGCCGTGCCTCTCCAGTGTGCATTGTGTGTACAAGCTACATCTTATAACCACACCAGGTTTGTGCAACATGATCCAGTTCCTCAACACGCGAAATTCGCAGACGGTATCAGATCACACTTGAGCAGGAAACAAGCCAGGATGGGTCGTAAGAGCAGGGCACCGTTGCGGGCCAGTGAACACACCGACAGGCTGGTGGTGCGGCCAATAGCATACATAAGACCTAGTGTCTGTACATACCACTGGCGAGAGTGCGGTGAGGATGGCTACATAGAGCGATATCCGAGTCGGCCTCCGAGAACCCCACGCCCCATATTGAACATACAAGCAGATGAGTGACGAAAGGCCAAAATATGTGATAAGAAAGCATGGGTTATAGGTACATCGTCTACTCATCTGGGACCTCGATCTCCCCGTTGTTGATCGCGTCGATGATGTCGTGAGGGGGCTGGCCGTCGACCGTGCAGCCAACGCTCTGCGCCGTGCCGAGAATCTCCTTGGCGCCGTTCGCGAGGGACTTCGCGAGGGATTTTGACCGCATCGTGCGCGCAATGTCAAGAATCTCGTCGAAAGTGACGTTGCCGCTGTGCTTGATGTTCTTCTCCTTCTTGCGGTCACGTGGGGGCTCTACACCAAGTACGTCCGTTAGACCTAAGAAAATGGAAACAGCGCGAGGGAGTACGCACCCTTGAGAGCCTTGATGACAAGGGAAGAGGCAGAGGGGACAACGTCGACCTTGGCTTGACGGTTTTGGATGGTAAGCTGGACGGTTACGCGGAGACCCTTCCACGCAGAGGTAGCCTTGGCGATATCTTCACCGACCTTCTTCGGCGACTAATTGACATCCTATTCAGCACCCTCTGAAGACATTCCCGAGTATGCGAGAGTGCGTACAAGACCAAGGGGACCAATTTTCGGGGCGAGCGCCGAGGAGGCACCGACTTCACCACCCGTGGCCCGCAGGTAGATGATCTTGATTTCGTTGGGGTCCTAGAGTGGGCGCAGTTCCATGAGCAAGCGAGTAGAGCATCCAAGCAGCATGCTACGCACAAACTTCGGGGCCATGGCGAATGTTGAAGGGGAGGGAGGGGACGGCGGCGAAGGTAGACAGACACGACCAGCTAGATCAGTTTAGTCTCGCACCCGGGCGTATACTTCAAAATAAGGTTTGCGGAAGGCGCATGAGCTATACAGGTGTGGCGGCAGATCCCGTGATCTTTTCCCACCCAGAGCGCTTCGGCCAGGCTCTGTCGCAGGGGCTGGGAGATCCAAGATCGGTGCCTGCCTGATTTGTGCGATTGTAGTTTGTGCATCAGTCTCGACTTCAGCATTCAGGTCTCTCCCCTTCCCCGCATTCTCTCTCTTCATCCGCCGCTCACCGTCGGGAACAGCGAGCACACGTCTGGGTTGGTGGCGGACAAGGCTACCGCAATGGGTGCATGGAATCTCCAGAGCGGGTCGAAGTACCGGCTGCCTTCGAAGACGTCGATGTAGATGTCCTCGTGCAACTCATAGGTTCGTAGAACATTTTGTGGGGTATACCGTCCGACGCGTGTGCTGACCTCAGGTTCGTTGAAGCCGACATGATGGAGCGTTTGATGGCTATCAACGACCAAATACCACTATCGCCGTATGTTCACTCTCGCAGACATCGCGAGGCGACTGTACCGACGATGTTTGTCCACGCAGCGAAAGTCTCACTCGTTTCCACTCTCGCGCTCCTCCAGGAATATCCATTCTAGACTATTTGCGACGTATAGTCAGGTTCACAAGAGCCGAGGTGAGCGCGCACTGCGCATATCCGCTCTTCCAACCGGCCCATTGCTCACACAGCGCGGGCAGCGGTCATGCCTGTTAATCACGCTGCACTATATCGATCAAGTCTCCGCCCGGATGCCCATCTTCTTCCTTACGTCTCTCACCTGCCACCGCTTTGTGATCGCGGCCATCGCCGTCTCTAGCAAATGCCTTTGCGACGCCTTCTCCAGCAACAGTGTGTATGCGCGCGTCGGCGGTATACCCCTCGGAGAGTTCAACGTCTTGGAGCGCGAGCTGCTACGCATGATAGATTGGCACCTAACGGTTAGCATTCTTTTCTCCTATACCCCCACTCCCTCCTCTGCTTCTTCGTGTCGGCTGGGACATCTGGGCTGAACTTCACTCTTCCTGCGTCGCGCGCGTCCAATCGCCGAAACCTTGCGTCCTGTCCTGCCTTGCAACAACGCTCGCTCCAGTGTACGCGGGAAGTTCTCCAGGAGTACTACGTCAGCCTCGTCCACACCTACAGCAAGGGCACGTTCTACATCAGCGACCCGCTATCCTCGAGCGGTATCTCCTCGGACAGCGATATGGACTACGACGCTACGCCCTCACCCACAGCCTCTCCGGCTCCGCCACCGCATCCCGAACCACACCCCCTCGCGCCGCCAGCCCAAGCCCGTGCCAGCAGCAGCAGCCCATCGGCCCCACGGCGCGAAGCCTCTACGATTCTCATCGACACCGCTACCCTCGCGCCGGAAGCGCCGCAGCCTCCCACGCTAGAGCAGAACATGGCGTTCGCGGCGTTCCAGCAGCAGCAACAGCACGACATGGACACGGACGAGAGCTAACTACGGCGTGTAGCACGCATATGATCGCGTTTGTCTCACTCCGTGGAGCATCGGGCTGTGGGCTGCGCGAACATGCGTGTGTGCGCGGCAGCGGGATGGACGAACGTGGGTCGGACCGCGTGCTAGCCTAGAAAATAAGATACTGCAGAGCAAATATTCGTGTTTCCATTAGCCAGTACTGTAACAAGAGAACTACAACGCGGCGCAGCCCGCGACCACGGATATGAGATTGTACATCATTCACACACACAGAGGTAGACACACAAAGGGCCCCCGGGGATAGAAAGAAAGAAAAGAAACAATTTGACAAACAAGCAGTTGCAAACGAGTGGTGTCCGAGAATCCTACCATGGCGCTAAACGAGCGGAAGTGTTCGTGCGGGCGTGATTCCGAGTCCGAGGCCGACGCGGGAACGATGCCCGGTATATAAGTATCAGGGAGCGTAGGAAGGAGTGGATGTGTGTGCGTTGTTGTTGTTGTTGTGTTGGGTTTCGACTGCGTACGGCTACCAAGAGCATAGAATAGAATATATACTATACGCGTCCCGAGCCAGCGAAAGACGACACTGCGCGCCCGCCAAAACCGAACCGCCATACCACCGCCGTACGTACATCCGTCCGTCCGTCCGTCCTTCCATCCACGGTACCGAAGTTGCATGGGAACTACGTCCAGCCAATGTATTCACGACGACGGAGGTATCGTACAGGCAGTTGGAACATTGCTGGCTTGACAGGAGTACGCTACGGTAGGGCGGGGCAGGTCGTCTAAGCGGTGAGAGGGGGATAGGGTCAACAGTCCGTGCAAGGGGGTTTGTTCGTTGAGCTCGCCGGCGCGCGCGGCGGGGGGTACGGGCAGGTCGGCGCGCAGGCGAGAAGCAGCGAGGATGTGCGGGAGAAGGGGAAGGTGTGCAGTGGGGAAGAGGGTAATGCATTACGGCACGACGATGGGGAGTTGTGCATGTGGGAGCGCAGGGCAATATCGAGAGCGACGATGAAGGGAATTGGTGGGAAGATGCAGAGCGGGGAGGGAGGCAAGCGGAGAAACTGAGCGGGAATGAGCGTGCACATCGCGCCACGGAAGGCGGGCTGCGAGACCGATCGACTTTCGTGTCGATACCAAACCAGCGCGAATAAACGCGCGCAAATATCATACAACGAGCATCGAGGCTCGCAACTCGAGGGTCAGGAGGTATCCATGGCGTACAGGCCACAGCAGTGACGCTACGAGCGGGAGGAGCGAATGAGGAAGGGCTCATTACCGACGCAGGGCAGAGAGCATCTTCGCGAGCGCGTTGATCTGGCCCTTCTGCACCTTGCGCGGCGAGCCCTCGGGCTCACTACCGCCGCCCTCCCGCTCCCTGCTGCCACTGTCCGCACGCGGACGTCCAACGTGATCGAGGTCGGTCGTGCTCGTCGCCGCGTCCTGGCGCTGGCCAAGGGGCGACTTCTGGTGCTGCGGACGCTCGTTGATGGTGTCGAGCATGAGGTCCTTCGGCTTGTTCGCGCGACGCTTGCGCTGCGGTGGGCCTCCAAACTTTGCGTCGTCCGGGTTCGGGTACATCTGGCGGGGAAGCTGGTACAGCTCCCACGGCGTGCCGGTGACAACTACATAGCATATGATAGTTTAGAATGACGAAACACAATTCTTTACAGCCAATCACGGAACTTACACTTGACGTTCGCCGGCATCTGGTTCCCGTGTTGATCGTACGACTGTTGGGACTGTTGAGATTGCTGAGAGAGCTTGCTGCCCTGGCTGCGCCAGCTCTGGGCCGAAACGCTCGTAGCGGCGGTCGACACGCTCCGAGTGCTGTTGTTGCTGTACCGAGTGAAGGCCGAAGTAGACGTGCCAGCGCTCGACATAGAACTTCGCCAGTTGCTGGACGCCATCGAGCTCGCGCTCGATGCCAGGGGACGCCCGCTGCGCGTGCTCGATGGAGAGATGCCGCGCTCGGTCCTCTTGTCACCGTTGGCATATGCCCCGCCATAGCGCCGCTCGGGGCTTCCGCGCGACGGTCCGAACGCAGAGCCGGAAGACGGGCCCCAGGTGGCACTCCCGCTCGGGCTGGCAGAATAAGGCGAGTGCTTCGGACGGCGGCCGCGGTTCCAAGAGGCAGCATCGTCCTCATGGTCGCGGTGCCGCTCGCGTGCAGCAGGGGTATGCGGCGTCTTCACGCCCGGCGGCGGGGATGGCGGGGCGTTAAGGCTATTGAGAAGGCTGGTGACGTTACTCGCCGTTGCGGACATCTGCTTGTTGCTCGAATTCTCGACGGGAGGCAGAGCGGCTTCCTCGGGCGCCGCGGAGAGCTTGTTCGCGCCTGCGGCGGCGGTCGCGGCGGCATTGCTGCCCTTCCCAAAGGACAACTTCCACTTGGACGGCTTCTTCGAGATAGATGCGCTCCCGGAGCCGGGAGAGGAGAGAGAAAGAGGAACGGAAGAGTTAAGGAGTGACAGGGGCGGCAACCCGGCGTTGGGCGGGATGGGGTACGGGGCAGAACGGATGCTGGCAGAGGCACGGCTGGAGTCGACGCCAAGCGAGAGCGACGAGGCCTGCGAGTGGCGAGACGTGCGCGAGATCTCGCGTGCAAGGGCCTGCGAGGCCTGCGCAAGGGTATTCAGCGTTGCATCGTGCGTTGAAGCAGGGGACGTGGGGGACAGGGCGGACGTTCCGTTGCCCTTGCCCTTGCGGGCGCCGCGCTTGCGCCGCTTGTGTGTGGACGCTGAGCGCGAGCCCCCCTCGCCCTCCACACCATCTGCCTCCGCGTCCTGCTCGTGGTCGTGACGGTCATGATCATTCTCCGTGAATGATATCTCCTGCTCGCTCTCGCGGTCGATAACCGGTGGGAGCATAATCGGACTCTCGAGAGCTTGGTGCTCGTACGCAGGACCCAGCGAGGGCTGACGAGAGAAGTTGCGAGAGGCACGGCGGGAGATAGAGAGAACCTCGCCAACGACGGAGTTGCGGAGCGAGGGGCGGCGAGAGTGGGGAATGGACGCAAGGCGGTGGCCCTGCACAGATGCGATGGAGATGTTGCGGGAATGGCCACGGATGGAAGGGCCGCCGAGGAGGTCAGGCAGGTCCTTGATCCAGGCACCGAAGGCATGCGCAGAGATGCGCTTAGAGTCGTCCTTCGGATCGTCCAAGATACAGAAGACGTTGTTGGCCAAGAACTCCGCAACAGGGAGCGTCATGCCAGTAAAGCGCTGCATGAAGAAGGAGACGGGCTGTTGGCGGTAAGCCTCAAACGACGAGCACACGCCTAGCGTGGTGTCCGTCCAGGGGTTATAATGGTACAACCTGATTGCTCGTCAGTAAAGGGCCGCTGCTGTGCTCATACAGGCGCGACTCACATATTGATAAGCACGATACCAAGTGACCAGACATCGGCAGCTCGCGGTGAATAAGTAGGGTGTAGGTTATTACGGCACTCTGAGGGACATTACTGGTCAGGAAATGAATGAATGCGGGGGAGAACACGTAGTTCGCGTACCAAAACTCATGTAGGGGGCACTGCCACAATCCATATCCGCCGACTCGACATCAGTCGTGGACAAGCCGAAGTCAGTGAGCTTGACGACGACCTTACGCTCCGACCGGCCGTCAGGGAGCGTCGTCCATCCGTCTGTGACGATGAAGTTTTCGGGCTTGATGTCACGATGGAAGACAGAATGGTCATGGCATGTGGCGACCGCCTCGCACATCTGAGAGAACATAGACGCGATAAGGCGGAGGCGGGTGCGCGAGAGCAGCTGCGCCGGGTTGAGCGAGGAAAGCAGGCTCGGGGTGGGTGGCGTGCGAGAGGCGCAGCTAGAGTCCGAAACTGGCGGCGAGGTAGAGAGGTCGGTCGCGGAAGGGTCCATTTCGTAGTGGTCGCGAGCTTGTTCGAGGAAGTAGAAAAGGTCTTCACCGGGGACGAACTCGAGAAGGAGAAGCAAGAAAGAAGGGGTCTCGAGAGTGCGATGAAGTGTGACAATGTTGGGGTGGGCCGGAAGCGATTGATGTATGGTAGCCTGTCCGATGTTTGAGCCGACGTCCAACGAGTCATGGATCGGAACGCACCTCAAATAGCTGGGCTGCCAAAGCCTCCTCGTCAAGGTTCGCTTTCGACAACACTTTGATAGCATATTCGCGGCCATACTCCGTAGACTGGTTACCGGGCGATCCGTCGTCCAGGTCCATGCGACCGATGGCGATCGCATGTCCGTCATCTGAAGCTTGGGGGCGGGAGAGAACCTCGCGCACCAAGTACACGACAGCGTAGCTGCCGGAACCAAGCTTCCTGACGACCTCGAATTCCTTCGCCGGTTCATCATGGTCGACCCGCGGCTCAGATGAGCTTATCGGGACCCGTGTGATGACCTCGCCCTGAAGTTTAATACCTTCCCCAACCAAGTCACCCTGACAGAGCACGTCGACGATGCAAGAAGAGATCGAAGACCGCCCGCTCGAACGATTGTCGAACGAGGGCAGGTCAGAGCGAAGAGGGTGGGGGGAGCGAGGGACGGGACTGGGAAGCTGGCGAGAGGAGGAGACGAGAGGAGAGCGGTGGATCGGTTTGGCGGGGGTGGAGGAGAGGGGGGAGGGGAAGGGGGAGTCGTAGGTAGAGGCGGATGCGGAGGAGGAGGGAGATAGAGCAATAGAGTTGGAGAGGGGGCTTACGGGGAGGGCGGGGGAACGGGGGGCGACGATCCGGTCATGAACTGCGAGCTTTGCGAGGCGGGCATGGCCATTGCGACGATCGTCAACATCTCTGTCTCTACCGGTTGCGGGCGTGCGCTTCGAGGAGGACAGGGAGAGTGGGGGGAGCTGGACTGGATACTGCAACATTAGGGAACAAGCTAGTTGGTCGTGAGCCGGAGTAGTGACTGTTCTGCCTTCCGTTCTTCTCGAGCTCGAGCGTTGAGAAAGTGAGGGCGAGATGTCAGCTGGGGGGAAGGGGGTAGGGCTACCGACGGACGAGGACTGGCTCGATATGCATGCAGCTGGTGGCGGTGAGCGCAAGCTGACCAGTCTACAGGCTACGGGGGGTGTGGCTCTCTCCAAGGGACTCCTGTCGGACACGGGGGAGACTCGGACGCCCCAGGACGTCTGCGAGCTTTGAGCAAGCCTGGCTTTGGGAGAAGCGATAGGCAGGCAGACTGGTGGGAGATGGCAGCAGGAAGCAAAGCTAGCGAGAGCGGAGTTGGAATGAGGCGCGGAAGGATAACGGGGGGCGTGATGTGCGCGGCAATGACTCTGGCGGTCAGAGGAGGGCTGCGGAAGGAGGAGGGGGCGGATAAAGGACTCACCGCTGCGACAACAACCACGAGTGAACGAGCTGGAGGCCGAGAGGGGGGGAGAGGGGGACGAGGAGGAGAAGGGGGGGGAGAGAAGGGAGAGAGAAAGATGAACACGAGGAGATTAGGGTAAGGCTATGGCTGGGAGATGGGCACGGTGCACGACCTGGCGCAGCACATGGTCTTCGTCTTCCACGGAGCCACGCGTGTCTTTAGCTTCTCATTTCTTTCGCCTATTATTATTCCTGTTCCTATTCACCCTTATTCGCGGTGCGGTGCAGGCCGTAACCGACCGAATTACGGTCGATATCAGACGGTGAATTCAAATCCCACCATCTCCTGCATCTGCATCAGCCTCAGCCAGAGTCTCTCTCGAGCTGGGCCCATCACATCTATCCATCCTCGAGTCCTCTTGTCTCAATCCGAATCCCACCCGTCTCTATTCCCGTCCGTCCGCGTGCTCACCAGTCCATGTGCATCCCTCCACCCTCGCCCCGCCACAGCGCCCGCTAGCCTTCCTCCCTCTTCCCGTCGTTTACCCGTCCCGACGCCCCAGAAGCCCTTTCAGATGCACGCTCGGTACGGTACAACCCCCAACGAGACCATCGTCAACAGCCACCCGGCCCTCTGCCCAATGCGGCCCACGCGTCGCTCGTCTTTTAGCCTGCCCGCGCGTGGAGCCCGCCATCTGCACAAGGCAGGAGCCGCCTTCAGGCTCATCTTCGTTCCCTGACAGCATCCCCGCCGCTTCGTGTGAGATTTCAGAACACCGCGCGCACCCACCCTCATGTGCATCCTGATCACGCCTCTCGCCCTCCTCTCAACCACTCATCTCAATCCGCACCAACGTTCCCTCCCTAGTCTCCGTCTACCCGGACTCGCCTGTCAATCGTCTCACCCGGCCCCCTTTCTCTCCCGTATCCTCCCCCTCCCGTTACATAAACCCCACCGGCGAGCACTTCATTCAGCCATCGGCCGCGTCCCTTGCGAACACTTGAGCATGCTCTCGATCTCGCACTCTGGCGCCGCGGCGCAGCCTCTTGTCTTGCGCCCACATGCTTCCAGTCAATCGCCAGGCACGCTTGCCAGTCTGATCCACATCCTCCCTTCAACCATCTCTCCGACTCCAGGAACTGAACCGCCTTCCGCCGTCGGCACGGCGCCGGGAACATACGCCCCCACACGATTCAGATAGCTGGGCATCCCCTTCTCGGCAGTGATCCTGCCAAGGTAAGTATGCGTGAGGACCGACTCGGTAAGCAGTGGCGACCACCGCAACGGTTCAGCCGTCCTCGACGGACGTGCATGCGTCCGATTCTCGACCTCTTCCAGCTCAAGCCCTGTCCGAGAAGCCGAGCGTTTTCCCATCCCCGGGATCTCTACAGATCGAATTCCCTGTACGCATGGAATTCTCTCTTCCTCTCTCCGCCGGCATCCCTTATACGAACATCCGTATGACCGGATCCTCCCACCATCACCGCACCCGCTTCTCTGCTTCTAGCACTGACGTCTAGATATAGAACCCAGTGCTAGCAGCTGTCCGTATCCGTAGCGGTACTCCGAATATAACACATATCCGCGGAACATGCATCCCACTATCGCGAGCATGCACGGGCGACGTGGTGTCAAAATCCATTTAGACCTCACACATGGCGGTGCCCCGCCACGTCCAACCTAGAGGCCTAAATTAAATGGAATACTCCACACCTGACATCTCTTACCACGGCGACGTAGCACATACGTGGAAGGACGACATACAGCATACAGTGTCTGACAACCGCGCCGCACCCTGTGACCGCATCTCGAGAATCCCTACTTACTGCTCTTCGACCGTAATGTCCGCGTCGAGCTCGGCGTCGGCCTCGGTACCCTCAACGCCATCACCTTCCTCTCCCGCGCCCTCGCCCTTTCCGTCCGTATCGCCGTCGAGGATCGTCTTCCACCGTCGCTCGACTTCCGCACCCGCCGTCTCCCCGAGGACGCTCCGCGCACGGCCGACAGCCGCGACGGCCTCTTTCCCCCTCCCGCTCCGCAGCAGCCATGTGGCCCACGCGACCGTCGCCTCCACGCCGTCCGTCTGTCGCCAAAACTCGTACACCGCGGAGAGCACGCGGGCGTCTCCATCCGCGTCCGCGTCCGATCCGCATGCGGATAGCGAACCGGACTGAGATCGAGCGTGCGCGGACGACTCCTGTCTGAACACCTCGGCCCACACCCGCGCGGTGGACGAGTACGCGGTCCCGAGCTTCCGCACGCGTGCGAGACGCGCCTGGGTGAGCGCGTCATTGGTGGTAGTAGTGTCGCCGTCACGCGTCGGCCGCGCCACTTGGTTTCGCTGTTTCTGTTTCCGTTCCTGCGGCTGCTGCTGCTGCTGCTGCGCGATCGGCCGTGCTTGGGATGGTTGGGCTTGTGATGCGTGCTCGTGCGCAATCTGATACAACAGGGCGCGGTGCGACGCGGCTGCGTACCGTATCAGGAGCACCTCGTGGACCGTGCTCGCTGCCGCCGGGTCCCGGATGCGTTTGCTGTCGCGCAGGAGATGCTGTGCAGATGCGCCGAACGTTCGTGCGGGCGTGACAGCGACAGTTCACAGGAGGATCATGGATCAAGGATCGTGGGCGACAAAAAGGAGGACCGCACCGGTCTCGGTGAGTGTTCCGTATGGTTGCGTAAAGAGAATCACGCTGTGCACGCACCTCCAACAATTCCACTTCCGCTTGCGGGTTGTTATCGTCCGCAGCTGCAGGCTCGGACAGGGGCTCGCTTGACGATGAATGTTTGGGGCTTGGCAAGGGCGCTCGCAATCCCCAAAGCCATACGTCTTCGAGGCCAGCGCCCTCGACCTTGCCTCGAGCCTCTGCCCAGGCAGCGTCAACGTCGGCAGGCTGCGCGGCAAAGTGCTTTTCCGCGTCGAGCCGTGCAAGCCATACGGGCGCGTTGGCTGGCGCGCGTGAGGTATACTTGCGCGCGACACGCAATATCTTTTCCGGGCTGTTCACCTTCGGGGGCAGGAGAGCGGACCCGAGCGAGGGCTGGTGCCGGGTGAGGAGCCGAACATGCGCCGCAAGTAGAGGTGGTGGAATCGGGGAGGACAGCTGCTGGATCAGGAGGTGCAGAGATGTGATGAGGTAGGCTTTCTGTTAGGAGAGCATGTGTGAGCGTCATTGTCCATCCGTGTGTGACGCGAATGAAGCCATATGGATCAAGGTGTACGATGCCCGCGCGAAGGCACAGAGTAGATGCCAATGTGCATCCTGCGAGGTGGAAGTCGATCGAAGGTAAGGCTGCGGTGGCACGAGACGAGGAGATTGGCGAGAAAGTGAAGGATACGAGAAGCAATTCATGTAGACAGATGTGATGCAAGCGAAACATGAAGCCGGCGGAGCAAGGACGAAGTGCGCAAGGCACATGCAAATCCGGGCATCCTGTCCGAACGCATCCCAGCACTTCAAGTGAGGTAAGAGAGATAGGCAGGAACTTACCAAGTTGTCGTCGACGTCTTTCTTCCCGCACCACTCCTCAATAAACTCGGCGTACACGGTCGCGACGCCTTCTCTTGTTTCGGCTGGACTCGTTCTCACGGCATCTGAGAGCACGTCGTTCGCAGTCCTGAGCGCATCCACGAGTGCCTCACCCGAGAGGTCGGGAGTCAGATAGCGCGTGGCATGCAGCTTGATAGCTGCGGGGAGAGAGGGGAGCGTTTCCAGTAAGTGGGCGTGTAAATGATCGAGGAGCGGTTCTCGCAGGGAAGGCGGGTACGTCGATATCATTTCGTGCAGAGAGCGGAAGAGCTCAACTTTCGGTAGCGCTGTGGGAAGGGTCAGCACACCCTTGGCAGGGTCGTACAGCGGGACGAGAGCGCACCTTTGACTGCGTTTGAGATAACAGCCTTGACAATGGCACCCTCCAAAATCTGTTTGCGGGCTGCCTCATCCTCACCAAGCTCTTCCTCGCCATCCACATCCATACCATCCGCGTCCTCTTCGCGTTGGCCCCCAAGGTCGCTCTCCTCACCGCTGTCCATACCGCCGCCTCGGCTGATAGATTTTGGCTTCACGGATTCCTTGCCTTTGCCCTTCACATCGATCCCAAGGACGGACCATCTTCGCCGGAGACTTTCTACAAAGTTCAGTTCCATCCTGACGTACTCCCTCCACATCTCGACGCTGTCAGCATTCAGCCGGAGCCCGCGCTGCAGAAGCGCACGGGCGGCCGATGGCGAGAGGTGTTCGAGCTCATGTGACGCGGCGAGGACATAGAGCGCAGGGACGTTCGGATGTAATTGCAATGCGCTGGACGTGCACCTGTCAGCGCCATTCACTCCTTGTGAACGCAGAGGTGGAGATCGTACCGAGCTGTGATCCGCCCGACAAGTGACCTCGCGCCCTCCTTCTTCGCGACTTGAATGTACTGGATCCAGAGGCCGACGTCGCCCTTGAACTTCTTGAGTGCCCGCTCGAATATTTGAAACTGTCTCCGAACGAGGGCGTAGTCGGACACAGACGGCGGCCCCTTCGGAAGCTCTGTTTGCGGTTCATTGTCGTGCTAATAATCGGCACATGAAGGTACACGTACTAAGGCGTTCTACCCGCTTCCGTCGCAGAGCCTCCAGGCTCATCTCGTACGTTGCGTACCGCAAGAAGTCGCTCTTCTTGGGTATCCGCCGGACTAGGGCGGTCTCGAAGGCCGTCCGCTTTTGCATGATCTGCTTGATTTCTTTCTGTGCGCGCGGCGCTTTTGGTCAATTACGACATAATCCCAATGGCTGCCGGAAGGGGCTTGGGAGGACGCACTTGGGTGAACAGGCCCTTCTGGACGAGGTCCTTGAGCTCAGTGAGCATCTATCGAGGTACGTCAGTATCCCTCGTGCTTCCGCGTACACGTCACCACACACCTGCTCCTGCTGAAACTGTACCCTCTCCATGGTGGCGAGACCGGATGTCTAGTGTGCGCGCAGGAGGTCCGAGACGCAGAGAGCGGAGACGTGGAGCGGAATAGAGAGCTATGGGCGCTTGCGTGAATATGATCGGGAGGAAATTCTTGCTTCGCCCACGTGAGCATTACCTCATTAGGCGGGACTCAGCGCGCGGCGCGGAGCTTGCAACTCACCAACGCCTCCAACAGTGCCGGGCGTGGCCGCGACCACAGCACCAGCTCACACGAGCACTGGAATAGCTCTGGACTGCATGCCGCAGCGAGCGCGCATGGCATTTCCGAGTTAAAGTTGGCAGATTGCTAGAAGTGTGGTGTAGCCGTAGTACTGCAAAGCGGGTCGGATATTGCGCGACATGGGGGACGGTTATAGCGGAGTTGCGCGCGGGCTTGGAGATCCGGCTGGCCCGTCCGAGGCGCCAATGGTTGTAAAGGCGTTGGCTCTCGCTCGCTCTCTCCCCTACATCTCACCTCCACACTCCCATCATGCCTGCCAAAGCCCACAGACCCACCGGTCAAGTCCGCTCGCACTCTCGCACGTCGTCTGGGGGATCTTCGAAGCTTGGACTCAATCTCCAGTTCACTCAGAAAGACCCAGCGCCCTCGCGAGCAACTGATAAAGGGAAGAAGCCCTCTCACTACCATCACGAGGTTCGTCCTCTCTCTTCACCCGACGATCATCGAAAACGGTCGCCTTACGACCTGCTTCTCTGCTGCGCTACGTATAGCCCGCCGCGCGCAACGCTAGCTCTCAATTCTTGCGGTCAAACAGCGGCATTCGCGTGCACTCTAGAGACAACCTCCAACCTGCGGCGCTCCGTCGCGCACCCACCCCCAGCAATCTATCGAAGCAGAACGGGGCGAAGCAGAAGGCGGACTTTACCATATCGAGCCCTGACGAGGGCGATGATGACGATGAATGGGTCTCTAGCGAGAGTGGTGCTGCGACACCAAACAACGGATCGGACTCGGAGGGTACTCCGGTAGAGCAGCTCAAACCGCGTCTTCCCGCCCAACCTGCCCATACGCAACATGCTCAGCTGAACGCTGCAGCTGGTCATGATGCAGTGCATGATGTAGCTACGCCCAAAGCTGCGCCACCTCCTCTGCCTCGTGTCGATACCGCTCGCCCATCCCAAGTGTCTCTTGCGCCCACTGCCCGCGATTATGCGGTTCAGGAGTACCCGTCTCAGGGGAATACTGCATCGATCCAAAGACAGAGTGATCAGCGCTATCCTGAACCAGATATTCAGATCTCCACCCCGACCCCCCCTGTCAGCAAGGCTCGCTCAGAAACCCACTCTCCCCCGCGCAGGTCTCCCGACATCGCACCCAAGCGACAATCCATGACCAGGCCACCTTCTACCCACTCGATAAACAGCAGGTCCGACGCCCCGCAGCTCAGACCTCATCCACTCATCCGGGGGCACTCTTATGGTCAAGGCTTTGCGGCAAAGCCCGCGCCATTAGCGCCGCTGACGACGGTATTGCCAGACTCTGCCTCCGGCCAGATGTCCACCACCTCGTCGTCACCCTCGAGCCTCCGTGCAGGTTCGCCAACCAGCATGCGCACCGCATCTGCTTCCCCCAATCTATCGTCTCCCTCGTCTGTATCACCTGCGCACAGGCAATTGCGCCGCACATCAACATCGTCCACGCGCTCCACCGCGACCCTCCCTGCGCAGCCCTCAGCGGTCGAGAAGCACTCTGGCCGAGGAAATCACGACCGGCAGCGCACTCTCTCGACTATCTCTTCGAGCTCCTCCATCGCCGCTCTCACCAACTTTGCGTTACGCTCCACACCATCTCCGCCGCGCACCCCTGTACAGATCACAGCGCATTTCCCTCCACCAGAGCAAACTGCAGCGTTGGAGAGTATCCATCCCTTACTCCCGCCACCATATCTCAGCGCGCACCTCACTGTCCTCGCGTATCGCAACCCTCTCGCGGAATCTTACGACAGGGTCATCCGTGCGAAGCAGCGCAGGTGAAAGGAGCGCCACGCGCCGCAGCAGGAGACTTCGTATGCGAACTATTTCGACAGATACCTGGTGAGCCTCTAGCCACATCGAACATGGATTCTTCGGCCTGGAACTGATGAGGACCCATGACGCAGGCCACGGATGTACATTTAGCTTTTGCTTTGATCGAATGTTTGCAAGCCTCTCTTTTGCTCTATATCTATGAGTCGCTATAATTTGGATTAGCTTTCGGACTCGAGTCTATCGAAGCCCGGCTCGTGTCGGAAGGACACCACGGTGAGGCGCTAGAGCCTACACTACCTTATCGCCGCAAGGTCAGATGGCCTTAACGATCGCAGGAACGTCTGCTTCGCGGGGTTGTGCATACCTTCGCCATGGCGACATTGACCGCAAGTCCTCCGCTTGTACGCCACCAGACAAGCTCACAGTGTTCATTGTGCATCACCTGCTCGTCCTCTACCTGGACATAGCGCATTCCACACAGATACGCAAACAAGCCTAAGGTAACCGCTCTTGGTGCAATCTGGAGAAGTTGTTGAGCATGCAGGTCACACGTCCTGTCGGGCGGCGCTCCGGTATCGCAAGTTTTACTTGGTGACATCGGATGGCTTGCCCGGTCTACTTCTTTATCACGCAAGCACACGTACATTCTCGACCGCAAGGACTCGAACGCCACGATGGTGACCCAGTGTATGCAATACAGTATCTACGCCGTCACAGTGGATCGATCGCTGCACGGTACGCTCGAAGTCGGTGCGGTCAGTGGCCAGCCCACGCGCGGCGCTGGCGCGCGTCGGATATTCCTCGTCAGGCGACGCGGCTTCTGCATTCAACGCCCTGCGTCTTCGCCGCATGGAAGGCGGATCGCAGCGCCGTTCTCGCAGGTTCGCTATCACCCCATCACAAGCCAGTTTCGTTGGGGCGGCGCCTGTGCTCGGGGTCGGACTCGGGGTCGGACTGGCGGCTGGCCAGAGTCGTCACCGCTCGTATGGCGACTTGTGCTTCGTGCGTTCGTCGGACACAACGTGCATCAGTCCTCTGCGCCATACCTGGACTGCTCGCGCGATCCTCTCAGGTTTGTCGGACGGGCGCGCGACGCCGCCCTGCTCATCGCGGTTCATAGTTGAGCGTGGTGCGTGTGGCTGCGGTCAAGGTTGAGCATATGAACGTGCGGGTGCGCTCGTCGTCCCACAATGACGCTACATCGCGCATTTACAACTTCTCTTTGTGATGTCGTAAACTTACTGGGTTTTAGAAGCAGTTTGCAAGGACAAGAGTTAGCGATACGCGAGATACTACCTTTCACTCTGTTAAGTGTTGCATCATCCGCATTATCCGTTGATGACTTGGCAAGTGACTTATCCTTCCGTGTAGGTCCCAGCGTGCGCATGGACCCGCGTGCAGCCACAACGATGCCACGCCGGCTCGAGCCCGTTGGCCTACTCCGGCACCGTTGGTCGTTTGTGCCTGGGCTTATGCCCACGCTCTCGTCCCATCGTTGTTTCTCCGTAAGTCGTGTGGCACGACACAGCAGTGCAGGCACCATCATGCTCCCCCGCGGTCCTCGAAGGGCACCCCTGGGTACGTGTCCATAGCTCGTGAGAAGTAGTTTTGTGATCATGACCAGTGTGCCTCTTCCCTGTGGAATCCACCATAGGTTTCATCGCGGCATGCCAGCTTCGAACTTGACACATGAAGTGAAGCCTCGGCGTGATTGCGACTCTGCAAATGTGGGCTTGTGCTGCGTGCAGCAGCGGCCGTTCCCCGTTATCTCGGCTGCCGCCGGTGCCCCACACGAAAACGACCGCTGGGCAAGACCAGGTGTGCATACATGATACCCGTTCAGGCTCTCGGCGCGATCTCTTCTGCGACGGCGTCCAGCGTGTCATGTCAGCGGCGCTGCTAGCGCGGTCGCCGAATTCCTCTATGCCGCACTAGAGTGGATCAAGCCCTTACTTCCAAGGCAGAGTATCCGCGCAAAGCCGGGTGTCTGCGGCCATCATTGTCCGTGCTCGCTGGGGAGGCCAGAGGCTTGACGAGGTCTTGTGAACACCTTCTGTCCGGTACGCTTGCGCCATGCTCTATTGAGCGCACCAGCTGACCTGCGGGTTTGACGTGTAGGCTCGCTATCTTAGCTCCCGTCGTGCGGCTCGTATTTTTGCTCGGGTCTACCGCTATCCGCTGAGCACTGCGCCAAGGGAGCTCCAAAGTTCCTCCAGAGCCGGCGGTTCTCGAGCTGTCTGCGGGATATACGCGCTGTTCCCGCTGTGCTTCGCCGACTCGGCTGCGAGAGGTCGCCACATGGTCGTCTGAACCTTAGCTTGAGCTCGTCGAGCCCAATGCACATGAAATAGTATGTCCCGCAGTGCCCTAGGCTTCGATGGACGGGGGTAGGGGAACAGAGGTTCACGCCCAGGTGTTGTTGCCATGGTCAGCTCGTGACGCAGTACTGCTTCTTATGAACGAAGCTCGGTCAAGAGGGTAAGTCTTCTCATATATCGCGCCATTGACCTTCGCTCATACGAGCGAATGTTGTTCAACGTAAATATAGAATCAGGACCATAGGACGATTAGTCACGTACGGCGCTCAGGGGTGCGGAACTTGGGCAACACAAACGGCGATGTAAACAACTCGAAGTCTACGTTCTGCCAGCCAGTCGCCATACTCAGCAGCCATCTTTGAGTAGGCATCACAATGCATATACGCTGGTGCGCAAACCCGGGGATTTGATATCTTATGGTGCAGCTCATCATCGCTTCAGGTGAGCCGTATACCGATTATCAGTATTGCAGCTACTTGTCTCTTGTATCAAACACGCGCAGCAGCCACCAGACCGCTCGACAACTTCTCCCGAGGGCGTCGGCGTAATGCCGACGCACCTAGACGTCCTCGGGCCGTCTTGGCATGTCGCTGGCATATCTCCCGCAGTTGCGTCATCATGCGGATCTTTGCTTACCTACCTCTTACGTCCAAGGGAATACCCTTGGGCCTGGCAAGTACGCAACATATGGCTCGAGCGAGAGACTAACAAGGCTTAGACGTACCGACGCTCAGTACGCGCATATGTAGAAACCACCCTCAGTGCCTGCGTCTAGCATTCACCGTCTAACGGCGCCCTGGAGCTTTGTTCGAACTTCAGGTTTTCCCGCAACTCGAGGCTTGTCCTAAGTAGTGCGTTGACCACCCGTGAAGCTCTACTACGGATTCACACGACGAGGCGACGAGCTGGGTCAACCTCTGTACTCGACGGAACAGGCCTTCGCACAAACCGCACTGCGTACTCGCAACCCAGGTTCCAGTGAAAGGTACCTTTCGTGTCATGGTGAGCCGTCCGCAAATAAAGTGCCTATCTACGCATTTCATCCTACCTCAGAGCCCAGATGGCTGGCTGGACCCGCCCAGCAGCAGCGCCGTCGGGCTCGTGAGCATTGGACTTCTGAGGTGAGTACTCCACCAGCCCAAGGTTCGCTCGCCCTAGGTAATGTTGACCGAGCCTGCTAGTCAGTGGATCGTTCGAAGACGGGCTTGAAGGCTGCAATGCGACGAAGACAATCGGTACTCCGGAATTGATCTCGACGTGGGCGGGCCTTGACTTTGTGACGAGGTTGAGGGGCATGGGTTTGTCAGTGCTTCTGCTGACGGTGATGTTACCGCAGATGTTGTACGAGCGGCTGCAGCTATATATGCAGAAACCACTCTCAACGCCCGCTTTCACCGTTCATACTTTAGCATTTGACCTTGACACTCCAAGACCATTCAGGTTACTCTGCAACGCGGCCAAACGCTTCAAGGACATGGTACATTGCCGACTAGCAGCGCTTCTATGACGACTCGATAAAGTGGTGACTTCTTGACAAACCTCTAGTATCTTCCGTGGTTCGTACCTCCGCACATACCCAACGCACTCGCGTGACTCACCTATGATATCCCTCCACAGTTGTGCGGTCAACACTGGACCTACCACTGGCCTCGAAGTTCGGGATATCCATCATCATCATAGGGACGATCTGTGGTACGCTTGGGTCGTAACCGGCTCAGGGCCCGGGCTGCGTCATAGAAACACGCAACCTCCTAATCTGAGCGACACAATCAAGGTAGTAAGTATCGTGACTCCTTCAGCTCATCATAGTCGCGCACAAGAGCAGCGTCAGGCCCCTTCCCCCTTCTCGCTGCTCCCTTCGCCATGAACTCGGAGGTGAGATGCAGGCTCGAGATAGTTCCTGGTGCGCCTCTCTCGCAGAAGGTTGCTCGTCTGGGCCCGTCCATGGGTTATCTGAAGGCGGACTTGAAGGCCATGACACGACGAAGTGGTCGACAGCTAGTACACCTTGAAGTGGCGAGTCTGGCATTTTTGGAGGAAGCAAAGGGGTATGCATGATCCTACTTAGGCTTGCACGAGGCGCAAACGCGGAAGTAGAACGAACGCCCGCTACCAGTACACCGCCGTCTACTCCAGACGTACGACTCGTGTTATACTGCGGCTCAGGTTGCGTGGTTGTACATACACCGACCAATGAACCAATGAAGTGTGTCTAGTTCCGATTCGCGCACCCAGTTTGGCCTCCTGCTGTTGGCAACCGACTCTCCCCACCAGCATGCGGGATAGTGAGCTCGGGAGTGTACGTAGTACGAGACGCAAAGCAGTAGTAACATACCACGGTCCCAAACACGATCCATCTCCACCTGTGCATGTGCTTACCTCCTCGAAAATGACGCTGTAAGGCGACGAGGACAACGACGAACAAGCCAAGCACGCGTTGAAACTTCCGGAAATCAGTTGTATTCATTCTTCTTCCTCCCCCAGCGCGCCAGATCCTGTACCCAGGCCTACCGACCGCGCGCAAAAAAGAGATAGCAGAAGAAACGTAAACCCATCATACCGCCGTCAAACATCTATCGTGACCAAATCAGATCGTTGCGAGAGAGCAGGCTCAGAACAGGAAGTGAGAAGAAAAAGAAGAAAGATATCGTGGTGTGGTAGTGAGGATCATAAAGGGGGTTTCTGCGTGCAAGCGACGGGCGCCCGAAAGAAATGCGTAAGCTACGTGAGGGTAAAACAGCGTCCATCGTCCATTATAGCGAAGAAAAACGGCGGCGGAGGGGAGGGTACAGGTCTGGTAATGACATGATCATGTCGAGATTATAGCTCCTGTGGATCGACGATTTGGTCAGGATTGTACTTGACGATGACAGGACAAACGGTACGTACGATCATGTTGAGGTTACCAGAGAGCAACCTGTTCTCGAGCACACAGCCGTCGGGAATGTCGATCCGCTGGCCCTCGTTCGCGACGATGATGACAGTCCCGCGCAACGTAACGTTGCGGCCGAAGTACACGTCGCCCGTCACCGTCAGATGGTCGAGCTCGATGATGGTCGGGATCTTCTTGAACCGCTTCTGGAACTGCTGAATCTTCTTGAAGTGGTCGCCGAGCTTGATCACAGGCGTCGTCTCGAACATGCGGTTGGGGTTGATGACGAGCTGACCGTGCTCCAACGAGTAGATGTCACTCTTGATGAGCAACAGGTCGGAGCAGTTCTTGACGGGCAAGAACCGGCTACGGGGCACGTTGACACCGTGCGCGTTGTTGAAGTGCTTGATAGCAGCACCCGCCGCAGTCTCGAGCTGGATAACCGCCTGGCCGTCGTCGGTGGTTTTGGGGTTCACGATGATGTCCAGCTCCATGCCCTCGTTCTCCATCACCCGCTTGAGCGCTGTGTAACAGTCAGATGGTGACCAACTGGGTACCTCATGAGTGTTACGTACCCCTCAGGTTGATCCACAGGTTGTTCGTGTTGAAGATCTTGAACTTCCGAACTGCCGGATTGTCAGCACCGCCACGAAGACCCGATGATCGACGAAACCGTACCAGACTTGAAGTCCTCAATGTGCTCGTTGGGTACCTGAGCAACCTCGAGCAGGCGGATCTGGCCCTCGTAGTCGATGAGGGTACCACCCTTGATGTCCGCCTTCGTCTTGTCTGTCACCTCCATGATGAACTCGGATTGAGTGTCAATCATGTGCTGGAGGATCTTCTCGTCGACGCTGTACCAAACGATCAATACTGGAGGATACGCGGCTCATGTGTTTCGTACTCACACAGCACCCAAGTTGTCAGAGTTGGACACGAAGAGGTACTCTTTGCCCTCGGCAAGCAGTTGATCGAGGACGCCAGAGTGCATCAACGCGTTGTAGAGGTCACCATGACCAGGAGGGTACCAGTGCTTCTTGTCATCGTCAGCAGTGCGCGGGCAGGGGAGGAGGGTCTCCTTGTAGATACGAGGGTAACGCGACTGGTTGAAGGTGGTGATGCGCAATTGCTGGTTGGCGTATTTCTTGATGATCCGGAGGGTGTCCTCATGAGTGTTGAATGACGTCATAAGGATGAGAGGCACATCGACGCGGTGGGTGGTGTTGAGGTGCTCGATTTGACGGACAGTCAGGTCGAGGAAAGTCATGTCGTTCTTGACCTCGAGCGCACTCTTCGCGCCGGTCATGCCTATGCGCGAAGTTAGAACGGCCGACGAGAGTGAGCACGATGGGGTGGACGTACCCATGGAAGTTCCAAGACCACCGTTGACCTTGAGGACGGCAAGCTTGCTGAGGTTGGAGGCATCCGCGGGGGAGAGTTTGGCGTAGGGAACAATCTTGTCTTCCGAAGGGGATTGGATGAGATCCCATTTCCTGGAGGAAGAGACGGGCGTGAGCCCATAAGCGCGCGTGTTAGGAGGAGGAGCGCGTACAGTTCTTGGCTACGCGCGCGTTCGGAGAGGTAGCGCGTGAAGAGGTAGAAGAAGGATTGCATCTCGGTGTCAAAAGCCTGAGATTGGCAGATCTCAGTGATCTGAAGGATCGCGGAGCGGGGGAAGCGGGTACGCACCTTCCTAGTCTCGGGATCCTTGACGGTATTGACGAGCGCGGAGAGCTCATTGCGCATGGCCTTTGCGGCGACACCAGTAGTGGCCGTCTTGAAATCGATGTGAGACGCGCCGCGAACGCGGGCGTTGAAGGAGTCGCTTCGGGGCATGAGGGAGTCGGCCATGGCGCTAGTTGATTGGAGGTGAGAAGATGAGAGTGCGAAAAGAAAAGCGGAAATGAAGACACTCACGGCTGGTTAATGTGGACTGGTTTTGTTGTGTTTGTGGAAATGAGGAGGGGAGGAAGGGGGGCAGAGAGGGAGCGGACTGGGGGAGCGCGAGGACGATGATGACGTTTATATACGTCTAGGGCGATGTCCGAAACGGGCGAAAAGTGGACAATCGATTGAGGGGAGAGCTGGTGCAGCGAGAGCCTTGGATTCGTCGGACTGGGCGGGGCGGTCTGGCTCAGCTGCCAATGCTGGTGAGATTGCGGGGCAGCGCTCAACGTCCTCCCCTCGGATTCGCTCGATCTTTCTCTGCTCCCTCCCCTGCTCGGCGACGACTCTTCCCGAATCGGCGCGCAGATCGATCGCCGCTGCCTCTCCCGTACGCTCTCCAGCGCAACTTGCAGCTCCTCCTCCTCTCCCTCCCCGCCCAGTACTCCCAGTCCACGGTGTCCCCCAGTCGTCGCTGGCATCTGCGTCGTTCGCGCCCGTCGTCGTCCACCGTCTCCTCCGAGCGACAGCCGTCCAATCGCAGACGAACTCGTCTCCGCCTCTGGCCAGAACCATTCCCCTCCCCGCCCCTCCTCTTCCGCACACGCCGACCAACGTGCGTGCATATCTCCCTACCCTTGTCTTCCCTATATCGTATACGTACGCTATCCAAGCACCAGAGCGATCAGCACCGCTCTCCCGAGTATTGTTACAACCTTCCTCCCTCTTCCGTCCCTGTTTCCCGAGATCCTGCCGAAAGAGTGCGAGCCAGAACAACCAGAATTCCAAGCGCAAGTCTGAACCGGAACGTCGCGTCGAGCAGTCAGCCAGCCAGATGGGTATACGGTATTCCAGCCGGTCAGACAGTCCAGAAAGCAGTCGTTCCTTTGCGGCGCGTGCCCACGCCCACCTTATGTACTCATCGCAGACTCCCCTCCTCTTAACGGCTCCTGTCCGCCCACGTCAGTTTCCGTGGCCGTCGAATATATCGGGCCCTCTAACATCGACTCGAGTAGATCGGAACTCTAGACCCGCTGATGCAACCATCCCCATCGCTGGCCCTTGCCCTTGCCGTCAGGCCCACCACTCCCTCGGCCTTCTTTCCCCTTATCTTGCCCCTCCCGTCCCTCCCTCCTCCTCATCCTCCTCGCCTTCGCGCTCGCGCTCTCTGTCCACCTCGTCCTTCCATCCCCTCCGCCCGTAAGTCTTGCTATCGCGAACCCTGCAGACCGATCTCCCAGCATGCAATGCCTTCAAGCCACATATCAAATCGCGTCACGCTAGGGTCTCCAATTTCGAAACATGCATCACCCGCCCCGCGCTACGCGTCTCGCGACGCGCGTGCCTCTCTCAACTCCACTCCACGCAGCGCAGTAAGCTGCCACACATCTTACGGCGCTCGACGCGTGCATGCCCGCCTCGCGCTCCCCGTCTGCCCGTAAGCCGTGCGCTCTCTGCAGCTTCTCTTTGATTGCACACCGTCGGCACCGACTCCTCGGGCGTCGCTCGAATCGGTCTCGATCGGCGTCGTTCATACCCGTGCACACGTGAAGCGCCGCCGCGCATGAGGCTGGATGAACGTTCGACATCTGCGCTCACCGTGCATGCACGCTCTACCAGTACTGAAGGAAGACGCTGAGGCCCACAGCAAAGTTCGATGCAAGCTCTGCGCCCGTCGTCCCTGCACACGTCTCTCTTCATCACGCCATTCCATGCTCTGCTGCCGCGAACGTTCGCTTCCACACGTCTCCTCGAGTCCTGCTCCTGCTCCTTCTCCTGGGCCCTGTGGCCGGCGCGCGGTCAATCGCCCCTTGCGTCCCTGGCTGTAGACAGATACCGGCGAGGAACGCGTATAGAACTGCCACTGACAAACCGACAACACGCTGACGCGCCATACGCCATACGCCATTGTACGGCGCGTCCCTCGGGGCCCCCACCAGTTCAGTTCGGGCATACTCCCCCCTGTCTGCGCCCCTGGCGTGATACACAGGCATAAAAATACAAGGATACAAAGCACAAGCTGCGCGCCGTTCCTCGTTCCCACCGCTGCTTCTCTCAGGATGGCTTGCTGCTGGTGCTGGATCTAATCGCGGCGCAGAAGCGTTCTGTGAAGGACAAAGGACGGGCAGCAGCTCGCGAAGGTTTGAAAGAGTGACGCATCGTGGGCCGCGTTTCCCTCGCGAAAGCTTGAGCCTGTTTGGCGGGCATGAAGTTGCAGGAGATGCATATGGCTCAAGACGCGTATGGCAGCGGGAATACGCTCGGCGAAGGCGCAGATGGCAGGCCTGGGGTGTTCCTGGCTCCTGCCTCGTGCGAACCGCGCTCGCCTGCTGACGTGGTAGGAAGATGGCGAGGGCTCTTGGGTGCACCTTTTCTGCGCATCTGGGGAACCTCATGATCAGTCTTGACTCTTCGCGTTCTCCGTCTCTTCTGTCAGTCTTGGTGAGGCCTGGGTGATAGTGATGGCGATGGCAGCGGTCCTGGCGCCTTCGTACAGCGTATCGTCTGCTTGCATCGCGCTGGCGAACGTGTTCGTCAGCTGTAGCAGCCCTGACTGGGCCTGGCTGTTGACAGAAGCTGGCAGGGGACGACTGAACCATGTGCTGTACAGTCGCCGGTGTACCAATGGACGAAGTGAACTGCCTTCGGGGAGTGCGCCGTGGCGTGAGAGCGGGGAGTGTGGTCAGGCCCAGGCCCAGGCTTGGCATTGGTTGACTGCTCGTGAGCACTGAGCATACATGTGCCGCATCAGTATTGGAATGACAGGATTTGACAATCTGGCATACGAGATGCGGAGCCGGAGCAGCGAGGGTGTATTGGGACCGCGTTGGTAAGCCGATAAGTCGGGCTGACATGGAGACGCGGAGGAACATAATGCTCATGATGTGAACAAGGGACCCAGCCATCTGTTTCTTGGATTTCGGTGTACGTCTGTAGGCATGTTCAAAGAGCGTAGCTTGAGCGAATCACGTTCCATGTATATCAACAGTACGAATAATTGGGCAGCTGTTGGCCGCAGTACTTTCGGAAGATCGAGTTGCTCAGGTAGACGCTCATTTACTACAAGTTGAACTGCATCCACAACCACCCACAAGTTGTAGTGTCCGAGTGCCCAACAAAGGCTGAGCCACACGTCAGCTATCATACTTGACAATACACCTTGGATTGAACGACAGCGTAACCAAGGTCGTAGCTACAGGGACGCCAAGAATCAGATATGCCGAACCAACAGATCGAGTCTGCGGCGGTCACCAGGCTGGCATCCGTCTCTCCCAAGCTTCTCTCGCGCAAACTCCGCGTCGCAGGATGGTACGTCATTCACCCTTGCACGTTTGCATCGCAGATCGAAGTAACACGATCGTGTGTGGCACATACAGGCTGCTGCATCACGACACGGAGACGTCGACGATCATGATCCACGACGGCGCCGACGCGCTCCTCGTGGATGTCTCCTTGTGCCTCAGCCCGTACACGCCCTCCCCGTGGCTGCGCGAGTCGCGCACGATCGTCATGGTACTGGGCTACCTTGAATCGTCCGAGGTGAGTAGGTTTTTGACTCTGCGATACGCTCTTAATGTTGAGTTTGTGCGCATTACGACGCCCTGTGCCGCAGAAAGCTATCCCGCTGCCTGTTCTGCCGGCGCATGCACCGATCGTGGATGTGAACCCGAGGCTGGTCTTGCGCGCCATTGTTGCAGAGGAAGCACGAGATCTCGACATGGCGCTGTGGAACAAGGCCATACAAGCCCAGGAAGAATGCGCATCGCGAGCGCGGGGTCCACAGAAGAACGAAGACGATGAATAAGTGACAGCCCAAGCGCTGCACACGGAATGGACAACAAGAACACACGTCCTACACTACAGCACAACTCCACCACACGTACGATCAAGATGAGAGACACTCGGATCCTGTGTACTACCAAACCCACCACGCGATCCCGACGAATAACGCTACAGGCGCCCATGCGACGTCTCGCGCGTCGAACGCAAAGCCCTTCAATACGCCCATGCGCCTACGGGCCTCATCATTACGCGCACTGTCGCCCGTCCATAGGAAAGAGGCTATCCCGACCAGCAAGCTAGCACTGGAGAACGTCAGTCTTCGCCGACGCCCGCATAGAGGGAGGTTGCAGGTGCACGACCAGCCCGGGCGGGGGAATTCTTTGGATCGCCAGGCGCTCGGAGGAGGGAGGTCGTAGTCCGGGTCGGTCGCGTTGTCAGGGCCAAGGGATGACCACTCGCCTGAACGGGTATTTGGAGACGAATGACGCGTGCATGACCGCCAGACGTTTGATAGCAGGAGGACAGCTAGGGTCAAGACTAGAAGAGGGACGTAGACGGAGAGGTAGATGCCGAGCTGGTCCGGGAGGAGACATGGAGTGTGAGCGAAGGTTTGAACAGCAGGCGAGGAAGAAGGGGGAATGAGGGAAAGTAGCTGGTATCCTGGTCGCCGGATGCCCATCGCCATCGAGAACGACTTCACTGTAATCTCGGGAATGGATGCGGGAGGCGACGGCCGTTTGGTATCCGTGCTTGGAAGCGTGTGCACGTATTCGCAATAGTCGTGGTCATCTCCGCTGTGGGTGCGTGAATCATCCGAGCTTCCGGCGGGCAGGACGGCTTCCATACCTGAAGATAACGGCAGGCCGTATGCTCTGCAGCAGGAACTGCGACGCCTGCGCGCTGAGCAGGTTCTGGTAGCCTAATCCGCGCCCTTGTCGGATCGTCCCGCGCTCGCGCAGGGGGCCGCAAGAAGTGCCGTCGGGCCGGAAGAGCGGGACGTGGGTGAACAAGATAGGCCTTGCGCCTTCTGAAGGATCTGCGTCTGACAAACGGCGATGATAGAAGATGCGCTCAGCAGCGTGCTCGACGAAGCGGGGGACGTGCCGCCGGGGCCTTGACCCGCTATCGCGCGCGGTCGACTCACTTTCGGCGAAAGAGCGTACGAACGCGATGGTGCGGTCCGGGTGCGATTCGGACCATTGAGGGAACGACATGCCCATGGCGGCTCGCTCCCGGTCTTCATCCACAAGGCCCGGCGCATCGATCAGGAGCACGGTGCGGTTGGCAATGGAAATGCGCTGATTCAATGGGCCGATATTTGAGAGATATCGCTCGAGGGCGTGCTCTGAGAAGCGGTATGAAGGCGAGGAGTCGCCTAGCCTGATACGACATGAGTAATAGAAGGAAAGGCTGGACGTTTGACTGGCATACCCGACGTCATGGTTGCCGGGGATGTAATACGTAGGCAGCCCTTCGTCCGCTGCGAAGATGCTTCTGAACCTGCGGACGTATTGATTGTACCTACGTAATGAGCGTAAGCCAACGTACAGATCCATGACATAGCGGCTCATGTCCCGAGACTGCTCACTCTTGGTCAGGCATATCCACCCTGCCATTGTCCATCATGTCCCCCAGAAATGCGACGGCATTGGGGTGCAAACGCCGTGTTGCTCGCCAGCTTTTCCTTATATTGAGGTCGACGATGAACTGACTGAGTCTCATCAACCAGGGTGGACGGTCAGGATAGGAGCGGTGGTCGAGAATCTGGGGATCTGCGACGAGCAGTACGTGCGTCGGTTCCAGGGAGCTAGTTCCCTGAGGGATTGAGGAGACTATTTTAATGAGCCTTCGCTCGAGATAGGCGAAGGCGAACATACAGAGGCCATGAGGGCGCTGTCTGGCCATGGACAGCTTGAGACATGGTGGTAGAAGGTACCCAATTCATACCAAGCAATAGCAACGAGCCAGACAAAACGAAGGAAGTTGAGCAGACGTGGCCTCAGACTGTTTTTGAGAAGGACCATGGCGGTTCGCAGATAGCTCGCAGGACCACGTCTAGGGATGGGCTGCAAGGTCTATGGGTGCAACATAGCACAACTTCGCCAGTAGGAATGAATATCAGACAGCCAACAGACAGTCGAAAGTGTTTCGTAGACAGACTGTGCGAGTTATTGGTCGTAGGTGCTTGAGCGCGAGGTTGAGAGCAGGGCGGTGGCTGCTGGCACTGAGCTTAACCAGGCGCTGTAGCTGTGTCCCGTACCTTGCACCCCGATCGCGTCACCGTGGGAATTTACTAGACTGCGGGGCGGGCCCGACGCGTCGGTACCCCAAAGTGGCAACACCCGCTTTCTCTTACTCTATCATCCTTTAACCTTGTACTCGCTCAATTCGTGCATGGCGACTCAGCATATATTCGAAGTGCGTTGGCGTGCGCATATGACGCGTGTCTGGATGGTGCTGACGCGTAAATACACAGTATAGCAAGAGCAGTCGCGCAACGTGCCATGGCCCGCCACCCTGTCGGGGCTCCAGTATCGAGCTCGGCTCTCTGCGGTACGGACAAGTTAATAAGGGGAAGTACGGGGAGACAGTTGAATGGCGGCATTGGTACGTTTATACTTTGCAAATTGTCGACTTGATGAGTATATGCTAAACCTCTTTCACAGGGGATGTGTTACTCCCGACATTCTCACAAAGCTAGCCGGGGTTAGGCTCGAGACCATTCCCGGGTTTATGAACCTCTAGTGAGTCTGCCCTGACTATAATCTGCAGTCTCAGACTCTCATGATGCTTCAGTCCTGCGGACCAGTCCAAGGTTAGGCTTGCTATAGGCCTTCGGCGCATCGATCCTTCAGACATCCCTGCGTCCGCCAAGACACCCGATCCAGCACTCTCTACAGCTGGTCCGAGCCAAAGGAAACGGAAGGCACAGTATGAAGCGTCCATGGCTGCCTCTCAAGGCTCTCCACCCGGTTCCTCGCAGCCTGGTCTGCCGCCATCCTCTTCTTCTCAGCCGTCATCCTCCCAGCCACTCCGTCGGGTTTCTGGTCTACCTCCCGGCGCCTCGCTCCCCCAGCGGTTAGAGGAGGAAGACATAGAGGACTTCCCAGAGGAGGAGAGTAGAGATGAGTTGTATGTCATGTTGAAGACGAATGTGGTCGGCATCCAGTATTACAAGGGGCTGGTCGGTCCAGGAGAAGAAGTCCTGCTTGTACGGCAGCCTCATAACCAATATGACCGGTCCGTCTAAGGGTTCTCTCGTCTCGTTTCCCTTACGCTGACTACTCATCTTGCCAGAAATGCCATACAAGTCAAGAATATTGGAGGAACACAGGTGAGATTTCATGCGCTCGGCATAGATCCTGCATACTGAACATTTGCCCAGGTCGGCCACATACCTCGCAATGTGGCAGCAAAACTCGCGCCACTCATGGATGCCGGCCTCATCACTGTCGAAGGCGTCATGCACGAAGGCAATTGTACGCAGTATTAGCCTCTCCAATCAATATCTCTTGCGCTAACGCCTTTACAGTGTCCGGTTTCGCGTACTCGCTCTCAATGTTTGCGCACCCCGAATTTTTGTCAATCGCCACACGGCTAATAACTTCTACAGGACGTTGAAAATCTACGGACCCGCTGATAAGCGCCAAATCCTAGAGCCCAAGCTCATATGGGCTACCCCTGGGCAACGCGGATTTCCTAAGCCCGACGCGAACGGCGTACGCCCCGTTCCTGGGGCACCTCGCGCCCTCGTGTCTCGAGTTCCTGCCCCCGCTCCGGCGCCTCTTGCAGCGGGACCAAGTTATTCACAAGCGGTCGCTGGTCCTACAGCGCCTGGGTATGCCTCGTCCAGCTACAACGCACCGCCTTCGAGTCAGCGAGCCAGGGCAACCGCGGCACAGCAGGAAGCGATTCGCAAGCAGCAAGAGGCTGCACGTAAGCAGCAAGAAGCGTATCAGAAGGCGCAGGAGCTGCGTCAGATCTTGAACAACCTGGAGAAGGTCAATGACGAGGGCCGCAGAAGTTCTCTGCTTGATACTTTATGTTCTGTGGACGATGTTCTCGATTTGCCAGTGCATCCTAACCCACCCGGGATCAGCTCGGGCGAGTTGAAGGTCAACCTCTTGAAACATCAAGTACGAGCTAAAGTTGGCGCATTCGTGTCCCTCACTGACCTCCCCTGCAGAGCCAAGCGTTAAAGTGGTGTATCGATCACGAATACCCAACGCTTCCGAAGACAGAGGCGGACAAACCTGTGCAGTTCTGGCAGCTCAGGAAGAGCGCGGGAAAGGTGGGTTTATGTCGTCATTGGTACTGGCATGTTCATTGACGATGCATTACGCCTTCCAGACGTACTACTTCAATAGTATGTGTTGCAATTGCAAGATGTGTGCGACAGTGTACTTATCTCCGACTTATTTCTAGTCGCCACCAAGACTCCGCAGGAAGCCGCACCTGTGCTCGGGCGTGGTGCGCTCTGTGCGGACAGTATGGGTCTGGTTAGTACACCTAATTTGCTTAATACGCCTATACTGATTCGGGCGAAGGGCAAAACCCTTACTATGCTTGCGCTAGTGCTTGCGACTAAGTCCGACACTCCGGTCGATCACTCGAACTCGACCCTCATCGGTAGGCTTGGACATGCACTCCACATTCCATGCCTCTCCCGCTCACATATCTGTTCCGGCAGTCGTTCCTCTCTCCGTCATGTCGAACTGGGAGAAGCAGATCGAAGACCACGTCCAACCCGGCGCGCTCACCCATTGCGTATACTATGGCAAGAACCGCTCAATGACCCCAGCTGAGCTGAAGAAGTTCGACGTCGTGATCACTACGTACCAGACGGTTGCTCTGGAGCACGACCTTGGGGCCACGACGAAGGGCGGAGCACCTGCGGCGAAGAAGCGAAAGGCAGACAAGGGGCTTTTCGATGTAGCTTGGAAGGTACGTCGGATGTTTCTTGAGGGGTTACTGGTTCGTGACCAGCTTGTGTACAGAGGATCATCCTCGACGAGGGCCACAACATCCGGAACCCAAGGACCAAGATGGCGAAGGCTGTCTGTGGTTTGACTGCACAGCGCCGCTGGGTGCTGACCGGAACGCCGATTGTAAGCTTCGCGACAAACGTAACTTCTCTCGAACGCCATACTGATGTATCGGGGTCAGATTAACTCGCCCAAGGTATATCCTCCGGCGGCCACAGCTATGTGTTGTCTGACCATAATAACGCGCATCCTCAGGACCTTGGTTCACTTCTCACCTTCTTGCGTATCTGCCACCCATTGGATCAAGATGACTTCTTCAAGCGCATGGTCCTGCGTCCTCTCAAGGACGGTGACCCGGCGGGTGCTGAGCTCTTACGAGTACGTTCAAGGGAGTCTTGTAATCCAAGAATTGGCCATAGAACTGATATTATCGCAGGCACTGATGGGTCACATTTGCATTCGACGCACGAAAGAGGTGAGCGTTGAAATAAGGAGGCGAGAAAACGAGTGACGAACGCTCTGTAGATGCAAGACAAGGACGGGAAGGCGCTGGTTCCGTTGCCCCCGGTAGGTCGCGCCAAAGGCGGATTCCATATTCCCGTTAACACCCAAACAGGTCGATGTAACGATCATTCCGGTCACGCTACCTCCGAAAGCAAGGGTAAGTGCAGAGGAAATGTGCGCGTTTGTGCGCCGGACTCATTAGGAATTAGGAACTATACGATGCGGTGGAGCAACTGTCCAAGGAACGTGTGGGCAACCTCATCCAGCGTCATGGGTCTATCAACGCCGCAGCTGTAGGTGTATCATGTAAGGGCCCCATTCGCATCTATATGAACTCGTATCTCGCAGGTTCAGTCGAACGTGTTGAGTCTGTTAACTCGGATGCGCCAACTGGTTTTGCACCCTGGCCTGCTACCGCCAAACTATCTTGAGCAGCTGCGCAATGTCGACGAGTCCAGTGAAGATCAGCCTCCTCCGGTGCAGATCACTCCGCAGGACCGGGTTCGTTTGCAGAACCTCCTTGCGCAAGCTATCGAAGATTGCGAAGAATGCCCGATCTGCTTCGGGCAGCTGAACGAACCAAGGATCACTTTCTGCGGACATATGTTCTGCCTAGCTTGGTAATGTAACTCCATCTGCTTTGTGAGTCTTGGATCTGACATTGCCGCAGCATCTCCGAAGTCCTCGTTAGGGATCCAAAGTGTCCTATGGTACGGAATGCTTTCACTCTTCACTGACCTTTCCCGCTGACATCGGGTTATAGGACCGACGGCCCCTTGGCATGAGTAGCCTTCTCGAACCGCCGCCGCCTACCGACCTTACCCAGGCCCCTGTCCGCTTCGACGATGAGATGGAAGACCAGGATGACGACCTGCGCACCGGATCCTCGGCCAAGATTGAGCAGCTCATCACACTCCTGAAGTTGACGCCGGAAACAGACAAGTCTCTCGTATTCTCTCAGTTCACCTCGTTCTTGGACAAGGTAATGTACATGTATCGCAGAGGCCCCTGCTAGACTCTAACGCCATCATAGATCGCCGAGGCGCTCGACAAGGCAGGGTAAGAACAATTCTGTTGCCACTACTGGTAGCGCATATTGACGTCGTGGGTCTGGCAGCATCCCGTATGTACGCTTTGACGGGAAGATGTCGGCACGTCGCCGACAAGAAACGCTAGCAAGGTTCTCTGTACCGGTAATTGCTGACAATGTGGCGATTCCTCCGCCATTGAGCCAAGCCACTCAGCCCCCAGCATCCAGTCAACCTTCCGAGCCCATGTCCCAACGGTCCACCCGTAGACGCACTCGCTCTAGCCAAGCCATCCTCTTAGACGATGTGGTCGACGATGACAAAGACGATGACTTCGTGGACGCAGACGATGCCAGCGACGACGACTACAGCTTCCTCGACGAGAACGTTCCGCCGACGCGTTCACAAGTCAAGACGAAAGGCAAAGCAAAGGGCAAAGGGAAGGGCAAGGGTCGTGCGAGCGAATTCGAGCCCGAGCCTCTCTTGGATAGTCTTTCGTCGGATAGCGAGAACCCACGAGTGATGCTCATTTCACTCAAGGCTGGCGCCCTGGGGCTCAACTTGACTGTGGCGAACAATGTTTATCTGTAAGTAATCTTCTTGCTCGCCCACCTCAGGAAGAGTGACTGAAGTCCTCTGGATCTTAGGATGGATCCGTGAGTGCCCTACAGCAGTATGGCTGCCGGCAGCTACTGAATCTTACCCTCTAGGTGGTGGCAAGAGGGTATCGAGTCGCAAGCCATCGACCGTTGCAACCGGTATGTTCACCGTATATGACTCAATCATACTAGCTCATTGCGCCTTTAGGATCGGTCAAACCAAGCCTGTTCACGTTTATCAACTGATCGCTGAGAATACCGTCGAGGCGAAGGTACGGCACTCACCCGACAGACTCCCGGACTGTTCCTCACCGCCTCCAACAGGTTATCGATATCCAGGAAAAGAAGAAGAAACTCGTACAAGAGGTAACGTATCTACCCTTCTGCTTGAAAGGCCTCATGTATTTACACGCGTTCCCGACAGGCTTTCTCTGGGATCAAGAATGGGGAGACGCAACGTCAAAAGAAGGAAGCACGCCTACAAGGTCGGCTCGCCCGCTGCCTCCACCTGACCAAGTTCCTCCATGCTCACGCTTGATTGCCAGAACTCGTCCATCTATTCGGCCTCCAACAGGAAGCCCGGAGCCAAGAACCCGCGCAATCGCAGACTACTCTGGACGGGTGGCGAGCCTGAGCTTGGGAGCCCTTCTCGCTTGTCATACAGAGCCCGACTCTACCTTACGCACCAATAAATCATTTGCACTGCACTAATATCTATAGTACGTCTTGCTGTATCTCTGAAGTTTGTGCTGTATGTAGATTGTATTCCGAGTTAGCGTAGAATTCAGGTACATAGTGTTTGTTGCGTTCTTGCAATCCGATAACAGTTGTGCGCCTGAGTGATGCCTCATGGAGTATCTAATTACTCCCTCAGACGCATCAGTTCATGGTAGACGTCCCGGAGAGCTACCTGCCCCAATGTGTCCCATACAAGCCATGTCCGTAGAGCTACATGATGGGTATATACCGAGTCTACGACTGTTCAAGAGTCCAACGCAGTCCGTCTGAGAATGCCTAGTTCGTGGTCGTTGAGGTTGAGATACCGCCAGATCCGCTGCGAGTTACGTGTCTGACGTCCGCTGTCGAATATGCCTAGTGCGACGCTCTGCGTAGCCTGTGCGTCGTCAAGGCGAGACATGTGGCGTATCCAAGGTTCGTAGTCGACGAAGATGGAGCTCGCGTCCCGCACCAGCTGTTCTCGCGGGACGTGCAAATGGTCCAAAACTGGGAGTAGAGTGCCGCAGTGTTCAACGTGTAGAGGATGTAGATCCGGGCTGTCACGGTACATCTCCTCAGGCCGTGGGTTATGGCGTGACGAGTAGGAGAGTAGCTCTGCCCGGATGGCTTCATCCCAATAATATGTCGAGAAGGTGACCGGGATGTCCGAGTCGATATCCTCGGGCTCGGCGACTAGGTGCTTGAAGCCCAGCTGGTCGTCAGCACATGGGGAGGTACTGTTCGCAAGAAGATCCTGCATGCGACGTCAGGATCCAAGTAACGGGTAAGCAGCAGGCACTTGGACTTACGCGTAATACTTCTTCCCCCGGTCTTCTGAGCCCTCTATCCACGAGGGAGCCGATTGCGATGCCCTTCGCCATGCAACGGAGAAGATCCAGAGGCTCAGCGTCCCCTGGGATGCTGGGGGCCACTGCGACCCCCGACGCGTTCCCATCGATATCGCCCAGTTGTAGCTGGTTGATGGCGCGGCGTAAATCTGCTATGGGCTGTGGTACAAGGATGGGATGTACGGCGGCGTCGAAGTGGACATCGTCAGCTAGAGGTCGCTTGCTCTCGTACAACCTCTCGGCGACGCTTCTCTCCAGAGGCCGCCCCTCGGTGGAGCTCAAGGCTTGCAGGTACGATGCGGCCAGTGGGGTGGGGCAAGGTTCAAAATGGAGAATGGTTTGTAATGGGAGGATGTCTAGAGGAACAACCGACATATCTGACACCGTGTTAGCCAGGGGGTGTCTGGGTGAAGAGCGTGATCCTCACCATTGCAAGTCAAGACGACCGGCCTTCTGCACTCCCTGATAATCTTGATGAGGGCAGGCCAGAAGTTGCCGTCTTCTCTGTACAGCACGTCCACCTCTTCCAGAAGGACAATGGACTGGCTTATCACAGGCGGCGCCTCAATTTTCTCTTCCCAAGGCTCCTCGTCGGGGACTGTGGTCTGGCTCGATGGAGGCTCACTCTCGTCGTCAGAGATGACACGCTTGGAAAAGAAGTTGGCCTTCGAGCGAGCAGGCTTGCTGGGCGGATCGATCTTGGGCTGCTGCTGCGTCTGCCGGACGAGATGGTTCTTGCCCACCTCGCCGATGAGCTTGTTCAGCGCGGCTCCACTCCGTTCACCGATGCCAGGATACACCTCGAAGACATCCCAGCCCAACTCCTCTGCACAGGCATACACTGCCGCGGTCTTCCCGCACCCGTGAGGGCCACAGAGGAGGATAGTGTTGTATACCTCGTCGCCGAACCTAGTCGGAACATAAGCGATTGTAGGCTCTGTTTCCGAGAGCTGCGAGGGAGGGTCTTCTCCTTGAGAGGACAGAGGGACGCTGGACGGTGGTGCCTCCAAACTATCCTCGATTCCGGCACGCTTGAGCCTAGATAACTTGGTGGGAACATAATCCCCCTCGGATTCGAGGACGACTTCGAGAGGCACCTCGTCGTCAGTGAACTCATCGCCTATCCAAGGCTCCTCCGGCTCCTCGGAGTCAACACGTCGTCGCTTCTTCTGCACCTCACGGACTATGCGGGGCCTCTTCGTCCCTCTCGCCTCTTTCGCTTTCCCCTTCTTCGCACTTCTCTGCTTACCGTTTTTGGTGGCTGTTGTAGAAGGAAGCCCCGGCTGGTCGTCCTTGCTAGCGATGTATAGCCTAAGTGCCAGAAGCCAGTCACGAAGGTAGAGTGCTGCTTGTTCGTTCCCCAACACCTGATCCGCGCGTCGTGGTCGCCACTTGTCATTCCACAGCGAACCAGATGTGTCCGAGGTACCCGTAGGACCTTCGGTGCCAGAGTCCATACTCTTGTCGAAGACGCGGCTAATGGCGGGGATTTGTTGATGCGCAATAGGCACAATTGTATCCTGCCGCACTTGAGGGTTGCAGTCCACAGGAGCCTGGTGGCCAGAGTCCAAAGGGAGGATGGCATGGGTCGGTGCAAACCGCGTCTGAAGTGAATCCACGACGATGTCGCCGCATTGAGGATTCCGTGGCATGTGGTAGGAAGGGGCGGTCGAAACGGTGAACACACTTTGCGGTCCTCGTACGTGTTGGGTGGTAGCATCAGGATATGGAGCAGCAGGCAAGGCGTACGCTCTTGCGAAGGGTGTCTGAGACTGGGCACGATTCTCCCTGCGTGTGCGAGAGGCAAAGATGGAATATAGAGGCTTCGGTGGCTTGAGGGGCAACGTCTTGCTGGGAGCCACCGGTGAAGCGGAAGGAGAACTGTCTATAACGATCGGAGTCTCCTGGCTGCCACCTAGACAGCGAGTAAATGAGCAATACGTTCAGGGTTTGAGCAAGCCAGCCGTACCAGAGACACCAGCAGCTAAGCCAGCATTCCTACCATCATCCTCAGGAGGGAAAGGACTAGACGCGACTGGGGCAGCATCGGAATGAATGTTCTCCGAAGCGAGCTCAGCGTCTGAGGAGCATACGTCGATGAGCTCGCTGCCACCGATTGATTCGTTCTCAGAGTTCACGGCAGACGCAGCGGAAGTGGTTTTCTTTGAAGCGGACTTGATTCCGAAGGCGTCAAGAAGTGAGGTTTGACGAGGCTGTAGCCCAGCCATATGGTGGTTGAGCTATTGGTCTTCTCGCAAAGGACGACTACTGACCGAGCCATCCTTGACCTTCGCTGACTTCCGCGGACGTTTCCTCTTCGCATTTTGCGACATGTGTGACCAGAGTAGTTGTAGAGAGCCAGGGGACGTGGTTCAAGCGGGAGTGACGGGATACGGGCCCGACGCGTCCTGAACGTCTTTCGCGTCGACGCGTTTGAGGCACGTGATGCCTCATTTAGGCCTGCCCTAAACTCTCCTGGTATGATACTAGGGCTCGGCGCCTGAAGTGACTCTTCAATGGACTCGTCGGTAGCCTAGGTGGGCTCACGAAGGCGAGGGAACCCAGGTCCGGTAAGATACATTCTCATCACCTAGTCGTCGTGTGTATACTGATAACTATTTTCAGCCGCGCACTTGAGACGCCGAAGGAGGGCCGGAAGCCTGAGACTCATCGCAAGGTGCGATTGGAGGTAGAGGCAGAGCACTCGGGGGCAGTCCAGTGGCGAGTGGCAAAGGCGTTGAGTAAGTCGTCCCCACCATACGCCTGCTCTGGGTTTGGAAACTCAGTACATCCTCAACTACAGTAAGGCCGGGTAGATGGCAAGAGCGTGTTCACTGCCGAGCCAAGGTGTGCGAGTCACGAGTCCAGAGGAGACCGGGGGCCGACACGGGCATCGGAGAGAAACGACGGTCGACAGCGATCAGCGGGACGCCGTTAGGTGCTAGTCGTGGCCAAGGAGACCCGAGTGCCAGCATGTGAGTGCCTTCCGTGGTTACTATAGTGTGTTACCAGATGCTGATGTCCTGCCAGCGATGCGTGGAGTAGTGTCTACGTACGCTACAAACATGGCCGCGTTGCGGTTGAACGGCCGAGTTGGTCGTGCTGTACTGAGGTTTCAGTCAGCGGGCTGGTGGCCGCCAAGTGCGATGTGACATTTGTTGCATCGTGCTTTGTGGACCATAGGCATAACTTCAAATCAAATACCCCAGGACGACTCGGCGCAGACACCCCTCGACCTCGCCCTAGGACGCTGCATGGGCCCCGATTCGTCGACACGCGGATGGACTAGTGTAGGGACTGTCTGGTAGTTTGCGCCATCGTACAACATGGCCAGGCCAATAGAGCTGTTGTTGTGCGAAACATTGCGTTACGGGACTGTGAGCATTTCTATCGACATCAACCTCACGAACACTTGGGTACACTGCTCGTATATGGGTATGATGTGCGCGAGTCTCTCAACCGTGTTCAAGTATTCTGGCGAGCGGGGCAGGGCCCGTTCATGACCTATGTTCCCACGGGCCGCAATGCACGTTCTTGAACACGAGGAGGAATCTGTCATAGGAGTCTCCCACGCCCACGGGGACTTTAAAAAGGCCCAGGACGCGTACACCTCCCCTCTCAGCTACTGTGTCTCATCAGACTCTGTTCCCACCTGAAGCCGTCTCCGGACGAGATCCGTATTCGGGGTCAGGAGAGGTTAGTCCCCTTCATCGCTATACGTTGCCCCAGCTTCCTGACTCCTGAGCTTCGCATCCTACACAGTCGGGTATTGGACTCTACGCATCTGCCTGTGGCTGTATCAGTCGCACTCAGTTATGTGTAGACCCGATACATGGGAGCAAAGCCCAGGTGTGTACCGCATACTTCGATGTATGCATGTTCCTCTTTCCTAGATTGACACGCCCATCTTGGTGGTAGTGGACTAGAATGGCCGCTGGGTTAGGTTCGTCAGCGTTTCAGCTGCCGTTCCTGCAAAGACTGAAGGCCCGACTACGGTTGAGCTGTGGGTCTACCTACGAAAATCAAATACTCCAGGACATCAATCGCGTGCTCGAGCAGGAACCCATCCTCTAAGGGTGCCAGGTGGAGCTTGCTGGATGCGGCGCGGGAAACGGGACAGACGTTGAACGCTCATGTAAACTGTCAATTGGACCGTATTCCTGTGCATGACATACTACCCATGGCTGCAGCAGAATTCCACGACATGCATCTGAGCCTTGGTACATTGCCTGCTACTGCGAGATACAACTAAAGTTGCGGAGCGTGCTGAGTCTACCAGCAGCACCGCTGCGGTTAATCTTCGTCAAGGTCTCGAAAGAATCCACACATGCCTATGGTGTTGCCCATTCGACAGACAAATCGCGTGGCGGTCAAAACATTATTGTAGAGTACCGCAGCAAGATCACCAAATCCGTGCGGTCATGGGTCCCGCACTCAAGTCCTGGTGCTCGCCGGAAGGCGTCAGCTTAGCCGCGCGGTCCGGGAATGAACGCGGAAATTCGTCTGCCACCGTGACTGGCATCCACGTCTTCATTCTGCGACAGTTTCAAGATTCAACTCAGTACTAGTAAAGCTGCATGCTAGCGAAGAACACGATTCCGCACTCGAGTCCTAAGCTTGTAATGGCCTTACAAGCCGTGATTACACTCGTACATCAGGCATACCAAGAGCGTGGTACTCAATCTTGGCGTCACGGCGAGCAGGGTCAATATTTATATAGCTGAGGTACTTCGTATCCTCGCCGTGGATACGCATGTAGCGATATATCTCCTGCGCCATCGCTTCAACATCAACTTACTCGCGGCCAACCGCGTAATTCTCGAGGCTAGCCATTGGGGTGTGAGTAACGGGTAGAGCGAGAAAAGCTTGCGGTTGGTTATCCATGAATTCGATCGAAGTCATGCAGCAGCAATTGATGTTGGTGGGGTTCACTAGTCCCCGAGGCATCCTGACGTTCCTCCTTCGCCGCTGGCAGTCTACTGGTTGTAGATACTCTACATACATATCGTATATATACAAGAGTCTATGGCATCGGATAGCGAGATCGTCCACACGTTCAGGTTCGTAATCGTCAAAAGTTGTCTCCGATACCTTGATAGTCGGACAGCCGAACAACTGTCTGTTTTTGCGTCCCCCCGGGTACCTCCTTCATCCCAGCACCAGCAACTCACTTCAACCGCCATGCGCACGCCGACCATAGCAGCAGCGCAGGCCACGCGATGTACCCGAGGTCCAACCCCACCCTCCTCGCGAAAGTCCACTTGCCTCCAGTCCGCCGCGACCCGACAGCGTCGTCTCCGAGCGGTAAGCTCGCCCGCGCCGTCCGCAACCAGCGCGGCACCAGCGCAGCAAACGATACCCGCCTCCTTTGCCCGCCCAATGTGAACGTGAACCCAAACCGGGTCAGGTCGCCACCGAGGTCCCGGTCCCGGTCCCCGTCGAACCCACGTTCGGCGCGCGAGAGCCGGCGGGGGTCGTGCCGTCCGCGCGCGAACTCGTCATGGTCGTCCGCTTCGGAGGCGTCGAAGACGAGGAGCTGCGGAGGGAGGGACGACAGTCCATTGCCACTCGCGCTGTCGTCGCGCACGTGTGTCGTTGCACGGAACGTCGGTGTTCCGGGGAGTTCGACGTCGCCGGCCTTGCCGTCGTTGAGCATTGGCGTGCGGAGGGGATGGGGCAGTTCGTCTGTCGGGCTGAAACTGGCGCGCGGAGAGCGCTGTGCGTGTGGAGAGATGAACCCGGGCGTCTGCGGGGACCAGTCTGGAGAGAAGGGTGTCGGCGGATGCGGTACTTGAAGCCATGGTCCGTCGGATGGGAGCGTATGGATTGAGAACGACTTGCGGAATCCGCCCCTGCGCGCATGGAGGGGAAGCGGGAGGGCTTGCCATTTGCGGAGGCGGAGAACGACAAGCGTGAGGATGGTGACGAAGAGCAGCGGGATGTATCGCCGGGAGTACACAGCGCTGTAGTCGGGAAAGAAGCATGGTGTGTCGGCGAGAGCGGCGACATCAGGTTGAGAGGGTGCTGTGAGAGAAAACAGTTGGAAACCTGGATGTCGGATTTCGGAGGACGGTGCAAAGGACTTGAGGGTGACCTCGCGAACGTTGCGAGGAACATTTGCCTGTGACACGTCAGACGCGTGTCCACCTACGTCCGTGGGTTTGGGAGGTACGTGGACATAATCACAGTAGTCCTTGTCGTCCGCGCTGCCAAAGTTGTGTGAATGTGAGCCAGCGAAGCTAATCAAACACGACTTACCTGAAAACGATCTCGGGCCGCAGCGTATGTAGGAGGAACGTAGTTGTCTTCTTTCCTAGAGTATTTTGGTAGCCTGGCCCTACACCTCGGAGAATGGTTCCCTGCTCTCGGTGTGGCCCGCATGACGCCCTGTCCGGGCGATGCAACGGTATATGGGTGAAGAGCACAGGAGGATGCATCTCGACCTCTAGCAATGCGAGGAAATCAGACGCGCGCACAATGACCACAAATATGCTTTCCTACCATCGGAGAGAGAACGCATGAATTCCACCGGCCCATTGGGGATGGGTGACCAGTGCTCGTAGTCAATATACTTGGCCGCCCGGAGGTAGTCCTCTTCTACCAGGCCTGCGGCATCCAGCATAACCAAGGTGTGGTTACGCAACACTACCTTCTGGTTCAACGGTCCAAAATGCGAGGTGAACCTCTGCCGAGCCTGGCGCGCAACAGCAGGCTCGATGTTCAGTCTGCAAAGAAAGCTTGTGCCAGCCCTTCGACGCACATCAAATTCGGCACCTACCCGACATCGTTGTTACCGGGCACATAGTATGACGTAACGCTAGGGTCGAGATGGAAGATGCGCCTGAATTTTTGCAGGTTGCGCTCATATCTGCATAGCAGCGCGGCACATAAATCCATCTTTCGCCACCCGGGGGACGCTTCCAAGGTACGCGAGACGAGGACTCACTCTTCGTCGGACCTTATAAGCCTCCAGGAAGCGAGGATGTCGCCAAGGAAGACGACGACGTCGGGACGCATCCGCGATGCGAAGTGCCAATGCCGCTTGAGAGTGAGGTCGACGAGGAATTGGCTGAAAGATGATAGCCCGATTCTCCGGGACGTCGAGAGATCCTTCACTTGGGGATCTGCGATGAGGAGCACATGGGCCGGTCTTTCGCGGCTCTGTGGGGGCGGCGCACAGGTTGACAGATGCGCGCGTGGGTGTTGCTGAATAGAATACAGTGTACAGGCACACGTACCGCAGGTAATGCGCGGTCTGGCCACCTACAGGAGGCCAGGGCATAATGGAAAGAGCCGAACTCGTACCATACGACGAATGAGCACCAGAGAAGCCTCAGCCAATCGAGCAGCCCCCAGCGAGCGAAAAAGGCATCGCGAGCTCGTCGGAGGAGCAAGCGACGAGATGCCGCGAGCATAGCGAGGAGAAGAGTGTCACGGTAGGGGATGAAGACTCCGGTCGAGGTCGCCTCGGGCTCTGAACCGGGTCTGGACGGCGAAGGAGGGCGTGAGGGGCAACGAGAAGAGTGGGTAAGTGAAAGGGAAGCGTCGTCCGTGCGAGCTGGACAAGAAGAAACAGCGAGGGGGGCAATGCGGGACTATGTCGAGGGCGGGGGCGTTTGGTAGACGATCATTGTTCTCGAATCAGGCCAACAGCCAACGTGTACATGACCGCTGTTATCAGCTCTCGGCCGCTTGCAGCCACCGCCAGCCCCAGTCAACCACGCCAACACATCCCATCACACACGTCAATATTCCCGCTCTCTACACACGTGATCGCGTTCTCATGTCCCACTCTCCTGCCACATATCCTTCTCCGCTCGGCCTCTTAAGGTGACAACTCGACATTGGCGTCAATGTTCTAATCGCTGCGCACAAGCGGAGAGCGACCCCCTAGGTATTATCAGAGATACTCTAGAAGTAGTACAGCCCTTATCAGAACTTCCAGGCACCGGCATCTTCGACCGTTACGGCCAGCATCGCCGAGTAATAGCCATGGCACGCGGCGCTAACTAGTACGAGGTACGAAACACCGCGATACCTTAGAGGGCACAGTGCGCGGGCGACGCTGGCTGCCAAAAGATCGCGCTCACGCTAGATGCCAGACACACCACGACACAAATCGTCGCGAATATCCCGCTGCTCGTTGCCAGTTTGGCCCATGCGAACGCAAGCACACCGACGAGCGCGAGCACAAACCCCACTGCCGCGAGCCACATGCAGAGCGAGTGGCAGTCGTCCAACAGGTGCGTCGGTGGCCGCCCGCGACGGAATGGTCCTACTTGTTCCAGGTGAGGATCCGACGAGAAGATGGGCAGGGCGTCCGAGTCGGCCGCGATAGACGGCACCTCGGACGTCCGCGCGGCGTCGGCCAACCCCGATTCAACCTTGCGCTCTTCGCGCTTGGCTACGATGAGCTTGTAGCGGATCAGGAAGAACGCGGCGAGGAAGGAGAGGATCGCTGCGAATACGTGCACGACGAGCGCGCCTGTCAGTGCGGCGTTCGCTAGCTGGTCCACTGGCGGGTCTTGCACTGGATCGTTGGGCTTCGCGCTGCCCAGAAGCGAGGCTTCCATCGCAGCAAAGAAAGTCGTCTGTTTTATACGGGCCATCAGCCAATTGCACTCCCATGACACATGAAGAACGAAGGAACCCACGATGACGCTGATGAGATGCAGCCTGTCCATCCACGACTGGACCAATTCACTCATAGCCTTCTTTCGCGCTCTCTCGTCTATCACGTCCTGATCCATTTGTGTCCCTTATGACGCGCATGAGCACAGTTTCGTCCATGAGACTTTTGTGAGACTCACACTTCCGGGAAGCGTCTGCCCTGTTCCCTTCGCCTGCGAAAGGGACGTATAGAGACGGGTTGCGATCAGACTGGGGTAATGACAATATGCCTCCATGACGCCCGAAGAGTCGCGCTGATGAGGTTGAATAGGGTGTATGAGGTAAAGAGTTCGGTTCCTCCGTCATAGGATGGTTTTTCGGTAAGACAACGCAGCCTTGAGTTGCGAGATAATCAACTGCAGTCCATGATAGAGCTTTGAGCAAGACTCACCAGGCGTGTCATCCCTGTGGTTCGGCTCCTGCCCATTGCGAAAAGGTGGCAACATTAGGTGCGCGGTGGTCCTACGATAGTAGCTTGGGAGAGAAGTGTGAGTCAACTTAGAGAGTCGCTTCTTCTACAACAACTTATATTTATTGACCAACATCAACCAACCGCGTCGTGTTTCGGACCTCGCTCGGATGTCGTGGTCAGCGTTGTCGTCCAGTAGCGAACTCCAAGCGAACGGGTTGCCTTCGACGCGTCTACACTGACCAAGTTCGCGTCCTGTCCACAGGCGCATATAGCCTGCTTATGTTACAAGGTAAGCACTATGAGATCTGAGAGCCCATAGCCAAAGAACGCGAAACGGCGGCAACAACGAGAGTCAGCACAAGATTGACCAGAGTAGAGTTTTGGCTGGGTATTGGATATGCATTGCAGGGTAATCGATACAGAGCAAAAGTGCAGATGGCATGACACGCTGTCCGCTCGACTCGCGAGGCACAACCCCGCACAATTCAATACTGATGCATAGAGGACGGCGGCCAGAAGATCGCGCCCACGCTCAAGAACAGACACACCGCGACGCACGCCGACGCGAAGATCCCGCTGCTGAGCGCCAGTTTCGCCCACGCGAACGCCAGCACGCCCACCAGCGCGAGCACGAAGCCCACCGCGGAGAGCCGCATGCAGAGCGAGTGGCAGTGATCGAGCAGGTGCGTTGGGGGCTGCCCCCGACGGAACGGCCCTACTTGCTCCAGGTGTGGGTCTGAGGAGAAGATGGGAGGGCTATCCGACCCTGTTTGGACGTGCGCTCGCTCGGGGGTGCATGCGGAGTCGGCCAGCCCCGATTCCACCTTGCGCTCCTCGCGCTTGGCAACCGTGAGCTTGTACCGGATGAGGAAGAACGCAGCGAGGAAGGAGAGGATCGCAGCAAATACGTGTACGACGAGCGCGCCCGTGAGCGCAGCGTTCGCTAGCTGGTCGACCGGCGGATCTTGCGTTGGGTCGTCGGGCATAGTACTGCCTAGCAGCTGCGCCTCCATTGCAGCGAAGAACGTAGTCTATGCAACCCAGCCTGTCAGCTCGCAGTACAGCCCCAGGTTATGGTTAAACTTTACGATGACGCTGATGAGCTGCAGCCTGTCCATCCACGACTGCACAAGCTCGTTCATAGCCTGTCTCCGCGCCTTCTCGTCCGTCGCATCTTGGTCCTCTTGCGTCCCTGACAAGATATATGAGCATCCTAGTATACATAGAAAGTATGTAGTGCGAAAACCTACACTTTCGAGACGCGTCTCCGTTGCTTCCATCACTTCCATGGGCAACGTACACGGGCGGGTCGAGATTAGGCTGCGAGAATGGTCTCCTTTGGCGTCCGAAAAGTCGCGTCGGGGAGATTGTATGGGGCGTAGGAGGTAACGAGTGCGGTTCCTCCGTCATGGGATGGTTGGTTGGTAGGACTACGCAGCCTGAGATTGAAGAAGACTTAGTCCCAGCCCCATACAGATCTACTTCGTGATACTTACTAAGTGTACCGCCGTTGTGTGCTTTCCGCCTATTATGCGCTGATGATAATATCATAGGTGCGCTAGTGCGGTCCTATATGATAGCGGTTGCTCTGAAAGAGCCTGCGGAGGAAGTGCGTTCGCTGTGCCAACCAAACGTTAACCCATATATACCAGCTGTCATCATCAATTGACCGCGTTCTGCCGGCCTCGCTCGGACGCTCGGGCTAGCGACGCGAGCACTTGACGCAGGCCCCACGGACTTGGGCAGCTTCGATACCCCCATCCGGTTCTTCGCGTCCTGGTCACCGGCGCATCGAGACACAGCGTGGCTCGATTCGTACAGGTTTGGGCACCATGTTTCCGCGATCGCAGTCGGTGGAAAGTGGGGCGTGTCGTCGCTAATTGCAAGGTTGACGCTAGCGCTATGGCGCTGTCAAGGAGAACCCGGCCGTGTTCCAGGGTCCGTCGAGAGGAGCGAAGAATGCGAGGGAAGCAAAAAGCTTGACGAGAGTGGGATTTGAACCCACGCCTGGATACCCAGATGAGAAACCCGCGTTTTGCAGGCAAGCTTTCGCTTGAGTCACACGCCTTGGACCGCTCGGCCATCTCGCCTTGAGGGCACGATCAGCGATGATATCAAGGGGCGCACGGATTTAGCTGATGATAGTATAAGCCTTTGATTATTGAAGAGATACAGATTCTACGAAAGTGGGCTCCAACGGAACTAACATACAACATTTACATGGTAAGCACGAGCCATATTACGACATTTCCATTCAACCTAAGAATGCTTATGCTGCAACAGCAACGCGCTGGGGAGCGGGGTGGGCGAGGTTGGGAACCACCTTCGCGGCGTCCATGGGCTGCGAGCGAGGGATGTTGATGTGGAGCTTATGTGCACGGCATTCAGCGAGGAAGTCCGTGAACATCTGCGGAGTGGTCGTCAATATCCTCGTCAAGCTATCCACAGAAGGGGGAGACATACCTCGATGGTGTCGAGAGGGCCACCAGCGCTTTCGGGGTGGAATTGCACGCCCCAGACCTTCTTACCCGACTCGGCAGTTGACTTGATACCCTCGACGGATGAGTCATTGCAGTTGATGAAGAAGGGCTCCCAGCCGGCAGGGAATGGGTCTTGCAACTTCAACGCGTACTGGTGGTTCTGGCTGGTGACGTAGACGCGGCCAGCCTTGATGGAGCCGGACGAAGCAAGAGCGAGGACTGGTTGGTTGTGTCCACGGTTGCCGAACGTCATGCGGTACGCCTCGAGGCCTGCAGCCATACCGATGACCTGGTGGCCCATGCAGATACCGAAGATGGGCTTGTCCCACTCCTGCATGGTCCGACGCAGGTGCATCGCAGCCTCCATGCAGTGGTTCGGGTCGCCGGGGCCGTTGCTGAGGAAGAGCCCGTCGTAGTTGTCGCGGATTTTGTTAAAGTCGAAGTTCCAAGGAAGAACGGTGACAGCAGCACCACGACGAACGAGGGAACGCAGGATGTTCGCCTTCGCACCGAAGTCGAGAACGGCAATCTTGACATCACCGGTGGGGTTCAGTTCATAGGGCGTCTTCGTGGAGACTTGGGACACGAGGTTCTCTGTGGTCGGGTCCCAGTACTCCTCAGCGCTAGGGGGAGCAAGGGATGCATCTGCCCCGATAGCAAGGCGACCGAGAGTGGTACCTTGGTCACGAAGGAGACGGGTAATAGCACGGGTGTCGACACCAGTGATTCCGGGAACGCCATTACGAGCGCACCACGACGAGAGGGACTCGACGGCGGTGTAGTGCGAGAACTTTTCGGCGACGTCAGCGACTACCACAGCCGAACATTGGATCTTCTCGGACTCGAGGACTACGCCGACGTCCTTGTCGTCGACGGGAGTCTTGTTATGCGGGACACCATAGTTGCCAATGAGAGGGGTAGTGAATACGAGAATCTGACCACGGTAGGAGGGATCGGTCATCGATTCCGTGTCTGGGGTGATGCCACGTCAGAACATGCTTCCTGCTGCTGAACAACCAAGTGATGACTCACAAGATGTGATAGATGTAGAGAAGACAGTCTCTCCCCAGATGCTAGTCGGCGCGCCGAAGGAGCGGCCGACGAACGACTGCCCGGTTTTCAAGTGAAGCGTTGCGGGCAAGGAAGCGGACGTCGAGGGGGCATGGGTAGCAAAGCCCCGAGAAAGACGAGCAATACGAGTGAAGTTACGGGCCAACATCTTGTTGTCGAAGCTGCTCTTAATGACTGAGGAGAGAGAATACGAGGTCGCTGAGGTAACTAATCACACGGCGCGCACACGAGTCAGCACACGTAACAAAGTTAAGAGATGGGAAGAGAAGAGCACGTACTCGTCGCGAGTGTTCTGCGTGAAAATCATGTACGAGCGGGGTCGCTCAGGCTAGGGCGGGGGTTGTTCTGCAAGGAGGCGAGGATGCGGTTGGCGGTCAAGAATTTTACGAGGTGACTCGGGCGCGTACGTCAGGTTTTGTACCATCTTCCCACGTGGCCCCAGCTTATCGCCCGCTTAGACTCCATAGCCGATTCGTAGTGGAAAAGCTTATATCCTTGATTAATTACAAGTCCAGTAAGCAAAGAGTTTACAGAACGTCATAAGCCGCCAATAACACCCGTTATGTAACTGCGCGTCGCCGTTGCTGCGCGTGTGCATTCCGGACCCTCTAGAGCAGCTAGAGTACTCCGCTCCGTGCTACCCCTACCTTCATCAGGACTACCGTGCACCATCTGCACATTAGATGAGAGACGTCTTCTCGCTGTCGCCATCGCAATCGCAATGAACTTCTTCGACGCATACGAGACTCCGGGAACGACCACACCGCCTGCGAACGCACAGCCCGCTCCAAGCCTCAACGAGGAGGTTTCCCAGGTCGTCGGGCAGCTCAGCAGGTTCTGGGGAGGGTTCAGGAAACAAGTACGCATGCATGTCTCTTTGAAGACTTTGCATAGATAACTCAGCGCACAATGTGTCTGTCCGCGCCATGCACGTAGAGTCAAACAGCGCTGGAGGCGGCGCGCAAGGACCTCGGCCAGGTCGTGCAGCAAGCCCAGAAAGAACTCACGAAGCTCACCACTGAGGCGCCCCCGTCTACCTCCGCACCGGAGGCAACTGCACCTGCACCTGAGCAAGCCAATCCTGCGGAGGGTGAAGCCGATACCCAAACCGAATCCCCTGCCCAAGCCCCCAGCACAACCGATACCTCCGACACTACTAATGAGGCCTCCTCATCTCAGTCCTCCCAACCTCAGACGCTCTTCTCACGGCTACAATCAGCTCTTCCTCCCTCCTTGGTCTCTACTGTGCAGACGCAACTCCCCGAGACCCTCAAGGAGACTCTCAAGCACGCCCGAGTCGGGAGCGCTAACCTCTCCGCTCTCGACTTTGCGCAGCTGCGCACCACCATCACGACCGAGCTTCAACGCGTACAGGGTGCGACGGAGGAGTACGTGCACAAGAGCGAGGACTTCCTTCGTGAGGCCGGAGAGTTTCTCAAGGATGCGGTGAAAGTCGTCCCCCCTGAGGAGGATGCCAACTATCCTGGGCTGATTTGGGATGGGACGGATGTCTGGATGCTGCCCAACACGGGTAATACTTCCGCATCTAGTACGGGTACCGGGAAAGGCAAGGGGAAGGAGAGGGAGGGTCGGTCGTCTTCGAGCTCCGGGAGACCATCTGTGGACACGCTACGCGCTGTCGCGACAAGGGCAGAGTCCATGCTGAAGCAGCTGCGCCACGATCCGGAGGTCATCAAGGCAGATCCCAATGAGGACGAGAAAGTGCGGGAGGTGTACACAGCATGGCTCGCGACGGAAGCATCTTCGGAGGAAAGTGGGCTGGGAACTATCGTGTGGCAGAAGAAGGTTGAAGAGGCGTTGGCAGACCCGGTAGACGGGTCTGCGCTCAAGGCGACGTTGGACACGCTCGGTATGTGCATTGCTACATGCACCTCAAAGTATTAACGCTGACGCTGTGGTCGATCACAGTCCCGGAGCACTTGACGCAAGATGAGTTTTGGACACGATACTTCTTCCGAATCCATCAGGTCGAACGTGAAGAGGCGCGCAGGAAAGCCATCATTCAGGGTAAGATGTGGAGTATCACATTGAGTGGTGTGACGCTCATGCTTGCGTTGCAGGTACACATGACAATGATGAGGACTTCAGCTGGGAGGATGAAGAGGAGGAGGCCGCCTCGCCTACTACAAAGACTGCGCCCCAGCGGGCGGCCTCCGGCGCAGCAGGGGAGTCGGAGTCGCACGAGTCACCGGCACTTTTGAGCGCATCAGCGGCAGAAAGCAAGTCGCGTATTTCAACTCCAGGCTCCGTGAGCCCTCGGCGGAGCAGTGAGGACAGCTACGACGTTGTATCCTCGCAGGTCAGTAACAGCGGCGCTGCGGACGTAACGTCAGAAGGACAGGCAGGGAAGAAGGCTGCGCAGGAGAAGGCCGAGGAGAGCAGCGACGAGGAGTCGGAAGACAGCGACTGGGAGTAAGCATCGAGATCATGGACACCGAGCGGATGGATAGTATGTACATCAGAGAGAGAATGAATGCCGTATCTACACGACGGTCTTGTGGATGGGCGCTGCAATAAATCAGAAAGGAGGGCCAAGCTCAAGGATTGGCGGTTCTGTGGCTGTGCCTACAGGAGAGCTGCACTGTGTTGTTCCACCTGCGATTGATCGGATTCGGCCTCGCCCCGAGCCGAAAGCAGGCTCAAGGGCTGTGTCGCGTGCAGTATACTGTACCGAGGTTTCTTCTCGACTACCACCATTCTCCTTCCGCGTGCGCGCGTCTGCCGTGCTTGGTATATAATCTACACGCCCATGCCAGTCGTAATCTAAAGCGCATACATCGACTCCATTCCCTGCAAGATGGCTTCAGGCTCAGGCTCGAGCTCCTCCTTCTTGCCTCCACAGCTCGATGACTTGACGTCTATGCCCGCTGCCGCCCTGGGCTTCGAGTATAGCGACTTGTTCTCTTCTGCAACCCAGCCAACATTCCAGACGCCTCAACCAGATGAATGGAATTCGTCTCCGGGCATCCTCTCGCACTATGAGTCTACGTCGATTGACCGCGCAGGTTCCACTCAGCCTTCATCTTCAGCCTCGCCCCCGCCGTCTACCTCTGGCTCGACCTCTAGCAATCCTCGCAAGAGGATTCGCCCAACTATTGCTCTCGCGCCAGGCCAACCCCCAACAGCCCGCGGCAACGATCGAATACGAGTGTACGTTGCCTGTCATGAGTGGTAAGTAGACACCAGTACTATGTATCCTGCCCCACCAGTCATCTGAGAACGAGGGGGATCGTAGTCGCGCTCGCAAGGTTCGCTGCGACGGCGCGAAGCCAGTCTGTTTCCAATGCCAGAAACGGCCTTCGGAGTCAGGAGCGTGTACCTATGACACTGCGCCCAACCGCAAGGGAAACACTGGACGGCGCGTCGGGACTTCCGACGGGGCGCCAAGGGCGAGCCAATCGAAGCGGCGGCGCACCATAACACAAGCTGTGGTTTCTAGCCCTGCAGACGACTCCGATCCGCCTACTTCATCAAGTGATACCGAGCCGAATGCTCCAGGTTCGGGTTCTCAGTCCACTGGACCTGTGAATCCCGAACTCGGAGATAATGCTCCAGGGGCAGGTCCATCGGGCTCTGATGCAGATGTGAGTAATGTGCGGCTGCGCCTAGGGCACACTCCATGTGCAGCACGCTGATCATTTGAACAGCAATCGTCGGAGTACGATCCCTTCGCTTTCGATATCGGGACGCCGGAATCTTTCCTGATCCCCGGAGCGCAACTGACCCACTTCTCATCCGGAGAGAGGCAACATGACAACGACGAAGAATCTATCCCTTCTCGGCCTAGTGTTCAGTTCGCTCGCGACACATGGTGGGACGCACTCCTGGCTTTCTATGCCTTCGAACGTGACACCCTCACGGACATGCAAGCCGTCACGTTGACTGCCGAGCAACGCCACAACGCTATGCGGTATATCATTTCGGACCTGCGTGCCCTCTTCCAGTCTGCGGCGTCTTGGATGAGCTTCATACATCTCCCAAGGTTCTTCGAGATGATTTTGAAGCCGTCACGTAGGACAGAGCTGCAACCCAGTCTCCTGCTTGGTGCGCTGGCCCTCGGGACTCTTACCCAGAGTTCTGAGATTGAGAGGGGTAGGAAGGGGCGGCAGCGAGCGATCAAGCTCCTTGATATGGCACACGGTGCGTTGCAAAGCAGCCTCTCGACAGGGTGGGTCGACGTCGGGTTGGCGCACGCAGGTTGGGTACGTTGCTTTCCTTGACACACCAGCAGCGCCCGACTCTGATGTTGTCTCGCAGATGCTCCTATACTTCGAGCTTAACTCGCATCCACTACAGACGTGGGACCGGACGCAGTCCGCTATGTCTCTTCTGGACTCTCTCGTTCGACTTTTCTCCCTTACGACTTTGGATGTCGGCTACCAGCGCGCAGGCATTCCGCTCGCAAGCAGTGGGAACGGGTTTACCGCGCAGTCTCTGCATGGGACGAGCATGCCGACCCCGCTCTCGAACGCCTACTCCGTCCCCCCGACCTCGAACATACATTCACAGCTTGGCGCAAGCTACCCTACGCAGTATGGCATGCAGGCAACAGACCATTGGGCTCCGCAGCCTAACCCACACGCTTTCAATCCTACGATCGAAAATCCGTTCTACGCGAGCGGCACGCTGCTCACCAACCAGGGTCTTCCTCAACTCCTGCAGGCGGTCACTTCCGGCTCGTCCTCGTCATCTGGCCCCTCGACGAGCACATTCGACCAGGGTCACCAGTCGACTGGGCGGCGTCGTGGATGCGATTGCGCGCGGTTCTCACTAGGGCAGAACTGGCCGTCGGTGCGCGATTTCGCTCCCTCGTGGGCAACGACTCTCATGTGGCCGATCAACCTGTCCGAGGCGGAGTTCAAGAAGGAAGAATGCCGAAGGCTCGTGTGGGCGAGTGTCATGATGGTCGCGAGCTTGAACGCATACGCCAGTATCACGCCCGACGGAGTTACCTCCACGGGGCGCATGTTCGTCAAGGAACATGAGAGCGTATGTATTCCGTTCGACTCTGTCCGCCGTGTTAGGCTCACATTTCGCGCCTCGTGCATACAGTTTGCATTGCTGACCCCCAGTGAGACCCTGCTGCAGACTGGAGTACCCTTGGAGGCGGACGACGTTTGGTCGATCAGCCTTCGTTCGATGTTGCTGCTGCACTCGTGTCTGCGAGTGCGTGCAAGTCCCATGATGAGCGGAGCTCAGCGTGCCGAGTTCGCGGTGCGCGCATGGCTCGAGATCGACGATCTGGAGCGGCGCATGCAGCGCCATACCTGCAATCTGTCGAGTAACTACGGGTTCCAGAGCGAGGAGATGCTCTTCAGGTGCGTCATTCCCACCAATACGCGACATGGGCGGAGTGTTGATCTCATTACTACGATGACAGCTTGAGAATATGCGTCTCGTACGAATTCCGCCGATTCATTCCGCAGATCACAACGTGAGTGTGCCTCACGCCAACGGCTTGACTTCTTTCGCTTGTCGGCGTGTCTGATCCCTCCGGCGCTCCTATAGGTCCGGAAATGCGCTGTTCTATCGCGACAAGGCTGAGGAATGGTGTAAGTCCTCTAATCAATAGTAGCATCACTTCTAGCTCACACCGTACCCTTACGTGCCCGTTTTCGTGGATGGGCACGCTCTATAGTGCGACACCTTGACAACACAGTTAGAGACGTTTGGAAGGCAATGCAGGCGAGCTTCAATGGCCATAAGGAGCTCGACCATCGCAAGTCGCTCTTCATTTTCTGGTATATGTCTGGGATCAAGAAGTGCGTACCATGTCGCTATGCTTCATTGTACTGTAGCTTCAATCGTCGGTATGTGCTGACGGTGATTGGCATAGGTGCATCGTGCTCTGGAAAGCAGATCCGACGCTTCTCCACGCGCTGACCTCTGCATGCCAGTCGGCGGAGCACCTAGAGAATTTCTTGCTCTACTGGCCATCAGACCGTACGTCCCTCCGTTCGATTGCTCATGAGTACTCGTACGAGCACTGACCTTCTGTGACCGGAAACACACAGGCGTCAGATATATCTGGCAAGGGCTGCGGTATGAGCTCGTCAAATGCTGCATCGAGGCCGGCATCCCCCCGCCATCTGCGGCGATCCCAAGGCCCATGCCGCGAAAGGCCGACCCCCAACCACCAGCGGTGGCCCAGTGAAGTTGTCCACATATCATGTTGTTGCTGATTTACTATCTTGTTCTTGATTCTAAGGATCGCTGTCTGTACTCTACGTTGTATGTAATGGGTGTGTCGACTCTAGAAATACTCCCACTGTCCTATAGATGCTCAATCTCAGCCAAGAGCGTGCTCCACGAGGAGATGTCGGCACGTACTGAATGCGTCGGGTGTTCCTCTCCGCGACCCAGTCCATGGGGTCGCACGTCGTCCGCGGACTACTTGTGCGATCAATGATCTACGCGAGACACCGCAACACTGTCAGCAAGTTCACATGGCCAACACAAAGCGACGTGCAACGGTACGCTTTACTCTACTAGGACGTACCTATCATAGGCGGAGCCGAGACTGATACTCTCTGCCGCAATATTTTGTTCACGCGGCAGCACAGGGTTCGCCAATGGTGGAGGAACAGCATCTTCATCCTCGTTTGGGTGAGGCCAACGCGCAGCACCCCGTATTTCCCCTCAGATGATAGAACCGTCGGCATACACCGGCACTGAAGTTGGGTTATACCTCCGCCTTCAAGCTTCAGGCCATAGGGGCATACTTGGACCTCAGGAATCCGGCTTCATTCAGCTCGCAGATATGATAAGATTTACTGCACGGTGTCTCACAGCATTATACTACAGATCAATCGTAGGTCATAGCGAGTTGCTTCTTCGATAGCACTTAGTACCCCTCGTCTTCACTGCCGAATTCGCCCCGCGGCGGTCATCGCAGGTGAGTCATCACTCAAGTCTACTATGCTCCGTCAGGCGCTGCGCGTGTGGCGCGAGATGGACCTGAGATGGACCGAGGGCGCTGGGCGGTGGGTGCTGCGCTGGAGAGGGATGAGTAAAGCTGTGGGAACGCGAGGAGAGCGCACAGTTTAGCGCATCAGGAAGAGGGAGGCATGCACATGGCGTATTGCGTATGATTGCTCAGCTCGCAGTCATCAATCAGAAAGCGAGGGCGAGTTTGAGGATTGGCGGAGTGGCTGTGTCAGTAGCAGCAGATCAAAGCAGATCATGGGAGCATGGGGGCAGTCCGACGTCCCTCTCTGCAGTCTTGAGTGACCGTCCTCCTCAGTCTGAATCATGTGCGATTGATCGGCACACCTTCTTCGAAGCCAGCTGGAGCGTGGCACTGGCACGATGGTTCATCGAAGGCAAAATGGATAGTCTGAGGGGGCTGTGTCGCGGATAGCAAGGTTCCTCCTCGACCGCCACCATTCATCCCTCCGCGCCGCTTCCTCCGTCGACACCACCCCCCGCGGCGCCTCATACTTATAATCGGACATCTTGAGTGGCAATCTCGAGCTGACTTCGCACAGCAGAGACGCCGCTGCCGTGTGGATTACTCAAGATGACCGCCACTTCCTCACCGTCCGCTCAGCTTGACGATACAAACTCGGCTGCTGGATCTCCCTCGGGCTACGAGTACGAAGGCTTGTTTTCTCCTCCGGCACGACCAACGCTACAAGTTCCTTCGCCCGGTCCATCTCGTTTATCCCCGGCGCCGCAACAGGGCGAGAAGAGCCCCTCTCAGCCCTTGTCCTCTGCATCGTCTCCGCCATCGACCTCGACCTCCGTAACCACTGACCTGACCACCGATAACTCCCATCGGAAATCCCGCCCGAAGATAGCTCTTGCTCCAGGGCAGCCTCCAACAGCGCGAGGCAACGACCGCATCCGCGTGTATGTCGCGTGTCACGAATGGTGAGTATAGTCGGAACAGTATAACCTCCGTGTTTCGCGATGGACTTACTGTACATTGACTGTAGCCGAGCGCGGAAGATCCGCTGCGACGGTGGCAAGCCCATGTGCCTGCCTTGCCAGAGACGACCTTCGCGTTCAGGAGTGTGCACCTACGACGCTGCTCCGAACAGGAAGGGACATAGGCGTCGGAAAGCCGCATCGGAGGGGACGCCCAAGGGGAAGGCAAAGAAACGGAGGCGCACCGCATCCCAAGCAGTGGCATCGGGCTCCACTGACGATTCCGATTCGTCAACGGACACCGAGACACACGGCTCGCGCCCCCACTCAAGCGCGCCCTCGGGTGACGACGAGCACAGGGGACTAGCATCAGACTCCCACGCGGAGGTAAGTGCTGCGCGGCTGTGCTCAGGGGCTGCAGTGTGCTGATCGTTGATATAGGACTTTTCGGAGTACGATCCGTTCGCGTTCGACCCCGACAGACCAGAGTTGTTCCTACTGCCTGAAGGACAGTCGGGTGTCCTCTTGTCTTCTCACCAGATTCCAGAAGAGCTTGAGGAAGATGAAGAGGATGCCGAGTCTTCCCTACCGTCTAGGCCTAGCGTCAAGTTCACGCGCGACACATGGTGGGACGCACTCTTAGCTTTCTACGCGTTCGACCGCGATCCTATGTCGGACACGCGAGCAGTCGCGCTGACGGCTGAGCAACGCCATCTTGCTACGCGATACATCGTCTCGGACCTGCGAGCCCTGTTCCAGTCTGCGACATCCTGGATGAGCTTCATACACTTGCCCCGATTTTTCGAGATGGTGTTGAACCCCGCGCGCCGGGTAGACATGCAACCTAGTCTTCTCTTCAGCGCGTTGGCTCTGGGGACCCTCGCGCAGAGCTCCGAAATGGAAAAGGGCAGGAAAGGACGGCAGCGTGCCATGAAGCTCCTCGACATGGCGCATAGCGCGCTACAAAGCAGCCTCGCGACGGGGTGGGTTGACGTCGGGTTGGCGCAAGCGGGCTGGGTACGTTGCCTACCTCGATGCACTATCTCAGGCTCTCGCCTCTGATGTTAACCTCCTCACAGTTGATCCTCTACTTCGAGTTCAACTCGCATCCCGAGCATGCATGGGATCGGCTGCAATCCGCGCTGTCCCTGCTTGACTCGCTTGTCCGTCTGCTGTCCCTTACTACCCTTGATACTGGTTATCAGCGCGTTGGCGTCGGGCCACTGCACACCACACCAAGCGGTAATCTCGTGCCACATACCGGCATGGCCAGTATGGCTTCATCGAGTTCCCTCACGAGTGCCTATCCCATACATCCAACCATGGAGGTCCCTTCACAACTTGGTACTAGCTACCCTTTGCAACACAGTTGTCAGGCGACGCAACCCTGGAATCCGCAACCCACTTCACAAACCTTCGACGCTACTATCCCAGACCCTCTATACATGGGAAATACGCCGTACAGCCACATTGAACTCCCTCAGATGCTCCAGTCTGCAACGGCCGACGCGACCGACGCGTCATACGGATTTCATCGTCGGCCAAGCACTGGCAGCCAACACCGTGGATGCGACTGCGCGCGGTTCTCGCTGGGGCAGCACTGGCCGACGGTGCGCGAGTTCGCGCCGGCCTGGGCGGCGACGCCGATGTGGCCCACGAATATCCCTGAGGCGGAATTCAAGAAGGAGGAGTGCCGGAGGCTGATATGGTCGAGCGTATACATGATCGGAAGTCTTCACGCATTCGCGAACAAGGCACCTAGTGGGGGCGTCTCTACGATCCGGATGTTCGTCAAGGAACACGATAGCGTGCGTCTTCGAAACGAATCTTTGTCTAGTGGCTAGGACTCACCGCGCAACGTTGCATAGTTCGCCCTACTCACACCCAGCCAGACGCTCATGCAGGCAGGGGTGCCTATCGAGGCTGACGACGTGTGGTCGTTGACCCTCCGTCTGATGCTGCTGTTCCACTCGTCCGTGCGGATGCGCGTGAACCCGGCGTTCACGAACATGCAGCGCGCCGAGTTTACGGTGCGGACGTGGCTCGAGATCGACGACATTGAGCGGCGGATGCGGCGCCATACGTGCGGGATGCTGAGCCATTATGGCTTCCACAGTGCGGAGCTGCTGCTGAGGTGCGTGGGCCCTTATGCAGTGTTGGGTGAGTGCTGAGATGAGGGTGTGATGGGCGTAGCTTGAGGGTGTGCGTCTCGTACGAGTTTCAGCGGTTCGTCCCCCAAGTCACGACGTGAGTGCCCTCATGCCCTTTCCGACTGTTCGAGTCCCTTCGTTTGACGACACAGCTGATTTATCCGGCTCATCCCTCCTCTAGAACCGGTGCTGCAACATTCTGCCGCGACCACGCCGAAAGCTGGCGTAAGTCCCTCTCCGACCCTCGGTGTCCACGCTCCTCGCGCGTTCTGACACCTTCACTCCCTCCTTGCTTGTACACGTACACGCCCCACAGTCCTACAGCTAGGGAAATCGATAGATGAAGTCTGGGAGGGCCTCCGGGCCAGCCAGAAGGACGGCCATGAGCTCGACTATCGCAAGTCGTTCCTGATCTTCTGGCACATGTCTGCAGTCAAGAAGTGCGTACCACCCTTTTTCTGCCCCCACGCCCTCTACACGCTACTCTGGAAAAACGGTTCTGATCTTTGCCCTGTGGATACGTACAGGTGTGTCGTGGTGTGGAAGGCAGAACCGACACTCCCTCTCGCGCTTACGCTGGGGTGCAGAGCTGCGGAGCACCTGGAACACCTGCTGCTGTTCTGGCCCTGCGATCGTACGTGTTGCCCTTCATATCATCTCGCACATTCCATGGTACGAGCACTGATATCCTGCGATTGGAAATCATGTAGCTATTCGGACGATGTGGCAGGCAATCAGGGAAGAGCTCGTCAAGTACTGCATCGAGGCCGGAATGCCCCTGCCTTCGGCCGCTCTCCCCAGGCCCTTGCCTCGGAAGACTGAGCCTTCACCGCCGACGGTGGTACGGTGATTCTTTGTCAGGGCGTTTTGCTGATGAGCTGCCCTCTTTCTACACGAGGCCTTTTGCCTTCCGGATTACTGTTTGTAAGCTCAAGTTTACGCCAGATGTTGGACTAATATATCGATATACACGCTTCGCCCGGATCGATTGGGTAACAAACGGTGCTCCATTTGTCACATTGGTATCGTACAACAGGTATACTCCTACAACACACACAACTCGCCCCTCAGTCGGAAAACCTAGCCGCATCCCTCCCCGCGAAGGCCGGAGGCCTGATATGTCGAACTCTCACTCAGATCTCGGGGTGCGTGAAGCGGAGATCGGCGAAGTCGCGGCCGGTCACAGTCTCGACAACCTTATCGTGCAGATGGCCTTGCATACCCGCCGCCTTCTGGGCGAGGCCGCCCGTCTGCGGCGCATGGGGGTGCGGGCGGGTCGGCACCGCCTTGCGGGCCTTGAGGAACGCGCGGGCGAGTTTCTGCAAACGATAGCGGGTCAGTCTCTGTGCGCGCGGGGTTGTAAGCAAGAGGCGTACGTCGCTGTCCTGGGGAGAGAGTCGCTCGCGCATGATCGGGTGCTGTTCGTCTTCCTCCTCTTTGGCGTGGGTGAGGAAGGTGGTGACCGCGCGCTCGATGACCGAGTCGTACTCGGGCTTGTCGACAGAGGTCTTGTCGGCGTCGAGCACGAGGCGCTTGATCTCCGCGTGCTCCTCTGCGTAGACGAGTCTATCAGTGCCAAATCCATAATCCATGTGTGTGCAACGAGGAGGGCGGTACCCTTGTTGTGGGCGGCAGTGTCGCCCAGGCCCAAGGCGCTGTAGTCATTGTAGACGGAGACCTCCCTGGAGCGGGGACACGGATCAGCCAGTGCGCACGACAGCCATGAGGCATACGTACTCAGCATCGCCGTGGATGGCCATCTCACGGACGAGGGTGTTGGCGAGGATAGCCTTCTCCTTGAGATCGGTAGCGGCCTTGAACCTAGATGCACGTTATCAGATAAGATCAAGGTGGAAGATGGAGTGGGGAGCAGTGACGGACCTGTCGAAGAGGTCGCGGACGTTGTCGTGGTCGATCCTGATCTCCTTCGTAACGTCGAGCATGGCGTTGGACATGGTGATCAAAGGTTGCTCTCTGGTGTAGATTGGGGAAGAGGAGAGAGTTGAGAAGAGGGGTGCTGGGGAACTCTGTCCAAGTGGGCGGGTATTTATGCAGTTGGGAGAGCCTGACCCCTGGACGGGGTGATTCGCATGGAATGGGCATGTATCGGCGATCGTCCAATGCGACGAGGAGAATATCGAACGAAGGTCATCGATGACACGGCCAGACTTTGCCAGAGCCTGCTCCATCCCACAACTCAACCTAACCAACTCCTCGGGTACTGCATATCATTTCTCGCCGCGTGATGTCACCTGCAGACGCGGTCACATGATCGCGTACCAACGCGTCTCAATGTCCTTTCGGACACTGTTTTTGTTCTGTCAGGGAAAAAGGAGCTGCTGAGATGGAAACAAGACGAGTTCATCATTGTGCATGAGATGATTATGAGCTCTAGGACAAATTGTGCTATGCGAGACCATAGGGGCATATGTACGTATAGGCGAATACCGCGTACTAGCGTCTGGTTCTATCATAGTATGCAATGATGCTGGATGCGCGAACCCTGAATGTGGCCAACCGAGAAGACCCTAACAAGAACTAACCAAGCGAGGCCAAGAGACCCGGTTTCTTCTTCTTTTGTACTCCGGCGCCCGCGCGCCTCTCCTGGGGGATATGTGACTTCTTCCTCTCTGCATCTGAACCCGAGCTCGAGCCTCCATCGCTCTCATCGTCCTCATCGTCGTCGTCGTCTTCTGCCTGGTGGTTGAAGCCGGACTTGCGCGGCTGCGACTGAGAAGCGGCGAACAGAGCAGGCGACGGGATGTTCGTCGGCGAGAAGAGCTGCTGGCTCGCGATGTCTGACAGCCGGCGGTACGGGGGTTCCCAGTTGGCCCTGGGGCGCATCCTGGGGACCTTGAAGACATCGTCGCCTTCTTGGGCGTCCTCAGCATCTTCGCCAGCTTCGCTGTCGCTGTCGTTCCCGCGGCCCGCCCCGTTGGCATAGGGCGTGCTCTCCGGAAGGCCGTCTCCTGGGAAAGGCGTGTTCGGGAACTGGCTGCTAGAGGGAATAAACAGTGGTTCCTTCTGGCGTGCAGGTGGCTTGGGAGTTGCAGCGGGTAGGTCAGCGCTGGCTTCCCCGTCCTCGTTCTCCTGCGAACGGTCCTGAGTGATCGTGACTTCGCGCGACACGTCTGCCTCATCCTTCTCTGTGTTGGTAGTTAGGTTAGAAACCGGCTCCGGGGAGCGGGAGACAGCGGGAGACGTTTGGCCGGGGCTACTGGGCTGCAGCTCATCGACCATGGATGATTCGGCCTCCGCGATCTCTGACTGAGTCTGGGGATGGGGCAGCGTCGTCCAAGACACCTTGGAGAACCCTGGCGTAGATGATGCCGGAGGATCTGCAGGCGCCTCGGGCTCCTCAGTCTCAGCCTTCGCAACAGCTCGTGAGCGTGTAGAGACTGGTTTGGCGGCAGTCGCTCGGCCCCGCGCAGCTCTTGTACGTCCCTTCTTCGGCGCATCATCCCCCTCCTTCTCTTTCTCCTTCTCCTGCTGCGCAGCCCGTTTCGCAGCCTCCTTCGCTTCCTTTTCCGCACGCTTTGCAGCCTCCTTGGCCTCCTTCTCAGCACGTTTGGCCGCCTCCTTTGCCTCCTTCTCCGCCTTCTTCTCAGCCGCCTTGCGTTCCTTCCCCGCTTTCTTCTCCGCCTCCCGCGCCGCCTTCTCCTCTGCAGTCAACCGGCCGCCTCGGCGTTTCGGGGCAGGTGCGGCAGCTGGCTCCGTAGCGGGAGGCAAAGCGACAGACGCAGCCGTGGGTGCAGGGGCAGGAGGTTCAGTAGTGCCTCGAGGCATCGCTGATGTGCGGCGGGTAGTCACGCGAGTCGTGCGACGAGGCCTAGCGTTTTGATCTTCCTCCTGCTTGGTCTGTTGGGAGGACGTTCCAGCCTCCTGCGTCATCACCAGCTCGGGCGCTGGCTGAGCTTCGTCTCCAGCGTTCTGCTGCTCGGGCTCGTTGCCCTCGACAGCAGGTTCCGGTTCTGGCTGTGAGGACGAAGGGATAGAGCCCAAGAGCTGTTCCGACAGGCTCGACAGCTTCTCCTTCCTCGAGAGTCTGCCGTACCGGTCCTTCATCCTCGAAATCGTCCCTGGCGTGCGAGGTGCCGCAGGTGGCGGCGTGCCCTTCTCCTGCAACTCGTCCAGGCTCGAAGCGGTCTGGTTCAACCCGTCCTGGGCCGACGGATCCTTGGGAGACTGATGATCCGCATCCGCGTCCTCAATAGGATCCTCGTCGAGCGCGTTGCGCCGCTCAGAGATGTCAGCGAAGGAACCGAGAGACTCAATCGGGTCCGATGGATCGTGATCGCGGTGGAGATCGAGCGAACTGGCGGGCCTGCTCGAGGAGCTGGGGTGCATCTCGACATCCTCGGTAATAGGGTCGAGTTGACGAAGGGGTGGAGGGGGAGGTGTGGGCTCAGGCGCTACTTCTTCAGGGACGGATTCAGGGCCACCGAGTTCGGGCGATTGCTCACGCTCTGCGGACGTGTTAGGGACGGGCTCCTCCTCATCGACCTCGTCGTCATCCTTCTCCGACAGAGCTTGGTCAACCTCTCGCTGTTCCTCCGCTAACTTGTCCACCATTGCCTCATCCACGTCTTCACTCTCAGATGCGTCTTCTCCTTCCGCATTATGCACGCCCTCTACGCCGTGCTCTTCGTCAGAAGCGGCCTCGGCCTCATCGACGTCTGACTGCGCTCCTGGTGCTGCGTCTGACGGGCTGGACAACGGCTCGTTGCGCGACCTTTCTGGCGGCGCGGGAGACTCCTGTGAGGCAACGGGTCCATCAACGTCGGCGGTGTGCTCGACACGGTTGTCATCACCTCGGCCTGCGGACGACACGTCCGGACCCGACTGCTCTTCCGTGGCCTGCTCCACTTCGAGAGACTCGTCTCCGGGCTTGGCCTTCTCCCGACCATTCATTGATGGGGATGCAGGTGTCGCGGCGTCTCCCGCGTCGCTCTCGTACCCTGGATCGGAGCGTTCCTCTGTGGGGCTCTTGGTCACCGCCCCCTCAGCGTCGTCCTGAACAGCCTGTCCTTTCGAGGGCGAGCCCGCGGAGGTTTCAGGGAGAACATCAGGGTCTGCCATTGACACATCGGCCTGGACCCCAGCATGAGCCTTCATCTCAACACATGGAACAACCATATCCTACCTCTTCGATATCCGGTACTTGTCCGACAGTGTCATTGGGGTCCGCGTCCATGATCGTGGGCGGCACGAAGGTCTCGGCGGAGTCGACGTCTGCGGTACCTGGCTCGACTTCGGGTTCTGGCTCTGGCTCATCTTCCGATGAGGAAGCCGCACGTTCGAGCTTGCGCGAGAGGCGGCGGTAAGCGCGGTCGTTCTTCTCCTCTTCGGAGAGGTCGACATCTTCGTCCGGGCGCGCATCGTCGTCAGACTCCTTCTCCTCTTCGGTGGTGGACTCAGACGGGATCTGATTGAGGATACTTCCTCGAGGCTTGACGGGTCCCCGCAGGAGCGCTTCGAGGTCAACGGAAGCAAGATCTGTCACAGACACGTCGGGAAGAGCGACCGACGTCGACGCGACGTTGTCGCGGTCGTTCCTCTCTTCCTCACTGTCATCCTCACTCTCGCTTTCGTTGCTACTACCTTCGTCCTTGCTCTCCACGGCTACCTCTGAGATCTCAGAGCCGGCGGGAACGCGAGGGAGCGGAGGACGAGAGGGTGTCGGCGAGGTGAACTTGGCGGCACTCAGAGGGAACACAGGGGACGGAGTAGCCTCGTCGGATGTATGACCGCTTCCGGGCGGGACGTTGATGGGTGCAGGCACTCCGCCAGCACGCTGATCTCCCAAACTCTTGCGACGGCGCTGCGCCTCTTTGAGGAGAACTTCGAGTTCGTCAACGAGGTCGATGTTGCGGCCGGTCTTCTTGAGCTGTGCGATCCGGACGCGGAGCGACTCGGGGCCACCTTGTACCACAGGACACTCTGAGCGAGGATGCGCTGTGGCCTTGTCACATATCGGACAGGATGGCACGCTAGAGGGGCGCCCCTTCTTCCCGTTCACGGCTTTGGACGACTGCTTGGCTAGTTGCGCAGACGCGCTAAACGGTGATGCAGATGCGCTGGGCAGCTGGACGGACGCACTAGAGCTAGAAGCCTGGGCAGGCTCCGAGGCTGCTGTGTCAAGATCCTGCGCTACGGCTCTAGAGACAGAGGCAGACGGTTGGTCATCGTCTGCGATGTCTTCTGGGCCCCAAGCCTGTCTCAACTTCGACTGCCCGGCCTTGCGTTTGCGGCCGGGCAGTATGGGCTCGGGCTCGGGCTCTGGTATGGACGGAGGGTGCTCCCGCTCTTGGGTGGCTGCGGGTGCTGGAGCCCTTGCAAGAATCGCTTGAACAGCGGCCTGCACTATTGCAAACGTGCCTTCCGGGTCCGACGGGCCTACAGAGCGTGTCATGAGTGTTTCGGAAGTTATATTCTGACCGAAACTTACGTTGGGAGGGACTGACCGCCACGCTCTTCCGCTTCTTCCGCTTCTTCGAGGGCGTAGTCTCCGCCGAAGGAGCGGAAGCACTGGGCGCCTCAACCTGGTGCACCTCTGTGCTTCCTTGTAAGCGACGGTGCTGCAGTGAAGCTCGAGAATCCGTACCAGCCGCGGAAATAGAAGCGGAGGACGCGTCTGGGTCGACGCTAGTGTCTGCTGCAAGCGTTTTCCTGCGTTTCTTCTTTCCCTCTATTGATGAATCGTGTTAGCTAGTGCAAACAACGTAATCTTCATTCAACTCGCACCCTTGGGTTTAGCCTCACCCAGTACGGGAGCGCTTGAAGAACCGGGGATGGCTGGAAACGGTCAGCCGGTTCAAACGATGTCCAGTACATTTCTGTGGACTGACCTTCTTCAGGGACCACCTCTGGAGTCGGTTCAGCAACCATCGACCTATCAAGAACGGCTAACGTCTCGTTGGCTTTGCTTTTCCTATCCCGCTTCCGTTTGCCTGACACAGGCTGAGCTTCAACAGGAACAGACGGGGCAGCCTCGATAGTAGCTAGCTCCGCAGGAACGACCACAGGGCTATCCTCCATATCAGTGGTCAGCTCGCTTGCCTTGGGCTTCTTCCGCTTCTCCTTGAGAGCTATACCTGGCATGAGGATTGGTTCCACGAATTTCGGTGGACAATCTCACCTTTCGCAGCCACCGACGGCTCATCAGTAGCAGAAGTAGGGTCTGCCGAGACATGAGCACCTGCAGAATAATGACAGCGCCAACACCTACCTGGGGGAGCTGAGGTGTCGTCAATGCTACCCGTCTCCTTATGCTTACGCTTCTTCTTCTTCGGCGTCCCTGCTGGCGGCTGGGAAGGCTGAGCCTCCGGCTCAGACGCCTCGTGAGAAGCAATCCTTTTTTTCTTCCTCTTTTTGTCCTTCTTAGGAGTGTTCACCAATACACCATTGTCCTCGGCATCAGCAGCGTCACCTTCACCGGGCTCGCTGACGTGAGCCTCAACAGCGATGGGGGGCTCCATTGGTTGAGCAGCTTCGTCGGCCTTCCGCTTCCCCTTCTTGTCCTTCTTCGCATTTTCTGTTGTCTTCGCCGCAGGCGTAGAAGGTTCTTCTACAACCTGCACGCGCTTCTCCTTCTTCCGCTTCTTCCTGATTGGAGAAGATGGGGAGGGTGAACGGGGAGAAGGCGCAGCAACGACCGATGGCGCGGATGAGCGACTAGTGGTCACTTCAGGTGTATCTTGACGTTTGCGCTTCGAGCCTACAGGGACCGACGGTGGCTCTCGAGACGCTGAGGCCAAAGGTAGTGGATCAGAGGCAAGAGTGGCTCCAGCTGTCTTGTCTTTGCGTGATTTCTTCTTGGAATGTTCAGAGGATGCGTCTATTTGGCCATTGCGAAGTCTCGTTAACGTTATGCGAATCGGCGGGCGGTTATTACTTCACTCACGCTCCTCTGCCCTAGAACCATCCTTTGCGCGTGTTGGAATATCCTGCGGAGACATACCCTGAAGCTGAGACGATCCAGCATCCTCTCCACGCTTGCGCTTCTTTTTCGGCATACCATTGGTGTCGATGGTAGAAACAGAAGGTCGAGCAATTGGCACAGAGGCTGGAGTACTTCGCTCAGATGTGACTTCCGGCGGTATTGCGGTAGGGGGCCCATCTGCACGGTTTTTCTTCTTCTTCTTTAATACCACCTGATATGACAGTGAAATATGCCCTAGAACATAAGCGGCTTGGACATACCTGGTTGTGTGAAGCCGGCGCGGACGGCATGTGGCTAAATATTGGTGGCCCAGTATTGCCAACGAATACCGAGAGATCTAAGGAGAGAGAATGACGTGCAAGATGTTGGAATGCCTCAAAGTCATCCTCTACGATCCGCCGGGCGTTAGGAGACGTTGGACAAAGTGGTGTGGCTAGCGCACCGTCTTCTAAATCAATATGCCGCCCCTCATGAAGTTGCGAAAACCGGATCGACGTGTCATTTGATAGACCGAGCTTCTTGCGTACTAGATCTTTGGTCTCCTCGAGGGACTGGCCTGTATATGTCCGCGACAATGTTTGCGCCTGAGCACTCGTACGCGCCGACCATTGCCGCCTCGGAGAACGCACCCTTGAAAACCCGCCGGAACGTGGTGTCCGGTGTGTAGAAAGTCACGACCGTGCCTTCATAATCTCTCTTGCGCTTGTTATGGCCATCCATATTGCAGGAAAGAGGGAGCTGGACGCGCCCCTTGCGCCGGAGCGAGGTGTGAGTGAAGGGACTTGGACGCGTGCAGACGAAATTGAAGCGCCCATGAAATCGCGGATAGCTTGGCCAGTGACGCGCGACGTCAATAGAGACAAACACCTCCTCCGTCCTCCCTCCACCACCATGGCTGGTCAGCACGGTATGCATCCGGGCATCCTACAGCTCTTGCTTGCTAGTTTATGACTCTGACTTGTGAACGAAAGGCTCCGGGTTTAACCCGCATCTTCCCGGCTTCAAGCACAGATTCCTCGCCACGACCCTCGGGGCGACCATGTGGTTCTTCATCTTCTACCGTGCTCGGTGCGTTCACCTCGCGTCCTCGTCGTGCTCTTCGCTCATCTTCCGTGCAGTAAGGACGGCGCCAAGCTTCTCGTAAGTCTTATTCTAATCTATCCCGAGGGATAAGCTCACCGTCATTCCAGGGCCTCAAGCACCCATGGGAGGGTCATGAACACGATCATCACGGTCATGAGGCGGGGCACTCAGAACACCATTGACCGAGCAATGATATAGATGTGAATCCATAACCTATACTGCGACTTGACTGCCGTGAGTATGTTGTACGGGCATGGTAAGCGTTTATGTGAGATGTGTGCATATGAACGGCAAAGTGAACGTTCAGTACGTCTCGAACCGCTGGCTGCCTCCCAATCATCCGCAAGCTAACACATGCTTATTCCCAATCAGTCGATATCTCTGACGCAAAATTCATTACCTCTTGTCTACCGCAGTGTGTCGAACGTACCGGCGCCCGAATACCGGTCCAGACCCTGCAGTCGTCCAGCTTGTATGGCAAACCTTCCCGTGTGCAACGACTGCGTCAGATTGTCATAGGATATCTGCTCACCTCCTGCCTCGCTCATGACGTGCGAGCGTTGCCAGCAACAAGTAGCAGTGCTCTGGTATTTCGCGCGCCCTACACCACCTACTGCAAGATCGCCGCTGCATGTACACTTTGTTCATTGCCGTTCAAGCTCAGTCATATGCAAGAAGTGATGGAAAATAGTGTACAATAGGCAATGGGACCTAAACATCCCATGTACTTTTCGTAAGCTCTCTACTCTAACGAGGAGGCGAAGACCAGCCAGCCGCAGGACTATATAGGTACAGTAGAAGTGGGGGAAAGCGGTACTGGGGGCAGACACGGCAGCACTGATCGTGAGGTAGCGTAGCGTGCGACAACAGAGATAAGTAGAGCAATAAAACAGGATAGTGAGGGGCTAAGGAGTGGGTGTCAGCGGTATTGCGGTATGGGATATGAGGGTGCGCGAGCGGAGTGTGGTATGTACGGTGGAAATTTCATGATTCAAAGCAACGTCGTCTGATGCAGGATGTCCACAAGGATAACGTCTCGGACTGCAAGCATGGGGTTGGTTAGGCTGGCGCAGAGATCGATAGAATTATGAACTTACTGCTATTGAGCACCGCGGCCATTAGGGTAGGGTCCTGTGAATGGGGTCAGCCTTTCGTCTCACCGCGCAAGACGCAGTGATACTACGCACGATTGCACACGTCATATGTACATGCAGCTGGCGCTTGCGAGGGGAGCAGGCGCGGTGGATATCCATCATCTCTTTCCGGAGGTCTGGGTGAAACGGGAAGAGAGCGGTGAGACTCAGATTCCCGTCGTGACCGGTCAAAAGCCCGACAGGTGCAACTCACAGTTAGCGACCGCGTCTACGGTATTAGGTTCGTCACGCCCGTAGTCGATGACATAGTCGCTGAATTTAATGCCTGTGCAAACCATATTCAGCAACGCGGAGGATGTTTCAACGGTGCCTCGTGCTTACCAGCCTTCAGCTTTGATCGGAGTAGGTCGGCCTTGTTGAGCAGCAGAATGAAGGTCGCCTTGCTAAGGAGCTTGCTCCGGCAGACGGTTTGCCAGAGTTCCATCGAGTCGTACTAAATTCTCACCTGGTTAGCGGGCGTAGAGGTCCGCAGACAGACATTACACATACCAATCTGTTGACAGACCGATCCTCCGACAACCGTTGGTTGAAACTGCTCATTGGGCACAGGAAGATCATCGCGTTCACTGGATAGCTATGAGCCAAGATCTTGTAAGCGGCTTAATATTGCTCACCATCCTCGAAGTACGACGCCCAAGAGGCTAAGTGAAGAGTCAGCCATCCTTCCATGTTGCGTGGGTCACGTCACTCACCACGCTGACTCCGTTGACCGCCAACATCGTAGAATACCCATTCCGCACCCTTTTCCGCGGCTACCATATCAAGGTATGTCGTAACAGTCAGACAGAGATTCAAGAAGTAGTCGGAGGACGAGCATACCAGTCTCCATAGTCATGCGATACTCCTCTACACCGACGGTACGCAGACGTGCACGCAAGATATCATCTGCATAGCGTGAGACGAGTGCAATACCAAACAAGAGATGACCTACCTGTAGTCGGCGTGTAGTTGATGTCGGCAACTCGTTCAGCATTTTCGAGGAAACTAAATGTGTGGTTAGCACTAACTGAGAGGACATAGCGGAGAAGACTCACTATCTTGAGTGATGATGGAGATCGACGCCCTCCTGCTCCAGAGCGCGGATAGCGGGACTCTTCCACAAGGCCACAATATCACTCTTGCAAGCGTCCAAGATCCGACGCGTCGATTCGAGCTCACTCGAGTTCGACTGGACTCTGGACTGCGAGCGACCCCTCCGGATGAACGATTTCCACCCCATGCCGCCACGAACCGTGACCTCTTGTGCGGCGTTGGTGTGCAAAGTGGGCTTGTCATCCGTCGGTGACGACAGCGGAGAGCCGTCCGAAGAGAAACACCGCGTCAAACTCAACTCGACCTGCTTCAGCGGTGCTAGGCGCATTTGGAACATCCGATAGTCCCTGCTGGGACCGTTGTTCGTGTTGGACAAGACATAGAGCAGGTAGTTGACGAAGCGGACGAGATTGAGGTGGATGACTGCGCGCCATGCTTCCCTCTCCGCGTGGAAGGAGGATGGGCAGAAGTAGAGCTGGAAGTTCTTGATCATTGTCGATTTGCCGGACTCGGCTTGCCCTATCGAAGTAGCGGGGGTTGTTGGCTGAGTTTCTGATACGAGATGCAATGACGTCGCCATACCTAGCAGGAGAATCTTCGTCTGGGGGCGGTGCTTCCGAAGCTCCTGCCTCTCCTGTTCAAGGGCGCGGTCGATTTCATCGCTGCCTAGGCGTCAACGAATGGAACGTCGGAAACGGGTGGATGATGCATACCTGATCCTCTTTGCCTCTTTCTCCGCCGCTAACCTGGCGGCTTTGTCCGTTTCACTCTCGTTCTTAGGGGGAAGGGGTGGCCAGAGGAGACTAGACATTTACAGGAGACCGAGAGAGAAGACCGGGAAGTGAAGGGGGCGGGCTAGCGACCACGGCGACGACGTCGACCGGAGGGGCGAACGTGCAAAGGGTATAAAAGATTAGTGCTGGCGTGCATTGGGTGCGGAGGGTATTGTATCGATGTGTGGCGCCCAGCTCGGCGAGGCCGATAGACGAAACGGTGCTAAAACCGTGATCTTGCGGCGCGGCGCAGTTGCCATTCACGTTTTGCCTTCCTGGGAGAAGCGTTGATGCGCCTCTTACCCGAGCCGTACGCGATCGCTTCCTTCCCTTTCTGGCACCGCCTACGGAGTTGTGCCCGTTTAGCACTCAGGCGACTCGCCCATCCGTGCCTGTCGGGGTCGCGCGCTCTTGCCTACCGTAGCTGTGGCAGCGGCAACCCTCCGTTCGACCGCGCTCATGCTCGCTCGCGTTGCCATCCAGGGCCCGCTATATATCTCCAACACGCGTTACATAGATGGACAGCGGGCAATTCCACCGCCGCCCACACCCGCCCGCACTTGCCGCTGACCGGGTGCGAAGGATCCGTCCGTACAGGGCGGCATGCGATGAGTTGGAGCAACGAGTTTTTCGACAGCCAAGCATGTTGCAGGCCGCGCGCCCGTTCCGATTCGCTCGGCGTACTGGCCCGCAAGCCCCGTACCCCAGCCCCCGCGTTTTCGAGTTTTTCTCTCCTCGACGCCACAACCGTTCTCGCGCAGATTTTGGCACCCACCATCGACCGACATGTCCAGCGATGATGATGAATGCAAGCGTACCGATTCACCCGGAGCAGGGGTATCAGTCCTGGGTTGGCCAATTGCATCCATGTGTGTGCCGGTCACGATGGGCTGCAATTGCCAGCTGAGTCCTGGCGCCAAGGCATGCAGTAGCCAGCTTGAGTCGTCGACGGATGGAGATTAGTCACCATTGAACACATACACCCCGGTGACCCGCCCTGGCGATGTGGATTGGAATGGGAAGTTCAGTGCACACTGCAAAGGTTCAGAAAGAGAGTCATCGTCTAGAAGCGCCCTTGGTCCTGGAAACATCCCGATCCGCAATCGCTCGAGTTGCATGTTCGATGAGAAGTTCTGATAGCGGCGTACGCCCAGCAGGTGCTTAGTAGTCTCGTAACCAGCCGTTCTGCGGGGGGTCCAAATCGGGCAAGGGAAAACGGGACACAGAACCGAGCAGAGGACCCCCCTATAACGTCTGGTGAATTTCGTACAGAGGGGTAGGGGGTTGTGACATCCACGTGCTCGAAGACCACTACTCCACGTCACGCGTTTCTACGCGTCCGCGTTCGATCGCGACCTCCACCACCGGCTCTCTTGCTCTAGTGGTGTGGTTTATAGTCGCGCGCACTATGTAGTAGCTTTACAATGAAAATCATGACTTTCACGCTTCCCTCGGCATTGTCATGCCTTCCGCCAATCTGCTTGACCTTCTTGCGCAACTCTCCCTGGACACGGATGAACTTGATGAGCCAGACCTCGATGGCCCCGACCCGGAACTATCTCACGCGGTTCCTGAACAAGGCACTGACGACTTGCACTCAGATCTTGAGGAAAGCCTGAGCTCGCCTCCGGGATGCGGCGCATCTCCTTACAGAAAAGAACAACCAGGTAAAGGCAGCACGACGTCCAAACAGAGGATCGGGCGCTCATTCTGGGGATTGGCGCCCATTTGTACCCACGTGAGAGGTGACCGTGTGGAGCCAGCGTCACAACCCCCTACCCCTCTATACAAAATTCACCAGACGTTATAGGGAGGTCTCTGTCTCGGTTCCCTGTACCAATTTCCCTTGCCTTATTCGGAGCTCTCCCTATAACGGCTGGTGACGAGACTAGGTGCTTAGCAGATCCTGCATGGTCGAACATTTAGATTACCGATCTACCGGGCAGTCGGTCACCCAACGACCTCTATACCGAAAAGATCCTCCGCTTCTGAGATCGTCTGCGTTGGGACGTCAGGTGCATTACTTCTACCCACCGCACTAGCACACGGCTGGCACGTCATGAGGGTCATAGTGATCCCGGCGGGATTGTACGAGGTCGTCCAGTGAGGTCTTCGACACTTCACCGTGTTCTGGAGGCTAGCGCCACCATAGACACGATCATTCCTAGCATGACCGGATGCAAATTTGTATGAACATGAGTCTGCGTTATACATGCATTCGATAGGAGCCATGGCCAGGCGAATGGTATCTGAGTGTGTCTCGGTACGTCTTGGTCCTGGTTCCTGCCGTACCTAAACCTGAGTCAACTTTACGGCACCCCGGACACAGCATGATCGAAGTCTAAATTGCCTTGACCTCGGGATACAGGAAGTCCGAAGTATCCAGTTCAAGTATGATACAGGATGGCATTGGAACATACTTATGCGGTCTACCCCACAATGGCTCACATCTTCTCGATGCCCTGTTCAGCCCCAGAGCGCCAGTTCAACCTTCTCACCGTAACGACCCCCTTTCACGGGATGTTCCTCCAGCACCCGAGCGATCTCTTGTTTCTCTTCTTCGGTGAGGATCACGTCGCCTCCCCCAAGGTTCTCTAGGACGCGCTTCTTGCTCCTGTGACCAATCTACCAGTTCAGCCTGCAACGTCTATGATTCCGGGGCAGACGACTCACGAAGAACCCGGGAGAGGGATGACCTTGTCTCCCAAAGAACCGACCCAACCGATGCAGAGTTGGGCCGCGGTGCACCCCTTCTTCGCTGCAATGCTCCTGAGGGCATCGGCGATCGCAATATTGTGGCGCAAATTCTGCAGATTCGTCAATACGATCCAAACGATCGGCCATCGAGTACAGCTCGGCCAGCTTACCTCTTCCTGGAAGCGCGTGTAGTGGTTGCGCATGTCATCAGCTACATTGGCGGAAAGGGTGAGCATAAAGGTATAGGTGCTAGCTAACGTCCGGACACTTACGGTGCAGATCTCCGGGATTCGTGATAGTACCGGTCAGCAGACCCTTTCCGAGAGGACTGTAGAGCGGAATCATAAGCATACGTGAGTCGCAAAGACGGTGAGCGGAGTACGCACGAATACCCCGCAACAGCTAGTCCAAGCTCCGCAGCGGTAGCGATGACTAGGATAGAAAGCCACGAAGAGATCAGAAGGCATTCAGTTCGCCACTAAGGGACTTTCGTTACCTTTCTTGGTCTCTTCTTCGTAAGAGGTTGGGCTGACTTCAATCTCGACAATGGAAATCGGGTATACCTGCAGTAGGTAATCAGCGAAGTGAGTTCCATTTACATGTGCACTGCGGGTTATTGAACCAGGCTCACAGAGTTGCCCCGCCGCAGGGTGTTCGCGGAACACTCGGACAGGCCAATGTGGTCGAATTTGCCCTCGTTGACCAGCTGCGCGAGCGTTCTAACCGTATCCTCTACGCTGACCTTGGGGTCGATACGAGCGGGCTGGAAAAGGTCCAACTTTTTGGTGCCCTTGAGGACGCGCAAGATCTCGTCCACGGAACGCCTCAGGCCTTCCGGGCTGTGTCACAGTAACATGCGTTAGTGGCCGAGCGGGCGAAAGCTGGGAAAATGCGGTACCTGCAGTCGATCTGCAAGTCTTCATGGTTCGGCTTGCAGGCACCCTATCATCGCTGTCAGCCACTGACGCGCTAACAAGGAGGCATGTGCCGTGTACCTTGACGGAGAGGAACGTCTTCTCAGCGTACTCTGGGTACTTCGCGTAGAAGCGGGACAACAGCTCCAGGTTCAATGTACTACCGTCGTTAGCGTAGAACGCGCCTGTGAAGCCTAATCAGGATTATCAGCAGGCAGAGATGGGCATGGCGTACCGCCGTTGAGGAGCATCTTCACGCCGGGCGGCAGGGTGTCAACCCCAGCCTTGATCGTCTCGAAGGCTTCCTCGTCAGGAATAGGAACAGGCCGCCATCTGTTCCGTTACAATGTCACTGTGGTGCAAGGGTAGGAGCTACGTCTGTACGCACGTCATCATCATCAGACCGTGCTGCATGGGCAGAGGTTAGCCTGGGGCACGATGAATTCATTCAGATCGCATACTCACAGCGACCTTGCCCACGGTAATGTGAGATGCAGTTCCTCCGAGCGTAGTGGTAACGACCATTGTTAAATGGTTTAGTAAGTCTGGAGGGGTTTGAGCTCTGGATCGACGAAAGTATCGTGGATTGGGTCTAGGGAACCGGCAACGAGACTGCAACATATATACCTCTACATGTCGGTACCAAGCGGCGTCATAGAGAGCAAACTCGCTAGTACGGCGCGCAATTGAAGAGATGATGACGGTGCTTGCTCATCCCCGCCATCCAAGCAAGATGGGAGATGTTTGCCGAAGACTCTTGCTGAGGATTTGCTTCAGTGAATGCGATGTCAAGGAGGCCGACAGCCATACCATCCATTTGACAAAGCAGGACAACCGAGAACAGGCGTATCGTTTCATGCTGCAGTGATCGGGACAGTGGTGGGTCTTCGAGCTCGGAAACAATGCTGAGATGGCGCGGCGGACGGGCGTAGAGTGCCCTTAATCTCTGAGCTTGCCGCCTCTCATTTCATTTGCGGTTGAGCGTGGAACGGCTATGAATTTCGTTGATGCCATCCCGTCCAGCGACTTACGAGGTGGACGTTGCGCTAGGATAAGCTGACCCACACTCCTTCCGTTCATGAAGCGCATTGTGGATACGCGCACGCCGGTATTCACGCGCAGGCGCTCTGGCAACTTGTCAGTATCGGTCGCTCCGATAATACAGCACCACATAGCGGATCTCCTGGTGGGTTGTACGCATCAGCGATAGTCGGATAGGCTGGTTGGCATGGGCAGAACGTCATTCAGCATGTTCCTGTATTTGAAGTGCTGAGTGTCACGAAGGCCGGGCGAGATCATCATGAGCATAGTGGGGAAGATGGCTTGACGGCAGAATCAATGCAACGTTGACTTGCTTCTGATAGGTGGAGTCCGAAGGCGTTAATGCTGCTGGGATTGCAAGAAGTTGTCGGTCATGGTGAGTACGAAAGCTTGATATGTGCGAGTGGTTTAGGCGCCCGGGTCGGATGTGATACCAAATATGGGCATAGCCCGGCGTCTGCCGGTGACCCACTACGGACGTGTGTATCGACTTCTCGCAACCGCTGCACGCTACACAGGCCGTCAAGACTATCGGTGAGTACCCTATGCCCCTGGAATCGCTGCGACAGAACTCTGCTGGTCCTGCATGATGCTTCTACTGGATTCTGGCCGGAAAGAAGGGCGGATTGAGGCTGGATGGGATCGCGCGATTCTGGATGAAGCTCCGTGAGTGCATTTTTGGCTGACTTCTGCTCTTCCTCCCAGGTCATCCCCCGCCGCCCACCATGTCTCTCGTCGTGCCTGAGCCCCACCAGCAATTCCAGGTGCGTTTGCAGTTCGTAGGGCGTATGAGCGGGCAAGAAATTCACACATCGGAATATAGCACATCTTGCGTCTCCTCAACACCAACGTTGATGGCAAGCGCAAGATCATGTACGCCTTGACTGAGATCAAGGGTGTTGGTCGTCGTTACGCCAACCTTGTCTGCAAAAAGGCCGATGTCGACCTCAACAAGCGGTATGTCCTGAAAGTCATGGCTAGAGAGGTCTTCCTACTCACACAGAGGGACACAGCGCTGGCGAGCTTAACTCCGATGAGCTCGAGCGTCTCGTTACTATCATCCAAAACCCCACTCAGTTCAAGATCCCCACCTGGTTCCTGAACAGGCAGCGCGACATCGTGGACGGCAAGAACTCGCAGATTCTTTCCAACGGTGTTGACTCCAAGCTCCGTGACGATCTTGAGCGGCTGAAGAAGATTCGTGCGCACCGTGGTCTGCGGCACTTCTGGGGCCTCCGTGTCAGGGGCCAGCACACCAAGACGACTGGTACGTACAGGATGCAATGACAGGCGTCAAAGATATTGACATGATTTCCGTTCAGGTCGTCGGGGCAAGACCGTCGGTGTGTCGAAGAAGCGTGGTTAAACGCTTTCTCGGTTTCCCTGCTTCTCACATCTTCTCATCGACGGCGGTATTATGTTCACTATGTGATGTATCTCTCCATGCAATAATACCAACGAGCCATGACATGCTGTCCCTGCTTTCCTGTCTGTCAAAATGTACCTTTATTGCACTTGTGAACATGCAGCATGCCTAAGATCGCTCCCTAGCAAGTGCTTGAATTCTTTGCGTGCGGGTGTAAAATGCCTCCATAAAAACGGTAAAAGGGAGCTAGAACATTCTGGGACAGTTCGGGCGCTTGCTGGTACTCCGCTATAGACGCCATAGATTAAGAGCTGCAGTGCCTGTTCGTTCGCTCTTCTTGCCTCTACAACATCATATCACGTATAATGACCTCTACAGCATGGGCAAACCCCTACTACCTGCATCCCTGGTTCAAGATGCCCTCACTCAAACGCAAGGACCTCAGTAGTGACGAAGAGGACGCGTCCACCACCCCCATCCGCGCCGCGTCCCTCGAGCCTCGCCGCTCACTCTCGCCCGCCCCGAGCCCGAAACGGCGCAGGTGCGACGTTCTCGAAAGTGGTATGTCGCAGCTGACTCTCGATGGCCGGCCCATACCACCATCACCAGCCCACTTCGCCCCCGGCCAGTTCCCTAGTGCGACGACCCCCGCCGCCGCGTTTCCCACCGCGCCCACGGTCCAGTTCCCCGACGCGCCGCAACCATCCATACCGCAATGGACCGACGCGCGACTCGCGCCGAACGTGACACAGTTACCTATCACGGCCGCCCCGACGTCTGTGGTCCTGCCCGGATCGGTCGAGGAGCCGACGTCCCCCGAGGCGGTCGTGGAGGAAGACGCAGAGGTGCCGGAGGTGTCCATGAAGGTCCCGTCGTGGTACGAAATCGAGAAAGACCGTACGTCCACCCTTCCTCCCTCGTCGTCGCCGCCGATCGCCCGGCGCCCGCCCCGTCCGACTGTCGTTGACGCTTCCTCCTCTGGTTCTTCCCGCTCCTCGGAATCCGGCGACACAGGCATCGTCATCACGGACCTCGAAGACTCCGACTCGGAAGACAGCGACGCCGCCGCTGCCGCGAGCGCAAAGGCTAGAAGCACATCGACCGCCGCGGACGCGGACGGCGACTCGCCACAGTTCACCATCTCCTCTGCGCTGCTCGATCGTCTTCCGAAGCCACATACGCTCGGCCCGCTCGCGCCGGAGTCGTCCAGCGCGCACAATGCGCTCGTGCTCTATCGTCCGCTGCCACTCCCCGTCAAGGCGGACGACGGGGACGCGGATCGTGACACTCGGACACCACGGGAGGAGAGGAGTTCGCCAAGCATAGAGGAGGCGGTGGTGGAGACGGAGGACGTGCCTATCATGGAAGACGAGCCTATACCAATGGACGACCAGATAGAGTTCACGCCAATTGTAGAGTCGGTAGGCGAGCCTGCGGACGAACCAATGGACATCGAGATGCTTTGAACCAATCATAGTCTGTCTCCCCTCGCATGCTGTACAGTTCATTTCGGTGCCGCTGGGTTAGATACTTTAGGTACTGGCGAATGTGTGTCTGTTTCTCATCGACTTTGTATGTTATTGCACGTAGTTACGCTGTGTTAATTCTAGGCTTCGATTTGAGTTATGAGGAGAACGTAAAACACCCGACGAAGAGACTGCAGTAACCAAGATTCTAGGGACGCTAAGAGAATGGAAGGATGAAGACTGATACAGAAAGCCAATAGCGCAATTAGGGGAATAAAGTAAAACGGGGGACACAACCAGGAAAGCAAACCAACCGCAAACACAAACGCACTTCACGACGTCGAGAGGGCACAGGAGATAGACAGCGAATCTGGAACATAGAACGTAGAACGTCCACCGCGACCCGCATACCGTAACTTATGTTTTACACATGCCGCCACCTTCGTACTGACCTCCTCTCCTGCCTCCACTTGTTCATTTTTGGTTCGCCGCAGCCCCGGGGAAGTGGAGCATATCGCTCCCGCGACGCTGCATGTCACCCTTGATGCCCTCCGCAGAGATGTTCATGACGGTATGCTCGGGCGCGCCGTACAAACGCTCCGTCCGGTTGATGTGCGACGCGTGGTGCCGCGCATGGGCATGCGGGTGCGGGACGTGGTGCATCTGCATCGCGGCCTGGTACTGTCCCCTAAGAGCCAAGTTCGGCGGGGGCAGGGGCTGCGCCTGGGTCTGCGGCTGCGAGCCCGCCGCGTGCCCCGGCTGCCCAGCGTGGATGTGCGTGTGCTGGCCCTGGCGGACGTGCGCAGCTTGCCCCGGTTGGCCTGCGTGCGCGTGAGCGTGGGTGTGTGCGCCAGGGCGCGGGGGCTGGCCATTCCCGGCGGCGAAGTGCGCGCGGGCAGCGGCAGCGTCGTGAGTTCCCGGGGGAAGACGGGCGTGCGGCGGCTCGGATTTCGGCACGTGATCAAAGGGGTTCAGAGGGTCGGGAACCGTAGGCGGTGAGAGCGGGGGAGGCTGGAAGCCGACGTTCATAAGATTAATGGGCGTCGTGCTGTGCCCCAGGGCGAGGTAGGGCGACGGGGCGGACTGAGGAGGGTGTGGGGATTGTATGTTAGGAACCTGCGGGGGTTGGGCATGCTGCGGTTGTGGGATCGGCGACGGCTGAGCCCGAGACTGCTGCTGTTGCACCCGCTGTTGTTGCTGCGACTGCTGTTGCTGCTGTGGAGGCTGCGTCACTGTGGGCTGTTGTTGTGGCTGAGCCTGTGGTTGAAGGGTCGGGGCGGGCTGGGGACGCGGCTGGAGGAGCGGTTGGCCTTGAGTGGCAGGTGGAGGGCGGATCTCACGCTGCTTATCTGCTTGTGGAGGCTGCGCTTGAGGGACTGCAGGCTTTGGGAGCTCAGAAGGGGAGTCGACGGACATCTGGATATCTTTAGGCGAGTCCATCGACGCATCGACGTCCTCTTCCCCTTCGCCGTCGATCGATGCAGTGCCGGAGGGGCCTGCTTCGGCCTCCTGGTTGGCTTTCTGGGCAGCAATCTCTTCTGCGGTAAGGAAGCGACCGCCGGGTCCACGGGGACGGCGCATTGCATGCTTGTGCCGAGACTCGTGCAGGTACGGCTGGGGGCGTACGGGTGAGCAAGCGTTAGATGAGGGGAGCACGATCGGACACACCTTTCTCTGTTTGGAGAGCCTGTGCACCTCCTCGAGGCGTGCCCGGGCTACGCGTCGCTTGAGGATGCGATAGTACTGCTTGGCATTCACATAGAGAGGCTCCTCGTCCATAGGGGTGTCATCTTGGATCTGGTCTACCGGGGGCTCATTGGCAGACTCTCGCGGCTGGGGTTGTTGTTGCTGTTGCTGAGAGGGAGGCGGAGCCTGTGGTTCAGGCTGCCCCTGGGGAAGATGGTGCTGCAAGAAGAGATGAGGAGAATGGGGGATGGGGGTAGTGGCAGGCGAAGGGCCCGGAGATGGATGGCGGGATGCATGTGCGAGGGGGTGTGTGAGGGAGTGCGGATGCTGCTGGTGTTGATGCGGATGGGGGTGCTGGTGTTGGTGTTGGTGTTGCTGGTGCTGGTGTGGATGGGGGTGCTGGTGCTGAAATGGATTCTGGTGAGGATGCTGCTGGTGTTGTTGGTGCTGCTGAGGCTGGGGGTGGTGTTGCTGCTGGGAGTAGAGGGAGTAGAGGGGGTTGTTCTCTGTGCAGATGTGAGGGATGTGTGTGTCTTGAGACGAGGGGAGAACGTACGGTAGTCTTGATAAGGGTTTGAATTGAAGAGATGATTGACGGGGTCCATGATTTCTGGGATGAGTATGTGATTGGCCGAGCACTGGAGGACGTCCGCCTGGCCAACCAGCTGCAACAAGCCCTCGCCCAGTAAGATGTCGTCTCCCCTCCCTTTCCCTCATTGGTCAGCGTCACGCTTCCTCCCGCCCCTTCCTATTCCGGACTCACAGGCGCTTACTTCCTTCCCCACTCTCCACCACCAACCACACCCTGCCCGCAATGGACGCTAAGCTGTCCGTTCCTTTCTCTCTCTGCCGAGCTCGCTTGCTCATGCGTACGCGTACAGGAAAGCCCTGAAGGTTGTCGAGCTCAAAGACATTCTCAACAAAGCCGGCGTGGCAATCCCAAGCAAGGCGAACAAACAAGACCTCATTGCCAAGATCGTTGCCTCCCCTGCCGCTGTAGACGTATACAACCAGCAACACGGTCCTGCTCCCTCTGAGGCGGCTCAGAACGCGTCAAAACCCGCCTCAAAGGCGCAACAAAAGTCTGAAGCAGTGCGTGCCACCCATTCGTCCTTGTACTCGCTCTGAACGCGCGCGTCCATCCCAGCCACCGCCAGCACCAACGTATGTCGTCACGTTGTCTCATACATGCGCCCTCCTCACCACTTCCTGTTAGTCCCGCCGCCGCCGAACCCACAAAGTCGTCAAAACCTGCCTCTGCTGTGAAGCCCACCCCCGCCACCAAGCCGGCATCACAAGCCGCTCCAAAACAAGTATGTGCCACAATGCTTCTTGTCCCGACATGCCGTAACGCCTCGACAACCGTAGTCCGATGCGCCCACAAGTCCACCCAAGGAGCAAACAACCTCCTCTACGACCTCCCCTTCCCGTGCTAAGCCTGAGGATGATGAGGAAGCGGAGAAACGCAAGGCTCGCGCCGCGCGTTTCGGCATTCCGGTAGTGGAGCCCAAGCCGGCCCCTGCGCAGAAGAACGGCAAGGCCGCGTCTAATGGGAAGCCTGCGAAGACTGCGGCGGCCCTGGGAGAGGTGTGTCTCCCACTTTGCGCCCGCCAACCATACCTAGAGCATCTACCGATCACGCCAAATAGGACTCAGAGAAGCTTGCTGCTCGTGCAGCGCGGTTCGGCACCCAAGTCGCACCCGCAGAAACCGCCAAGAGCAACGGTACGACGAACGGCAAGAAGAGGAATGCGCCGCCGTCAGAACACGTTGACGAGGAGGAGCTCGCACGGCGGAAGAAGCGTGCAGAGCGTTTCGGCATCCCTCTAGTTGTACGTTAGATCGTGCCTTCTCTTGTTGTGGTCGCTGAAGCTTCGGCTGTTCCCAGGGTGCTAGTGCTTAGACTCTGACACTCGTGCGAGCTTTGTGATTATGTTTTTACGGCTCTCCACGCGGTTGCTCTCCGTTGACGTTGTAGTGTATACTTTCTTGTTATGGTATATATGGTCGGAGGTGTACATGTCATGGCTACTTCGGACCTGCGCACATTCCCCCTGCTCGTCGGTTGCTAATAACCTGAACATTTTCTGACTTCTGACAAGTACTCTGAACCGTGTTATTTACATGGCGATGCATGTAAGTACAGCGCACGAGAACACATGTCATACATCTAGCTCATCCGTCTACCCCCCAGTGCGCTTCTAGTCGGTTGGCCTGCCTGTAAAGGCCTGGCGCGCTACGCATTTGTTAAGCTTGAACGGCAAGCAGCTGGACGCAGTTCTCGCCGTCCTCCGACAGCGTGTAGCCCCGCGCGCATTGTTCTGTCAACCAACAATTAGCATCTTCCACGACTCCCGCTCGCAGTCGTCGACTAACCAATCACACAAGCACCCTTGTAGCAGCGCACCGCGTCGACGTTCGGGATTGCGCTGCAGTCGCGGCCCCCAGCAGCGGTGCGTCCGCCAAAGGGCGAGTCGTTCGCGACGCACCCGCCGCAGCTCTCGAGGTCGTTCTGGACGTCGACGCACTCGTAGCCCTTGAGGTACCCGCGGCGGCGCAGCGTCGAGCCGTACACGGGGCAGCTGGCGTGGCCGGACGGGCAACTGCGCCTGCGCTGGGCGGCGTTGCGACGCTGGGGGGAGACGTTCTGGGAAACGACGGAGCCTCCGGTGGCAGCTGGGTGAGAGGAAGGACGTGGGTAAGTGGCATCGAGAGAGATGAGGGGAGAAGGGGACGTACGGCAGCTACCGTCTATGGGAGACATCAGGCAGGTCGCGGTACCGCCTGGAACGCCGCCCTGGCACTGGCTCACGTCGTACGCACCGACCGGGGAGAAGGAACCCACAACGGGGCATGCGGAGCATTCCGCCGACCCGGGAGAGTCCTAAAGAAGATGCGGTCAGTTGTTATGCACTTTTCAAGCTAGCTGAACTACCCACCGAGTAGAAGCCAGAGCAGCTGCACATTCATTCGAAGTGGGTCAGTAACTGCGAAACACGACTCGGAAGGTGTATCATAGGAACGCACCAAGAGCAGCAGTTCGTCGAGCCCTCCACGGAGAAGGAGCCCGCAGGGCACGCAACGCATTCCGTCTCGCCCGGGATGCTCGTATACGTCCCCGCAGGGCACGGCGTGCCCGCGGGCAAGCCCGTCTCGCTGCAGTACGCGCCTGGGGGACAGGGCGAGCACACCCCAGCGCCGCCCGCGCTGTACGTCCCGATGGGACACGCGTAGCAGACCGTCGAGCCGGGGTCGGAGGAGTAGGTGCCGGCTGGGCAGGAGAGGCACGAGCCTGAGCCGCCGTAAGGCTGGTACGTGCCCGCGGGGCAGACGACGCAGGAGGCGGAGCCTGCGGTGCTGTACGTCCCGATGTCGCATGCGACGCAGGAGCGGGCGCCCGCCTGGCTGAAGGTGCCCGCGGGGCAGGCCGTGCAGGCGTTGTTGTTCGGGAAACCTGCATGTGCACGCATCCGTCGAGAACGCGAGCGCGATTGTGCAGCCGTGAGTTCGGGCCCGGCGGGCGCTGATAAGACAGACATGCGTACCGGTGCTGTACGTCCCCGCGGCACATTGGAGACAGGGCGGCTCGCCGTTGCCTAAGACGGAGTATGTACCCGCGAGACAGGGAGCCGTCGCCGCGGCGGGTGCGGCGAGCAATGCGAGCAGGAGCGCGGCGGAGGCGAGCATCGTGAGGTGTCGTGCAACAGGCTCTAGCTCGGACGGGGGGGTGGTATGAGGGTGGTCCTACGCGGAGGAAGGAGAGCAAGACGGACGCCTGGGGACCGCTGGCTGCTCTTCGCTATATGTGCCAGTCCATGCCCGCGAAAAAAGGAGATAGCCTCGAGAAACTAGCGTGTCGCCGCGATCGACTGGCATGGCCCGCAGGTTGAGGAACGCCGGGGACGCTCGGGGACGCCGGGTGAAGCCACAGACGGTCCTTAATCCTTCAGCATGGGGCCTGAGCCACCGGGCCAACGTAGAGGAGAGGGCCTAGGAGAGCCTATTGAGGGCCGTGGACTGGGGTGAGGCGTTGAGTGGGCCAACGAGGGGGATGGAGGTATTGCCGGGCGTGCATGCAGTGCACCTAAATTGCGGGGTGGTGCCTGGCGCCCTGGAGCGATCAATGCGGCGGTCGTTGACTCGTTCCACAGGAACTGCCTCTTTTGGGGACCGATATGCACCTAGCTACTTTACTTGCCAACGTTCGTCCAACCCACTGCGATAGTCGACTCGGAGCCGCGCCGTTTTACACCATCTTGCACGCGCGGGCACGGAGGTAGTACCGTTAATGCAACGATATCCATGACATTATTCAACGCGACGGCCCTCACGGCAAGCCTGATTACTCATATTTGTGTATGAAGAGACGCAGGAACTTCACCGCTTCACCCGATACATCCCTCCACTCCCCTATCCCTGGTGCCAACTGCGGCATATTCTTCTTGGTTGTGACGCAGAACCTGTCGCCGGCCCACGGTCCCCGCAAGATCCTCTCGTGGTATTCCTCCGGTATGTCAAAGTCGCAGGATGGATCGGAAGACAATAACAGCTGGACGATGAGTGCGTGTCCAAGCGTCACGTTGTCCTCAAGGCCCAAAGCGACGTCTGGCAGTGCAGCACGCCGGACGTACTCTCCTTTGAACATGTTGCACAGCACCTCGGGTGACGGTATGGTCGGTTTCAACAGGAGTGCCTGCAGCATATTCACATCGCGCCGGTGTGATGGATTCCATATTGATTGCCAGCGCCATAAGCCTCCTTGCACCCTCATCCTGTCCTCCATCGCCGACAAGGCTTTCCCTAAATGGTGAATCAATTGTTGATGTGACCTGATTTGCAGTATAATGCTTGTTCTTGCGTAGTTTGGGTACCCAAGTTGGCTTGTGAGATCCTCCGACGAGTTTGAGCAGAGCCGCCACTGACTGGTGCTCAGGCTCGTTTATACCATCCGCAGTGAGTGCGTCTTCCATCTTCGCGTGCTCGTCTGCAGTCAGCATTCCGGCCGGTATATTCTCGACGCCATCCGTGTGTTCCCCGAGGCATATCAAGCGACAGCCTGCCCAATTGGTCGAAGTCGTCGTCGCACGGTTTATGACCTTGAGGAGGGGCCGCTTTGCTAACGCAAGGAGGTCTTTGCAGGTAATGGCAAAGCGGAGCACGCTGATGCCTTTTCCGTCGAGTTGGTCGAAGATCATCGCAAACAACTCGTTGGGGATACTTGAACAAAGGGCACCGCTGGGCGGCACGCTTGCCCTCCTTCAGCCATTTGTTGTAGTCCCTTGCGATAACAGCAGTCAATATCGGTATCGAGGTTGAAACAAAAGATAAGAACGGGGCTTTTTGTGTATCACCTGGGAAGTTGTACCTCGTACACGAGCTGCTCAAGCAAGTCGGAGTGATCTGACTCCAGTAACCATTCGCCAAGTCTGCCTTGAAGATCCTCAAACCCCTCACGCCTGTCAACGTGCCATCTATCGTGCCGTCAGCCTTGAAGCTCGATTCCTAAAGATTCACTAACAATACCGCTGACACTCACAGAGTCCAATACTGGCCCATCTCGAGGTTGCTGCCAGTTGTACCTCCGAATCAGGTCAGGGTAGGTTGTACTATAGCAGCCTGAGCCTTGTGTGTCCGTGTCGAAGGCGCGTCCTGCCGCTAGTACAAGGAACAGCTCGAACAACACCGGCCAAAGGGAGAGGATAGTAGTGGTGACTCTCACTGGCAGCGCCGCCACACTGGTTGGCCTATGATACGCAGTTGTTTCGAGGCAGTCGGCGGCGACTTGGTTTACGTACTATATAATATACCACGTGCACCCGCAGGACACCGCGGGTCCGACAAATCCACGACAAGGTTCGTCTGTATAATTCAACTCGGAGTCGCATCGCGCAACACCGTTTGTTGAGACCACACCAATATCGTTTGCAACTCTGCGTGGCAGCCATTCAGCACTATGGCACACATAGTACGTAGTCACCACGGCGGCGTGAACCAAAGCAGCTCCGTTCGATACAAGCATCGTTCATGTACATGTTCAAGGATTAGTTACCCTCACTCTTCCTATTCGAAGAAGAGGCACAAGAACTTCGCCACATCGTCCGATACATCCCTCCATTCCCCTATCCCCGGTGCCAACCCCGGCATGGTGTTTTCAGCCGTTACACAGAATCTGTCGCCCGCCCAAGGTCCCCGCGAGACCCTGTCATAGCCTTCCTCCGGTAGGGCGAAGTTGCAGGATGGATCTGGTGACCAACACACCTGGACGATGAGTGCGTGGGCAAGTGACACCCTGTCTGGGAAATGGTACGAGGAGACATCCGGCAATGCGGCGTGCCGGACATATTCCCCTTTCGACACGTTGCATAAGACCTCGGGCGCAGGTCTAGTAGGGTGGTCTACGAAGGCGCGCAACATACGCATTTCGCGCCAGTACTGCTTCCGTCTCGACTGAGGCGAGCTTCCTTCTTGCATGATGGAGTCGAAAATCTGGTCCTCCATAGACAAGAGAGCGTCCCCTAGTCGGATGGACCAGACGCCAGTTAGATGAGCGCAGGCCGGAATAGAGGGGATTATCCTTACTGGGTTCCGGCTTGCAAGGCTCTCCTATAAGGTTGAGTAGGCCTTCCATCGGTGATTGGTCCTCGAACTCCAGTTCGCGTTTATTCATGGGGTTTGAGCCATCCGCATTGCGAGCGGACTGCGCAGCGAATGCGGCTTCGATCCGCATAAGCTCTTCTGCAGTCAGCCAATCCGCGGGGATGTCATCGACGTCCGCATACTCTCCGAGGCAAACTAAACGGCAGTTTGCCCAAGTCGGAATCACACGGTTCATCGCCTTGAGGATGGGTTGCTTTGCAAGTGTGAGAAGATCCTTGCAACTGATGGCGAAGCAGAAAAGGCTCATGTCTTCGGCATCCAGCTCGTTGAATATCATGACGAGTATCTCGTCGGGGAGTCTGAATAGGAGACCGCGCTGGGCGACGCGCTTGCCCTCGTTCAACCATTTGTCGTAATCCCTTGCAGACCTGGTATTTAGTACTGATGTCATATAGAAATGAACACATTGTGCGTTACCTAGGAAGTTGTACCGGCGTCATGAGCTTCTCTAGCAAGTCATAGTGATCCGACTCAAAGAGCCATTCTCCAAGTTTGCCTCCTTCGAAACGTTCCCGCCGGTCAATGTTCTTCCTGCTGCGTTGTCAGCGGACTGGCATGAAGGTGCACAGTGCATAACGCGATAACGCTGACACTCACAGAGTCCAAAACTGACCCATTGATACGCTGCCGACTTCTCAGGAGGCTAGCGTATGCGTTTCGTGTCGGGGTTGAGCAAAGAGAAGTCGGTGTCGGACGACAAGACTGGAGGAACAGAGTCGCTGACTCGCAAGCGAACAGGCTCCGCTCACAGCAAGTGTTGAAGCAAGAGAATACTTCCAAGTTACGCCCCGTGCCTAATGCCACGTAGGAGAGGCGGTTGAACGTACAAGCTGACCAGCTTGCTGTGGTACAGAATCAGGCGAGTCTCGGCTCAATCAGATCGACTCAGACGGCTAAGATGCCGGGCGGCTACGAGTTCAAGTTCGGGATCCACGTGTGAAGTCGTTTGCAATTAGTTAAATGACTGGGAGGAACTTCAGAAATATCCGCCGCCGACAACTTATCTCAATACGTAGTACCTTGGATAAAACCCAATTCGACAGTAAGTACTGGGGCCACCCATACGACTAGCCAATGTAAGCAGCGCCGCGGCACAATCTTTGTCTGCGCAACATACTCGCAGTGACGTGCTCCTATAGTCCGCAACAAGTACTACTGCCGCGTGACTGGCTCGGCCACCGGCTAGTAATGTAGGAAATGGCGCAAATACTTCGCCACATCGTCCGATACATCCCTCCATTCTCCTATCCCCGGTGCCAGCTCTGGCATGGTCTCCATGGTCGTGACACAGAACCGGTCGCCCGCCCAATGCCCCCGTGAGACCCTCCCTTCGTACTCCTCCGGGATATCGGTGTTGCAGGATGGACACGTTGACCACAGCACCTGAACGATGAGCGCATGGGCAAGCGATACGTCTTCGAAATCCGGGACATCTGGTAGTGCAGCGTGCCGAACGTACTCCCCTTTGGACAAGTTACACAGCACCTCTGGCGTAGGGCGGATCGGCTTGAACACGAACGCTTGCAGCCTATCTTGTTCGACTACGCGCCAGTGCAGCTTCCGGGTCCGTGACCGCGCGACCCAGCCGCGCTTTCTCAAGGGCGCCACGATCCGCTGTCCCATAGAGCGAAACACATCTTGCAAGAGGGAGCGGGAGATGAAACGATGATCGCCCATGTAGTATCCGGAGGTGACCTTGAGCTTGGCAGGTTCACCTGCGAGCATGAGCAGGTCCGCTACTGATGGATACTCAGCTTCGAGCTCAGGCTCGTCGGCAGCATCCGCGTCGTCTGCAGACTCCGCAGAGAGTGTGTTCCCGATTGTGGCAAGCTCTTCTGTAGTCAGCATCCCGGCGGGGAGCTCCTCGATGTCCTGCGTGTTATCCCCGAGGCAAATCAGACGACAGTTTGCCCAGGTCGGTAACGTGCGGTTCATGGCCTTGAGAATGGGTCGCCTCGCCAATACGAGAAGCTCCTTGCATGTGATAGCAAAGCAGACAAGGCTCGCATCCTCAAAGTCGAGCTCCGCGAAGATCATGCCAAGCATTTCGTCAGGGAGCTTGAACAAGGGTGCTCGCTGGGTGACGCGCTTGCCCGTATTGAGCCATGTATCGTATTCCCTTGCATACGGCGGTCAGCACCCCAGCATGAGCAGATACATGTGAGCAGAGTTGGACACATACTTGGGAAGTTGTACGGGAATGGCGAGCTCCGAAAGCAAGTCATGGTGATCTGACTCGACCAGCCATTCTCCAAGTTTGCCCTCGTTGAAGTCCTCCCGTCGGTCGATGTTCTTTCTGTGATGACATCAATAAATCTTGAAAGCTCTAAGTATTATGAACGTTTGCACGCTCACAGGCACCAATACTGGCCCATCACGAGGGAGCCTGCTTCCACTGGTAGGCTTGACTGTGGTGGAATGTTTCAAGTGTTGAGATGTAGCGTCCTGAAGTCTAGGATGTTGAGCTGGCTCAATGCCACGTAGCTGGATAGACTTACGTACCGATGGTATTCTTGGGTCGTGCAGCAAGGCAAGACAACTACGCTGCACTGATGATGATGCTCGCTGTCCCATCAGCGGAGGCTGAACCAGATCCGCCGGATCCGAGCCCTCGGCACATAGGCTCGGTTTCCCGGCCATTGACGGTATCCTCTCGTTACGGAATCTGCGGACGACTGTCAAGTCTTACGGTAAGCCATCCGACGCCTGACGAGGACAATGCGGGATTCCACCAGCAGGGCTCGCCGGGGATGGTACTCAAATGTCAATCCAGGGGCACAGACCGCGATGATACCATGTGTTGGTATTGCAATAGGAGGAGCGCCATCACAATAGAGCTATTCGTGGCAGCGTCGACCGAGGCGACCCCAGTGCAGAGAGAGTGCGGGTTGGGGTCTAGTATAGTAGGTGGTCCAAGAACCCTGCCACCTCTTCCGATACATCCCTCCATCCCTCCATCCCCGGGGCCAACTCCGGCATCGTTGCCATGGTTGTGACACAAAACCTGTCACCCGCCCACGGTCCTCGCGAGATCCTCTCATCGTATTCATCGGCGACACGAAAGCCGCAGGATGGATCCGGCGACCACAACACCTGGACGATGAGTGCGTGTGCAAGCGTCACCTCCCTGAACGTCGGGACCTTCGGCAGCGCGTCACGCCGGACAAACTCCCGCTTGGACACGTTGCAGAGCACCTCAGGCGCGGGTTTGGTGCGGTGGAGCACAAACGCCTTCAGCGTACTCGCGTCCCACAAGCACTGTTTTGGGCTTGGGCGTGACGGCGCGGACCTTCCTCGCATGAGGGGCTGCAAGATCTCGTGTTCCATGAACCTGAAGTCCGCGTCCAGAACGGACTTTGAGGAGAGACGACGGTAGCCGTGATCAAGTTCTTTCTTGCGTAACTTCAGCCTGGGCGGTTCTCCTACAAGCACAAGGAGGTCGGCCACTGACTCATACTCGGCCTCTGGCAAGGTCTCATCGCTTCCGACGTCACCAAGACCACGCGCAACGAGTGCATTCTCGATCCTCGCAAGCTCTTCCTCGGTCAGCATTCCGGAAGGAAGGTCCGAGATGTCCTCCGCGTTGTCCCCGAGGCATATCAAGCGACAGAAGGCCCAAGTCGGTATCGCACGGTTCATAGCCTGAAGGATAGGTTGCTTGGCTAGAGCGAGAAGGTCCTTGCAGGTTATAGCAAAGCAGAGCAAGCTGAGATCTTCGAACTGGAGATCTTCGAACACAACTCCAAAGATCTCGTTGGGGAGCTTGAATAAGGGAGCTCGCTGGATGGCGCGCTCGCCCGCCTGGAGCCATTCATCGTAATCCCTGGCAGGAGCTTTGTGGTAAGTAACAATCTCGCCAGGCGGATCAGAATCGGATACGGACTTGGGAAATTGTACAGGGACCATGAGCTCCTTGAGCAAATCACTGTGACTCGACTGAAAGAGCCATTCCCCTAGTTTGGCTCCCCCGAACCTATCTTGCCGGTCAATGTTCTTACTGCTGTGGGTGTCACTAAACCATGAAAGCGCAGATCAGTATCGCTGACACTCACAGAGTCCAAAACTGTCCCATATCGGTATCGCAGACTCCTCGAGCAGACGTATGTATAGCAACGTCAGCCTTGCTGTGTTAAGAGTAGGGAATGCGACAAGCGACCAGCTTGCAAGGGTGATGGTGATTGGGAGGGCGCAGCAGATGTGAGGCGTTCACGAGTTTCCTGACACCACGTAGCTATTTATGCACTTACCAGCTAGAACTTGATGCACATGCGGCCTCGGGACGGGAGAAGTTAGAACTGACTCTGTGATGGTCTGAGGCCTTATCCGCAGTACTGATTCCGTGAACGAATCCATCATCTGCTTCGATATCCGATGGAGACAGATACATTGCTTCAAGCTTTCTCAAGCAATCGAATCCATAGAGGGCGGCGTGTATATGTTCAGCAACGTTGTCAGCTTAAAGGCAATCATCGAGGGAAGTGTGACGGTGGCGGCAGTCTTGAGATTGTTCACCGCCGATCACGTGCCATGATATTTCTAACGGACTTTGTAATCGAAAGCCGTAAGAACTTCAGGTCAGATCGCCTCTCTACCATCTCCCCACACACACTCCTCACATCCTCTACCATGGCAGATATTCTTGTAGCGCACCCTGAGTCTCACTCAGGTCTGTACACCTGCTTGTCATGCACGATCGCTTTTCATACCGCACAGGATCAAAGTGAGTATCTTTACTGCAGACCATTTTCCGCGGGCGGGGGACTGAACGTATCCGCAGGGGAGCACTACCGCTCCGATCACCACAGATACAACATGAAGCGGCGAGTTGCGGGCCTACCACCTGTGAGCGCCGCTGTGTTCAACCAGAAAGTCCTTGAGAGGAGGGCGGAGACGGCGATCGTGACCTCTCCGAAGGGTTCCACTTGCGAGATCTGCGGGTGGGTACAGATTTTTGCCTTGGCCCTCGAACACCCTACTTATCCATCTATAGCAAAAGCTACACCACGGAGAATGCATACAGGACGCATCTGAGCTCCAAAAAGCACAAGGACAACGAGCTTCGTGCAGCCGCGAAAGCCCAAGCCCCCGAGTCTCCTGAAGTACCTGAAGCAACCGCAGCCATTTCCGCGGATGCTCCTGAAGATGAAGCCGGCCCTTCAACACAACCCGCACTGGCCATCATAGCCGAAGATGGTTCTTCTGTCGAGCAGGTCACTTCGCAATTGAAGAGCGTTGCACTTCAAGTCGATGAGGACGCCACGGAAGAGCAGATCAACCAGACTATAGATGAGAAGATCGCCGCCGCTCGTGCGCGGATCTCCCCTACGCAATGTCTGTTCTGCAACACGTCCTCGACCTCTCTGGAGGAGAACTTGACGCACATGTCCGTCGCACACTCGTTCTTCATCCCCGACGCCGAGTACCTCGTCGACCTCGTCGGGCTCATCACCTACCTCGGCGAGAAGATTGCCGTCGGCAACACCTGCATCTTCTGCAGCGGCCGCGGCCGCGAGTTCCGTACGCTCGAGGCCGTCCGGAAGCACATGCTTGACAAGGGCCACTGCAAGATCGCATACGACACCGAGGAGGACCGGCTCGAGATCTCCGACTTTTACGACTTCTCCGCATCCTACCCCGATGCGGAGGAGCGCAAGGCACGGAAGGCTGCCCGCGAGGCGAGGAAGGCGGCCAAGGTCGCTGCCAAGGCGGAGAAAGGAGAAGATGAGGAGTGGGAAGACCTTTCGGAGGACGAGGTTGACGACTCGGACGTCGATGAGGTGGTTGAGGAGGAAGCGTCTGATGACGACAGCGACGACGAGGACGAGGACGATCTCGACGACAACCAAATCACATATGGCGACTCGCATTACGAGCTCGTGCTGCCATCTGGCGCACGGATAGGCCATCGCAGTATGCGCCGGTACTACGCGCAGTCCTTCCCGTCCGCTCCTAGAGGCGGCAAACCCGAGGACCCGAACTCCGGCTCCGCGCTCGTACGCAGGTTGCTGGCTGACAAGAACTCCGCGCTCGTACCGCGGAAGGGTGGTTTTGGTGCCTTCGGCAGTGGCTATGACGTCGTCAAGGCACGCAATCCTGGAGAGGCGAAGGAGGCTGGCCGGCACGTTCGCGAGTTTAGAGACCAGCGCAGGAGGGAGGAGTTCAAGACGAAGGTCGGCTTCCGCCACAACAACCAGAAGCACTTCCGGGACCCCTTGCTGCAGGTACGTGCTCTTATCCACCTCTGTGCAATTGCCCAGTCGCTGACGTACCGTTCCAGTGATATGTTTTGTTTGTGGTCTGCGTTGGGTTCTTGTTTTATTATGTTTCGTACGTAGTGTATACCATACGATGACATGGTGACAGTGAACAGTGGTGAAGCGGGCAACAACGATGAACACGGAAAGAGAACACACGAAAGAAAAGTCTGATAAGAAATGCGTCGTGAGATGGGGAGGGAAACGCTCGTGAGGTAAGACCGCCGGGGAGAGGGAGCATAACTGGGTTGTAAGGGTGGGTGAGGGACGAGACGGGGGAGGGACATAAGCGAACGACCTGAAGGTCGATCTTGCATCACGGGTATCGGAAACGAGCCAGAGCCAATATTACGAATATGTGACATGTGCGACGAAAGCAAGCTCAAGTGCGAAAACCAAGAATGGTTCGGGACGAATAACCTAGTACACATACGACGCTGGTACCACACCCTCGTGTCCTGACCGCACATCGCGTGCGTACCACCATCTGTAGGATTGCCATGACCGTCAGCCATCATAACCATGTGCAGCGGAAAGAGTGTATACTCACGCGTCATCTCTATCGTCTAGAATCTCAAGTTCTTGACCAGCCTTGAGTGCCAACTCGCCCTCGCCATGGCCGTCGAACGAGTACCGCGCATATGCTGGTCGACTCTGCTCCTCAGGACCGAGGCCACCGCCAAGCGCGTCCGATGGTGTTTCCGCGCGCAAGTAGTTGCTCGCGTCGGGTCCGCTGAACGGATCGTCATGCGAAGCGGTAGCTGCGACGGCGCCTGCACCCGCAGCGGCGGCGAGACCGGCTTCCTTCTCGGCGTTGGGCCCGAAGGGGCTTGAGCCAAGAATGGTCGAGCGGGTAGCCGCGTTGATGTGCTCGAGGAGAGACGATGGGCGGTGGGTCGAGTCGTCGTCGGCGTCCATGTCGACGGCATCGTAGTTGTTGACCTTGTCGTCCCGCCGCGCGAAGAGGGTCCAGAGGATCTCGATCAGCGCGAGGAGGAAGACGATGCCCGCGGCGATGGCGATCGAGATCAGAATGACCACGCCGGTCGCGAGGAAGTCTGGCAGTTTGACGGTGAGTTTACAGCCAGAGCACGATGAGGGAGGGAGACTTACGGCGCTGAGTGAAAGAGAAGTTCGCGATCGAGTGGAACAACGCAGCTACGGTACCTGGGGATCCAGATTCCGATGTCGACACAATGTACGGCAGGAAGTTCTGTCCGTCGAAGAGCACAGACGATGCGTTCCCGAACGAGGAGTCGGAAATCGAGCCGGAGACCATGAGAACACGGTCACTCTCGATGATATCATTGCCACCGTGGGTGTTCTGCAGAGGAACCATGACAAGCTGCGCAACGTCGGTCGATCCCTCGAGGCCTTGCCCTATTCTATTGAATTAGCGGGTTACATTGTGCATAGGGTCAAAATATGCACTCACCGACTGACTGCCAAGATTGACCATCCCAGAAGTAGAGGAAGGGCGACGAACCGTCGGACGATCTGCGAAACCTGATTCAATTCCTGCACATCCAGAGAAAATCACTGATGAGACATACCGTCCAGCGGCGAAGACGCTGTTCATGTTCCCATCGTTGACCTCGGCGGCAGTGACGGGTCCGGGGAGGTCCCCGCCGTTCCCAACAGCGGACCAAGTGCTGTTCGAGAACGAGTACGACGCAACGTTCGCGTTCGTGTTGTCCGCCAGCGCGATCGAACCCGCTGCGACCAGCTCGTTGCTCTGCACAACTGTCAGTTAGCATACAACCTTGCCACAATGCGACGATGCGAACTCACCCCTGCGTAGACTACCGCCGCAACATCACCCTGGATGCCGTTCCCGAGCGCGCTCCACTGGCTCTTGGTCGTGTCGAGCGAGCAGATCGCACGACAAGCGGTCGAGCCGGCTTGCGCGAACGAACCCGCTACGATGACATCGTCGCCGTTCGCAGGCGACGCCGTGATCGATCTAACGGTCACACTATCGCCAGAGGCAGCCTGGAGGGGCGGGAGCCCTGCCGTCGACCAGCGCTGGTTCGCCAGATCGTACACGGCGAAGCCGCTGCCCTCAATGCCCGCGACGGTGAACTGGCCGCCGACATAGAGCGTGTCGCCCTTGACGAGCAGGCTGCGCACGGTTCCGTTCGGCTGGTTGCCGCGCAGAGGCGTGATCGTCTTGCTCGAGTCGTCGTACACCGCGACGTTCTGCGCCTGCACGCCCCCGGCGGCGTACGAGAAGTTGCCGCCAATGATGACGAGCTCCTTGAGCGAAGTGCTGTTGGTCCAGAACGCGCCGGCGAGGACCGCCGGCGCAGGCGCGGGTGCTGGGCTTGGGAGAGGAGCGAGGTTGTTCGTCGTCGTCGACGGAGTCTGGCGCTTGAAGACGTTGAGCACATTGAATGAAGGGATCCAACCAGCGCCCGCCCGACGATGATGTGAACGGCGTGCTTTGGCGGTAGTAGAGGCGTTGGCCGACACGACGGGGCTATCGAACTGGACGCCGAGAGGCGTTACCTGAGGCTGGCCATTAGGTCCGTTCTGCAGCATCACAAAGCCCGTTGCGCCGAAGCGGACGGATGTCGAGACGCTACCAGCGACGAACTGAGGGGTGCTCGAAGTACCGTTGCCAACGAACGTCATAGAACCGATGATGAAGCCGCCGTTGTTCACCCATGCGTTGCTGGAGGTGTCCCATGCTGCGAAGCCCGCGGCGTTCTGGCTCTCAGTGCTGCCTGAAGACGTGAGGATCTTGGAGAAGTTGCCCGCGACGAGCACCTGGCTACCAGACGTGTCCAAGGAGTTGACTGCCCCATCGACACCACCCTCAAGCGCCGACCATGCATTCTGGGAGACAGAGTATGCAGCGATACCTTTCATGGCGCTGTTAGACGCTTTGGCAGTGTCTGAGAAGGAGCCTCCGACGAAGACAGTGTCACCGTCGACGACCAAGGACGTGACAGCGCCATTCAGACCACCATTGGGTAATGCGGAGAGGGCACCGTTCTTGAACATCACGATGTTGGACGCTCCTGATGCGTCGCCAGAGGAGAGCGAGAAATCACCGCCGAGGAACACTGCGCCTGAAGGGTGGTGGGCAACGGCGGAAATGGCGGGGGCAAAAGCAGTAGACATCACCGAGGCGGCGCCGCCGAGCGCGGTCAAGAAGTCGAACCCAACGCTATCGAGCGGAGTGATAGCCGAGGTCTGCAGTCCGTTGGACGCGCTGGAGGTTGAAGTTGCGCCCAGCGGCCACTCGAGGAAGCCGAAGCCATCCTTGCCCGTACCAGACGAGGTTCCGGTCGAGGAAGTGTTTGCGCTCGATGTGACGTTCGGGCTGGTCAAGACCAGTTGGACACGGTCCGCCACGATCTCGAACTGGCCATCCTGGCCGTTACCCACAGGGTCATCTGCGAGCGTCATGGTGATCGTCGTCTGGAAGGTGGGAGAGGTCGGCACGACGGGTCCACGGTAGATGAGCGTGACGTTGTCCTCCGTGTTCGTCTGGAGCACGGTGGTGACCCACGGCTGCTGACCGCCACCAGGGAAGACGGTGACTTTGACGCTCGTCCGGAGCGCACAGTCCTGGAAGTTGGTGCACCCAGGAACCAAGAGGTTGATGTCATACTGGCCAGACGCGGACACATAAGGCATCCAGGTGAAGCTCGGTGCTTGAGCAGCGGGCGTGCCAACATCTACTCTTGAGACCAGGACTGCTTGGATGGTACCGGCGATGGATGTGTCCGCATCCTTCTCGGTCCACTGCCCATTACGCTCGGTCGTTGAGGGACCAGGAGCGAAGCACGACTGGCCATTTTGCGAATCCACCGCCGACGCAAATGCGCCCGAGGAGAGGAGCTGGAGGAGGTGCAGACCCGGACCAGCGCCTTGCCATTCCGAGAGCGTCAACTGGAAACCGGTGATGTCCTTATCAGAATCAAACAAGAAGTCCTGGTAGGGCACCGACGAGTCTGTCAGTAACGGACAGCTATCGGTGCACGTCTTGTTCTGATTATCGGTAGGGTCGAAGTAGGTGAGCTGCTGCACAGCGTTATCCGGGATGGTTGCGATGCTGCAGGGCAGTACGCTCAGCCGATTATTACTATGAGTTGCGCCGCCTTCCCTTACCTGAAGCCCGTGGTGCCGCGTCCATTCAAAAACGTGTTGCCAATACGGATGCCCCGCGCGGTCAGGAAGGCGAACTTCCGGACGGTGATGACCGCCTTGTTACCATCAGCAGCGAGCCACGTATTGCCCGGTCCATCTGGACCTGCAGGACAGAGGATGTTCTGCACGTTGTTGAACTGGCCGTCCGAGGAGGCAGGGCCGGCAGTGACGCTGGCGTTCCCCAGCGGAACGGGGACGAGCGAGGAGGAGAAGGGGGTCGCCCCCGAGGAGAAGGGGACGTTCGGGTTATTAGTGCTGTTGAGCGGGATGGACCCGTTGCCAAAGGAAGCGATGAAGGAACCTGAGAAGAAAAGACTGGACTGGGACGAGTTGGTCGTGATGGACAAGACTTCAGCGGCCGCGCCTGTCAGCCCGCCGAAGGGGGCAGCAGACCAGGAGGAGGACGCGATATCCCAGACCGCGACGGACGCGCCTGGAGAGCTGAACTGACCGCCCGCCCAAACCTGCTTTCGCGATGAGTCGCAGTAGAGGGCGTGCACGACACCGTTGGGTCCATTCGAGCCGAGGGCAGAGAACGAGCCCGAGGAGGTCGAGTACGAGGCGACGTTGCTCGCGGACGTACCGCCGACAGAGGAAAAGTTGCCGGCGACGTAGAACGCGTCTCCGATCGCGCAGCCGGCGAGGATGCTGCCGCCAGCGTCGGTGGACGCGACTTTTGAGAGCGAGCCATCTGAAGAACGAGCGAGGAGGGACGCGGTGGAGGGGTCAAACGTTACCGAGTTGTTGTTGCTGACGACATCGAGGCCTGCAAACGCCCCCGCAATGCCGACTTTGCCCATGCGATCGAAATCAACCAAGGGCGAGCTGGCGAGTGCGCCATGGGCGCATACAGCGAGGACGAGAGCGGCGGTCGTGAGGGGAGAGTGCCTACGAGATCTGCGCCTGGACTTGGATGCCATGGCGGGAGAGCGAGCAGCGTGCCAGGGGAGGGGGTATCTTGCACGGAGGGAGGAGGAAGAAAAGCAAGAGCCGTGGACTCTTGCGGTCGGCGACTGAGACGGCAGAGGGACTCAGGGAGAGGAGAGGGTGTTGCTGCGAGGCGCGTGTTGGAAGCGTTGACTACGCGACATCAACCTACTCAACTCTCGCTTATGTAACATTTCTTCCTTTCCAGGACACACACCAGCGCCTAAACAGATCACCCAAAAGTACAACGGCAGACAACGGCTCGTCCGCGCGAGGTCTGTTCCAGCTCGGTCACAGGACATGCTCTCGTGGGACTCCTGCTATCTGCCCTTGATCCAATCCGTGTACAAGAATTCGCTCATAAATCGCACGGCCGCCATGTACCCACGCCCTCGCCCCCGAGAGACACGCCAACGGCGCGCGATCCTCGTACCTGCGCTCGCTTCCGGTTCTTGCATATCGCGGTTCCGCGCGCCCCTAGGCATATAAAGCCCACTCAGTATCGATCGAGCGCACACGCCCAGCAACCTCCAAACGTCCACCATGGCCTCAGAACAGCAGATGAAGAACCCTCTCCTCGTGGGCCGCGCGATCCGCGCCCAGCTCGAGAACGAGGTCCCGCAGGACCTCCCGCTCGAGCGCGACTTCCGCGAAGGTACAGACTACACCATCACCGACCAGTGCGTACCTTCTCGCCCCATTCGCACGCTTACCTACACCGTTAATCGTCCACGAACACATCTAGCGTGCAAGAGCTGCACAAGAGCCTCTGCAAAGACCCCCGCACGCTCGAGCTCATCACCGCGCTCGTCTCGCATCTGCACGCCTTCGCGCGCGAGACGCAGCTAACGCATGCGGAGTGGACCAAGGCGGTCAAGTTCCTCACGCGCGTCGGCAAGGAGAGCACGGAGTACAAGAACGAGTTCGTCCTCCTGAGCGACTGCATGGGCTTCAGCGCGCTCGTCGACGAGATCAACCACCCGAAGCCTCCGGTACGCTCCTCGGCTTGGCTGCTTGACTGAAGGACTTACGCACCTGTTACCTAGGGGTGCACTGATGGATGCGAGCCGGGTCCGTTCTACACTGACGACGCGCCCACCGTGCCCTCGGGCTCGTCGCTCGCGAAGGCCAACACGAAGGGCGAGTCCATGTGCTTCATCGGGACGGTGAAGAACCTCAAGGGTGAGGGTATCAAGGGCGCCACTATCGATGTCGTGAGTACTGGTCTCTACACAGCTCGTATATATGCAGCCCGCTCACCGTAGCCCGCACGTGGAATGCGTAGTGGCAAGCCGATGGAGATGGCGTGTACGATATCCAGTACCCCGACCGCGAAGAGCCGAACGACCGAGGCAAGATTCTTGCCAAACCTGATGGCACATTCAGCTACCGCGGCATTTTACCTACCGCGTATCCTATTGTACGTTTTGCCACCCTACGTCGTCCTGGATATTACTCAGTGGTATTTTGCAGCCAAGTGATGGGCCTACTGGCGAGCTCTTGCATGTGCTCGGTAAGTCTATCCTCTGCAGCTGTTGGTGGAGGTTTCTAACTGTTCCTTGCCACAGGCCGTCACCCGCACCGCGCATCTCACATACACTTCACCGTCAAGGCCCCCGGCTACGACGAGTACGTTGGTCCCTCACCTACTCACCTTTCGTGTACTCATGCAACGCTCTCGAAGCCTCACTACTGCGTTATATCCATCGCACTCACCCTTCCTTGGGACTGACCCCGTATTCGCGACGAAGAAGTCGCTCATCTGCCAACTCACGGAGGAGAGCGACCCCGCGCGCTGGGCCGAGTTCGGCTTCAAGGAGGGCGAGGTGCACGGCGGACGCGTGTGGGTCTGGAAGTACGACTTTGTGCTCCCGACCGTCGAGCAGGTCGAGGAGCTCAAGCAGGCGCGCGCGAAGCAGTCCAAGCAGTGAGTCGGGGTCGGGTGCAACAATGCGCGATGAAGAAGAGGAAGAGCAGGCAGGGAGCAATTCGAACCGCTTGTTCAACCAGGCCGGGCTTGGCTGAACGTAGAGTTGATCAATGGGGTTTTGTACGGCGTTGGATGTACAGTAGTTTGCTCAGAAATGTATTGGACGGATCAGCCAATGACGTTGGGCGCATTCCTCACGCGTTCAGGTAGGCTTTATGCGGGTGCCAAGTGTTCGACTAGAGGGCCTCCCTATGTACGAGCCTGCGTTCACGTATCGTTTGCACTCGGGGGGAGAGATGGTGGAAGAAAGCGATGATGATATTGCGCAGCTCTAATCCCTCTTTACGACAACATCGCTGGCGTCGAGCTTGATGCCCACGGGCTGCAGGTGGGCCGAGTACATGTCCATCCGCCTGCGCACGGCAAATATTGCGGGGAAGAAAGTTGGGAACGCAGATGATCAGCACAGTGGTAATGATTCCAACAGAGCAGGACCACTGCAAATGATAGATACGCACTGGGGGAACCGGTACCGGTGCACGGGCGGGGGCTTCGCGGTAGTGACGAGCTTCGTCTCGTCCGAGACTTGCGTGGAGAGCACGAGGTGGTTCCATGCCAGGTTCTTCCAGACCTCGGCGGGGGTCATCGTGCGGGCGATGTACTTCGCAATCGGGTTCTCGTCGCCCGGCGCGGGGGCGAACTTGTAGAACGCGACGACGCCGACGGCTGCGAGCGCGGCCCTGCGCCAGAAGGGCGTGTTGAAGACTTCATTATAACAAGGCGTATGTAAGAACCACAGACTACTAGGAGAGAGCAGGCGCACCTTCAGCCGGGTACTCGTTCGTATCGTGGTGTTCCTCGTGATGGTGCTCGTCGTGGGAGTGGGAGGAGGCGGCCCTGCGTTGAATAAGGGAGGTACCAGCCCGCTGAGAGGGGCGTACGATGGCCCCGGCCGCCCTGGCAAGAGACATGTCGCGCGAGTCAAGGAGTGGAGGAGGTGTGTCGGTGTGCTAGTTTCGTTCGTCGTCCTCACGTCCTGGTCCTCCCGAGCGCTCGTTGACGCTGGGCTGTATTACGTAATCAAGCGCCTCCCCGCAGATGAGCGTCGCGCGAGGTTCGCAGCGTGTTCCCATCCACACTCAACATTCCCAGCACTGGCGACGGTCTGCGGACTGGCGGCCTCTTTGTATCAAAATGCTCCCGCAAGAACGGCGTTCTGGCCATGCGTTGCTGGCTTCGTTGCTGTGCTTCCTGTGTTTCTGCCGCTTGGACTGAATCGCGACGCCGTGGGACTTGCTCGGTTCGCACTATCTCTGCCGTGTCAGCCTCCTCTGCATGCATGCTCGTTGTCAGCCTTGTCTGACTAGTGCGATCTATATAACTCGGGGACCTCGCCTGGGATGCACCCCAGCACTCTCTAGCATACTGACCACCTATTCGCTCATCGCTAACTGCCACACGACCCGTACCGACACACTCTTTTGACGTTGAACCCTCGGTGCCCACGATGATACCCACTCGCACTCGCGCACCTCTCCTCCCCGTCGCCATCTCCCAGTCTCCTCTCCTATCGGGACCCCTCCCGGATGACCTCTTCTCTGCGCTCGTGAAGCCCCTACCCACCATCACCATCGGCCTTTACGAGCCACCCTCGACTCCCCGCCCTAGCGCGAAACGTTCTTCTATACACCACACCGCGCGCCGGCCAACCTCCCCGTCATCGGCATCCTCGTCTTCCTCATCCGCGAGCCCGACCTCTTCCATCACCTCAAAGGAAGTGATCTCGCTGCTCAACCTGCTCGAGAGCATGGAGAACGACGTCGCGACGGAAGTGCAGCGCGTGCGCCTCGGCATCCAGGAGGCGCGCATGCTCGTGCGCGAGTGCCGCGAAGACTGCAGGGCGCGACAGAAGGCGCTGCGGAAGAGGCGGGATAGGGAGCGCAGGGATACCAAGGGCGCGGACGACGATTTCTGGCTGGGTGTGTGATCATGACCCCCTTGTTGTAGACTCACTTCGAGGCCATCGACTGTTGCGCGCCCCTCCTGTGGAGGCTAGCGCGCAGTGTTGTATACCATCGTGTTTCATGTATGATGCCCTGCAAGGATCTGCGACGCCATATTGTGAGGTAAACACGTTACGCAGCCAGACGTGCAAGACATTCCATGGCTATCTCAAGACGTCAACATATCTTGTATTCGGAGGCGCATGTTGTACTGACGCAGCATGGACTCCAACCAAGACAGGAATGAAACCATGCTGATGTTGAGAGGGCATTCACCCTGCCAATCTTTGCGTCCAATCTTATAATGGCGTGCGCACAGGTGAGCTATTGATAACTTGTTCTACTAATAGGGCTAATCCATAGCAATTACAATAGTCAAGGTGGCTGGGAGAGGGATCAGAGGATGTGTTAATCCCGCGCCATCAATCACGTTTTCCCTCGTGCCCGCCACGGCTTGTACCACTGTGGTGTGTTTGAAGTGCACAGCCAAGCACAGTGAGAGTATAAAGCCATAAAGCTACCAGAGCCCAAATTTCGTGACTTATCCCTAGGATTGCATCGACAGTGTCATTGGTACGATGCCCTGGGTTCTCGCCGTTGTCTGATAGCCATGCTGACCAGGATATCACACTATATGCACAGACGTCGACATGTGGCTGTTGGACACTAGCAACGGGAAGTTGTGCTACATCGCCGATCCAGCGCAAGAGAACTATGCCATCCTCTCGCACGTCTGGATCACAGGAAAAGAGCAATCCTTCCAGGACCTGCAACGCCTGCACGAGCTCAGCACCACCGAGGCGCTGCACGACCGCGCGACCCGTCTGACCGGTCGCACCCCGCGCTCCGTCCTCTGGAAGGCATCGGAGAAGATCCGCGAGTGCTGCGCATTTGCCCGCGTGCGGGGCTACCGCTGGCTGTGGGTCGACACGTGCTGCATCGACAAGACGAGCAGCGCGGAGCTGTCCGAGGCGATCAACTCGATGTACCAGTGGTACCAGCAGGCGGGCGTCTGCTACGCGTTCCTGCACGACGTCGACGACGAGGACGACCCGCGCGCGCCCGGGTCGCAGTTCCGCCAGAGCCGCTGGTTCCGCCGCGGGTGGACGCTCCAGGAGCTCATCGCGCCGCAGGAGCTCGTGTTCATCGGCAAGCAGTGGCGCCCGTTCGGCACGAAGGCGAGCCTCGCAGACGTCGTGGAGGAGGTCACGGGCGTCGAGCGCGCGATTTTGGAGCATCGGCGGCCGCTGAGCTCGGTGAGCGTCGCGCGGCGCATGGCGTGGGCGGCGAAGCGCAAGACGACGCGGGTCGAGGATGAGGCGTACTCACTCATGGGCATATTTGGCGTCAACATTCCGACGATCTACGGCGAGGGGCGTAACGCGTTCTATCGTCTGCAGGAGGAGATCCTGCGGCACATTCCGGACCAGAGCATCTTTGTGTGGGGTCCCCTGGTGTTCGACCGCTACAAGTGGCCGTGCGCTTACTTTGGGCAGTCACCCATCGCCGACTCGGAGTTTGAGGACCCGCCGTATAGGTATCTCTTCGCCCCTTCACCTACCGCGTTCGACCACTCGGCGAGTATCTCGCCCATGCCACTCGATGATTTCCAGCGCGAGATCGGGATGGAGGTGCCTGTTCCAGAGTATACGATTACGAGTTACGGCATTCACGCCAGCCTTCCGCTCGTCCCGCTTTGGAGGCCCGAGGCTGAAGCGGACCAGGGGCCGGGTATACCGACGCAACAGACGCAACAACCCGGGACGCAACAGCAAGTCAAGGTCTACGTCGCCCTCTTAGCTTGCAAGGATGCCGAAGATGGGCTCATGGCTCTGCTCCTTCGCGCCCCTCTTGACCAAGGCCATGACCAGTACACAGCTGGCTGCCGCTACAGTGCAGGATTTGTCCGCGGCACATCGCTGCGATGCCTGCAAGAAGTCCTCAGCTCTTCCGTGGGCAATTCTTCAAACAACAGAGCCCCGAAACTCAGCTCGGTATACGTGCCCTACCGCCCATTCGAGCTGCCCGTCCAGTCGTATGCAGAAAGGCACGCACGCAGGCGGCGGCGATACAACCTCGAGGACGGGTCATCGTTGGACGCCCCGCCACGCCCGCCAAGGTTCGAGTGCCCGTGCGAGGTCGTCATCGAGCGGTGGTCGATCGCGCGGCTGCGCAAGGCGGGATACGCCATCCGCGTGCCCTCAAACGACGACAACACCGCGCTGCAGGTCTCGGACGAGGACCCGTCCGTGCAGATCGTACTCTCCAGAAGCGGTGGCGCGGATGTGTACGTCGCACTGAGGCCTTGCACGGTCACGCACGGGTCGATTTTGCCCCAGCCGTTGACGGTGCTCGTTGCGTTTGGGACGCCGGCGGTGGAGAGCCCGGCCCCGCGGGTGGCGCGGTTCATGTACTCCATCGAGCCCATGTCGGAGACGTGCAAGAAGATACATGTGCGGGAGTGGACGGACGCGGCGCAGGAGTTCGTCGAGTCGGGGACGGGGAGGACGGTGCGGCTGTCGTTCACGTCGTGGACGGACTATCTGGATAGCGGGAACTGCAGCGGGATGTATTCTTTGGCTATCGAGGTTCGCGAAGCGAGTGCTAGTGGGTAGAACTTAATGTCTCGCATCCGCATTGTAGCTGCTGGCAGGCAGTGTGTAGAGTACCACCGATGAGAACCTGGCATGTGTACATGGACACTTACGGCTATGCTGGACGACGCCTTCAATAGTGTGTAGACAGATTGCATAGCGAAATAGTGATATCTTACAGCAGAGCAGTGAGGTAAGTGAAAGCAACAGAGCAGTGAGTGGGGGCAGCAAAGCGGACGCGATGGAGTGGGGAACGTAAACGACAGAGCGGTGAGCGGAAGTGAATGCGATCGTTGAGGGAGGTCGGCGAGTCGATGTCATCAAGCCACCGTCACGATTAGTCTATGCGCATCCCTAGAGTAGTCGTAATGAGATAGAGAAAGAGAAATTCTTGCAGAAGCTCTTGCTTGAGCATGCTGAAACGTAGTAGCAGAGGTGCAGAAGAACTACGAAATGGTGACATCTTGCCTGGTCCAAGTGTCGCATTCGCCTTCTCTTGCGGCATTGTATCCAGGGACAGGCTATTCGCGGCCTTATACTCGGACCCAGGGATCCTCCGAGAGCTCATGCGCAGGGGATCGATCTTCCGGCCTCCAGGCCACCATCTTCCGAATGAATCTCAAGAACTGGGCTTTGTTCTCGCCCTCTAGCATCTGCTCTGATAGCTCAAGGCTACTCTTGGGCAGGTCAACCGTGCCGATCCAGTTGCCTGAACATCGTGATCATCTGGTCAGTACGTTGCACGAAAGATTGGTCGTATGACAGAAAGACGAGTGCACTCACCTTGAGCGTCGAAGTATTTCCCGGGCTCTTCGGTCTCGCTGCGCTCCAGGAAGTCGACAGGCGGAGGACCAAGCAGAGATACAACGTGCGCCATGTGGTGACGCATCCTGCCTTCCTCGTCCAGTTCATCGGGCACTTGGAACATCTCCCTACCCTGAAGCATATGCCAAGCCTGGAGGAATCAGGAGAGGTCAGGATTCGGTGAACTGTACGACCACTGAGATATGCAGGAGCATCTTCGTACCATCACGCCGACGGACCAAATGTCCGCCTTCTCGTTCCACGGCATGCCCAGTATCACCTCCGGCGCGCGATACGGCTCCGGCTGGATGGGGCCCATGTACGACGCGCGTCCGAACCGAGCTTCGCCAAAGTCGGTGAGCACCGGGTGGGAGGACTTCAGATTCTTTGACAGGATGGGCCTGGAGAGGTAGATCGTGCGGTCGCCAGCGTGTTTCTGCGGGAGCGGACTGGTCCATTCGGCTTCCTCGAAAGCTGCGAGTGCCCCGGGGTCGTCTAGAGTGATCAAGATATTCTCCTCTTGGATGTCTGGGACACGCATGTCAACGACCATACATTGATGAGACGGGTAGGAGGTGTCATGCAGGCAGGAGGGAAAGGAGACGAACCTGTGTGGACCATGTTCGCCTCCTGGTGCAGGTAGGCCAGCCCGCATAAGACATGTCGCAAAGCGGATTTTACTAGGTCCACGGGCAGCCGCCCACCGAGCCCCTGGCGTACCCGCCAGACGGATACTGTCGTCGGCTTGAAAACGAAGCACTGGAAGGGATACGGTTTCCCTATGTGTTCTGCAGGAAGCTCAAAGTGGTCGAGACAGGTGCGGATGCACTGTCGTCCGAGATGTGTCGAGTACGGGAGGCTGTTGAGGTGCTCGAGCGCCGCTAGCTCACGCTCGACCGGGAGCCTGCGATGTTGAGAGCACACTTTGACTGTTAGGGCCTGTCCAGCTGCACGCCGAACGACGATGCGCTCCGCTCCGAAACGATCGGTAAATACGGCCCGTGTGACTCCGAGTGACCAACCCGTTAGCTTGTGTGACCTCAAGCGCGTACAACGCGAGTGTCGACGCTCACCGCGTCGTTTGGGCGCTTAGAGCAAACACTGGGTGTTCGTGCGGTCGCCTCGTGGGCGCTTATTAGGGCGCTAACCGTGCAAACTAAGAATCAAACTTTTCATTGACTGGCTGCAACGCGTGCGACGCAGGCCGCGGGCGCTTAAAGTCACCCGAAGTCACGTCCTTAGGCGCGGGCTCACGGAGTCCGGATGCC